>OV839569.1:35583617-36788869 GCA_929447395.1 Epistrophe grossulariae | reverse complement strand
TTATTGGGGGTAAAAGGTAAAACGAGTCTATATTTCCATTCATTACTTTAACAATAAAAACAAAACTTAAATAGGAGCGTCTGTTCTCAAGACTAGGTAAATCAATAAGATTTAGTCTATGCGGGGAGCTCGAACGGATTTTTCCACCCCAAGCCTCCAGTCTTGCTATATGACACTCATAATAGGGTGACCAAACTTGGCAAGCATATTCAAGAATATGTCGAACAAATATTGTGAAAAGCTGTTTTGTAACATAGGGGTCTGTAAATTGGCATGACTCTATCTTTATCCATATCTATTAGATATGGAGTTGATGTGTTGAACGAATTAAAGCTTACAATCAAATAAGACACCAAGGACAGATACATTTTCCACACATGATAAGGAAATTCTATTTAATGAATAATTAAAAGAAGTGACTGAAGGTTTCCTGTTAACTTCATAAAACTAAATTTACTGAGATAAACAGTTACGTACACACCAGTCAAAAATGAATTAAGGTCACTTTGTAGCATTTCACAACCACGAATACTAGAGATGGTTTTAAAGATTGTAACATCATCCGCATAAATGAATTAGAATGCTTTAAGACAGATGGTAGGTCATTGATAAATAAAATAAATAAAAGAGGACCGAAATGGCTGCCCTGTGGTAATGCATAATTTACAGTGAAATAATTTTATGGGCAACCGTTAAATAACACTGAGTAAGATCTGTTTAATAAAAAAGATTGAAGCCACAAAACAAAGTTTTCGCTTAAACCAAGTTTTCTAAGCTTTTTTAGCAAGATCGTATGCGAGATTTTATCAAATTCCTTACTAGTCAGTAAAGACGCAGTCTATTTCTATCTTTTTTTTTTAATGCATCAATACAAACTTCGGTAAACTCCATAAGAAAGTTAATAGTAGAGCGACCTTTAGTGAAACCATGTTGATTCGGGACAGTAACAGATTTAATATAGAAACTGAGACATACACAAATAAGAGCCTCGATCTCGAAAAGCTTTCGAATTACTGATAGTCTAGCTATAGGCCTATAATTTTGAATTCCGTCTTTTCTTCCCTTTTTATATAGAGGGATTATAAAAGACTTTTTCCAAACGCAAGGAAATTGACAAGAAAACAAAGAGCATTTAAAAAGAGAGGACAGCGGTAGAAGAAAATTATTTGCACAGTTTTTAAACCAGTTTTTTACCATCTGGCCCTGGTATACAATTCTCGTCAAGATTTGATATAAATTTAGCAATTTTATCGTGGTAAACCCGGATAGAATTAAATACAGTAGAATCTCAGAAAGATGAACGGTTCTAAAAGATGAACAGCTCGGAAAGATGAACGGAAAATTTTCACTTTTCAGTGTTCAAAAAGATGAACGGGTTAAAATTTTGTACTCGAAAAGATAAATACTTGATTCCCAACATAATTTTTTACTTCTTCTTTGCTTTAAGTTCCTCCTGAACAATACTTTTGAGCTTGTTTTAATTTTAATTTAATTTAAATAATTTTTAATGTTTACTAAATCTTCTTCCTCAAACATACGTTGATGCTCGAAAAGATGAACAATTTGAAAAGATGAACGGGCCCTGTTTTATATCTGTTTATCTTTTCGAGATTCTACTGTAAGTCAGAACCATGTGACCATATGATGGTTATCCATAGACGGGGCTTAGGTAAGATAGTCTACACACTGCACACCACTTTTAAGAGTGACCCATTAGTTTATCATATACGTAAAATTATACATGGACTTTTCCTGACTTTATTCAAAATCCTTCTAACTTCTAGCCATTTTCGATACAAACAAAAACAATCTCTTCTTAAACGGTTCTATATGTTAATAGATGTTATTTATGAACCAACAAAAAAATTATCCAAAAACCCTTTTTGCGAAATCTATAAAAAACAAATCCAAAAGGTGACAAGAAAAGGAAAAGCGCAGCAACTTCTTCAAATACATAAACGGACAGAAACAAATTAAAATATCTACCTAATTTTTTGGCAAATCCCTTATTTATGCTTATAAAATTTACCTATCCACATATTATAAAAGGTTCATTCATTTTTCGGTTTCGAAAGTTAAGCTAAATAAAACACACAGCGATACATTTTTGGTGAACATTTTATTTCATTATAAAGTTTGGACTTTGCCATTAAGTGTGAAAAACAATATCATTCAAATGGCCGCCTCGGGAAGATTCGCAGCATGCGATTCTTTTGAGGTAATTTTTAACCACTTTTTCGCACATTTCGGGCGGTATCTCGGCCATAACTTGAGTAATGTTTCTTTTAAATGCGTCTAGAATTCAAGGATTATTCGCGGAAACACCGTTTTTTGCGTAACCTCACAGAAAAAAAATCCAACGGTGTCAAATCGCATGATCTTGGTGGCCAATTGACGTCGCCATAATTGGTCGTGTTGTGTGGTTTGCTTGCCCCGTCTTGTTGGAGTCACATATCGTCCAAGTCATGGTCTTCAATCGCCGGCCAAAAACATCGGTTATCATTGGACCATAACGCTCCAAATTGACTGTAACCTTCTGCCCATTGGCATTTTCGAAGAAATACGGACCAATGACACCTTTCGAGTTTCGACCTTAGAGCACACCAAACGTGCATTACGATGATGCACAGGCCTTAAGACATCAGAAACGCTTCCACTCTTTTCAAATTTCTTCACAATTTTACCGATTGCTTGCATAGTCGGTCGATTATGACCACCATAATCATCGTATAATGCTAATGCGCGAAATGAGGCTACGTTTGAATCACCACTTTTGTAGTAAGTTTTAATAATTTTAACTCGTTGTTCGATAATTAAGCGATTCACTATCGTAAATGGCAAACATTCAACTAATATTATGACACCTCAAATGACATCTGAGTTTGACAGGTGTCAAATTCCAGCGCTACCAACATGAAATCACGAAATGAATGACCCTGTACAATCTACTCTCTTAAGTTGTTTGTTGTAGTTTCCAGTTAATCATTGTTTTAATAAAATTATTAAAAAAAAATTATTTTTATTTGTTATAAAAAGCCTTTTTTTGATTGAATTTAAGTTCTTATAACTTTTGATCTAAGTCTAGCATTGGTAAGTTTTATATACTTTTTCAGGAACTTCAATAAATTTAAAATTTATAAAACTAAAAACCAATATTGAGTCATACGATGTTTTTGCAGGATGCTCTTTTAAAAATTGAAAAAAAAAAATAGTTTTGATCAAAATGTCATATTATCTATATTAATTTTGAGCAAAATTGGTGAAGGATATCAAAAATATTTGAATGTAGTAAAATGGTCTTGCTGTCATACAATATTTAAGTGAAAAAATTAGGAAAAAAACAAAAATCAATTATGTACAGGGTGACCAAAAACTTAATTGTAAATAGGGTTTTTTTGAAAATTAAAAAAAACCAGCGTTATTCGCAGATCGTTTTTGATTCGGTACGGACAAGTTACTAAGTTCTGACCTGGCCTATCACCAGTTTCAATTTGGACCATTGATTATGGGACACCCTGTATATTTTCATTTATTTTCTGGATTTCACCTTTGGCTGTGGCAACATACTTTTTGTTGCTTCAATTCCATAAAATACAAAAACTATGATTTTAAAAATATTGGTTTTTCTTTTATTTTGAAATAATTGTTTACAAAAAATGATCTTTAAAAAATTGAAAACGAATCAATTCCTCTTAGTAACCGGAAGATTAAAAAAGTCCGATTTTAAAAATATTGGTTTTTCTTTTATTTTGAAATAATTGTTTACAAAAAATGATCTTTAAAAAATTGAAAACGAATCAATTCCTCTTAGTAACCGGAAGATTAAAAAAGTCCGAAGGCTCCGGGACGGCGGTTTTGTGATCCTGCGTTCAGGTTTAGGTTAAGGCCTACATTACCTAATCCAGTAACGCCAGCGGCTGTATTAACGGCGGCATCGGCTAAGTTAGCGGCTGTATTAAGTGCACCTGCGCCTAAGCCAACGGCTGTAGCACCTACACCTCCGGCTAGGTTAAGGGCTGTATTAAGTACATTTCCGCCTAAGCCAGCGGCTGTACCAACTACATTCCCGACTAGATTACCGGCTGTTTGCGCTAAACCACCCAGCAAATTAGTTTCCCTTTGAGGTTGTGGGGCTGCTGGTACCTCCTGTACAGTCTGAGTCTGGTAAACTACTTGGGTTTCCTGGCCTACGCCGCTGTTGTCAGAGTACCAAACCTGCTGCTGTGGAAGAGCGCTCGAAAGACCGATGATGACAGCTACAACAGCAATTACAAACAAATTTGTTTTGAACATTTTTCTAGGATTTTTTTTTGTATTGCTATATTGAAACTTAAAGGAGAATCAAAAGTAACTGATGATTTCGAACAAAAATTGGGAGGTTTTTATACAAAAATCGACAGATTTTAACCACATCAAAAATATTATGTCAATAATAATTTTTATTTAATATTTGAATTTCTGTTATTTGAACAGATTAAACCTGAACAAATGCAGGAAATAACATACCTGCATTATGTTAGGCAATTTATTTTAAGTACAAATATTAAGCAAATATTTTCGCAAGTGAAAGTTTTCTATTTGGAAAGAAAAGAAAAATATGTTTTTTTGAAATTTAGAAAAAAATGTGTTTTTTGTTTGCAAATTTGGAGTGGAAAACAAAATGTCTTAAAGTTGCCTTGATGGAGAAGTTCAAATAAGTGTTTTTTTTTCCATAACCGCACGTGCGTCGCACACTGGCGCTGGTTGTATGGAGAGTGGGCTCAAAACTCTTAACTTCTACTATTCGTTTCAAATTGGGTTTTTAGGTTGTATAAGTAGTAAAAAAGGAACAGCAATTCCTTTATAAACAAAAATAATTTGTAATTCTTTTTTTTAACTACATAATTCAGTTCAAAAATTATGTACATGTACGAGTATAGGATACATATAGGATTCATTGTATTTTTAACGTTCTCTCTCTATTAAGTGAATTACTTCAGGGTCAAATGATTTTCGATTTGATGCAGGCAATGAGCGCATAAGTTTCATAACTGGGTCTGATGATATAAATATAATCGATTAAAAATATCAGTAATATATATTTTCTACTCTGGATGTTTTTCTGCTGAAATATTCCCTGTCAGTTTTAAAATCTTTATTCCTGGCTTCTTGTGCCTCTTCGCTAAGCATACCAATTGGCAGCAATGCATTGTTAACAATTTCAGGCCCGTGGTGTCATTGGCATCCGCGGATACAAGCTTACATATAATTCAGCTGTATCTTCACAATATTTTTTTAATTTTTCAGAGTTGATATTAAAGCCACTTGATGTGGCTTGCAGGACCATATATAATCTTCTAATTAATTCCTTATTAACTCCTGTTATATTTGCGGACGTTGCATAATTTTGAAAAAACTTTCGAGCGACATTCCCATCGTTACTATTTCCAAATCTTGGCTAAGGTTTATCCACAATGAGGGACATTCGGCTTTTGAATTCGCTTTGAATTCTCGTTTTATTTTCTTCAAATGTGAACTTATTATCTTTATTGACACGCCAAGAAGAAATAGGTAATTTGTAGGCAAGATGCAGCATATATTCAAAAGTGCGTATCCTGCATGCATACAGAAACACCAAATGTAGAGTAATCGCTTTGAATTTCTTTTTGTATAATTACCTCAAGATTGTTAAATTATTTGAAGGTTGCGCCACATAAACAACTCTGAGTGTTGATTTTGTGTCCGTTAGATAATTGCATATCTTTCCATCTAACATTTTATGGAAAATTAAGTTGGTGATTGACTCTATATGATTCTTCATTTAAGTGAACTAAGGTGCTTGTTAAACTCCTTAGTTCACTATCAATTTTTTCTTTTTTTTCCTTTCCTTCGAATACTCAAAGTTAATGGGTCTATACAAAACCTGGGTGAGGACGGTCGTGGGTTTTGCCAAAATACAATTGAACTTTCGTTTGCTTTATTCAATACTAACCGTAAAGGTACAAGAGAAGTCAAAAACATATATATTCATATAAAAATTCGGAAATAATTTTCTTAGTTTTTGAGTTTAGAGTTAAGTCGAGGTAATCTTTTGTGTAGGTAGGTGACTCTGAAACTTTTTTTATAACTTCTGCTTCTTCATTTTTACCTGCACCTCTCAGAGACATCTGAGCAGCAAAAGTAACATTTGCAGATTTTTCAGAGCGTAAGTTAGCCGTTTTCTTACGTTTAGTTTGACCACTGCATTCCTCAAACTCTAGCCTATGCCTTCCATGTGTTAGGAGCAAAATACTTCTGGAAGACACAACTTTGTTCCAACTATTGTTTTTCACTGGCCATGAACCACTTACTTCGCAATTGAGTCTTGAAAAAAGTTTCAGAGTCACCTACCTAAGCAAAAGATTGCCTCGACTTACATAACTCTAAACTCAAAAACTAAAAATTTGTTGCCATGGGAAGCACTTTCAATGATCATTGAAGCTCAATTGTGAAGAAAGCAATACGAAATCGTTAAGAATTTTGGAAAAGGTCTTTTTCCATCGTATAAAATGATTCAGATAGAAAAGACTTCATGCTACTTCATGTAGCCCTTCAGTCATTACTTGATCATACAGCAATTCGCATAGTAAATTCTCAGACAAATGTTTTTGAATTGCACCCTATTAGTCCATCTAATGAGATGGTTTTAATTTCAAAATGGGGATTTGACGGAAGTTCGAGCCATGCGCAATACAAGCAAAAATTTATTTCCGAATTTTCATAAGAAAAATATATGTTTTTGACTTCTCTTGTACCTTTACGGTTAGTATTGAATAAAGCAAACGAAAGTTCAATTGTATTTTGGCAAAACCCACGACCGTCCTCACCCAGGTTTTGTATAGACCCATTACCTTTGAGTATTCGAAGGAAAGGAAAAAAAAGAAAAAATTGATAGTGAACTAAGGAGTTTAACAAGCACCTTAGTTCACTTAAATGAAGAATCATATAGAGTCAATCACCAACTTAATTTTCCATAAAATGTTAGATGGAAAGATATGCAATTATCTAACGGACACAAAATCAACACTCAGAGTTGTTTATGTGGCGCAACCTTCAAATAATTTAACAATCTTGAGGTAATTATACAAAAAGAAATTCAAAGCGATTACTCTACATTTGGTGTTTCTGTATGCATGCAGGATACGCACTTTTGAATATATGCTGCATCTTGCCTACAAATTACCTATTTCTTCTTGGCGTGTCAATAAAGATAATAAGTTCACATTTGAAGAAAATAAAACGAGAATTCAAAGCGAATTCAAAAGCCGAATGTCCCTCATTGTGGATAAACCTTAGCCAAGATTTGGAAATAGTAACGATGGGAATGTCGCTCGAAAGTTTTTTCAAAATTATGCAACGTCCGCAAATATAACAGGAGTTAATAAGGAATTAATTAGAAGATTATATATGGTCCTGCAAGCCACATCAAGTGGCTTTAATATCAACTCTGAAAAATTAAAAAAATATTGTGAAGATACAGCTGAATTATATGTAAGCTTGTATCCGCGGATGCCAATGACACCACGGGCCTGAAATTGTTAACAATGCATTGCTGCCAATTGGTATGCTTAGCGAAGAGGCACAAGAAGCCAGGAATAAAGATTTTAAAACTGACAGGGAATATTTCAGCAGAAAAACATCCAGAGTAGAAAATATATATTACTGATATTTTTAATCGATTATATTTATATCATCAGACCCAGTTATGAAACTTATGCGCTCATTGCCTGCATCAAATCGAAAATCATTTGACCCTGAAGTAATTCACTTAATAGAGAGAGAACGTTAAAAATACAATGAATCCTATATGTATCCTATACTCGTACATGTACATAATTTTTGAACTGAATTATGTAGTTAAAAAAAAGAATTACAAATTATTTTTGTTTATAAAGGAATTGCTGTTCCTTTTTTACTACTTATACAACCTAAAAACCCAATTTGAAACGAATAGTAGAAGTTAAGAGTTTTGAGCCCACTCTCCATACAACCAGCGCCAGTGTGCGACGCACGTGCGGTTATGGAAAAAAAAACACTTATTTGAACTTCTCCATCAAGGCAACTTTAAGACATTTTGTTTTCCACTCCAAATTTGCAAACAAAAAACACATTTTTTTCTAAATTTCAAAAAAACATATTTTTCTTTTCTTTCCAAATAGAAAACTTTCACTTGCGAAAATATTTGCTTAATATTTGTACTTAAAATAAATTGCCTAACATAATGCAGGTATGTTATTTCCTGCATTTGTTCAGGTTTAATCTGTTCAAATAACAGAAATTCAAATATTAAATAAAAATTATTATTGACATAATATTTTTGATGTGGTTAAAATCTGTCGATTTTTGTATAAAAACCTCCCAATTTTTGTTCGAAATCATCAGTTACTTTTGATTCTCCTTTAAGTTTCAATATAGCAATACAAAAAAAAATCCTAGAAAAATGTTCAAAACAAATTTGTTTGTAATTGCTGTTGTAGCTGTCATCATCGGTCTTTCGAGCGCTCTTCCACAGCAGCAGGTTTGGTACTCTGACAACAGCGGCGTAGGCCAGGAAACCCAAGTAGTTTACCAGACTCAGACTGTACAGGAGGTACCAGCAGCCCCACAACCTCAAAGGGAAACTAATTTGCTGGGTGGTTTAGCGCAAACAGCCGGTAATCTAGTCGGGAATGTAGTTGGTACAGCCGCTGGCTTAGGCGGAAATGTACTTAATACAGCCCTTAACCTAGCCGGAGGTGTAGGTGCTACAGCCGTTGGCTTAGGCGCAGGTGCACTTAATACAGCCGCTAACTTAGCCGATGCCGCCGTTAATACAGCCGCTGGCGTTACTGGATTAGGTAATGTAGGCCTTAACCTAAACCTGAACGCAGGATCACAAAACCGCCGTCCCGGAGCCTTCGGACTTTTTTAATCTTCCGGTTACTAAGAGGAATTGATTCGTTTTCAATTTTTTAAAGATCATTTTTTGTAAACAATTATTTCAAAATAAAAGAAAAACCAATATTTTTAAAATCGGACTTTTTTAATCTTCCGGTTACTAAGAGGAATTGATTCGTTTTCAATTTTTTAAAGATCATTTTTTGTAAACAATTATTTCAAAATAAAAGAAAAACCAATATTTTTAAAATCATAGTTTTTGTATTTTATGGAATTGAAGCAACAAAAAGTATGTTGCCACAGCCAAAGGTGAAATCCAGAAAATAAATGAAAATATACAGGGTGTCCCATAATCAATGGTCCAAATTGAAACTGGTGATAGGCCAGGTCAGAACTTAGTAACTTGTCCGTACCGAATCAAAAACGATCTGCGAATAACGCTGGTTTTTTTTAATTTTCAAAAAAACCCTATTTACAATTAAGTTTTTGGTCACCCTGTACATAATTGATTTTTGTTTTTTTCCTAATTTTTTCACTTAAATATTGTATGACAGCAAGACCATTTTACTACATTCAAATATTTTTGATATCCTTCACCAATTTTGCTCAAAATTAATATAGATAATATGACATTTTGATCAAAACTATTTTTTTTTTTTCAATTTTTAAAAGAGCATCCTGCAAAAACATCGTATGACTCAATATTGGTTTTTAGTTTTATAAATTTTAAATTTATTGAAGTTCCTGAAAAAGTATATAAAACTTACCAATGCTAGACTTAGATCAAAAGTTATAAGAACTTAAATTCAATCAAAAAAAGGCTTTTTATAACAAATAAAAATAATTTTTTTTTAATAATTTTATTAAAACAATGATTAACTGGAAACTACAACAAACAACTTAAGAGAGTAGATTGTACAGGGTCATTCATTTCGTGATTTCATGTTGGTAGCGCTGGAATTTGACACCTGTCAAACTCAGATGTCATTTGAGGTGTCATAATATTAGTTGAATGTTTGCCATTTACGATAGTGAATCGCTTAATTATCGAACAACGAGTTAAAATTATTAAAACTTACTACAAAAGTGGTGATTCAAACGTAGCCTCATTTCGCGCATTAGCATTATACGATGATTATGGTGGTCATAATCGACCGACTATGCAAGCAATCGGTAAAATTGTGAAGAAATTTGAAAAGAGTGGAAGCGTTTCTGATGTCTTAAGGCCTGTGCATCATCGTAATGCACGTTTGGTGTGCTCTAAGGTCGAAACTCGAAAGGTGTCATTGGTCCGTATTTCTTCGAAAATGCCAATGGGCAGAAGGTTACAGTCAATTTGGAGCGTTATGGTCCAATGATAACCGATGTTTTTGGCCGGCGATTGAAGACCATGACTTGGACGATATGTGACTCCAACAAGACGGGGCAACAAACCACACAACACGACCAATTATGGCGACGTCAATTGGCCACCAAGATCATGCGATTTGACACCGTTGGATTTTTTTTCTGTGAGGTTACGCAAAAAACGGTGTTTCCGCGAATAATCCTTGAATTCTAGACGCATTTAAAAGAAACATTACTCAAGTTATGGCCGAGATACCGCCCGAAATGTGCGAAAAAGTGGTTAAAAATTACCTCAAAAGAATCGCATGCTGCGAATCTTCCCGAGGCGGCCATTTGAATGATATTGTTTTTCACACTTAATGGCAAAGTCCAAACTTTATAATGAAATAAAATGTTCACCAAAAATGTATCGCTGTGTGTTTTATTTAGCTTAACTTTCGAAACCGAAAAATGAATGAACCTTTTATAATATGTGGATAGGTAAATTTTATAAGCATAAATAAGGGATTTGCCAAAAAATTAGGTAGATATTTTAATTTGTTTCTGTCCGTTTATGTATTTGAAGAAGTTGCTGCGCTTTTCCTTTTCTTGTCACCTTTTGGATTTGTTTTTTATAGATTTCGCAAAAAGGGTTTTTGGATAATTTTTTTGTTGGTTCATAAATAACATCTATTAACATATAGAACCGTTTAAGAAGAGATTGTTTTTGTTTGTATCGAAAATGGCTAGAAGTTAGAAGGATTTTGAATAAAGTCAGGAAAAGTCCATGTATAATTTTACGTATATGATAAACTAATGGGTCACTCTTAAAAGTGGTGTGCAGTGTGTAGACTATCTTACCTAAGCCCCGTCTATGGATAACCATCATATGGTCACATGGTTCTGACTTACAGTAGAATCTCGAAAAGATAAACAGATATAAAACAGGGCCCGTTCATCTTTTCAAATTGTTCATCTTTTCGAGCATCAACGTATGTTTGAGGAAGAAGATTTAGTAAACATTAAAAATTATTTAAATTAAATTAAAATTAAAACAAGCTCAAAAGTATTGTTCAGGAGGAACTTAAAGCAAAGAAGAAGTAAAAAATTATGTTGGGAATCAAGTATTTATCTTTTCGAGTACAAAATTTTAACCCGTTCATCTTTTTGAACACTGAAAAGTGAAAATTTTCCGTTCATCTTTCCGAGCTGTTCATCTTTTAGAACCGGTCATCTTTCTGAGATTCTACTGTATTTAATTCTATCCGGGTTTACCACGATAAAATTGCTAAATTTATATCAAATCTTGACGAGAATTGTATACCAGGGCCAGATGGTAAAAAACTGGTTTAAAAACTGTGCAAATAATTTTCTTCTACCGCTGTCCTCTCTTTTTAAATGCTCTTTGTTTTCTTGTCAATTTCCTTGCGTTTGGAAAAAGTCTTTTATAATCCCTCTATATAAAAAGGGAAGAAAAGACGGAATTCAAAATTATAGGCCTATAGCTAGACTATCAGTAATTCGAAAGCTTTTCGAGATCGAGGCTCTTATTTGTGTATGTCTCAGTTTCTATATTAAATCTGTTACTGTCCCGAATCAACATGGTTTCACTAAAGGTCGCTCTACTATTAACTTTCTTATGGAGTTTACCGAAGTTTGTATTGATGCATTAAAAAAAAAGATAGAAATAGACTGCGTCTTTACTGACTAGTAAGGAATTTGATAAAATCTCGCATACGATCTTGCTAAAAAAGCTTAGAAAACTTGGTTTAAGCGAAAACTTTGTTTTGTGGCTTCAATCTTTTTTATTAAACAGATCTTACTCAGTGTTATTTAACGGTTGCCCATAAAATTATTTCACTGTAAATTATGCATTACCACAGGGCAGCCATTTCGGTCCTCTTTTATTTATTTTATTTATCAATGACCTACCATCTGTCTTAAAGCATTCTAATTCATTTATGCGGATGATGTTACAATCTTTAAAACCATCTCTAGTATTCGTGGTTGTGAAATGCTACAAAGTGACCTTAATTCATTTTTTGACTGGTGTGTACGTAACTGTTTATCTCAGTAAATTTAGTTTTATGAAGTTAACAGGAAACCTTCAGTCACTTCTTTTAATTATTCATTAAATAGAATTTCCTTATCATGTGTGGAAAATGTATCTGTCCTTGGTGTCTTATTTGATTGTAAGCTTTAATTCGTTCAACACATCAACTCCATATCTAATAGATATGGATAAAGATAGAGTCATGCCAATTTACAGACCCCTATGTTACAAAACAGCTTTTCACAATATTTGTTCGACATATTCTTGAATATGCTTGCCAAGTTTGGTCACCCTATTATGAGTGTCATATAGCAAGACTGGAGGCTTGGGGTGGAAAAATCCGTTCGAGCTCCCCGCATAGACTAAATCTTATTGATTTACCTAGTCTTGAGAACAGACGCTCCTATTTAAGTTTTGTTTTTATTGTTAAAGTAATGAATGGAAATATAGACTCGTTTTACCTTTTACCCCCAATAAATTTTAATATTCTTCAGAGAAACTTTAGAAATATACCCAACTGCATATTTATTTCAAACTGTCGCACAGTGGTGGAGAATGAATATTTGCGCGAAAAAATTCTAAACTTATGAAAATGAAGGTTTATTGTGTATTGTAATATGGAAACAAATATTAATAAAGAAGATTTCTTCAGTGTCAACTCTCAGTTCTGTATATTTAGGAATTTAGTATAACACATTTAAGATTTCATAGATTGTACACGTTGGGCAAAGTTTAGCTGAAACACTTAGGGCCAGTTTCACAGTGCACACTTAACAAAATAAGTGGCACTTAATTTTCCCATTTTGGCACTTAAGCCGCAGTTTTACTACCTGAGTAAGTGGAACTTAAGTGGCCAACATCGGAGACTTAAGTGTCACTTATTCCGATAAGTTTGCACTGTGAAATTGGGAATTAGTTTTCCATATTCGGCACTTAAGTGACAATTACTTCACTGTGAAACTGGCCCTTACTGATCGTTGACTGGTTTTTGTACTACATATGTCTTCTAAAAGAGATTTGCACACATCTTCCCTTTTTAAAGTTTTTTTTTTGCAGCTAAACTTTGAAAAACTCCAATATACCTATTTGGAAGGTTTTGAAATAAATTGTAAAAACTGAAAAGGCACGTAATTGCACTTTATATTTGCTTAATCTTAACGAGAATTGATCTCCTAACTAAATAACTAAATAACACTTGCAATTTTTCTATGCTCTACTTAAAAAAAAAAGAATAGTAATAAAAAAGGATTTTATTGTAAAATTATAATTAAAATAAATTTTTTTAATATTTAAAAAATAATTACTACTTTCCGCCTTCTCCATGACTGTAATATACCAAAATTATTTTCGCTCGCATTGCCAAAACCTTTAAAAACGATCATCAAAAAACCACTGGCATACTATGCTCCCATAATGTTTGTTGAATTTTTCATCTTAACGGGTCCATAATTTCTATCTTCGACCTTTTATAAAAAAAGCAATGTCATCAGTGAGTATATAGGTCAATTCTACTTTCTTTTAAAAACAAATATCATTGTGATTCGAACACATATTTTTTTATTTTTTTCGCGCTAAATATTCATTTTAGACCACAGTGTGTTGTACTTATTATGAAGGATTTTCTCCTTTAAATAAAATGTTTGAATTATTTAATCTTCTTAATAAAAGATGAAATAGCTTATCGTACTAAGTTCATATCAAATTTTTACTCAATTATTTAATTGTACTATAGTCCTAAGTAGTTATGTATTTTTTAAGCTAGTCTTTAGTAACCTATGTGAATATGTAGGTACTTAATTTTCGACCTAAGGACTACTGATGGGTATTCGATCTAAGGGTTTGGACGTGCAGTGATCGACATTCGACAGAGCGGGAACGTGAAATAGCTATAAGGCGCTAAGTTCAACTAAGACAACTATAGAGCGTCTGCCGTCTAACGGAATAAAAAAAAACAACTGTACATTGTTTTATCTAAAAGCTTGCAGAGATAAGGTCAACTTGTTTAAGAAAAATTGGTCAGCGATAGAAATTTGTTTATGTATATTTAAAATTCCGTAAGCCAATAATTCTGTATTTCAAAATTCTGAATTCTTTTGCGACCTTTTGTAAATTTATTGATCATGGTCACTACCTAAATTTTAATTTTTTTAAAATGGGACTGCAAAATTTAGGTCAAAATAAGCTAAAAATTGAAAAGTTCAAGAAAGATCATTTTCTATAATATACAAGAAATTTTTTAATCTGTGTTTAAATTTTGACACTTTCTTATGGAAGTGGTAATAATATGCAGATATTTATGTTTCAAATTTAGAATAGTAAGGCTAAATATGTTATTAATTTGGTCGTTTTCTAAAAGATCAAAGTGTCGAGATCGATCTTATGTTGTGAGACATTCCCAAAGGATAACAAAGCAATCAGCCCTATCATCGTACCCGATCGGAACGAAATTTTCTCCGATTTCTACGAAATGTACGAATTTTGTATCATTGTAGACGTTCCGATACGTCAATCGGACAGATCTACGAAAACAAATTTGGTGTGCGTTGAAAATGTCAAATTCATGCGTTGCATGCCGCCGATGAAATGTGAAAATGGCTGCAACGCATCACGAATTCATGCGACGTATGACGATTTTTGTTGTCCGATCTCCCCGATAGAAAATTAGAAGTGGAAAATTTCCCGAAAAGCAAAATGCTAAAATGGATGCTCACGCTCAACAACAAAAAGAATCGTAAGTAAGCTTCTTTTTATTTGGTAATTTACTTAAACATGTTTTTATCTTTTCACTAGATATGCATTATTTTGAAAATCTTTTATTTTGACAAATGTATCCAAATGTCAAATACATTCTTCGATACACGTCTATATTTTTCTTACGATTCGTATACCATGAACAGAATAAATCGTCCGATCGGAAATTTTCTCCGAGCGTAGATTTTTCCGAAGGGATATGATGATAGGGCTGAATATTAGAACTAATGTTAGTGCTTTTGAAATCTGAAAGAAATTTGATAATTTTGACAGTTGAAAGTTGCCATAAGTAAACGATTCAAAAACTAAAATAATATAGTTTAGAAAAATTGTTATCAGGCATGTTTAGAAAAATGTGAGTCCGAAATTTTGGTTCGGCAATTCGTGAGCTGGCGAATCCAAATTTTCTTCAATTATGACAGATGCGTGGCGCAATGGTTAGTGCATAAGACTGTTATGGCGAAGGTCTTGGGTCCGATTCCCAGCCTATGCCACCTAAAAACAGAAATGTTTTTCACGGGGTACTGCCTCTTTGGAGGAATTCACATGTGTTTTTATAATTATCGCACAAAATATAATCGTTAGAAGAAAAACGTTTACTGAATGCTTTTAAATCGAAATGCTTGTATATCGCAGTGAACACATTAATTTTTTTAATTAAGTTATCACTTTTTAAAAAGAGACAAAGATTTGTGCAATAGGGTGATTCAAAAGAACACCTTTCTCAAAATTCAACGGCGACCGGGCGAAATTATGAAGCTTAGATTGAAACCAAAAAATTAAGACCATAAAATTCAAAATCGAACACCATTTAGAGCTCACTACCAGCGCTTTTACAATAATTTTTCTTGAAAGTCTTTGAAAATCGTAATTTTTCTCAAATGCTAAAAGCTGCATAACTTTTTGAATTTTGGTGTTAAAATCATAAAATTTTCAGGGATTGTTCGTATTTCATAATTTCGAGCAAGGTGTTATTTTGAATCACCTTACTGTGCAAGATATGACACTTCTATTTTATGATGTATTTTTTGTGTGCAGTTGCAATCTATTTATCATTTCGTCGTCTGCGTGCATCCAAATCAAGGTAAGTTATCTATGAATTTTTTTTTTAATATATTTTTTTTTTATAAAAATGAAGTTTCAAAAACAAAACAAAATATTTTTTATTTGTCAGGCTTTTTTCTCAAAAATCAGACTTTTCTTTCTTTACTGTCAGGCTTTGCTGATTTTAGGGCTGGTAACCCTAGCTGAGCCGCAATTAATGATGTTATCAAAAGTTATGACTTTAGCAAGTTGTGTTATTAAAATACAATGCAATTTTGAATTCAATTTTATTTTGCTTGTTTTCACATGAAAAAGACTTATCTATCTAGAAGGGAAGTAAGTTTATAATTTTCGTTAAATAGAAAATAAAAAATATACTCCAAAATATAACAAAAAGGACAAAGAAGAAAGAGCGATCATTCTGCTGTCTCTCAACAGAAAATATGTACGTTTTTTACTTTCTAGCTCTAGTCCTTAAAATTCGGAAGGCATCGTTGAAAATCAACTGATATTTTCCTGAAAGATCTTGCAAAACACCCCACAAAATAAAAAGCACTTGAAGTCAGAATGGACATTTTTCACCAGCTTGCTTTTGGGTTTTCGGGATAGTGGGCTCTTGGAATTTTGAATTTTATGTATTCTCTATATTTTAAGCTTTCAGAATTTAGGAATTTCTGAATTTTGGTTTTCGTGATACTGCCCGACTCCTAATCTAAATATTTTTTTAAAGGAAATTGCATAAGAAAATTCACCACCAATAAAATAAAGTTTTGTACAATCTCCTTTTCCCTCCCTTAAAATTGCAAGGTATCGTTGAAAATCAACTAATATTTTTTTGAAAATTTACAAAACACCCCACAAAAGCAAAAATGCTTGAGCTAAAATTGGAAATTTTTCACCAGCTGAATAGCTGGATTTTGAGTTTTTATAGGGATGATGAGTTTTGGGATTTTGAATTTTCTGTATTTTATATTTTTTTTCGTAGTTTAGGGGTTTCTGGATTTTGATTGATCCTCCCCTTCTCCAAATCAAAACCTATGGTTCAAATCATGGGTAATTTTAAGAAAACTACTTAAGAAACCAATAAAATAAAGTTTTGAAAAAATCTCCCTTTGCTTAGCAAGGTATAATTAAAAATGAACTGATATTGTTTTTTTTTTTTTTAAATTTACAAATCTTTAATCTTTAATCTTTATCTTTAATCTTTATCTTTAATCTTTAATCTTTAACATTATATAAAGACGAAACGATTATTTAGTTTGTCACGCGAAATCTCAGAAACTATTTACCTGATTAACTTGAATTTTTTTTACAATATTCTTAATGTTTAGAAGGTTGTAAATAGCAAGTTTTTGTTTATCTAATTTGTTTGTTTATTACGAAAATTAAATTTTTTTAATTTTTGGTCAACTTTTTTATTGATATTGACCCACATATTCACTTATAAATACCAAACTAATTGATACTTAAAAAAAACAAAAATTATTTCCAAAAGTCAATTTTTGTATGCAAATTTTAAGTCCTAAATCTTTTCTTAATTATGCATACAACCTGAGAAATAAATATAAACAAATGTCTAAGTCATTAACTTTTCTATTTTTTTAAATCCAGAAATTTAATTCAATCGCATTCACGAGGTCGCTGCTTTGTTTCATTTCATATCATTTCCACCCTTTTGCATTTTCTCTACCTCCCTTATATTTTTTTATTTATGTTGTGCAGGTTTCTCTTTGTTTACTCTTTTTCCACAATGGAACATTTTGAGTATAACGCTGCAGGCAGGGATGGCCGAACTAACGCTTTTTGGAATAAACTACATTTTTTACATTTGCTACGTAGTTTAGATATATAGTAAACTTTGAAGATTGTATTTGAGTTGAACTGTTTTTATTGAAATTTTATTATTTACCTAGCTTTACTATGTATGTAGCAAACGTAACATTTTGTAGTATATAAGGCGTGTAGTTTATTTAATTAGCTATGCGTAGTTAATCATGTAGAAAATGAAGTGTAGTTAATTCGGCCAACCCTGGTTGCAGGTAGTCAGGCAAGAAGAAGATGTTTACTTGGGTGCGAAGTATTATATGTATATTTGTATATGCAATAAGAAAATCAACGGGAGATAAAGATTCTGTTTATGTGTCAAACATGAACCTACTTAACATACAAATAGGTAAACCATTTTTTAAGAACTCACATTTATCAAAACGTATAAGTGTATAATGTATAAACTTTTTGTTAATAAGATGAAATAGAAATTAGGTACGGGTAGCGGTAGCCCTATTTAGTACTATCGGTATATATGTAGGTATGTTAATATTAATTCTTATTTTTGCGAAGCAAGGCGAGCACGGGTCTACTAGTACACTATAAAATCAAAAAGGGTTGAGATTAAATTGAAAATTTTCTGCCCGCTGGATTTGGGTTTTCGGGATAATGGGTTTTGGAATTTTGGATTTTCGGGATTTAAAGTTTTCTGGATTTTGTCCGACTCCCAATCCTATTTTCCCTTGAAATTACAAGATATCGTAAAAAATTCATCTGATATTTTTTGAAAAATTCACAAAATACCCCACAAAATCAAAGAGGGTTGAAGTAAAAATCTGCACTTTTTCGCCAGCTGGATTTTGGGTTTTTAGGAATAATGGGTTTTGGGATTTTTTGTATTTTGGGTTTTCGGGATTTAAGATTTTCTGGATTCTTTGGAACTCACAATCAAAAATGTTGGTTCAAATCATGGGTACTTTTTAGCAAAATACATATAAGAAAATACCTCTCCAGTAAAATTAAGTTTTATAAAAAAAATCCCATTTTTCATTAATTTTGGATGACCTTTTGAAATTATCTGAAGCCCCTTTATATGCACAGAGGATTGAATTAATCATTGTTTTTAAAGCTCTACCTTTTAAGCTATACTAACAATTGTATTTGTATAGCTATAGGGTATCTATAGTTGTAAGTTTGAAATTGATCCATCAATTAATTTTAAAAGGCTTCCCCCAAAATATTTTATTTCATTGAATAAACAATGATTTCAATAAAAAAAACATGTTCATAACAACTATACACATTTTATTCTTTGAATTTAAATTTATTTATCAAAACAGTTCCAATAAATCAATTTTAATAAAACGATAAAGTTCTTTTATCTTCTTAGAAAAATCACAATTCAATTTTCAGCCTACACAGCATCAACTTATAATTTAGTATTCCATTATATAAAATAATAATAACGCTCCTTGTCATTACTTTGCAAAATCCACTTCAACATTTTGTTATTTTCGTCAATATTCTAATTCTCTTGAACCATAATTTCGAGCAAAATAAAAGAAAAACTATAAATATTCACTTAACTTCTAATCATTCTGAAGGAACAAAAAAAGGAAAAACACAAAAAAAGACTCCCTAAGTTATGAAGTGAATTAATTTATTTTTAATATTTTTAGTTTGAAAGAGTTATGTGCGTAATAGAATTTGGTGAAGATTAATTGTATTCTTCTTTTTTTTATTCACCATATCTTTAGGGATTACATCGATTTCTTTGTTAATTTTAAACAAAGCTAATCTGTCAAGGCAGTTTTTGTGGCCCTCGGCCACATTTTTAAGCGTCTCAAAGTGGAAAACGAACGTCCTGGCTCTGGAGACGTCACTGGTAGGACACAAAGAACTTCATTTACGTTTCTCAAATTAAGGTACAATTATCCGAATTGCAAAATGGAAGTGAAGTTTCCGGTATAGTTATTTCGGTTCCATCCTTCCACATTTGTTTCCCTATCTAAATTTTAAAATAAATTGCTACCTCCGTCAGTTTAATTTAATATTATTTATTAATCCTTATACTCAGTTCTAGTGTAAATGAAATTTTCAAACAAAAGAAATTCACAACTATGTAGAAGTGAGTACAAAAATATGAAAATGAAATATGAAAACCGGTTCTTCAATCATTTTCACCCAAAAATTTTCATTTCCCAATGTACGGCAACATAGGAAAATATGTGCACAACTAGGTCGCACGAATTTGCTCTTATGTGCGATCACACTGTGTTTTTAAAGTTTTAATATTTCAAAAACTATATTTTATCTTATAAAAGAAATAATTTAGCTATGGGATCCTATATTGTATACCACCTGCTTAAAACGTAGTTAAGTTTAATGTAGTATTATGCGAGCAGGTACATTTATTTATGAACAATATAGCACTGTGTTGCAAATATGCATGGAACTTAACGCTATCAGTACTGCTTAATGCGAGCATTTGTAACATTACATTTCTTTTCTCTTCGGGTTCTTTCACCTTCAGATACTGGGAAAATATTACACATTAAATTACATTAATTAAACAAAAGGTGGCAACACTGTTTCATTAAAAAGGGAAACATTAAATACGATGATTGGTGACAATCAATTAGAAATACTAAGAACGTCCATACAACTTGTTCCTTAGTGTAAGCTTTGAGTAACTCAAGTCGAAAACATTATGATTTTTATTCGCTCCGTGTTTCATACGAGTCAATGGTTCATTGAGGCCATAATTGATACGATGGAAATCGAGGTGAAAAATGATAGAGTTCCGAGAACTGTGACTTCTAAATATTAAATGAATTTGGTCCAAAAGTACATATGAATTAATGGATGCAATCAGTAGTTGGCGTAAAAACAAAACATCGGTTACTTTCCGACGTTTTTCCACAGTGGTCATGTTTAAAAAAAGAAGGCGATTGGTATATGGAGGCAGTTGATTTGGGTCACTCTAATTCAAATGGCTTATTGCGAAACGTACTTATTTACACTGGACAGATTCGACGCGATCATTGTGTACAGAGTAGTGAGGTGACCATACCACACTTGCATATTCTAAGTGGGGACGAACAAAAGAGTTGTAGATGTTACGAGGCTAAACGAAAATTCTTTACTCCAGCGTTTAGTAAAACCGAGCTTTGTATTGGCCTTATTTACAATTTTCTCAATGTGGGTTGAAAAGTCAAGATTTTGCGAAAAGTATACACCTAGATCACCAGATAGCCATTACTCTATTAAGCACAGATTCATTTATGCTATAATTATGAGATATTACATTTTTTTGACATTTTGACACATTTAAAACAAGATTGTTGTGTGTACACCAATCAGAAAAAATATTTAGGTCATTTTGAAGAGATTCAGAATCGGACTGGTTTCTGATTATTTTAAATAACTTTATATCATCAGCGTACCCTACAAGATTTTACTATTGAAACAACATTATTGATAGAAACTATGAAGAGTAGTGGACCTAGGTGACTACCTTGAGGTACACCAGAGTCTTCGTTAATTAAATCGGAAATGATTCCTCTTAAAAGAACTTGGTAAGTCCTCCCTTTCAAATATGATCTGACCCATTGATCAATAAAATAAGACTATGAGACAACTTGTCGAAGGCCTTACTAAAGTCAGTATAGATACAGTCAACTTGATGGCCTTTCTCAATAATTTTATTTGTAAAAGACGTTAATTCAAGAAGATTATAGTTATGGTAGATTTCTTTTTCATTAACCCATGTTGCTCAATCGCAAGAAAATGTTTGCAGCTGAAATAAAAACTTTTAAATACAATAGCCTCAAACAGTTCTGGTAAACATGAAAGTTTGGCTATTGGCCTATAATTTGAAATATCATTACGATTGCCCTTCTTATGGATTGGGATAGTGAATGAATTCTTCCAAATATGTATTAGGAAAAATTGCTGGTTTTATTGAATTCCGGAATAAAAATGTTAATTGTCTCGCTAGAGTGTTTCAAAAATTTTTCAAAACAAAAGCAGGAATTCAGTCAGGTCGACAGGATGTGTCATTGTCCAGTACTTCAATATGTTCTCTTACGTCATCAACTGTGGATTTCAATATTACTTAATGAGCTTTGAGAAAAGCTATTCAAATGATTAAAATTGTTTTCACAAGGAACAAAATCATCGTCGCAAAAAAAAAGTTCAAAAAATTATGAAAACATATTGCAAATAACAAGAGGGCTGCTGCTTGTCTCATCCAAGTACTTCATAGTAAATGGATATTGGTCAGATTTTCTCTTGCTATTAACAAATTTCCAAATTTTTTTTTGGTCAATAAGAAGTGAAGAACGCATTTTGACCATATAATTATCATAGAGGGTTCTACTTAATGATTGGAACTCATTATAAAACCAGAGATAATTGTTGGGATTATCCTGTTCATTAGACATTCAATATTTTTTCCATGCCCTGTCCTGTTTCTTAAATTTCGAAGACTACGGAGCTGGTTATTGTACCAGGGAGGAGTTGTTAGGCACGAGTGTCTTGATTTTTTGACGGGTATAGACGAAATGAAACATTCAAAAATACTTAGATAGAAGTTGGAAACCATCACCTCAATATTTAAAAGTGTGTCAAAGTCAATGTTTTGAATTAGTTCGTTTAATAAAGGGAAGTTCTTTTTATAAACATCAAATTCCAAAGATTCATTATCAATATCAAAATCAGTCGTGTGAACATGAGAAATTATGATAAAAATCGGGGGGTGGTACAAATCAACTTTCGTCATAGGAGTTGAACATTGCTTAACAACACAATTACTAGGGTTTGTAAAAAATATCAGATCTAACTGCATGCCGCCCAAGGTTATTTTTAATACAGCTCACTTGCTGTAAGTCACATGATATTACACTGTCAACGAACATAGTTTCCTGTAGAGAAGAAATGTTGCTAGCCGTTAGCCCATTCCAGATCAGGAAGATTGAAATCCCCTGCGAGAAGGACATCGTCAAGAGGGTCACATTTTTTTTACTGTTTAGACTGAAAAATTGTAAAAAAAAAAAATATGTATTTAATTAAACATAAAGGCGCATATTCATAGTCGTTTTTAGACCCCAGTTTATCCTAGCCTGGAGTTTATCCAATGTAAATTAGATAGGATAAACCCAGTATTTTTTTAGAAACAACTTAAACAGTGACTAAAATTATGCACCAAATTGTTTTGACACCAATGTGATGTTATTATTATTTTTTTATCCTTTATTATTGCAGTCTGCGGAATTAAAAAATTTATCAAAAACAAATATACATTTTGATTATGGAATCCGCAGTTCTTGATCCGCAGTGATTCTCAGTACAGTGTTCTCTTTTATTTTCACGACAAATTGGTAAAGAGAAAAGATAGCACTGCACTGAGAATCACTGCGGATCCAATATTGTGGATTCCATAATCGACATGATAATTTACCCATTTTCGAAATATAGAATTTTCAAAAAATAATTTTGAAATTTTTTTTAAAAATCAATAATTTATTTTTTTTTGAAAATTTTGGTATGCAATATTATTAGAACTTATTTGAAGCTTTTGTGCAAAAAAATTCATTAAAATCAGTTTAATTGATAATGAGATAGTCGAAAATCAAAAAAATGGTTCTATGAGAGATACCATTTTTAAACGACGGATAATTTTTTTCCAGTAATATTGTAGACCGTACAGATATTATTAGTTCACACAAATATTTTATCAAATTCGTAAGAGCCGTTTTTGAGAAAAATGAGATTTTAAATTCCGGTTTTTAAACATTTGTATGGGAGCGATACCGATATTTTTGGTTATAAGAATAATTTTCATTTAAAAAACTGCTGGGTGACAAGTTTAATAAAAATTGACCGAGTTGTTTTCGAATTATTAAGTTCTAAAAAAAATTTTTCATTAAAAATCCAAAATAATTTTTTTGAAAATTTTCGTATACAAAACTTTTAAAAATTTTTCAAACATTCTCCATAAAAAAATTGATCAATATCAGTTGAACTGTTTTTTCAAAAAAAAATGTTTATAAAAAAAATTACTGATTTTTTTTTTTTAGTTGTTCCAGAAAAATAAGATTTTCATTTTTGCTAAAAAAAAATTTTACGGCAGGAACCGTTATTTTTGATCTTAAAAAAAATAAAAAAAAAGAGGTGGGCGGAATGCCCAAAAAACTCTAGGTACCAACTTTGAAGAAAACCGAACCACCCGTTTAGGCTACAGCCTAAAAGACAGACGCATAGAATTGCGAGACCCACTTTTTGTCGACTTTGCTATCATCGGAAATGTCAACTTTGATCAAAATCCCGAGTTCGATTTTTTTTACGAGTCCATAACTTGCCATATAGTTCGGACTAAGCAATTGTCTTTTTTAGCGTTTTTAACAAAACATGGAATTTAAACACTCTTATGAAATATTCTGATGACATCCATTAAAATTAATATTTTTTTTTAATAAGAAGAAGAAAATTCAAATAATAAGAGATTTATTATTTTTGTTTTTCCTTTTGTATTTTTACTTGCGATATATATCTTCACAACTTATGAGCCTCACAAAAACTGTATCAAAATTGTGACCTCATTTTGAGTACCTACCTAAATATAATAGTCCGGTCAATAAAGCATTTGGCTCGGAAAAAATCGCTGGAAAGCTGCATTTTTGATTCTCATGGTGTTCTTAAGAAACTGTCAAAAGTCCTCATCGATATGAGCATGGCTAACAATTTTAGGGGGGTTGAAAGCCCCCCCAAAATGTTTTTTTTAGGAATAACTCCCAATTGTTAAATTGTACAGAAAAAATGTCGAGAACTAATTTGTATCTTGGAAAATTTAATACAAAAAAAATTAACATACTTTTTTCATAAAAATAACCGTTTTCGAAATAAACCAATCGGAAGAGTTAAGTGTTTTACTTTTCTAATTTCTATACATATACTGGGGTGGCTTAGTTCAAAAATTGTGCATTTTGTGATAAAATCATAATTTTTTTTTGTTGTTGGTACATTACATGAACATGATATTGGCCCACTCCCAAATATTGAAAACAGAAAATTAACATAAAAACACAACGGCAACACTAACAATATCATGTTATACCACCTTTTTTAAAAACCAGCAATTCATTTTTTATTATTTTTTTTCATGAAGTTATTTTAGTGCTTTGTTTTAGAATAAATTTTTAAACTCAAAATTTTCAAAATAAAATTCGAAAAATGAAGGTTTAAAAATCAGTTATTTAAAAACTTAAGCAACACAAACAAATATTCCAAAGTATATCATTCTTAGAGTTTTACTGTCACAGAAATTTCTGACACGATAAAAACTACGGAGGCAATACCGTAAATATTTTTTTTATGACTGAAATATGTTCCAACGATCTCATATTATTTTCAATTGTTATAGGTAAGTATTTAAATTGAGTTACTATTTCTATTTTGAAGCAGTTTTTATCACAATAAGCATGTTTATTAAATATTTCAATAGTACACATAAAATTCGATAAATTATGCCTTACACAGTTGTTGGCATGAAAAATAACTTCACAAACAGGGCACTTGGGACTACTATGGCTAAAGTCCATCAATTTTGTTTTGTTACTTACAAACAGTTTGTGTTCAGAAAACCAAATTCTCAAAAGATGAACATCATGATTGATTTTAGCACCAATGTTCAAAGCGCTATCGGAACAATATGCAATTCCAACCTTAGCTTTAAATGTTTGATTTAATAAAGAATTAATATAAATTAGTAACAATGTAGGTCCCAAGACTGAACCTTGGGGCACACCTAGATTGCTAACTTTGGAATTACTGAAAAATTCACCTTTAACTTTTTGGATTCTATCCTTCAAGTAAGACTTGAACCAATCAAAAATAAAACAACGGAAAACTACACAATATAATTTGTCTAAAAGATCGCCGTGGTTTACCCTGTCAAAAGCTTTCGTTATGTCTATACAAATAGACCGGCACAATGTTTTCTATCATCCAATGCTTTATATATTTAAGAACAAAACTCCAAGAGATTATCATCCGTAGAAAACCCCTCCCATAATCCAAACTGAGCCGCACTTAAAAACTTTAATTTTTCTAAGTAACCTAGCATTCTCCACTTAATAGCTGTTTCAAAAATGATGGAAATAGAACACAAGAGCGAAATTGGTCTATAGTTGATTTTGTAATCGGTTCTAGCCAAGTTATTGTTATAAGTGGATGTACAGACTTCAGACTGATGCGATGGATCGACATACGCCAACAACCAACGCACGTGCGGTTACGTAAAAAAAACCACTTATTTGAATTTTTAGACATATTGTTTTCTACTCCAAATTTGCAAAAAAAAAAAACATTTTTTACTTGCGATATACAGTGCTGCCAAAAAGATTCCGATTTTTTTCCCATAGTAATGATTTTCTTAATACCAAGTAGAAAACTAACAACTTTCCATAAGTTTTTAATGATTTGTAAAGAGTATGAGACAATTTAACCTTAAAAATTGAATGCTACGATGCCAAAAAAAAATAAAAAAAATAATTTTATGAAGTTACTCAGTAACATGCCTGTGCAAAACTAGCCGGATTTCAAGAAGATTGCTAGTCTCGATGTTAAAGTAACGGTTTTTTCGAGTCTTTTGACTCAAGCCGTAGATTAAAACGTTTTTACAAGTTGAGAGCTCTGTGTAAGTTGAAATTATATAGTGCATAAAATGGCTAAAACACGTTATAGCAACGCGATTCGATACGAAATAATAGAAAAGTTCCAAGCCGGTATAAAACAAAAAGTAATCGCTGAAATCTTAAAAATTCCAAAGTCAACGGTTTGCGACATCATTAAAAAATTTAAAAGTCGAAAATCAGTAGAAGCAGATCATTTTTGTGGACGCCCTCGCAAAACAACAATTAAAACTGATAGGCGTATAAAGAATTTCGTGCTTAAAGACCCTTTTGCGACTTCAAAGACAATTTGTGATGAACTTAATCTACCCATAGGGCCAAGTACGGTCAGGAAGCGTTTAAGAGATTTCGGTCTTTTTGCATTTCGACCAGCTAAAAAACCTCTTCTTACTGCTAAACATCGTAAAAAAAGGTAATCCGTAAAAGGTATTTGGGAAAGACTTAAAATTCGTAATCAAAACATTTAACCCAGGGTTAAATTTGCAAAAAATCATCTTAACCGGTCTTTAAGCAAATGGAGGAGTGTGCTTTTCAGTGATGAAAGCAAATTCAACTTATTTTACTCCGATGATGCAAGGACAGGGGCTCAAAAGGTACGCGATTAAAGCCTGCAAATGTACTCCCTACAGTTAAGCACGGTGGAGCCTCGGTGATGGTTTGGGGGTGTTTTTCAGGAGCAGGCTGCGGTCCTATACACCAAATCACAGGAATTATGGACCGTTTCCAATATAGGGACATTTTGGAGTCAGTAATGCTTCCATACGCAGAGGAAGAAATACCTCTGCGTTGGGTTTTTCAGCAGGAACAAACATTCTTCAAAGCTGCTAAAAGAGTGGTTTGCAACTAAAAATATTTGTGTCTTAAAATGGCCATCTCAATCACCCGATTTAAAACCAATAGGAAACTTGTGGGCCATTTTAAAAAGGCGGCTTGGGAAAAGAAAGCACACGTCAACAACTTCTAGCTTTGAAAAATTAATGGGAGAATATTCCTGCTTCTGTTTTCAAGAATTTAATTCAGTCAATGGCTCGTCGATGCCGAGCTGTGATAAAAAACAGAGGTTACTGGACAAAATATTAAATAAATAATAAAAGTTAATTGCAAAAAATTAAAATCCGATTAGTTTGTCACATTAAAATATTGAATTAACTTTAATTTTTTTAATTTTTTTGTTTGTTTTGATGGATAAAGTTCCATGGTTTTTGTTTCAAATAATAAAATTGTTCAATAAAAATGGGAAAAATTGCAAACATTTTATTTCATCAATGCAGTTTACCAAAAAAATCGGGAATGTTTTTCACACCACTGTATATGTAGGTACTTTATGGAAAGTTATGGATTCGTAAAAAAAAATCGAACTCGAGATTTTTATCAAAGTTGACATTACGATGATAGCGAAAACGAAAAAAGTGGGTCTCGCAATTCTGTCCGTCTGTCTGTCTGTACTTTCAGCTGCAGCCTAAACGGGTTTGTCGATTTTCTTCAAAATTGGTACCTAGCGTTTTTTGGGCATTCTCCCCACCCCTTTTGTTCATTTTTGTTAAGACCAAAAATAACGTTACCTGCCGTACAATTTTTTTTAGCAAAAATTAATAATCTTATTTTTCTCAAAAACGTGCCCAGAACTTTTTTTTTTTTTATTTAGTAATTTTTTTTTTGCAAAAATGCAACCATTTTATAAAAAAAAATATGGGTATATCTACCTACCTCCCATAGAACCTATTTTTTTAAGATTTTCTCAAAAACCGTTCAACTGATATTAGATAATTTTTTTATACAAAATTTTTGAAATTTTTTTAAAAGTTTTGTATAGGTTTGCATTTTTGAAAAAAGTTCAAAAAATTTTTTTTAAGAACTTTATAATTCGAAAACGACTCGGTCAATTTTTATTAAGCTTGGCCCCGGACAGTTTTTTAACATTATCTAGCAGATTTTAAATGAAAATTATTCTTATAACCAAAAATAACGGTACCTCCCATACAAATGTTTAACACCGGAATTGAAAATTTCATTTTTCTCAAAAACGGCGATTTTTATTAAAATTATTTCGTGCACTAATTTTTCCACCATTTTGATGGAAAAAAATTTTTTTTCTATCCTTTAAAATTGAAATCCCTCATAGAACCATTTTTTTGATTTTCGATTATCTCATTATCAGTTGAATTGATTTTAATGAATTTTTTTTAGAAAAAAGCTTCAAATAAGTTTTAATAATATTACATGAAAACAATTTTCAAAAAAATTTATTTTTGATTTTAAAAATATTTTCAAAATTATTTTTTCAAAATTCCATATTATGAAAATGGGTAAATTAAATTTTTTTTAATTAATGTTTTCACTCCGCATTAATAAAGGCTAAAAAATCGCGTACAGTTTTGTTTTATTAATTTTTTCAAAATTAATCATATAAAAAATATTTTTTTTTTAAAAAACCGCTCCAACGATTTTAAATTTTTTTTCTCATAAATTGAGATTTCTAAAAGAAATCGAATGATGTACATCAGATTGGTGTCAAAACAATTTTAGAGGTTGTTTAATCAATTTATGTTTAATGAAATATTTTTTTTTACAATTTTTCAATCTAAACTGTAAAATCCATGCATATTTGCAACACGGTGCTATAGGTATTGTTCATAAATAAATATACCTACTCGCATAATACTACCTTAAATCAACGTTTTAAGCAGGTGGTATGCAATATAGGCTCCCATAACTAATTTATTTCTTTTATAAGATAAATATAGTTTTTGAAATATTAAAACTTTAAAAACACAGTGTGATCGCACATAAGAGCAAGTGCGTGCGGCCCAGTCGTGCACATATTTTTCTCTAAATTAAAAAAAAAGCATATTTTTTCTTTTCTTTCCGAATAGAATACTTTCACTTGCGAAAATATTTGCTTAATATTTGTACTTAAAATAAATTGCCTATAATATACATAATGCAGGTATGTTATTTCCTGCATTTGTTCAGGTTTAATCTGTTCAAATAACAGAAATTCAAATATTATATAAAAATGATTATTGACAAAATATTTTTGATGTTTTTTGAATTTATCGATTTTCGTATAAAAACCCCCCAATTTTTGTTCTAAATCATTAGTTACTTTTTATTCTCCTATAAGTTTCAATATAGCAATACAAAAAAAAAATCCTACAAAAATGTTCAAAACAAATTTGTTTGTAATTGCTGTTGTAGCTGTCATCATCGGTTGTTCGAGCGCTCTTCCATGGCAACAGGTTAACTACTCCGACAACGGCGAAGTCCAAAAAACCCAGGTAGTTTACAACACTCATACTGTAGAGGAGGTACCAGCCCCAGCCCCACCCGCAACCCCAGCACCTCAACAGAAAAATAATTTGTTTGGTGGTATATTTAAAGCAGCCGGTAATGTCGTCGGGGGTGTAGTTAATAAAGCCACTAACTTAGGCGCAGGTGTAGTTGGTGCAGCCGCTAACTTAACGGGAGGTGTAGTTAACACAGCCGCCAACTTAGCTGGAGGGGCAGCTAATACAGTCACTAACGGAGCCGGAGGTGTAGTTAATACAGCCGCCAACTTAGCCGGAGGGGCAGCTAATACAGTCGCTAACGTAGCCGGAGGTGTAGTTGATACAGCCACTAACGTAGTCGGAAGTGTAGTTGATACAGCCGCTAACTTAACGGGAGGTGTAGTTAACACAGCCGCCAACTTAGCCGGAGGGGCAGCTAATACAGTCGCTAACGTAGCCGGAGGTGTAGTTGATACAGCCACTAACGTAGTCGGAAGTGTAGTTGATACAGCCGCTAACTTAACGGGAGGTGTAGTTAACACAGCCGCCAACTTAGCCGGAGGGGCAGCTAATACAGTCACTAACGGAGCCGGAGGTGTAGTTAATACAGCCGCCAACTTAGCCGATGGCGCCGCTGGCGTAGCCGGAGGTGCTGTTAATGCAGGCGCTAACGTAGCCGGAGGTGTAGTTGATACAGCCAGTAACGTAGTCGGAGGTGTAGTTGATACAGCCGCTAACTTAACGGGAGGTGTAGTTAACACAGCCGCCAACTTAGCCGGAGGGGCAGCTAATACAGTCACTAATGGAGCCGGAGGTGTAGTTAATACAGCCGCCAACTTAGCCGATGGCGCCGCTGGCGTAGCCGGAGGTGCTGTTAATGCAGGCGCTAACGTAGCCGGAGGTGTAGTTGATACAGCCACTAACGTAGTCGGAGGTGTAGTTGATACAGCCGCTAACTTAACGGGAGGTGTAGTTAACACAGCCGCCAACTTAGCCGATGGCGCCGCTGGCGTAGCCGGAGGTGCTGTTAATGCAGGCGCTAACGTAGCCGGAGGTGTAGTCGATACAGCCACTAACGTAGTCGGAGGTGTAGTTGATACAGCCGCTAACTTAACGGGAGGTGTAGTTAACACAGCCGCCAGCTTAGCCGGAGGGGCAGCTAATACAGTCACTAACGGAGCCGGAGGTGTAGTTAATACAGCCGCCAACTTAGCCGGAGGGGCAGCTAATACAATCGCTAACGGAGCCGGAGGTGTAGTTGATACAGCCACTAACGTAGCCGGAGGTGTAGTTAATACAGCCGCCAACTTAGCCGATGGCGCCGCTGGCGTAGCCGGAGGTGCTGTTAATGCAGGCGCTAACGTAGCCGGAGGTGTAGTTGATACAGCCACTAACGTATTCGGAGGTGTAGTTGATACAGCCGCTAACTTAACGGGAGGTGTAGTTAACACAGCCGCCAACTTAGCCGGAGGGGCAGCTAATACAATCGCTAACGGAGCCGGAGGTGTAGTTGATACAGCATCTAACGTAGCCGGAGGTGTAGTTAATACAGCCGCCAACTTAGCCGATGGCGCCGCTGGCGTAGCCGGAGGTGCTGTTAATGCAGGCGCTAACGTAGCCGGAGGTGTAGTTGATACAGCCACTAACGTAGTCGGAGGTGTATTTGATACAGCCGCTAACTTAACGGGAGGTTTAGTTAACACAGCCGCCAACTTAGCCGGAGGGGCAGCTAATACAGTCACTAACGGAGCCGGAGGTGTAGTTGATACAGCCACTAACGTAGCCGGAGGTGTAGTTAATACTGCCGCCAACTTAGCCGATGGCGCCGCTGGCGTAGCCGGAGGTGCTGTTAATGCAGGCGCTAACGTAGCCGGAGGTGTAGTTGATACAGCCACTAACGTAGTCGGAGGTGTAGTTGATACAGCCGCTAACTTAACGGGAGGTGTAGTTAACACAGCCGCCAACTTAGCCGGAGGGGCAGCTAATACAGTCACTAACGGAGCCGGAGGTGTAGTTAATACAGCCGCCAACTTAGCCGGAGGGGCAGCTAATACAATCGCTAACGGAGCTGGAGGTGTAGTTGATACAGCCACTAACGTAGCCGGAGGTGTAGTTAATACAGCCGCCAACTTAGCCGATGGCGCCGCTGGCGTAGCCGGAGGTGCTGTTAATGCAGGCGCTAACGTAGCCGGAGGTGTAGTTGATACAGCCACTAACGTAGTCGGAGGTGTAGTTGATACAGCCGCTAACTTAACGGGAGGTGTAGTTAACACAGCCGCCAACTTAGCCGGAGGGGCAGCTAATACAGTCACTAATGGAGCCGGAGGTGTAGTTAATACAGCCGCCAACTTAGCCGGAGGGGCAGCTAATACAGTCACTAACGGAGCCGGAGGTGTAGTTGATACAGCCACTAACGTAGCCGGAGGTGTAGTTAATACAGCCGCCAACTTAGCCGATGGCGCCGCTGGCGTAGCCGGAGGTGCTGTTAATGCAGGCGCTAACGTAGCCGGAGGTGTAGTTGATACAGCCAGTAACGTAGTCGGAGGTGTAGTTGATACAGCCGCTAACTTAACGGGAGGTGTAGTTAACACAGCCGCCAACTTAGCCGGAGGGGCAGCTAATACAGTCACTAATGGAGCCGGAGGTGTAGTTAATACAGCCGCCAACTTAGCCGATGGCGCTGCTGGCGTTGCCGGAGGTGCTGTTAATGCAGGCGCTAACGTAGCCGGAGGTGTAGTTGATACAGCCGCTAACTTAACGGGAGGTGTAGTTAACACAGCCGCCAACTTAGCCGGAGGGGCAGCTAATACAATCGCTAACGGAGCCGGAGGTGTAGTTGATACAGCATCTAACGTAGCCGGAGGTGTAGTTAATACAGCCGCCAACTTAGCCGATGGCGCCGCTGGCGTAGGCGGAGGTGCAGTTAATGCAGGCGCTAACGTAGCCGGAGGTGTAGTTGATACAGCCGCTAACTTAGCCGGTCGCGCCGGTGGCTTACTTGGAGGTGCAGCTAATATAGCCGCTAACGTAGTTGGAGGTGTAGTTGATACAGTTGCTGGACCAGGTAGTGGAGGCCTTAACCTGAACCTGAGCGTAGGAAAACAGACCGCTGGCGTAGCCGGAGGTGCAGTTAATACAGTTGCTGGATCAGGTAGTGGAGGCCTTAACGTAAACCTGAGCGTAGGATCACAACATCGCGTTCCCAGTCACTTCGGACTTTTTTAATCTTCCGGTTACTAAGAGGAATTGATTCGTTTTCAATTTTTTAAAGATCATTTTTTGTAAACAATTATTTCAAAATAAAAGAAAACCAATATTTTTAAAATCTATAGATACATTGTTTTTGTATTTTATGGAATTGAAGCAACAAAAAGTATGTTGCCACAGCCAAAGGTGAAATCCAGAAAATAAATGAAAATATATAGGGTGTCCCATAATCAATGGTCCAAACTGAAACAGGTGATAGGCCAGGTCAGAATTTAGTAACTTGGCCGTACCGAATCGAAAACGATTTACGAATAACGCCGGTTTCTTTGACATTTCAAAAAACCCTTATTTAGAATTAGGTTTTTGGCAACCCCGTCCATAATTGCTTTTGTTTTTTTTTCCTTTTTTTTTCTCTTAAATATTGTATGACAGCAAGACCATTTTACTACATTCAAATATTTTTGATATCCTTCCCAATTTTGCTCAAAATTAATATAGATAATATGAAATTTTGATCAAAACTATTTTTTTTATTTCAATTTTTAAAAGAGCATCCTGCAAAAACATCATGTGACTCAATATTGGTTTTTAGTTTTATAAATTTTAAATGTTATTGAAGTTCCTGAAAAAGTATATAAAACTTACCAATGCTAGACTTAGATCAAAAGTTATAAGAATTTAAATTCAATCAAAAAAAAGGCTTCTTAAACAAATAAAAATAAATCATTTTTTAAATAATAGCTGGTGTTTTATTAATTTGTGTTTTTTATTTTTAAAGAATAATTTATAAAAAAAAAACAATGATTAGCTGGAAACTACAACCAACAAATTAATAGAGTAGGTTGTACTACATCATCTTGTCAGAAGTTTAGAGGATATCACCAGCACAATATAAATATATTAGGTCTGTTCGTGTACTTTCTGGACTAAAAATATCAATCAATTTTGAGAGCAGTAAGAATGAAATTCTCTCAGAGAGAAATTTAACTATTCAAAAGTAAACGAAATCTTTGAACATTAGAATAAGAAGATAGGGAAGAGGTGTATATCACATATGTATATACAGTGTATGTTAGTGAAGCACCTGTAGTGCTTTTATCCCTTCTTTAAGTAATTTAAGCGTACTACGCTATCGTTATATGCGTACCACGCTGTACTGTGTAAAGCGATTACTCGTCTAAATTAGGATCTTATTACTATTGAGTGACAATCAATGTAATGGAGTGGAATGCTGATGTTATGCTGTGACTAATATACTCAATTGCAAAAAGGGCAGTGGCGGCGCATATGTGGATACACTACTCACCAAATTAAATCGTGTAAAAACACCTATAATATGGAGTTTACAATTTTTCATTTTCCCGGGCTGAAATTGTGTCTCATATTCCAAATAAAGTAATGTAAAATGATATTTTTTTAAGTAAATACAAAATCTTAGAATACTTTTCAAAATATAAAATTTCTAAATAAAAAGGCGCTCAAATCCATTAAGCGCTTGTAGTGCAGAATAATTTTACTTATACTTTATGTGGAATATGAACACAGCTTACCTGTGAAATCAACAAAAATTATACTGCTTATTATAGGTAGGTGTTTTTACAGGATTTAACGCAGAACCACATGCAGTTTTATATATTTTTTTGTCAATAAAGTATTACATGCATTCACTTTATTTGCTTTTATTTTACTTTTTTATTTAGTTAACCATTTTTACGATTTAAAATTTCAAAACACATTCCTCAAAAAAACACCTAAAAATTCCCATAATTTTAGCTGCTTAATTGAACGCCTTCCCTGTGTGAATGCATTTGTGTTTTTGTGAAACTCATACAATATAGAAAAAAGCCTCACTTTTTCCTCGATATGCGCGTTCCTCTATTTCTTCTTCTAATCTTTGAACCATAAGCCACTTTTTTAACGTCAAAAAGTAAACAAGGGCAAAAAATAGTAAACAAAGCGACAACATTGAAAGGACAATTGGCAAATTTGGTCCAGCTCCAATAAGAACGACTTTAATATAATTTATAGGTACGTATTCATACATTATTTATCAGTCAACCGTTTGCCTAAATTCACTTTGTGGCCGAAACAGTACAATTTAATAAATTAATATTACACTGACATATATTTTGACTAAAACTAAACTGATAATGAACTGATTAATTTTGTATTTAGTAGTTTTCATAAGTTAACGTAAAGAAACCACAAAATATTAAAGGAAATTAATGAAAACAGATATTTGGAAACCTGAAACTCATTTTCCTAAAAATTAAATAACTTCGGCCACACAGTGAATTTAGGCAAACGGTTTACTGATAAATAATGTATCAATACGTACTTATATATTATATAAAGGTGGTTCTTATTGGAGCTGGGCCAGCTTCCCGGTGTCCGGGGGCCACCAAATGCAATTCAAACACAATATTTTAAGATTGGATGTATGTATCAGTGGCGTAGCGTGGGTTTTTGCCGCCCGGGGCAGAGTCATTTTTGCCGCCCCTAGCAAATTTTGTTTGAAGCCTCTATTTTGTTGTTGTTGTTTAAAAAAAATCAAGTGAAACAACTTACTTTGTTATAATTTATTTTTTTTTATTGGAAGTACAATTGAAGTATTCAACACTAGTTTTATCAAAAGCGGTTCGCTTGTTTCTTAGTGTTCAATAAAAGGTGATAAATTTACTAGAGCTAGGTAATTTTAATTTTTTATTTTAAAGATTCAGATATTACTGAGCAAAACTGTATCACTATTCTAACATTTTTCAGAACAATTTTTATTATACATATTTTTTTTGAGTGTAATAAAAATTCCTAAAATTTCCCATCTTAAAAAAATGCTAACATTAGGTTGTGCGAAAGTGTCATTTGAAATTTCAGATTTAAAAACTAAACATTATAAAGCGAAGAACAAATTAACCAGCATATTTGAGAGTTGTAAATTAAATTTGGCACACTCTATCCTATTGCCCCACCCCCAAGCGGATAAATGACACAATTAACCGATCAATAACTCTAGAAATTGTCAGTTACTTCAAAATAATTACTAATTTATTAAAAATTGAAAATTTTCGGTGATAAAAGTGAGTTTTGTATGTATGAGCCAACTCACATCGAATCAGTCAAAACAAACCAAATGTTTTTATTTTTTTCATAGTCTCACTCTCACGACTTGTGAGCAGGGTTCGAACCGCCGCGCAGGCAGTACTAAAATTTCGGAACAGACTTGTAAAAAAAGTGAACTAATTCGAAAATTTCCCGAGTAGGAAAATTTCAAGTATTGAAACACCACATTTTTAACAACAAAATTATTTCTAAACACATCACAAAAATTCTATTCGTTTCACAACTGAATAAAATTCATTATAGTTGCATAATATAATAACACATTTGCATTTACTTTTATATTTTGGTTTGAATAAAGAAATTTTGAAAAAAAAATTTGCTCAAAAGTGACGGAGTAGATTTGTTTTCCTTCTTAAAATTGAAGGAGAATTGCAATTATTATTTGTGTCACCGCTCGAAAACTTTTAAATAATTTCTTTGGAATGATAAAATGCTTCCATTTTGAAGAAAAATTGATCCAAATGAAAATAAAATACATAAACAGAACATACAGAAATCTTTTAACACTTTCACCTGTTTTGATAAATACATATTTTTAAAAATTGCCGCCCCCTAGCAAACTCTCTATCGAACATTTTGGAAATTTGCCGCCCCTAATGAAAAGAAAATATAAAAACAGAAAATACAAAAATTTTTTATACTAACGTCGGCAAAAACAGTGGCAGCGTCTATAATGTGATGATGTTACTTATTAGGTTTTTAAAGAATTTTAGATAAAAAGAAAAATATTCAGTTTGGAATTTCGTTAATTTTCTGTTTAAATCAAATTTGTATAGGAAATAGTTTTTTTTTTTTAATTTATCCTCGAACTCAAAATTTAGAAAAATGAATTATTTTGTACAAACTAGCTACCTTTTCTCAAATTTAAAGTACCTACCTGTTAGTTTTGTTTTCAATAATCGATGCTCAATTCAAGTTCCTATGCAAAGGAATTTTTGCCATGATCCCGAGTGCTGGGACAAGCCTAGGGGCGGTCAAATCTGAAGTGAATCTGAAGCGTCTAAATTTTCGGGCAAAAATTAAATTAGAATTCATAAAATAAAACAGCGTTTCTCAAAGTTATCGTAAGTGGTCCAGAGAGGAGGGGGGGGGGCGTCAACTGACCCGATGGATAATTTGTTGAGAAAGTTCAATTTTATAAAAAAAAATATTTTGTATTTAATCTCTTTCTTTGGGGGCGCTGAAAAATAATTAATTCTATGTTTGAGAATTTATGAAATTATTTAATATAATGAAAGAAAGAATCGATCACTGACTCACTCATTTATTCATCTGATTCATCATTGTACAGCAATTACACTATTTAGTATTAAAAATACACAAAATAAATTTTAAATCGAAATGTTACGCTCATTAAGAAGGCATTTTTTGAAATTCCTATTCTATGTAAGGTAAAATAGAATAAAACTGGTAATGGGTTCAAAAATTATCTTCTAAACGGAAGGTCGTGCAGTGCGAGGAGCATAGAGTACGTATATTATCTAGAGAACCAACTTAAGGAGTTTGTTCTCTTTCGGCCTACAAGCTGCTAGAACACTGAAATCTACTTTTTCATAAGCATGTATTAGTGGTCCCGTGCATTTTAAATGGGACCCGATGCACTACATTTGAGCATAGGAGACACGCTCAGTTTGAAATATGGTGGATTAATGCACTCAGATATTCAAAATAAGATTCCGTTGAATTCAAAATTTGAAAAATTTAATTAAATTTTAGTAAAATTTCGTTTTGTAACATTTTATCAATATAATATACTAGTAGACCCGTGCTCGCCTTGCTTCGCAAAAATAAGAATTAATATTAACATACCTACATATATACCGATAGTACTAAATAGGGCTACCGCTACCCGTACCTAATTTCTATTTCATCTTATTAACAAAAAGTTTATACATTATACACTTATACGTTTTGATAAATGTGAGTTCTTAAAAAATGGTTTACCTATTTGTATGTTAAGTAGGTTCATGTTTGACACATAAACAGAATCTTTATCTCCCGTTGATTTTCTTATTGCATATACAAATATACATATAATACTTCGCACCCAAGTAAACATCTTCTTCTTGCCTGACTACCTGCAACCAGGGTTGGCCGAATTAACTACACTTCATTTTCTACATGATTAACTACGCATAGCTAATTAAATAAACTACACGCCTTATATACTACAAAATGTTACGTTTGCTACATACATAGTAAAGCTAGGTAAATAATAAAATTTCAATAAAAACAGTTCAACTCAAATACAATCTTCAAAGTTTACTATATATCTAAACTACGTAGCAAATGTAAAAAATGTAGTTTATTCCAAAAAGCGTTAGTTCGGCCATCCCTGCCTGCAGCGTTATACTCAAAGCGAAACAAAACAAAAGAATGTGAGAAAAAAAATTTAGTGGAAAAAGAGTAAACAAAGAGAAACCTGCACAACATAAATAAAAAAACGTAAGGGAGGAAAAACTGTAAGAGGGTGGAAATGATATGAAATGAAACAAAGCAGCGACCTCATGAATGCTATTGATTTAAATTCCTGGATTTAAAAAAATAGAAAAAGTAAGTGACTTAGAGATTTGTTTATATTTATTTCTCAGGTTGTATGCATAATTAAGAAAAGATTTAGGGCTTAAAATTTGCATACAAAAATGTACTTTATGAAATAATTTTTGTTTTTTTCAATTATCAATTAGTTTCGTATTTATAAGTGAATATGTAAGTCAAAATCAAGAAAAAAGTTGACTATCAATTTAAAAAAATTAATTTTAGTATTAAACAAACGAATTAGATAAACAAAAACTATCTTATTACAATCTTCTAAAGATAAAGAATATTGTAGAAAAAATTTCAAGTTAATCAGGTAAATAGTTTCTGAGATTTCGCGTGACAAACTAAATAATCGTTTCGTCTTTATATAATGTTATAGATTATAGATATAGATTATAGAAGATATAGATTATAGATAGATTGTAACTTACACATATTGTATTGTAAACACACTTTTATTTAACTCTGCAATGGTTTTGTAAGAAAATGTAGCCTGATATTCAACCTGAATTTTAAGACCTCAACCTTAACGATCTGACTATTAGAATAAAAGCTATCAGCCAACCAAACTAACCATATGAAGGCACCTTAACAAATTATGAATGAAAAATACCTACCACAAACGTGCATACCTACATATCTATTTTTTCAAATTTTTTCCCGATGCGAACCCAATTTTCCAAAGTTATGCTGTTTTGTTGCACACACTCCAACGTCTTTAGAATTACTATCTCCCTCCCACCAGTATATTCTTAGTAGCAAACTTTTTTTCTTTTTTTTTCTTGTATATTGCACTTCTTCGTTACCTTTGCCTGGATGAAAATTATTCTCCAAAATTTTATTCTGGCTTTAATTTGAATTTTAAATTTTTAAAATCCGATCATTGGATCCAAAGGTATAAGCATTTAAATGATCGTGAATCGGGTGTTTTTCAATTTTTCAACTTTTTGAGCTATACTGGCACCAATTTGTTGTTGTACCAACAATTCACACGTATTCAAGGATAGGGAATTTAAGACAGTTTCCTCTCACTGAGCTAAAATAAAATTTGAAGGTGTTTTAGGCAAGGGGGGTACGAGTCGGTTCTCTAGATAATATAGATACTCTATGGTGAGGAGTGCAGAGGAATAACTCCTCACCCCTCACTCCTAACTCCTCACTCCTCACTCCGCACTCCTCACTCCTCACTCCTCACTCCTCACTCCTCACTCCTCACTCCTCACTCCTCACTCCTCACCCCTTACTCATCACTTCTCACTCCTCGCTCCTCACTCCTCACTCCTCACTCCTCACTCCTCACTCCTCACTCCTCACTCCTCACTCCTCACACCTCACTCCTCACACCTCACCCCTTACTCCTCACTTCTCACTCCTCGCTCCTCACGCACCTTTGCAGGGTGCCGGGTCATAGGGAAATTCCAGGTTCTAAATGGTTCAACGAGTAGGAAGAAAGCTTCTTAGATTCCATGTGGTATCACAGTGGGCGAGTCGGTCGATTATGACGACCATAATCATCGCGTTATGTGTGAAAAATGGCTACGTTTGAATCACCACTTTTGTAGTAAGTTTTAATAATTTTAATGCGTTGTTCGATTGTTAAGCGATCCATTATCATAAATCGCAAACATTCAACTAATATTATGACACTTCATATGACAGTTGAGTTTGACAGGTGTCAAATGCCAGCGCTATCAAATTGAAACCACGAAATGACTGACCATTTACCAATTGAAATGGTTCTAAAAAATCGATCCTTTCAAGTAAAACTTCACACAATACGTTGTAACCTAAAACATATGCGAAAATTTTGTTTTTTTTTTTATCAATACCACACACTACTACTAACTGATTAAGATTTTTGTATGTTTTTGTTTTTTATACAATATCAATTAATCATCAATTAAGACCGTACTAATCCTGAACTGGTTTTCAGGATATTGGTTATACAAAATTAAGCAGCACACTTCAAAATCTTTTCTCGATCATAAAAAATCCATAAAATTAATATACAAAACAACTTAAATATTGTTTGTTTTTAATTTAGCAAAAATAGGGAACAGGTATTAGAAAAAAACACGTGTACAGGTAAAAACCATACAAACTGTCCTTTTGCATTATTACCTGCCCCTACTTTTTGCCTGATAAAAACTATTGGATTAAAATATTTAGGTAGGTACACATTTTGTAAAGTATTAACATTTTATTTAAATAAAACCATAAAACAATTTATGCTTACCACATATTTCTAAGAAAAATAAGTTGTAAATTGGAAAAATATTGTGGTAAGAAAACGGAGTTGAGCTTAAAATTGAATATCTCAGAGCTCCGCTAATAGATTAATTTCATTTTTGATTTATATTTCTTCCAAAAATAAAGTCCTTGTTGCATTCTTTCCAGCCATTATTAGCCAAGAAGTTATAATTTTTGTAACATTACCAAATTCAAAACCATGTTTTTTTTGTTAATCTGAGTAAGCAAAACTTTAAAATGGGAGTCGGCTCTTAATAATAACTTTAGAATGAGAGGCGGCTCTTTGTAAATTTTAAACGACATAAAGTATACTTTAGCGTTAAAGAGGTCTTCTAACTTTAAAACCAGCAAAACGCTTCTCTATCTTTTTAAAGTATGCTTTATCTGTGGGAAATTATCACTTTGAGTGTGAGTTACACAAACACAAATGCATCCACACAAGTAAGGCGTGCAGTTAGACAGCTACATGCAACCAAAGGCATTTTGATCTGTTTTGTTTTAGGATTGTTTTGAAATTTTAAATCGTTAAAATAGTAAAAAAGCTTAGTAAATTAAAGAAACAAGTAATATAAAAGTAATTAAAGTGAGTACATGCAATACAAAAATTTACAAAAATAGAAAACTACACGCGATGCTGCGTTAAATACTGCACCTATATTTAAAAACACCTATAACAAGCAGTGTAATTTTTGCTCATGTCACAGGTAAGCTGTATCTCATATTCCACACAAAGTAAGTAAAATTACTCTGCACTACGGGCGCTCAATGGATTTGAGCGCCTTGCCATCACCAACAAAAACTAATGCTACCCTGGACGAGAATTTCAATTTTCACAGATGGGGTTCAGCTAATTCAAGTGATTGAAGTGTATTTTTATTTTCAAATAATTTGCTTTTTTAAAGCAAAATGCTACGAAATATCAATTGAAAAGTATTCTCAGATAATGTATTAGCCTAAAAAACATCACTTCACATTACTTTATGTGGAATATGAGACACAATCAGCCCGTGAGAAGAAAAATTTGAAAACTCCATATTATAGGTGTTTTTACACGATTTAACGCAGCTCATGTTGTTTTGTTTTTTTTTTTTTATAAAATATTGCAAGTATTCACTATGTTAACTTTTATTTCACTTTTTTATTTAGTATTTTCACTATTTTAACTCGAAATTTAAATTTCGAAACACTTTCCTATAGCTGGGCAAAATTACAGATTGGGTTCTTTTTTTTTTAATTTTTCGTTCTGTTCGATTTATTCAGCTGTCAAAATTAGGCGTGTTTCACAAAAGTTTGCTGACGTTTTGTTAAACACGTTCTTTAGTTAGAAGAGTTGTTTAAAGTGTTTAGAATTAAGAAAAATTTAAACAAGAATTTTTAAATAAAGGACTATTTTAACTAGAGTCGGGTTTATTGCTTAAACGAGAACTGTTTAAAATTTTGCGCCATTGCCTTTAAGATTGGATCAGATCGGATACAATTCTTTCAAAAAATAGTCCACAGAATAATGTAGCTTTCTTTAAATTGTAACCTCAAGAATTTTAGATATACAGAATTTTTGAAACCGAATTTTGGCACATACAGAATTTCCACCTCAAACCATTTATTTTTGTATTTTGAAAGCTTAATTAACTATTATTTATTAAAGAAATTAAGTTTTAACAAATAGTTATAAAAATGGTTCTTTTCATGCCAAAAAGTTATTGCAAGAGAATACATGAATTTCAAAACTAAAAGAAAGGCTAACTTTAGTGCATCATCCCATATTTTGGGAAAACATAGAACAGTTATATATCTATAAAAATAAATAAATAAAACAACTCCATATTACAAATTTCTGAGTCTCCATATCGTCGTCTTAAAACGTCTTTCACATGGATTTTCGAACCCTGGATTTCTTTGTAGTAGGATGCCCCCCGCTGATTATAATGTTATTTTCTTTTTTTTTATTATTTTTTTTTTTTAATATGGACTAATGCTTAGGTTTTGTTGTCTTATAATATTCGAAAAGATCTTCCATTTCGTTATTCAAAAATTTGGCGTTTCGTCCCGGCGATCTCACTTGGACTCATCAGTTGACTATAGGGAGATCCTTGCCAATACGCAATTTTTCAGTTCAGTTCATAGGTATTCATGTCGAATTCCTTTCAACCAAAGAATCGATTTTTTTCTGTCAAAACAAATCTTCCTAATTTAGCAATTTTCAAAAAAGATTTTACACCGATTTACACACATTTGCAAGATTTGACTTGCAAGATTTGTTCTGCATTTCGAATGAAATCGAATTGAAATCGCATTTCAATTTCACATGAATTGAAATTCCATGTTCTAAAATTCGTTCGTTTTCGAAAATTTCGCAATTAGTTCGAAATGTCAAAATGCAAGGTGCCTCAATGTATAATTGTGTTTTAAAGTGAAATTACACTGAAGATGAAAATTAATTCTATATTATTGGCATTTATAAGGGAAAAAAGAAAGCGGAACTCGAAAGAAGAAATTAGCCGAACAATTTTGTAAGAAAAAACCTGCCCGAAGCGACGGCGTGAATATACCTACTTAAATATGAATGGTTCTGATGATTTTTGTATTTTTTTTATTCGTATGTGGATTGAAAATGTTTAGAAAACGGAATGAACCGAAATGCAGAACATCAATTTTCATGTTCGAAATTAGAATTCACTATTACCATTTCGAACGAATTGTGGAACACCTAAATTCAATTTAGCCATGTGAATTCACAATAAGTGGAATGCAGAACATGGGCGTAAATAAATGTTGCTTGTTTTTCAATTGCAATTTGCATCCGGTGATAACTTTTGCGCCACCTTGTATGCATCAGGTAAAGTGCATGTTCGGACGCATAGAATTATACACTCATATACCAGAAATTTTACAGCACGTCGAATACCGATATCTCCTTTCTTATGCAATTATTTAACATAAATATTATATAATATTAAATTTTATCAAAATCCAACCTCACATGTTGTGAGCTAATTTGTGAAACCTAAAAGTGACTAAACCTACTTCAAAAACACTTACATATATAGCAATAACGGACAAACATTAAGCCCATTACAGTAGAATCTCGAAAAGATGAACAGATATAAAACAGGGCTCGTTCATTTTTTCAAATTGTTCATCTTTTCGAGCACCAACATTTGGTTGAGGAAGAAGGGTGTTTTTTTAGACGTGTGGTTTTCAAGAAGAAATAAAACGCATATAATTTAATGTTATTGCCAAGAATTTAGCTTTATTATAAAGATAAGGGTTTGCCATTATGTTTTAAAAATGATTTCGGGCAAGTGGCCGCCGCGGCTGGCTCGAATAAATTCCAGCCGAGAGGCCCAAGAGGCCCAAGCTCCAATTGTTGCGCGCGATGGCGGATGGACTCATTTGGGTCTTCTTCGATACTCTGCTCCACAGCAGCAATAGCGCCTTCGGTGCGCACTGTACGGCGGCGTCTCTGAGGATGCACATTATCCACTAGAGTAAACGTGTTGCGAAACCAATCCACTGTTGCTCGAATTACTCTGCTGGGCGATTATGTCGACCGAATATTGGACGTAGCGCATGATGCGTCGCGCGAACCGAACCATTATTTTGTTAATAAATTTGCACGATTTGCAAACATTGTTCATGGAGTAAGTCTATTCATTATGAAATGGCAATCCAAACTGAGCATAAATCAAGTAACAGCTGTCAAAAAGACCAACTCCGAAAAAAGTATTGCCAGATTGAAAACCACACGTCTAAAAAAACACCCTTTATTTATAAATAAAAACATTAAATATTATTTACATAACAAGTTAAAACAAGCCCCAAAGAGTAGGTACTATTCAGGAGGAACTAAGGGCAAAGAAAAAGTAAAAAAAAACATATGTGAGGAATAAAGTGTTCATCTTTTCGAGTATAAAATTTCAACCCGTTTATTATTTTGAACCCTGAAAAATGGAAATATTTCGTTCATATTTCCGAGCTGTTCAGTATTCATCTTATAGAACCGTTCATCTTTCCGAGATTCTACTGTATTTGGTTTGGTACGTGGGTAATCTACTTTACACTATTTTGCATCTATACTCATTTTTATCCCCTATAGTGTTAAGAAAACTTGATAAACTTGAACGCTTTTAATGTCATCTAAATCTTCATAGTGAAGAAAGTTTTTGGTTTAAACCTAAGCATATAGCGCATACATATATCATTTTAGAAGATGCATCATGCTATGTAGCCATGCCACGCTACTATACGTACATATATAACCCAAAGGCACCGCGGTGCTTTTTCCATTTAACGTTAAGAACTTTCAAATGAGAGAATAATACTCAAACTCAACCTTGCACAAAACGCTCGTTTCAACTTTACACGCTCTGATGGTTGCATCTTGCATTTATTTAAATATATAATATTTTTTTTATCCTGCGGAAATTCCTTTGGAGATTTGAATCTTCCAAAAGAAAACTACGTATGTAGGTATATCATAATACATACAAACATATTATGACGTATATATTACAATAGAAAAAAAAACTCATATGTGTTTTTGAAAGACAGCGAAATCATGAGTGGAAAATCTGATGGAAAACTTAGCCAACTGTATGTTCCCTGTGGTCTTTCATTTTTAGTGGATTTTTTAGATTAAGATTTTTTTTCCGACGGAAGCTTTGTATATGTTCACTTAAATTTGTGTAAGGTTTAGGCGAATAAGATTACCATATGACAGGCAGTGGGTTTTGACGAGTTTTTTTCGCAGCGTCATTTCATAGCTCGACGCATAAGCAAAGGATGATATGTACAGTAAAACCCACTTAGGAGAAACCTGATTAAGAGAAAAACCCGCTTATCTGAAACACTTTATTCCTCCCCGAGTATTAATTGTCCACCAATTACCTTTGAAACACTCCGCTTAAGCGAAACTTGCTTAAATGAAAAACCCGAATACCTGAAAAATATATATTTTCAATTAAATTTTACATTTTTCATTGAATAAATTCTCTTAAGTGAAATCAAAAAAATTGTTGAACGCTTTCAACTATTTCACCTTTATCACCTCCACCAAATTTTCACTCCGAATTTCGGATATGTCACAACCGTTTTTGGAATTTTAATCCGCTGAAATTTTTTTTTCACTTATCCGTACTCCGCTTATGTGAAGTTTTTTCAATTAAAGCCTAGTAGTCAGTTCGACTTTAAATGAAACTTTCATACAAAAGTGACGCCTAGTTCATTGGTATGAAATTCCCAACAAGAAGTGAGTACCAAAACATGAAAGTAAAATATGAACCGGTTATTCAATCAATTTCACGCAAAATTCTCATTTCTCAACCTACGGCCACTAGGAAAAAATCTAGGGTGTTGTGGAAAATTGTGACGTTTTTCAATTAATTTAATTTAATTTTGCTGAAAATATAAATTTTAAAATAAAAAAAAAATATTTCGTATTAAAGGATTGTCTTTTAAAGCCTAGTACTCACCTCACGTGAAATGAAAAACAAAAACGTTTCAAAATACACGTTAAAATTCAATACGAACCCATAATTAATTCTTCACATGAATTTTTGATACACAGTTTTAAATTTCTTAGTACTCACTTCTCACTTTGAATGAAAAAAAATTATTTATTTGAATGACTGTCATTTGAATCTTGAAAAAGTTTCAAAAAGAGGTTTTAATATTCTGTATTCTGTTCTTTTTTCCTCGTTGATAAGAATAAAAACGCTGGGAAAGACAATCGTTTAATCCGAAATAATTTTTTTTATTTCGTAATTTATATTTTGAGCAAAACAAATTGATTGACAAATGTCACAATTTTCCACACTACCTCAGTTTTTTCCTAGTGGTCGTACGTTGGGAAATGAAAATTTTGTATGAAACTGATTGAAGAACCGGTTCATAATACACTTTCATATTTTGGTACTCACTTCGTGTTGTGAATTTCATATCAATGAACTAGGTGTCACTTTTATATGAAAATTTCATTTTCACTCGAACTGAGTACTAGGCTTAAAAAAGAGTTTTTATTTTCATCAAGGAGGAAAAAGAACAGAACAAGGAATTTGTGAACTTTTTCAAGATTTTGATGACAGGATTTCAAATTAATAATTTTTTTTGTCATTCAAAGTGAGTATTAGAAATTCCATAACTGAGTATCAAAAATTCATGTGAAGAAATTATTATTTATGTTTTATGTGTTTTGAAGCGATTTTATTTTTCATTTCACAGGATGTGAGTACTAGGCTTAAGCGAGGTTCGTTTAAGTGAAAAATCTCCTTAAGCACAATAAAGGCTGTGACATTTTTCTTAAGCGGGTTTTTCTGTATATGGTTGTATATGGAATAAGAGGCCACAAGTCCTGTTTATCGCCATTTACTTAGGTTCCAGGGCATACAAAAATATTATCTAAAGATAAATCCCTTGCACCTTAATCGTTCGGATCCTTCAGAAATTTGTAGGTCCCCTCCCCATTTCTGCTGATAAAACATGCATTAAATGGAATGGTTGATAGCTATATTAGTCACTAAAGGCCCTGTTTCTCTATGAGTACTAAAAATTTATTTATTTAAAGAAAGTCATTAATTTCACTCTGATACAAAGTTGTATGAAAATTTAATTTCCACTCGAACTTTTACTATATAGTCAAGGCATACTCTACTCTAGGCTCAATTATTTATTAATTAAATTTCGAATGACTTTCAACACACTTATATGATATCATTTTAACAATACAAACATAAAAAAGCCTCCAAAAACTCAACATCACTCACTTTCAATAAAATTACTTGTACATTGTACAAGGTGTATATTCAATTTAAAGAACTCATGTTACCCAATAAATCAAGCCAATGGGCTCTCTGTGTGGATATAATTTCCATTAAAAAATGAAACCTTCTCAAAGTACCTACTCATAGTAGACCTACCTACCCTTGTTAATTGAACTCATGTCCTTCATTTTATATACGAAAACAATAAGTTCACGTTGCACGAAAAAGTCATAAATAAACAAAGGACTCTCCTCCCATCCGTGCGTCGTCAGTGTTCCCATTTTCCGTCACCCAACATTTTCATTTCAGCAAAAAAAAAAAAAAAAAAAAAAAAAACATTTCAAGAAGAACACAAAAGAAGTAGAAAAAAAAAGAAACTCAAAAGAAATAAATTTCAGCAACTGAACCGAAGTAATGCGAACCATAAGCGACGGAATGCATAAATAAAAGGTCAGGTTTTATGATATTCCAAAGCCTTATACCTACTTTATTTCACTTTCTCCCAAAGAAAAAAAAATGGAAACAAAAAAAAATAGCTAACATAAAAATTGCTTGTTCCTTCGAGGACAAAGTTTTAATATCTTGACGAATCGCATGGCTGTCAAATGGAAACAAAAATTCAATAAAAACTCGAAATGCAGAGGACATTACAATAATAAATATTTAATTAGTATAAGTTATGTTTGAGGTGAGAGGTTAAGTGAAATCTTGACAATCAAACAGTTGGAAGTAATGGGCTGCCTTATAGGTAATAATTAGAATGAAAAATGTTTAGGGAAAGGAGTTGGATACATACTCGACAAGTTAATCCCATGCCCGCACAAATTCTTCCGGCACATCAACTTTCTGTAAGTTAAAAAAGGAAAATGTTAGCTATTTGGTACCTGAACCTTTTTCATCGCTGCATATTTTTTTTTTCCTTTGAATAATATTTTTTTTCAATATTCTTGAATCTAGATAAGTTAAAAAAATAACACTTTTTGAAAAAAATCAACCAAGTTTATGAAATATGTATTGAGTTCTCAAAAAAATCAAAACAATTAATTTTTATTTTTATTTTGGTTTAAAATAAATTTTATACTTTCCAGAAGCTTCTGCATGAAAAATATACTCAAAATTAGTTGAACGGTTTTCAAGAAATACATTGAAGAATTTAACAAATAACTTTTTCGGAATATTCTGTAAATTTTGTATTAAAAAGCAAGGTTCGCCGAACGATAAATTATGATTCGTTCTCTCGTGAAAAATTAAAAAGGAAATTTTATTTTTAATTCGATCGCGAATCTTATTTTTTGGTTCCTTTATAAAATAAAATTAATTTTCATAAACGAATCAAATCTGTTAATATGGTTCGTTCCCAAATTTATCACGTACGGGAACTATCGAAGATCCATTCAAGAATCTTTCAAATAATAACAAACTTTTTGACTTTTTTCAAAATTGTTCACTTATTCAAAAAATTTTACTTTTTTCAAAATGTTCGACTTTTTTCAAAATGTTTGCTTTTTTTTTAAATTTTTAACTTTTTCTCAAAATTTTACATATTTTTTAAAATTTTTGACTTTTTTTTTCAAAATTTTGGATTTTCTCAAAATGTTTTCCCTTTTTCCAAAATTTTACAAATGTATTTTAAAATTTTTTTTTTACTTTTTTGAAAATTTTTTATTTTCTCAAAATGTTTTCTCTTTTTTAAAAAATTTACATATTTTTCAAAATTTTTACTTTTCTCAAACTGAATGTCAAGTCGGTCGGTATTATCAGAATTCTTGGAATGAGCACTTCCTCTCCTTTGAATCTGCCTTTGATTATCGTGGTTTGGATGACTTTGTTCATCAGTTTCTTTATCGTCAATCTGGTTCCATTACAAAATTTTTCAGATGGTTTCTCATTGCGCAGCATTATGATGACAGGTACTGACTTTGAGTTGCAAATTGTGCAATGATACACCAGGTACAATGAAAGATCTATTTGTGGACAGCTCCAATAAGCTAATAACAATTCCCTTAAACGGACACATTTTCGGGAACAAACTTACTTTTCGAATTTCTCGTACAAATTACTTTCCAATACAAACGGGTACTCTCATAAACGGACGCGGACACTTTTTCTTGCTCATTTTAGATAGAAAACCTCCGATATGAGGACACATAATTTTATTTAGGGATTATTTTGTATACACAAATTAAACAGAAAGTCCGTTCTCAGTATATAGTTTCTGTTTTATTTTGAATACGTAAGCAAATCCATAGAAAATCTCCGATAACCAGACGCGAAGCTCTAACCGAACAGAGCGATGTTATGTTGAAAGCTTATTAGGGATTCCACACAATGCGATGGAGCCGCAGCCGGAGTCGCAGCTGGAACATCTGTCAAAATATTAAATACACATAAAATAAATGCTACGAGCAGAATGGAATGCAACTGCAGACGGAGCTGCAGTCGGAGCCGTATTGATTGGCGAACTTTTAACTTTTCACGTGCAGCACTTTTGACGTTTCAATTTATATGAAGAAAAAAAGGGTCGGAAAAAAATATTGAAGATTTTAGTGCTTATTTGTGTCACGAAAAAATTTTGTAATTAAAAGAAATATTGGAAATAAAAAAAGTGAATAATAAACTCGTGGCTGTTTTTTTTTTTGTTTCTTTAAAATATACAAAAAGCTGTACAGCTCATTTTAAGCATATTTTGAAAGCAGTTGCAGCTGCAGCTCTGATTCCAATTGCAGCAGGGCATTTTGTTCATCCAGTAACTAAGTGGCTGTAATTTTGAGTGTATGGTTCCCTTTCATCGTGTTCCGTTATTGCACATGTCCTTTCCTTTCCTTTTGCTATTTATTAATTTCAGTCATTTCATTTCGTGAATCGTGATACCAAAGGAAGTTCGCGTTTTGGCAAACAGATTTTTTTTTCAGCCACGACATAAAAGATTTTATCTATTTAAAGTTCATTGCATATATGTTTTTTTAAATTTCAATACATTGTGGCTGCGATTTGATTTTGAATAAATAAATTCAATTCATCAACGTCCTTATCCTTCGAACCTAATATCACGCGTTTACCCAGCCAATTGTGGTTTAGATAATTGAGGCCGATGTTCGGAAAATACTTTGCTGATTAGTTCTTCCTTCGATGATGTGAATTCTTAAAAATTATAGACTGATGGATTGTTCTGCAACGCAACTCGCATGCTCGTTATCAATTGTAACTTCATTATAAGTATCACCTTTATGGCTGTTTTACAATGCCGCGTTGGGCGTCGCTTTGATTGATTTTTCTGTCAACGCAAAAGTTCAGATATAGGAAATTCTGTTTAGTGTTTACAATGGCGCGTTGTGCATAAAGTTCACGATTTCACAACCATTAGCTAGTACACAAACCAAAGTAACGTGAGGAATCTCAACGCAAAAGTTGAAAAAATTCAACTTTCGCGAGCGTTTTGACAGTTATCATGTAGTCTCCTGTGAATTTTGCATTAAAAAAAATTTGAATTTGGTTTCTCGAGGTTCTTACTTAGTTAGTTCTACAAATTTATAAAATTACCATCAAATTATAAAAAAAACAACAAACGCAATAATTCAAAGGATTGTGGAGGCATCCTTGTTATTTTGAAAAAATGTTCAGGGTCTTTTTCTTGCATTTGATCAAAATTTAAGGCAAAGAATCCCTCTTTATGCCCTCTGAGATTCAGCTCGCGAACCCACCAACGCCGTCTTGGTGTTTCGGTTTCCTCTTCAACTCCTTCACACGCTAAAACAGCAGCGAACGGCACTTTGGCAACTAATTCTATTGTCGAAAAAAGGTTATCGTTCATTTTAAATTCAGAAAACCATTTAACAAAATATTTAAATTAATTTGCAGAATGACACTTCAATTGGTTTTAACCAGCTGATTCTCGCAGAATCACCTGTCACCTCGACGAGTCCGTAAAGCTTGTTAAACGTAACGTACGCATCGCGAACGCGAACGCGTCATTGGAAATCAGCCATTAATATGATCATTTCAGGCGAGCGTTAAGTTTATCTGCAAGCGTTGATCGCCGGATAACCGGTAAAATTTGACGGATCTGGCCACCATTCACCCCTTAAAGTATGTGTCTTCAACATCAACGTATTGATGTTCCACCTGGCTCTATTTTGTATCTATATCTACACTTAACAGTGGCGGATCCACGGGGGGGTTTTCGGTTCGGGGTTTGAGCACTGAAACCTCATATTTTTATATTAATTTATTTATTTATTAATTATTTATTTCTCTTCGACCTAAATTGTTTTTTATATTTTTATAAAATTTCGTATAAAAATTTCTTCGAGTGTAATAAATAGGTATACCTACCTTAAAAACTTTAAATGCATCTTAGTGAAAAAAGGAGTATATCTACTTACATTAGAATGCGTAACAGTTTTATGAGTGAAACTTAGTTTAAAGGCTTAAGTTATGTTAAATTTTGAAGACTTAGGCAATTTATTATTTTGATTTTCGTAAAAAAAAAAACGGTTGTGCTGCGATGTGCCCAACTTATGCAACCATATGCCGTAAAAAAAAATCGTACTACGGTTTGTAGAGGCTAGCCATTTTCGATTTTTGCTGTATTGTGCTGCGATGTGCCGTGAATATTTTTGAAAATTTCGTAAATTTGCAAATTTTTGAGGATGAATTTTTTTTTCCAAAAGTAAGTTTTTCTTAAAACTTAAAGTTTTGCAGTTTTGTGCTCAAAAAAAGATAGGTACAACCGAAGAGATAGAAAAAATCGCATATTTGCAACTTTTACTATATCGAACGCAAATGATGCGAAGGAACTTATAGCGTTAAATTAATAGCACCATCATTTTCCATTTTCAAAAAAAAAAAGTTGTGCTGTATTGTACTGCGATGTGCCGTAAATATTTTTTTTTTAATTCGCAAATTTTAAAATCTTTGGAATAAATTTTAAATTCGCAAATTTTCAATTTTTTTTCAAAATTACGATTTTTAAAAATTGTGTATGTGTTATGCTCAGTTTGAGCTTATTTTTTTTTTTTTTTTGAAAATCGAAAATGGCGGTAGTTATTTCACAAAGCCCACGCAAGTTTTATTTTTCTTTAAGTTTTCTATTTGTAGTTGGACCCCCCCCCCATGACCAAATCCGCCACTGACTCTTAATATCCCCTCCATTCACCCCTAAAAGTGTGCAATTTGACAATTTTCCCACTTATGCGGATTAAATTTAAATTTTTCCGCTCGGTTCTGTTCTTACCTGATTTATTACGAATCCAACAAAAAAATCCCTATGCAAATCGATTGATGTTCAGTCGAGTTACGTTGATACTAACAAAAAAAATCAATTCATTTTCTATACATTATGCATAGATTAATACTTTAATTAGAACATAAAACTGAAAACTCTACATACATATGTAGGTAATGGTACACAGATATTTCTCTAATAAATACACAAATACAATTCTTAACAGATGTAAAAATATATTTAAAACGAATTTAAGTAACCTTTAAACGCGGTGGAAGGCATTTTAGTTAAGAGGCCTTAAAGTAACGTGCGTTGCTTAAATATGAAAATCGATTATGAATACCGATTTCACCCTTAAGAGCTATTTTAAAGTTACGGTGGCTTTAAAATTTTGTTAAAGATACAGCTGTTAAAGTTTAAATAAATTAAGAGAACATGTTTTAAAAACAAAATTATGAATCGAATTATGACGTTAATTCTGTTTTTAATAATGAGTATGTAGTTTTTTTCATTTAAAATATTTTTTTTTTTTTGAAAATGTACTTTCTTGCTTAAAAGAGAGGAAATAGACCCACTTCATCAAGCAATTTTTGTCCTTGTCTTTTGGCTTTTCGCTCTAGTTTTTTTTTATCGCATTGCCTATATGTATTATAGCTACATAACTGATGATTTCCCTTTTTATTGACGCCTTTCATTTACATTACTAGGTCAAAACAAAAAAATATAAATTGAAATATATAATACAAAAAATAATCCAAGCGAGAGTCACTCAATATCTAACAAGTTTCTTTTCTTCTTTAAGATACGAGTGCCAAAAAATATTTATTTTTTATTCGGACTCAAGGTCAAAAATTGAAAATGCTTGCATTTTATAAAATTGAAAACAAAAGCTGCATTCATTTAACCATTCAATGTCATTCAAATAATTTAATGTTTGGTTATTTTACATTTTTTATGATTTTGCAAAATTTATTTTCATACTTTCCTGTTTTTGTATCCTGTATGTATATATCCTTTTTGGATGGTATCCAAATATTAAAAGCCAAAATAAATGACAACATTATATGAAATCCTTTTATGAAGCTCAAATTTCCCCTTCACCCCTCTGCCTTGAAATTTAATTTGTATATGATTTCTCATATTTATTTTATTTCATTTTTTTTTTTTCAAATCAAATCTACCCCAGTGATGTCCTTGCATTGCTGCCATCAAATTTTCATTAAAAACATTAGAGGAAAGATTATGATTTTATATATATGTTCATAGAGCTTAAAGTACAGTTGTATGTTTATATAGAAGCTGCTTTAAGGGCTAACAAATACTGTCTTATGGTCAGGATATATATGGTGAATTGCTGTAATCTTTTTTTTCAACTTATCGCGAGCTTGTTATATGAAAGAGGATAAATAATGCACGAACATTAATTGGTGTGATGGCTAGTTTTATGGATGTGGGTGTGGTAATTACATTTCGTTATTAATTACATTTTGTATATTATAACGCTGGGGCTTAGCTGGTTTTTGTATGAAGAGGGCATTATGTCTAATTGATTAGAATGGAAAAAACGTATATGAGCTCTTGGAAAGAGCAATTCATTTATTTACCTTTCATTTCTATAATTACATCGAAATTTGTTGCTAAGAAAATGTCAGCTTTGTATTTGTAAGGAGCTGAAAATATTTCAACAAGATGAGTCACTTTATAAATTGATAAACTGTGTAGAAAACGAATCGTTTGGAGTCCCGAAATAGAAAATATATTAAAAGGGGATATTTTCGATTTTTTTTTTTTAATCGTTTATATTTCAAGTTCTTGTAACTGGATGATTCATTTGATTAAAATTAGCTAAGCTTATTAGATATAAAAAAAGAAGACATTTTAGGTATTAATTTATTTGGTATACCTATTTTTAGAAACAATATGTTCAGACTAGCCTATACCCCTACCAGAATTCTCGCATTTACACAAAAATAAAAGACAGTTTTTGAACAAATAATTGTTATTTTTAAAATAAAATTAAAATTTGTCAAATCAGCAGGTAATTTCGCTTCGTTTGACACCTTATTTGTCAAAATCGGTGTACACAGAAAAAAAAAACCGTTGTCATATTGACAATCACCGATAGTCAATTGGAAATAGTCATATTGAATACCAAAATAGTCAATATGACGAAAAATCTGTAAAAACGTCACAAAACTTAACAACTGCGATTGTCAATATGAAAACTCTTGAAAACTTTCGGTAGTCAATTTCTCAAATTCAATTTGATAATCGAAGTTGTCAAATAGAATATTTTGATAGTCAATATGATGACCGCCTTATTTTGATCATCCCATTGACAACCATGGTCATCAAATACACAACTGCAGTTGTCAGACGGACTATTGCGATTGTTAATTTCAAAATCGAGAAAAATTAAAACAAAAAAAAAACGAGAGGTTCTTAATCCTTGAATAATAGTTGTAGAAATTTTCATATTGACAACCGTGTTAGTCAAATTGACAACTGTGATTGTCAATATGATGACCGCTTTTTGTCTGTCAACAAATTGAAAACCATGGTTATCAAATGGACAATTGGAGTTGTCAAATTGACTATCGCGATTGTAAATATGAAAATCGACAAAAATAAAAAATGAAAAACACGAGGTGATAACCATGAAAACCGCGTTCATCAAAATGACAATTGCGATTGTCAATATGAAAACCGCGGTCATCAAATACACAATTGCGATTGTCAATATGATAACAACGGTCATCAAATAGACAATTGCAGTTGTCAAACTGACTATTGCGATAGTGAATATGAAAATCGACCTAAATAAAAAAATAAAAACACGAGGTGATGATCATGAAAACTGCGGTTATCAAATAGACGACTGCAGTTGTCAAACTGAATCTTGCAATTGTTAATATGAAAACCAAGGAAAAAAAACCTGAAGTTGCTGATTGAAAACCGTGTTCATCATATTGACAATTGTGATTGTCAATATGAAAACCAAATACACAATTGCGATTGTCAATATGAAAACCGCGGTCATCAAATACACAATTGCGATTGTCAATATGATAACAACGGTCATCAAATAGACAATTGCAGTTGTCAAACTGACTACTGCGATAGTGAATATGAAAATCGACGTAAATAAAAAAATAAAAACACGAGGTGATGATCATGAAAACTGCGGTCATCAAAAACACGACTGCAGTTGTCAAACTGACTATTGCAATTGCTAATATGAAAACCAAGGAAAAAAAACCTGAAGTTGCTGATTGAAAACCGTGTTCATCATATTGACAATTGTGATTGTCAATATGAAAACCAAATACATAATTGCGATTGTCAATATGAAAACCGCGGTCATCAAATACACAACTGCGATTGTCAATATGATAACAACGGTCATCAAATAGACAATTGCAGTTGTCAAACTGACTATTGCGATAGTGAATATGAAAATCGACGTAAATAAAAAAATAAAAACACGAGGTGATGATCATGAAAACTGCGATCATCAAATAGACGACTGCAGTTGTCAAACTGACTATTGCAATTGTTAATATGAAAACCATGGAAAAAAAACCTGAAGTTGCTGATTGAAAACCGTGTTCATCAAATACACAATTGCGATTGTCAATATGAAAACCGCGGTCATCAAATACACAATTGCGATTGTCAATATGATAACAACGGTCATCAAATAGACAATTGCAGTTGTCAAACTGACTATTGCGATAGTGAATATGAAAATCGACGTAAATAAAAAAATAAAAACACGAGGTGATGATCATGAAAACTGCGATCATCAAATAGACGACTGCAGTTGTCAAACTGACTATTGCAATTGTTAATATGAAAACCATGGAAAAAAAACCTGAAGTTGCTGATTGAAAACCGTGTTCATCATATTGACAATTGTGATTGTCAATATGAAAACCAAATACACAATTGCGATTGTCAATATGAAAACCGCGGTCATCAAATACACAATTGCGATTGTCAATATGATAACAACGGTCATCAAATAGACAATTGCAGTTGTCAAACTGAGTACTGCGATAGTGAATATGAAAATCGACGTAAATAAAAAAATAAAAACACGAGGTGATGATCGTGAAAACTGCGATCATCAAATAGACGACTGCAGTTGTCAAACTGACTATTGCAATTGTTAATATGAAAACCAAGGAAAAAAAACCTGAAGTTGCTGATTGAAAACCGTGTTCATCATATTGACAATTGTGATTGTCAATATGAAAACCAAATACACAATTGCGATTGTCAATATGAAAACCGCGGTCATCAAATACACAATTGCGATTGTCAATATGATAACAACGGTCATCAAATAGACAATTGCAGTTGTCAAACTGACTATTGCGATAGTGAATATGAAAATCGACCTAAATAAAAAAATAAAAACACGAGGTGATGATCATGAAAACTGCGATCATCAAATAGACGACTGCAGTTGTCAAACTGACTATTGCAATTGTTAATATGAAAACCAAGGAAAAAAAACCTGAAGTTGCTGATTGAAAACCGTGTTCATCATATTGACAATTGTGATTGTCAATATGAAAACCAAATACACAATTGCGATTGTCAATATGAAAACCGCGGTCATCAAATACACAATTGCGATTGTCAATATGATAACAACGGTCATCAAATAGACAATTGCAGTTGTCAAACTGACTATTGCGATAGTGAATATGAAAATCGACGTAAATAAAAAAATAAAAACACGAGGTGATGATCATGAAAACTGCGGTCATCAAAAACACGACTGCAGTTGTCAAATTGACTATTGCAATTGTTAATATGAAAACCAAGGAAAAAAAACCTGAAGTTGCTGATTGAAAACCGTGTTCATCATATTGACAATTGTGATTGTCAATATGAAAACCAAATACACAATTGCGATTGTCAATATGAAAACCGCGGTCATCAAATACACAATTGCGATTGTCAATATGATAACAACGGTCATCAAAAAGACAATTGCAGTTGTCAAACTGACTACTGCGATAGTGAATATGAAAATCGACGTAAATAAAAAAATAAAAACACGAGGTGATGATCATGAAAACTGCGGTCATCAAAAACACGACTGCAGTTGTCAAACTGACTATTGCAATTGTTAATATGAAAACCAAGGAAAAAAAACCTGAAGTTGCTGATTGAAAACCGTGTTCATCATATTGACAATTGTGATTGTCAATATGAAAACCAAATACACAATTGCGATTGTCAATATGAAAACCGCGGTCATCAAATACACAATTGCGATTGTCAATATGATAACAACGGTCATCAAATAGACAATTGCAGTTGTCAAACTGACTATTGCGATAGTGAATATGAAAATCGACGTAAATAAAAAAATAAAAACACGAGGTGATGATCATGAAAACTGCGGTCATCAAATAGACGACTGCAGTTGTCAAACTGACTATTGCAATTTTTAATATGACAATTATATGAACGATATTACAAATACTAGCTTAATAAAGTGAGTAGTTACAACTAAAAAACAATTAAATACATGAAGGGGGCGCTCCACTCTGTCGTTCTTTATATCCTAAAAGCATCTACCCTTGACAAATATGTGAACGATATTTCAAATCACTAGCTTCCTGAAGTGCAAAGTTACAACTAAAAAACTTATTTATTACACGTAGGGCGCGCTGCAATCGGTTGATCTTTATATCGCAAAAGCAGCTACCACTGACAAATACATATATGAACGATATTTCAAATCCCTAGCTTATTAAAGTGCGAAGTTACAATGAAAAAACTAATTTAATACACGTAGGGGGCGCTGCACTCGGTCGATCTTTATATCGCAAAAGCAGCTACCCTTGACAAATATATGAACGATATTTCAAATTATTGGCTTAATAAAGTGCAAAGTTACAACTAAAAAACTATTTTCATACACGTAGGGGGATGGACTCGGTCGGTCTTTATATTACAAAAGCATCTACCCCTGACAAACATCTCAAAGATATTTCAAATCATCAGCTTAATAAATTCTGAAGTTACAATAAAAAAAAAACAGTTTTGATACATGTAGGGGGCGCTGCACTCCGTCGATCTTTATATCGCAAAAGCAGCTACCCTTCACAAATATGTGAACGATATTTCAAATCACTAGCTTAATAAAGTGCAAAGTTACAACTAAAAAACTTATTTAATACACGTCGGGGGCACTGCAATCGGTCGATCTTTATATCGCAAAAGCAGCTACCACTGACAAATATATGAACGATATTTCAAATCCCTAGCTTAATAAAGTGCGAAGTTACAGTTAAAAAACTAATTTAATACAGGTAGGGGGCGCTGCAATCGGTCGATCTTTATATCGCAAAAGCTGCTACCACTGATAAATATATGAACGATATTTCAAATCCCTAGCTTACTGAAGTGCAAAGTTACAACTAAAAAACTATTTTAATACACGAAGAGGGCGCTGCACTCGGTCGATCTCTATATCGCAAAAGCAGCTACCCTTCGCAAATATGTGAACGATATTTTAAATCCCTAGCTTACTAAAGTGCAAAGTTACAACTAAAAAACTAATTTAATACACGTAGGGGGCGCTGCAATCGGTCGATCTTTATATCGCAAAAGCAGCTACCCTTGACAAACATCTGAAAGATATTTCAAATCATTAGCTTAATAAAGTGCAAAGTTACAACTAAAAAACTATTTTAATACACGTAGGGGGCGCTGCACTCGGTCGGTCTTTATATCACAAAAGCAGCTACCCTTGACAAACATCTGAAAGATATTTCAAATCATTAGCTTAATAAATTCTGAAGTTACAATAAAAAAACAATTTTGATACATGTAGGGGGCGCTGCACTCCGTCGATCTTTATATCGCAAAAGCAGCTACCTAAATATGAGTATACAATATTTCAAATATGCTCTGCCATCGAAGTTAATCGATTTAATTTATCTTAAGCAATATTCGATTCTTTGAGTGTAGATACCAAAATCAAGTCCCATAAAATATTAAAGAAAAAAAAAACAAACGGTAAATCACAAAACAAATAACTGCAGTTATAAAAATTTTCATATTAACAACAATGATTGTCAATAAGATGATTGTTCCTTTGCAGTCATCACATTTACTATCGTGGTTGTCAATTTGATGATCATAAACTCTAAAATTATCACATTGAAAACCGGGGTAGTCAAATTGACAATCTTGATCGTCAAGCTATTGCTAGGTAAAACTTATTCGTTTTGAGTTGCCGTTTTCAAACGGCGCGGCGTTTAACTACGCAGCTTTAAAGGGTGAAGTTACAACTAAAAAACAATTTTAATTCACGTAGGGGGCGCTGGACTCGGTCGATCTTTATATCGCAAAAGCAGCTACCCTTCACAAATATGTGAACGATATTTCAAATCACTAGCTTAATAAAGTGCAAAGTTACAACTAAAAAACTATTTTAATACACGTAGAGGGCGCTGCACTCGGTCGATCTTTATATCGCAAAAGCAGCTACCACTGACAAATATATGAACGATATTTCAAATCCCTAGCTTAATAAAGTGCGAAGTTACAGTTAAAAAACTAATTTAATACACGTAGGGGGCGCTGCAATCGGTCGATCTTTATATCGCAAAAGCAGCTACCACTGACAAATATATGAACGATATTTCAAATCCCTAGCTTACTGAAGTGCAAAGTTACAACTAAAAAACTAATTTTATACACGTAGGGGGCGCTGCACTCGGTCGATCTTTATATCGCAAAAGCAGCTACCCTTCACAAATATGTGAACGATATTTCAAATCCCTAGTTTCCTGAAGTGCAAAGTTACAACTAAAAAACTATTTTAATACACGTAGAGGGCGCTGCACTCGGTCGATCTTTATATCGCAAAAGCAGCTACCACTGACAAATATATGAACGATATTTCAAATCATTAGCTTAATAAAGTGCAAAGTTACAACTAAAAAACTATTTTAATACACGTAACTTAAAAAATATGTATGAATCCCGATTTCCAAACTTCTTTTTCTTACAAATTATTTAATTATTATGGTTTATAAAGGGATAAAAGAGACGTATCTGTTTGTTAAAATTTAATCTTTTTCCTAATTTTCTATGAAATTTTAATAAACAAAAAAATGTCAAGAAAATGTTAATTAAAGATAAGTAAATTCTTTGATGTGAAAATTTAAAAGATTTGGTACTGTTATCAGGCAAATTTTTGAGCAGTTTAGCATCACACTATATTTTTGACTTTTCATAAAGTTTAAATAACCAAATTCCTATTTTTTTGATTTTAGTATAATACTAACTGCATGTATATGACACTTAAATATTTAAACTTGTCAAAAATTGTGTGTCGGCTTAACAATTTTCATGAACTGTCACTGTTTCAAGCGTTAATAAATAAAATAGGTTTAATATTTTACTAGTTTATAAATGTTTAAATTAAGATAGAAGCTATATCTGTTTGGTAACGTGAAATATCATAAGGCTTTTCACAATTTTCTGTCAAAACAAATAGGTAACCAAACAAGATTAATTTCAAAAAAGTGACTTTAAACTATAAACTAAAATGTTTTGATTGCATCCAGTTTTATCAAATTGCATCGAGTTTTATCAAATGAAACAAAAATTACATTGAAACATCCACTGATACAATCACGTACGGGAAACTTTTTTTCATTTATCCTAATTTGAAAAAAAATTTGTGAAAAAATGTCAAATTTTAAATGGATTTAGATCGATGCTAGAAAAATAATAAAAAGACAATTATTTACAACTTTAAATGTGTTATAAGTGCCTTAAAAACAACATAATATATATATTTGAAAAATCATTACTAGGTAAGTAAGTTAATAATTTTATTACTTATAATACACATACCTATATTTCTTAATGCACCCAAATGCGAATGTAAAAGCCTTATTTTCTTTTTTTAAATTTATTTCTTTCAGTGTACGAAACGAAGCCCATTACAAAACTTCAGACAAAAAACAAACGGTAAATTCCAAATCAAAGAATTGCTTTCATCAGAATTTTCATATTGAAAACCATGGTAGTCAATCTGACAACTGTAGTTGTCAATATGATGAACGAATCTTTAAAATTGTCATTTTGAAAACCACAGTCATCAAATGGACAATTGTGGTTGTCAATATGAAAACCTGGGGATTTTTTGCTTCAGATTTCATCATTTCCAGTAAAAAAATCTCCAGACAAAAAACAAACGGTAAATTCCAAAACAAAGAATTGCATTCATCAGAATTTCCATATTGAAAACCATGGTAGTCAATCTGACAACTGTGGTTGTCAATATGATGATCGAATCTTTAAAATTGTCATATTGAAAACCACAGTCATCAAATGGACAATTGTGGTTGTCAATATGAAAACCTGGGGATTTTTTGCTTCAGATTTCATCATTTCCAGTAAAGACTTGCGAAGTAAAATTCATTCGTTTTTGTAGCGTGTTGAGCAGCAGTCGCATAAGTTTTCCTGTGTTCAAATTAAATATTTACTAAAAGTAATTGTGGCCATAATATCAAGATAATTTTAAACTTTTTATAGTGTTATAAGTGCATCAAACAAAATCATTCCATAAATCTACAAGGTAAATCAACTAAAAGAGTTATTTATTTTATGTTGCATATAGCTATTTAATTCTTAAACATAACTGGTTATTCAATATGGATGGAAAAGGTACTACAAATTAAAGTAAATCGATTAACGCTAATCAATTTAATTAGTAATATTATCTTTTTTAAGAATTCAGCCATATTTTCTTAGTTTTAGTTTAATTTTTCAAGCCAATCCCCTTAAAAAAATCTCCAGACAAAAAACAAACGGTAAATTCCAAAACAAAGAATTGCATTCATCAGAATTTCCATATTGAAAACCATGGTAGTCAATCTGACAACTGTGGTTGTCAATATGATGATCGAATTTTTAAAATTGTCATATTGAAAACCACAGTCATCAAATGGACAATTGTGGTTGTCAATATGAAAACCTGGGGATTTTTTGCTTCAGATTTCATCATTTCCAGTAAAGACTTGCGAAGTAAAACTCATTCGTTTTTGTAGCGTGTTGAGTAGCAGTCGCATAAGTTTTCCTGTGTTCAAATTAAATATTTACTAAAAGTAATTGTGGCCATAATATCAAGATAATTTTAAACTTTTTATAGTGTTATAAGTGCACCAAACAAAATCATTCCATAAATCTACAAGGTAAATCAACTAAAAGAGTTATTTATTTTATGTTGCATATAGCTATTTAATTCTTAAACATAACTGGTTATTCAATATGGATGGAAAAGGTACTGCAAATTAAAGTAAATCGATTAACGCTAATCAATTTAATTAGTAATATTATCTTTTTTAAGAATTCAGCCATATTTTCTTAGTTTTAGTTTAATTTTTCAAGCCAATCCCCTTAAAAAAATCTCCAGACAAAAAACAAACGGTAAATTCCAAAACAAAGAATTGCATTCATCAGAGTTTTCATATTGAAAACCATGGTAGTCAATCTGACAACTGTGGTTGTCAATATGATGATAGAATCTTTAAAATTGTCATATTGAAAACCTCACTATTATTAATCCCAATCCCACTTCATGGCCAAGTCAGGCAGGTTATTTTTTAAATTTTTTTAAATTTGTGGATTTTTGTTGAAGTTTTGTTCTTGTTTCCCACTTAAATAATACTGATTTTTTTTTGCAATTGGAAACATACACCTTATGTATTTCTTAAATAATAATTCGTAATTTAAAAAAATTTCATAGCAGCTTCAAGTATAACAATTCTTCAAATGGCGTCAGCTTATCCAATCCATACAAACATGTGGACGTTTTTTGTAGAATCACATACATACATTTTGAAGAATTGTTTTACATAATTTAAGCTGCATTTTTGTTGTGGCCGGCAGATATAAAAAGTTATCCATGTATATTATAGATCTGTTCAGATGTTGTTTCAATGTGCGAAATGTCAAAATTGTTGTTTCAATGCATTTTGAGGCGCCTCAAATTTTTATAATGTAAACACGATGGGACTCACCAATCCAGACTTATTCTTCCCAATCTAAACAAGGTCATAGAGATCGGTGGGCAAAGCCAAATGTCATAAGGTTAAGCATCTCTATATAAAGTGTCTTTGCTTGTTTATATCTTAGTCTCGAAAATATTTGTATTGTGCCGGTCTTCATTACGTGCAGTTTTATCGAGTGCAGTATTGAGTTATAACTTTTTTAAACAATTATTACGTCATAATTTATAAAAAAAAATTTATTTTAAATAAAATTATTTTAGTGGCGCGATAGCTCGTGAAGAAACAATCACATCGTCGCCGGTCTGGAAGAAAATAGACACAACTCAGCAAATCACTTTATTAGATAGATCTGAATTCTAATTATTTGCCTTAAATATTGGGTTTTTCAATTGAAAGCTTTTCTTATTTACAAAACTTAAATATTTTACATTTTATTTGTTGAGTTGTGTCAGTTTTCTTCCAGACCGACGAAGTTATTGCATTTATAACAAATATATCGAACATATGGAAAGGTAATTCGCATATAAACGTAGTTAATTTGGTAAATTATACGTAGAAAGACTCAAGAGTCATGAGCAAATACACTCTATATATAAATACCAATCCTTCCTTTCGCCCTCGAATAACTCGTTCATGCCAATGAATGGCCATGCTAAAAGTAACGTGTGAAAAGGATGTAGATTTTTAAAAACAATTTTTTTGGCTCAAACTAAAGTGACATTTACGTAGGAGGCTTCAACTTTTTACTTCTGCCGATCACAAAATGAATTCGCTATCCTATTTATAAGTGATCGGTGGTTTCGCCACGTTTATAAATTTGGCATGGTGTACACTTTCGAAACGACATACTTTAAACTACGCAGTAACATGAAATGAAATTAAGTTGTTTTAGTGAAATTTTGAAAACTTTACAAGAACTAAATAAATATTTCCAAACGTTGTCAACATTAATAAAGTTCAAGTAAGTTATGATACAATATTTTTGGAACAAAACTTTAATTTTTTCTAGGGCTGGCCACGTGGCGATACAGAATGAGACTTTAGTAAGCCTCTTGGATATCTATTCAATAGAAAAATGTCCATATCGTTTCGGCATAATGCTTTTGATTAGATATAACTAATTCTCGGCTTGGATACTTTCAAGATACTATAAATTTTTTGTCCCGAAACAATATAGAGACTTTTCTGTCTTTTGGCCAGCCCTAATTTTAACATATCGTCGGCTAAATACGTCAAGCTGCTAGGTCCACTTTTGGCCAAAATTAAAATTTTGATGTCATTTTCTTAAGAAACACAATCCACACAAATTTCTTTAATCACTTTTATCTAATGTTTTGTAGTTGTTGTAGATTATTAAAGAAAAAATCAGTTTTTATATGGAGCACTATGCAAATCTTTTGCTCCCCTGTAAGATTTGCCAAAGTCGACTCAGCTGTTTTACATATTTAGCCTACCAAAAAATCGTAATGCAGTAATGAAAGATTGCATTACGATTAAAGAAAAGCCAATAAAGGTTACTAAGATGGGATTTATACATTCAGGTTTTTAGTGTTCGACAAATTTAAATAGATTTTTCGATTCTGTCTACTTGCTACCTCTTTCATCTTCCTTGTCCTTAGTTTTTTTGAATCGTATTTTAAAAAGATATATAAATTTCAGAAATTAGGTTTCATTACGTGTAATTCCATCGAGTGCAATATTAAGTTAAAACTTTTATAAACAATTACTACGTCAATGTATAATAAAATAATTTTAGTGGCACGATAGCTCGTGAAGAAACCATCATATCACAACTCAGCAAATCGCTTTATTAGATAGATCTGAATTCCAATTTTAAGCCTTGAATATTATGTTTTGTCAACTGATAAGTTTTTTTATTCATAAAACTCAATATTTTATATTTTATTTATTGAGTTGTGTCAGTTTTTTTCTAGGCCGAAGACTTAATTGTATTTATAACAAACATATGAAAACACGGGATCTTTCGAAGCAACCTCCAAGTCTAAACACAGGTAATTCGCAAATAAACGTAGTTAATTTAGAAAATTTTACGTATACATATAACGACTCAAGAGTCGTGAGCAAACACACTCTATATATAAATACTACAAAGTAGGTTTTACAATTCTTTTGGCTCAAATTTGCATAAACTTTTTACATCTGCCGAGCACAAAATGGATACGCTATCCAGTGTTGATTAATGTTGATTAATTTGGCATTTTACATTTTCGAAACGACATACTTTAAACTAAACGCAGTAACATAAAACAAACTTAAGTTGTTTTAGTGAATTTTTTTAAAACTTTACCAGAACTAAACAAATATTTCCGAACGTAGGCAACATTAATAAAGTTCAAGTAAGTTATGATGCAATATTTTTGGAACAAAACTTTAATTTTTTCTAAGGCTGAATTTAGTAAGCCTCTTGGATAGCTATTTGATAGAAAAATGTCCATATCATATTCCAAAACAATATAGAGACTTTTCCGTCTTTTTGCCACCCTTAATTTTGACATTTCGTTGGCTAAATATTTCAAGCTGCTAGGTCCACATTTCGGGCTACAGTAAACTGGTTTGGATCTATGGTCGGATTATAAAAACTTTCCATTCATCACCTAAGAGCTAGATTTTAAAAATAATATGAGAATTCATTATTTATGAACGAAATCAAAAAAATTCACATAAAAGAAGCGATATGCCATTTTTGTAAGTATAAACCGTACTTTAATGATAGAAAACCCTTATTTATAGTTATACATACATATATTGGCACTTCTATGGTTTCGTCCTTTCGTAATATTACTAATATCTACATATTTTTTCACTTGATTTCTTGGTTTTGTTAGAAATGGAGTGCTTCGTGTGCCGCTTTAAATTTAGTGAAGTGAACGATCTTGCAAAACACTTAAAAAAAAAACACAATTTGGGTACTAAAAGTACACTCAGATGCTATGAAAGTTCTTGCGCTCAGTTTTTTACTAATATTAATAGTTACAAGCGACACATTTTACGTAAACACGTAACACCAAATGATAACATAGAGCAAAATAGCGGACCTTGCGAAAATATGATGGATGTTTCTATAAATGATAACAACATTGGTAGATCTGTTTCAAATTTTTATAAAGTTGAAAGCGTATTAAAGAGTTCAAATACCAACTTTAATATCAATCAAAATTTGCAAGAAATTTTTGAAAATGCTTTGAAATTTTCAACTTTTCTACATAGTAAAAATAATTTTGCACGGAAAGATGTTTCTGATATACAAGAAAAGGTGAAAGTTTGTTTAATTGGCCCAATATTAAACATGTTTAAACAGTTCGCGCAGATCCAATTAAATAGTGATTTGAATACAATGCTACAAAACGAAATGATCAGCATAATTATTAGCTGTCAGGACTTGTTTAAAAATTGCGGGACGGACTATTGTTTGTCACAGAAACTCAAGAAAATGGGATATATGGATGATATAAAAGAGTTTACAATTACAAGTGATCTCCAGCCAGTTTATTGTCAATCTGAACTAGTTTACGCAGAAAAAAAGGTCAAAGGAAGCGTTTTACCTTTACTTTCACAGTTTAAAACATTTTTTGAACAAGAAGATAATTTGATGGACATGTTAAATTACATGGCTGAACTAAAGTGTAGTAAAAGATATACTAACTTTGTTCAAGGGCCGGTTTGGAAAAAAAAAAGAGAAATGTACGAGTCGAAAACACTAATTCCTTACTTTTTATATGCTGATGACTTTTGTGTTAACAATCCACTCGGTTCTCACGCAACAACTCATTCTGTTTGCAACTTTTATTACTCATTCCCATGTTTTCGAATAAATAATTCAAAACTAGAAAATGTTTTCCTGGCTGCTGTTATCAAATCCAAAGATTTAAAAGAAATTGGAAATGATGAGTGCTTAGAATTTCTGATAAGAGAACTTAGATTACTTGAAGAGAATGGGGTAGACATACATTTAAAAAATGGAACTGTACACAAAATTCATTTCATAATGGGTCTCTTTCTTGGAGATAACTTAGGTGTCAATACACTTCTCGAATTCAGCAAATCATTTTCAAGTGGATCATATTGCAGATTTTGTAAAGTTCAAAGAATCGATTGCAATAAGTTAAGCGTAGAGCAGGAAGCGATGATGCGAACTGTAGAAAACTACAAATTTGACATAGATTATCAGGATTCAACAAAAAACTGGAATAATGAAAGATAGCTGTTTCAATAAAATTCCATCGTTTCATGTTGTGGAAAACTTTTGTGTGGATGCAATGCATGACATTTGTGAAGGTATTCTTCATTATGATCTTTGTCAAATAATTCTGTATCTACTCCAGGACATGCACTATTTGACATCGTTGTCAATACTAAATCAAAGAAAACTAACTTTTGATTATGGGTCCACGGAAATTGGAAATTTTTCAGGAGAAATCAAACTCTCTCATCTTAAGAACAAACATTTGAAAATGTCAGCAAGGGAAATGCTTACTTTCGCTATGTACCTCCCATTGATGATAGGAGATTTAGTTCCAGCTGAAGATGAAATCTGGCAATTTTTTATGATATTAATCGATATTATTGATTTAATTCTTTGCTTTGAAGTAACAGACGATCTGGTGTTAACCCTGCAACGAAAAATTGAAATGCACAATGATCAATATATCAAACTATTTAAAGATACTTTAAAACCAAAATTTCATTTATTAACCCACTATCCCACAGTTTTAAAAAATTCAGGGCCTGTAAGAAATTTTTGGTGTTTTAAATTCGAAGCAAAACACAAGTCATTTAAAGCCTATGCCCACTCTATCACATCACGGAAAAATATATGTTTAACTCTTGCCAAAAAATTTCAACTAAAATTCGCAAATGATATTCTTCATTCAAAAAATAAATCTACCGAATATCAAATCGATGAGAAACATAAATGTGACACCGTCTTTTTCAACATCATCGTTCAAAAACTTAAACTCAATGACTCTGATGATATAAGTTGCTTTAATCAGATAACTTTTAAAGGAATTAAATACAATGTTGGTCTCTATGTTGCAACATGTTTTGGGGACTATAAAATTTATTTAATTAAAACCGTTCTTCGAGTTGAGAACAAAGTTTATCTTTTCTGTCAGCAACTAACAGAGATAAATTTTAATTCTCATTTTTCAGCATTTGAAATCGAGTCTGACATTTTTGGAGAGTATAGGATAATAAAATTTAAAGATTTGCTGGGACCTCCCCTTACTATTATAAATACACATAAGGGAAAAAAATTTATAAAAATTAAAGAATACTTTTTATACAACTAGAAAAAAAAAATGGAAGAGACTGGTGGCCAATTAGAAGCAACTGACTTAGAAGAACTTGAAACAGCGAATAAAAGTACAGCAACTGACTTCGAGCTTGTAAATCAAAGTCCGATTGTGGTAACTGCGAATGCTAATACACAAATTTTGAATGAAAATCAATTTAATACTGGAAACGTCCAAGTTTTTACCCTGAGTAGAGATCAATGCATTGATATTTCTTCTCTGCTACCCTTTCCTGGAGGATCAGAAGGTGTTAAGGATAGGGAGTTGAAAGACCTCTTAAAAACCTGGGGACAATAACAGTTTTACCCGAATTTAAAAGGTACATGAATTTATAAATACTTATTTATAATACCACAATACTTTCAATTTTCTCAAAATTCAATTCAAAATAACAAAAAACAAAAACTAATAAAGAATAAAAATAAATAAGATTCTAGTTTATGATAGCTTCACATGATAAAATTTAAAAAATTGCAGGTTTTTTTATATTTTCTCAAAAACTTATAACTTATTTCAAAAAGAACACTGTCGTAACTGAAAAAATACTGTTTCGAGATAAGTGTGATTGGACATTTCTTTTATCGTGAAAAAGCTATGGAAAATCAGTATAGTATTGCCTCAAAAAAGACTGTCATGATTGCAATTGAGATGAGCTATCTCTGATATCTCTCAGAAATAGAGTGAAAAAGAAGTTATTCACTGCACTATGCTGTAATTAACTTAAAAACTTCATATTTTGAGTTACGACGGTGCTCTTCATATTATTATTTATATGTACCAATATACAGGATTTTATATTTTTATCAAATTGTTTTTTAATAACTTGAAAATTAGAATATCTAAAAACGTGCAACTTTTTGGTCAAAATTTTAAATACTTGGGCTTTAAGGACTTATTTTATTTAAAATTTTGCATTTTGAACATTGTTAAAATTTTGAGTTTGTAATGTTTGCATCTTTTTTTAATTTCATCTTAAAAATCTGATTTTGCGTATGTTTATGTTTATTTTTTACTTACAGAAGAAAAAATCGACATTGAAATTCTTAAAATTATTAAATGGTATCACATTCAAGAGATTTTAAAAAGTTTTCCAATTGGCGAACAAATAATTTTTGAGCGCAATATTGAAAAATGGAGAAATAATATTGGTTTGCCAGTGCTCAATTATTTCTCATCATCATTGAATGAATTGGGTACACCAATATTGTCTTCTTCCCCTAGTTCTTCAATTCGCAGCCAGTCTTTTTCTCCAGAGCCAAGTGATAATGTTTCCATCAGCTTGTCATCAATTCTTGAACAAAAAAATAGAGGAAAGCAAATTATTGATTTCTACAGACAAAATAATGCTTTTGAAAACCATCAACGTAATTTACTAGTAGATCTCATAGCTAACTATTTCGATGAGAATGGCATCACTCTTTCCCTGGCTACAAGTTACAGATTAGAGGACGAAATAACGCAGATGTTTCCTACTGAACAAATTGAATTTTATAGAATCGGAAAAAGAGGAAAAATTTATTTTAAATATTTCAATTTGAAAAGAATGGCAAAAACGTTGAAACCTGTGAAGAGAAAACTTGGTACTCCAGAAAAAACCAAAAAATAAAATTCAGTAATTATATTTTATAAGTTATCACATTTCCATAACATAAAAACGTTATCTTTTAGATCCAGAGCCAGATGCAGAAACGTGCATGAACAGCCTTAAATTTGACAATTTGTCAATTGAAGAGTTTGACAGTTTGTGGCAGTCTTGTAGCCAATATAGACTGAAGGATATATTTGACGCTACCGATCAAAAGGCTATCTTTCAAAAATGGCCATATTACAAAAAGTCAAATGGACTTAGACTGGTAGATACGTTATTTCTTATAATAAATTTCTGTAGGTAATATTTTTCCATTTTAATTGATTCGTAAAAAACGGAATTTCATTTTCAATGAGAGGCAGATTGATAATTTATAATAGGAAAGGGGGTAAATTTTCAGTATTTTTTCTTCGGGAAAAAGACTTACAACAATTTTAGGACTTAGAAAATTTTTAAATATTTTTTCTTGGGGAAAAAGACTTAGAAAAATTTTCAATAGATACATATATGTACATATGTACATACATACATAGAAAAAATATTGAAAATTTTTCTAAGTCCTAAAATTTTCCTCAGTCTATTCCTCGAAGAGAAAATAAAATAAGTCTTTTTCCCGAAGAACAAATATTGAAAATTTTTCCAAGTCCTAAAATTGTTCTGTCTTTTTACTGAAGAAAATATATTGAAAATTTTTCTAAGTTTTTTTCCCGAAGAAAACTTTTGAAAATTTTTCTAAGTCGTTTTCACGAAGAAAAAATATTGAAAATTTTTCTGTCTTTTTCCCAAAGAAAACTTGAAAATTTTTCTAAGTCGTTTTCACGAAGAAAAAATATTGAAAATTTTTCTAAGTCTTTTTCCCGAAGAAAACTTTTGAAAATTTTTCTAAGTCTTTTTGCACTAAGAAAAAATAATGAAAATTTTTCTAAGTCTTTTTCCCGAAGAAAACTTTTGAAAATTTTTCTAAGTCGTTTTCACGAACAAAAAATATTGAAAATTTTTCTGTCTTTTTCCTGAAGAAAACTTTTGAAAATTTTTCTAAGTCGTTTTCACGAAGAAAAAATATTGAAAATTTTTCTGTCTTTTTCCCGAAGAAAACTTTTGAAAATTTTTCTGTCTTTTTCCCGAAGAAAACTTTTGAAAATTTTTCTAAGTCGTTTTCACGAAGAAAAAATATTGAAAATTTTTCTGTCTTTTTCCCGAAGAAAACTTTTGAAAATTTTTCTAAGTCGTTTTCACGAAGAAAAAATATTGAAAATTTTTCTGTCTTTTTCCCGAAGAAAACTTTTGAAAATTTTTCTAAGTCTTTTTGCACGAAGAAAAAATATTGAAAATTTTTCTGTCTTTTTCCCGAAGAAAACTTTTGAAAATTTTTCTAAGTCTTTTTCCCGAAGAAAACTTTTGAAAATTTTTCTAAGTCGTTTTCACGAAGAAAAAATATTGAAAATTTTTCTGTCTTTTTCCCAAAGAAAACTTGAAAATTTTTCTAAGTCGTTTTCACGAAGAAAAAATATTGAAAATTTTTCTAAGTCTTTTTCCCGAAGAAAACTTTTGAAAATTTTTCTAAGTCTTTTTGCACGAAGAAAAAATAATGAAAATTTTTCTAAGTCTTTTTCCCGAAGAAAACTTTTGAAAATTTTTCTAAGTCGTTTTCACGAACAAAAAATATTGAAAATTTTTCTGTCTTTTTCCCGAAGAAAACTTTTGAAAATTTTTCTAAGTCGTTTTCACGAAGAAAAAATATTGAAAATTTTTCTGTCTTTTTCTAAGTCTTTTTCCCGAAGAAAACTTTTGAAAATTTTTCTAAGTCTTTTTGCACGAAGAAAAAATAATGAAAATTTTTCTAAGTCTTTTTCCCGAAGAAAACTTTTGAAAATTTTTCTAAGTCGTTTTCACGAACAAAAAATATTGAAAATTTTTCTGTCTTTTTCCCGAAGAAAACTTTTGAAAATTTTTCTAAGTCGTTTTCACGAAGAAAAAATATTGAAAATTTTTCTGTCTTTTTCCCGAAGAAAACTTTTGAAAATTTTTCTAAGTCTTTTTCCCGAAGAAAAAATATTGAAAATTTTTACAAAGAAAAAGACTTCGAAAAAATTTCAATATTTTCTCTTCGGGAAAAAGAATTCGAAAAATTTTAGAACTTAAAAAAGTTTTCAATTTTTTTCTTCGGGAAAAAGACGCAGAAATTTTTTTCAAGTTTTGCGAGACTCGCTTAAGTAAAACTTTTTTCCGAGGTTCTATTAAGTCGTTTCACTTAAGCGGGTTTGACTGCACTTGTTATACAGTACGATCTATAAAATTTGTATTATTCCATTATGAACGGCATCTTTCATAACCATGGAAATTATTCCAGTCCCGTGAAGTAAGCAAAAGAATTGTTTAAAATTAAATAAAAAATTAGAGTTACTGGTAGCTAACAAAGAGTTCTAGAGTTTCTCATACTGTTTTTTAATAGTTCTGGCGAATGAAGTGTTAAAATTCGAAAAAAAAAGTTTTTTTGCTAACATCAAGCACCCCATATTATTGCCCATGGGGCCGTTTTAATTGATTAACAATAATTTTCCCTTATTTTTTTTTTTTTTTTTTTTTAGATTGATAAAGATTTTAAAACACTTTATCCAGAAAGCACATCTATACTTTCCCTATGGGAAAGTTCCTTTAAAAAGTTAAAAGACTTTCTCATGAAAAATGTCAATGATAGAAGTGTTTTTAATGCACTAAATAACGTGGACAACAATGATTTAAACAAAGGTACCACTTATTGAAACAAACCAGAATTATTTGTTTTTTCTATTTTGTTAAAATTTTGTATAGATGAAGTTATTTTGCGAGTACTTTATAGTACCCATAATTACCTATTTCCGATGAAACCTCATTCGAGAAAAACCAACACAGGTGAAAAGTCAACTACTAGGTTTACTATCAAGGATTCTCAGACGGCATTCTTATTTGAGGGAAAATCTACGCAATCAATGGAAGACCATATCTCATTTCTAAAATTGCGCGGTGAAACCATTCAACCATTCATTTTGACTGTTAGTGGATCAAATGAATATTTTATTTTATTAGATGACTTCAAACTCAAGACGAACAATGCCCTAAGAGCTGTAGACATCTGCTTTAAAAGCTTTTTTTTGTTCAATATAAAATATCCACCCGCATGTGAACATTTTTGGAATTTCATTGAACTTTTTTTTTACATGAAAACTTCCACTAAAACACAAAAAATGTCTTCAAAACTATGTTCAATGCTTCATTCATTACAGAATTAATAAAAGTAATTTATATAAACAATGAAATATTTTTTTTTTGTAATAAATTACTTTTAGATAAACATCGATGTATTGAGCACCGTTAATACCTGCTGGAGGAAACCTGCGTTGAATAAATGTGAAAAAGGCTGAACTGGTAAATGAAAACATTTTTTACATGAAAACCATTTCCGTTAAGATGAAATAAATAAAACACTTTTTCTACTTTATGATAAACAGGTAAATACCTGCTGGAGAAAACCTGCGGTGAATACCCGCGAGAAAGCCTGCCATGAATACCTGCTGGAGAAAACCTACGGTGAATACCTGCTGGAGAAAACCTGAGGTGAATACCCGCGAGAAAGCCTGCCATGAATACCTGCTGGAGAAAACCTACGGTGAATACCTGCTGGAGAAAACCTGTGGTGAATACCCGCGAGAAAGCCTGCGGTGAATACCTTTAAGAGAAAGCGTGCGGTGAACACCTGCTGGAGAAAACCTGCGGTGAATACCCACGAGAAAGCCTGCCGTGAATACCTGCTGGAGAAAACCTACGGTGAATACCTGCTGGAGAAAACCTGAGGTGAATACCCGCGAGAAAGCCTGCGGTGAATACCTTTAAGAGAAAGCGTGCGGTGAATACCTGCTGGAGAAAACCTGCGGTGAATACCCGCGAGAAAGCCTGCCGTGAATACCTGCTGGAGAAAACCTACGGTGAATACCTGCTGGAAAAAACCTGAGGTGAATACCCGCGAGAAAGCCTGCGGTGAATACCTATAAGAGAAAGCGTGCGGTGAATACCTGCTGGAGAAAACCTGCGGTGAATACCCGCGAGAAAGCCTGCCGTGAATACCTGCTGGAGAAAACCTACGGTGAATACCAGCTGGAGAAAACCTACGGTAAATACCTGCTGGAGAAAACCTGTGGTGAATACCCGCGAGAAAGCCTGCGGTGAATACCTATAAGAGAAAGCGTGCGGTGAATACCTGCTAGAGAAAACCTGCTGGAGAAAAATAACCGCAAGAAAACATGCCTTGAATACTTGCTAGATTCAACTTACGTTGAATACGTTTGAAAAAGCCTGAACTGGTAAATATAAAAATTTTTTGCATGAAAAACATTTCCATTAAGTTGAAATAAATAAAACATTATTTTACTTTATGATAAACAGGTGAATACCTGCTGGAGAAAACCTGCGGTGAATACCCGCGAGAAACCCTGCGGTTAATACCTAAAAGAGAAAGCGTGCGGTGAATACCTGCTGGAGAAAACCTGCGATGAATACCCCCGAGAAAGCCAGCCGTGAATACCTGCTGAAGAAAACCTGCGGTGAATACCCGCGAGAAAGCCTGCCGTGAATACCTTGTGGAAAAAATCTACGATGAATACCTGCTGGAGAAAACCTGCGGTGAATACCCGTGAGAAAGCCTGCCGTGAATACCTGCTGGAGAAAAATAACTGCGAGAAAGCATGTCATGAATGCTTGCTGGATTCAACTTACGTTAAATACGTTTGAAAAAGCCTGAACTGGTAAATATATACTTTTATTACAGGAAAACCAATCCTTAAACAAAACATTTTCTTTACTTTAAGATAAACACAATATGAATACCTATGGTGAACACCCCCTGGCGAAAACCTGCAGTGAATAACCGCGAGAAAGCCTGCGGCGAATACCTATAAGAGAAAGCGTACGGTGAATACCTGCTGAAGAAAACCTGCGGTGAATACCCGTGAGAAAGCCTGCGGCGAATACCTATAAAAGAAAGCGTGCGGTGAATACCTGCTGAAGAAAACCTGCGGTGAATACCCGCGAGAAAACCTGCCGTGAATACCTGCTGGAGAAAATCTACGATGAATAGCTGCTGGAGATAACCTGTGGTGATTACCCGCGAGAAAGCCTGTCGTGAATATCTGATGGAGAAAAATAACTGCCAGAAAGCATGTCATGAATGCTTGCTGGATTCAACTTACGTTGAATACGTTTGAAAAAGCCTGAACTGGTAAATATATACTTTTATTACATGAAAACCAATCCTTAAACAAAACATTTTCTTTACTTTAAGATAAACACAATATGAATACCTACTGGAGTAAACCTACGGTGAATACCTGCGAAGAAACTAACGGTGAATTCCTCAGAAAAAACCTGCGATGAATACCTATGCCATCAAAAAATTCAAATATTTTAAACTCAACTGTTTTTAAAGTCACATGTATAATTCAAATATTTTAAACTCAACTGTTTTTAAAGTCACATGTAAAACCTTTTTTAAAAGTCTATTAAAATTGGTCTTATATTTAAAAATTGAGTTTTTGTTCAAAAATTTAGATTTAGAATTTATATTTCAGAACGGAAAATGGAACTGGTTTAAAATTACTCAAAAAGTTAAACAGTAAGTATAATTTCTTTTTCAGCATTGCAATTGTCACTTTGATCATACCAGTTTTCAAATTGATAACCAACCGTGGTTTTCATTTTGAACACTGTTTTGATCAAATTGACGATTGCGTTTTCCAATTTGACAACAGTTTTCAATATGACAACTGTAGTTTTCAATTTGACAACTATAGTTTTCAATTTCAGAACTGCAGTTTTCAATTTGAAAACCGTGGTTTTCAGTTTGACAACTATGGTTTTCAATGTGACAACCATGGTTACCAATTTGACAACCGCAGTTTTCAATTTGACAACCGTGGTTTTCAATTTGACAACCACGGTTTTCAATTTGAAAATCGTGGTTTTCAATTTGACAACCGCAGTTTTCAATTTGACAACCGCAGTTTTCAATTTGACAACCATAGTTTTCAATGTGACAACCGCAGTTTTCAATTTGACAACCGCAGTTTTCAATGTGACAACCATGGTTTTCAATTTGACAATCGTGGTTTTCAATTTGACAACCATGGTTTTCAATGTGACAACCGCAGTTTTCAATTTGACAACCGCAGTTTTCAATGTGACAACCGCAGTTTTTAATTTGACAACCCTGGTTTTCAATGTGACAACAGCAGTTTTCAATTTGACAACCACAGTTTTCCATTTGACAACCATTGTTTTCAATGTAACAACCGCAGTTTTCAATTTGACAACCATGGTTTTCAATGTGACAACCGCAGTTTTCAATGTGACAACCGCAGTTTTCAATTTGACAACCATGGTTTTCAATTTGACAACCACGGTTTTCAATGTAACAACCGCAGTTTTCAATTTGACAACCCTGGTTTTCAATGTGACAACAGCAGTTTTCAATTTGACAACCACAGTTTTCCATTTGACAACCATGGTTTTCAATGTAACAACCGCAGTTTTCCATTTGACAACCATGGTTTTCAATGTAACAACCGCAGTTTTCAATGTGACAACCATGGTTTTCAATGTGACAACCGCAGTTTTCAATGTGAAAACCGCAGTTTTCAATTTGACAACCATGGTTTTCAATTTGACAACCACGGTTTTCAATGTAACAACCGCAGTTTTCCATTTGACAACCCTGGTTTTCAATTTGACAACCGCAGTTTTCAATTTGACAACCACAATTTTCCATTTCACAACCATGGTTTTCAATGTAACAACCGCAGTTTTCAATTTGACAACCATGGTTTTCAATGTGACAACCGCAGTTTTCAATTTGACAACCATGGTTTTCAATGTGACTACCGCAGTTTTCAATTTGACAACCATGGTTTTCAATTTGACAACCATGGTTTTCAATGTGACAACCATGGTTTTCAATGTAACAACCGCAGTTTTCAATTTGACAACCCTGGTTTTCGATGTGACAACCGCAGTTTTCAATTTGACAACCATGGTTTTCAATGTGACAACCATGGTTTTCAATTTAACAACCGCAGTTTTCAATTTGACAACCGCAGTTTTCAATAAGACAATAGCAGTTTTCAATTTGACAACCGTGGTTTTCAATTTGACTACCGGGTTTTCAATGTGACAACTGCTGCGATGTAATTTTCAATCTCGGTTTTCAAATGTACTACTAGGGTTTTCATATTGACAACCATGGTTTTCAAGTTGACAATCATGGTTTTCAATAAGACAACCATGGTTTTCAATTTGACTACCGGGTTTTCAATGTGACAACTGAACCGCTGTAATTTAAATCAAATTTGACTACCGTGATATTCCATTTGAAAACCGAAGTCGTCAATATGATTACCAAATCATCATTTAGACTACTGCGATTGTAGGTTGCAAAAGCACAATTTAATTGTCAATATGACAATTTTAGTAGTCAATATGATGACCGAAATTCACTCGAAAAAATTTTGACTATCTGAAATCATCATATTGACAACGTAGGTTGTTGGTTGCAAAATGACAATTTTATTGTCCTATTGACTACAAAAATAGTCAATAGGACGACGTTTTTTTTTCAGTGTAGTATGAGTGTCGGAAAGTGAGTCTAGACTAAAGAAATAATATGGCATTTAATGTTGAGGGTTGTTGGTTTATAAAAATGCAACAGGAAATGGCCGTTTTCTGACAATAGCCACCTGAAATTTATCAAGTTTTTGGGTTCTAAAAATGACCACCATTTTGAATTATTTTATCTAAACTCAACAAATATTTTTCGATAAGCTAGAGCGATTTTAGTTGGGACATTGATTTGAGATAATTGAGTTTTTTATACACAATGGTCATCTTTCAAAATTCAAAAAAGGAAATATTTCTCAAAAAGTTTTAGGTAGAATTATTCTAAAAAGTGATATTTTAAGCTTGTTTTGTTTTAATACAATTATTGTCAGACTTTCAAATTCTGAAATGAAAAAAATAAAAAAAATTCAATTATTTTTTCAACATACAAAAAAAAAAAAATATCTTTCTAGGGTTGGTCAAAAAAAGTTTAAGAATGGTAAATAATGTTCAAATAGAGACCAATCGAAAGGATTTGTCAAATTTTATAATAATCACTTATTTAGGGACAGCGTTCTTTTTGCTCCTCATTTTTCATAATTCGATTTTTTCGATAACTGCAATGGGTGGTCAAAAAATATTTAATAGTTGGTCAAAAATGTTCATTCAATTGGTCATAATTTATTTTGAGCACGTTTTGGGTGCAAATTAATATACAGCTCAGAAATTGCAGAAATTCAAACAGTCATCAATTTTTTTGCAGAGTTCCTGAATCATACCCTGCCGCAATAGCCGCGGTATTATATACTTCCATTAGTACGGGTCATCTGGGAAAATAAAACCTATACCCAGAACACCGCTTAACCGTATGTTCTTTGATTTCAAGAAGGCTTTTCACCGAATCAATCTTGAAAGAGTGAATTTTCATGCAGAGAGATTCCTTAAGAAATTGTTGTTTTCATAAAGGAGTCCTAATCGTGGATTTACAATCGTCTTCATCTGCAAAAATCAAGAAAACTAAGGCATAAGGGTACAGATTAATACCACAAAGACGAATGTAGGAAAGAAGTACCTATGCTGATGATGCTGATGATGCTAGTTACACCCGCGGGCTTGACAGGATGTGACAGTCACTGAAAGTAAAGAGTCGATCGGTCTAAGGATAAATGGCCTAAAAAACACACAGGCTGCTCCATACATTAGCGTATTAATTTTCAGCAAGCACCAATCCAAGAAGTCGGAATAGTTTTGAATCAGCTTTAGTGGTGGTTCGTACCTGGTCGTTTAAAGCAGAATAAATTAAACTCGCATTGCCTTTCGTATCCTTTATTAGTTTAAAATTCAAGAAAAACCTTCTCATACACATTTAGTTGAGACTCTTCAAATGTACCTTATGTAAAATCCGTGTTTCCGAAACCATCTTGAGAAAGTTGCAAGCTACTGTGAAATGTGAATTGATGTCTGTGTGTGTATCCTTAAGATTCGTTGTTCACAAATTATGTCCCTCGGTGTGGAGCTAATAGAAGGAACCAAGAACTGTTTTTTATGTCGAAATAAGGCGTCGAAAATAGTGCCGGATTGGACAAACACTAAAGAAGTCGCACTTGTTTACATTGGGAGGCAGTCCTTCAAATGGAATTCTCAAGGCTAAAAGACCAAGAACAATGTGAAAACAAACTGTCTTATTTGAAGCAGATTACCAGATGAAATTATGGGAACATATCAAATCGATTCACACCGCGCCTATTTACCGCATATTATGATAGCGTGAATACAGGAATGCATTACTTCTGGATCCCTGCCAACTCCACAACTCTGCAACTCCGCACTCCGCAACTTCGCACTCAGCACTCCGCACTCCGTAACTCCGCACTCCAACTCCGCAACTCCGAACTCCGCAACTCCGCAACTCCGCAACTCCGCACTCCGCAACTCGGCACTCCATAACTCCGCTCTCAGCACTCAGCACTCCGCAACTCCGCACTCCGCAACTCCGCACTCCAACTCCGCAACTCCGAACTCCGCAACTCCACATCTCCGCACTCCACAACTCCGCACTCCGCAACTCACCACTTTGAAATTTTTCGCCCCTACAATGGATTTTAATGTTAAGATCCATTGCAAGCAAAGTGCCGCCCGGGTCCTGTGCCCTTGCCAAGACATTTATCTTCCCAGACTAATCGATCATTTGGCACCGAAGCATGAAACTTTCCAAGAAATACTGAAAATTAGCTTGATAGTTGCTTTAAGTAGAAGATGTTTCGGGTGATATTCGTGCGAGTGTAGATGTTGAGGAGAAGATTCAATGACGAATTGTATAAAGTATAAATTGATATCGATCTGGTCAAAAATCTGGGAAAAATCAAAGGAGATAAAGCAACTAGTCTTCGAAAAAAAACCTTTGAAGAACTACTTGGAAGTCTCAATTTTAAAAAACAAAAATCAAAACGACCTCAATCAACTCAGTCTGTGTAAATTGAAGCAGCTAGCTTTGGATCAAGCTGACTGGAGAGGTCTGTTCGTTGAAACCGTGGTCAATCCTGGACTGCAATCCGCATATCTAACTAGTGTAGGTTTTAGTAAAGGGTAAAGTCCTTAACTATACAAAATTCAAAATATAGTTTAATTCGCTAACTCGTCTATAAAACTATCGTCTGCCCGAACACAGATTGGGTGAACGAATCCTTATTCAAGTTCGATTTCATTTTATCGAATGCACATAACTTTCTCTTATAGGTACTCGTACAATAACCTACTTACATATATTTATAGCTCTTGAACAAAAAAACAAACAACACAACAGCTTTATCCCCTTTTAGTCTAAAAAAAAAAAAGTTATAGAAAGTACTTCACTCTTGCCAAATGTGCACATGTGCTCCTTTTAACCTTAAAGAATGTTGCTTGTACCTACTTTACAACCCGCATATAGGTATACTCGTACATTCCATGATGCTAGAAATGTTCTCACTTGAATTTATTATTCCTTCAATATTTTGTGGTCGACCTTGTGAATATAACAGAATAACAAGGTGAGCGAGGGAGTTTAAGGGAAAACTTTTTCAAAACTTATAAAAAAAAAACCAAAAAAACTTTCGTAATAAAAATTCTTAAGAAAAAAAAAAACAAAAATAGAAAAATACATTTTGCTACTCTTAACTTAACCGTCGTCGTCGTCCTCATTCTAGTGATAAACACTAAGCATATCGCATGCAAAATAGATGAGCTTTTGAAACACAGTTTTGTTGGTTTTTCCAGTGAAGGATCACTTAACACAAACTTTCTTTTTGTCTTGAAACATAAATTTTATATACGACGAGTAGATATGTTTGTTTCTCTATGATATTTTTTATGAACTCTTAGAATTTTACTACTACTACTCTTAGAATTTTACTATATATAAGGTTACCTCACACTAAATGAATGAGTTCAAAAACTATTTTTCTATATGAGTGCAAAATATTTTTGAAAGATGATGCAAAGCGATGCATATTGTGTTGTGTGTGGCCTTTTATTCAACACAAAAATTCAAGGCAAAAATTAAGTTGTTTGAGTAGTAAAATTAAGTACCTACATATATAGGTGCAGAATTTAGGTTCTCTCTCTATTTTTTCTTTTTGATTTTTTTTTTGTAAAAATTTTAAACAAGAAGAAGAAAACACTTTAAAAGCTTTCGAAAAATATATAATCAACAGACGATGAGCAAAGTCAACAAAAAACTATATAACGTGCATTTTTGTCAGCTCAGCACTATGTCAACCCGTTTCGCTGTCGTCATCGGCATCGTGGTGGTGGTGTTTTTGTGTTGATTTTCAAAAGGGCTTTTCATCGTCGTTGGTGTCGCGTCATCCTCGTTGTCGTCTCGTAACTCTGTTGACACACAACACATCTGCAATAAAGTTTGAGAATTCACGCTATTTTAGGTTCATCGCAGGTTTTTTAACCAACGACGAAAATTTTTTTTTTGTGTATATTTGGATTCAATTCAACTTGGCAAATTCGTTAGACCGTGAAAACTAGCTATACGAGTTAGATGGTTTGAAGTTTGAATATACTTGGGTTTTTTTTTAATGGAATGGAAGGAGAGGAGAGTAAAAGGGCCGGTGTTAACCTAGATTCACATGGATGTTGCCAAAAATCAACTATTGTGATGCGGCTTCTGTTGAGATATACATATGTGTATCGTATATAGAAGGATATTTGCGTTGCGGTGTGTTGCGAAAATGAAATTAAATTGTAGTTTTATCAACTCGCCACCACATCGCCGCCGATGGCGATGTTTGACTTTTTAGAAATTTCGTTGCTTAGCAGAAAATTTTAGTTGAAAAATAATTATTCCTTTGATACAAGAAGCGAAGAATAAAACTGAACGTGCGACCGCGTTACTGTTTAGTTTTAAAACAGTTTTATTTGATAACAAAATTAATCATGGAATTTCCCAGTTTATACTTTCAGATGCCCAAAAGAAACCTCATCACACTGATGGTGTCAGTGTTGCCGCAATGCGACTTTAGTCGCATTTTGACCCCTTTTTTGCCTATTTTGACCCTTTTTTAAAAATCTTGCTAATTTTCTGACCCCATCTCTAGAGAAAGGCATGCAAAAGATAAGTTTTCTTTTTTGTTGAAAAAATCTTTTCAACTAATTATTGAATTTAATATTTTCGTTTAACTAACAGCAATTAGTGGTACCTATTCCACATCACAAAATGCCAGTCACACAGATTTTCAATCTGTAACACGAAATCGAGTTGAAATGTGTTTGGTTCGACTCGATCGCATTCGCGTTCTTGTCGATTCTTAAAAATGAACTTAATATCAATTTTTTTTTTATTTTAAAAGAAATTCTAATGATAATGAATTAATTTATTTTTTGTTTCAACTTTAAAAAACGTGTAAATATTAGCTACATAGATCATTTTTTGTAAATGGACTGAATACTGATCTCTGCCGCATAGTTTCGTCCCCTCAACTTTCAATATTGAAAGCGCATTTCCATAGTGTCGCACTTTGAGTTCTATCAAAGGGTAAGGTAGTGCCCAGTTCTGGCACTACACTCTTTTTACGGGAACAAACTCAGGTGATTTTCGAGCCTCCTCTATCTTCGGTACCATTAAAGTCAGGAACTTAAAATTTAGAATATTTGGTAGGCCACACCAAATTTCAACTCGTTTACGTAAGTAGTTACCGAGATATAAGACGTCAAAAATCGTGAAAACCGTAACTGACATGATTGACTCACTGACGGATCATCAGCTGCACATAATGGAGCACTTCCCGACATCGCAGAATCTTGTTATTTCGCACAGAGGTAGGTCTTGTGGTGCATACAAAGGAAACAATTTGGCGGGTTTCCTGCTCAAGTTTTCAAAACATTGTGTGTAACAATAAGAAAAATTGCCAAGCAAACCCCCCAAATTTTATTCAGTAATCATGAAATAATAAATTTCTCTCATAACTTGGAGTTGTTTTAATATTAAGCCTAGTACATACTTCCTAGTGAAGTGAACAACCATCAGTGGAGAAAGTGAATTTTTGACACAATTTGCTTGACTTTTGCAGCTTTTATGGTCAAATTGTCAAAGCTACACCAAAAATCAAAGAGTTCCCGTATATTTTGCTCGTGAATATGGTTCACCGCTCGTGAACGCAAACTCTCCACTTTTTGTCATGGCTTCACGAGCACACTCACGGGTGAACAAAAATGCAAATTTGTATGGATTTACGACATGATTCACAAGTATGTACTAGGCTTTACTGTACTTAAAATAATTGATATTAAACCTTCATAAATTAAGAACTTGTCAGACTTTTAGATCTCACTACTTTACACGGCTAACTTGTTGCATGCAGGTTTTTGTACAGAAGAACTTGGCTCTCTTTTTAACATTATATGTTTTTATTCTGATAGATTTTTGACAGATAAAGTAAAAAAAATAATTCTACACTGGAAAAACTGTTTCTAAATTATTAAAGGCCAGTTTCTCAGTAAAGTAAGTGTCACTAAGATGCCAGATATGGAAAACTAATGCCCAATTTCATAGTGTATACTTATCGGAATAAGTGACACTTAAGTCTCCCATATTGGCCAAGTTCCACTTGCTCAGATAGTAAAACTACGTCGAAAGTGCATAAATGGGAAAATTAAGTGTCACTTATTTTGTTAAGTGTACACTGTGAAACTGGCTCTAAATAACTCCGGTTTAACTCTGAATTAACTAAGGCACTGGAAAACTGTCCCACTTGCACCACCTGAGTAAAAAATATCATTAGTTTAAATAAAAAATAAAAAAATCCATAAAAATAAATTAATTTAATAGAACAACTATTTGAACCACAACAAACTGCTTTGGCTTATTATTGATTTTTGAACACATCCCTACTTTGCGTTTGCTCTGAAGTGTCATCCAACTATAAAAATTAAAGTTAAAATTTATAGAGGTCGAAGAAATGAACGTTTTGACATCGTGACTATGTGGTCGTTTGTCAATTCTTGCCATTGGGTACCCATTCAAGGGAATCTCCCTCCAGTCTTCATCAAAAGAAAAAAATTATTTCAAAGAAAAAGACGAATCCTTTGCGAACAAAGAGAAAATAAAGTTTATGGTCAAGTCCGTACATCAAAAGTGTTGAAAACAAATTGATTTTTCTTCCAAAAAGTTATGCTGAACTTGATAGAAATCGAAATGCATTCATAAATCATGTAAAAAAAAGTTTCTTTATTCAAAAGGTATAGGAAGGCATGTTCAGATGTACACATACAAATATATAAAATTTCCATTTCCCTTCTCAAATTGTCCATTCACAAAACATACAGAAACAAACTGTAGAAACCGATTCGAACTGAATTATATATTTATTTTTTTTTTGTCTGCCCTTAAAACTTCGAAGAAACATTTAATATCCTGCTGCACGTACAAAACTTTTCAGCCAGGGCAATTTAGGAAAGGAACATGAGAAAAGTTGCAGCAGCTGAATGACAGACAATAATGCACATTGACTGCTCTCATACTCGTATCCCTAGAACTATAACACTGCCAACGAAGCCCAAAAATAAACATTCTCTGTTGGTCAGAAGAAAAATATAGATATGTACTTATAAATATTTCAGTATGATACAACATGTTGCCTCAAATAAAATAAACTTTTCCACGCAAGATATAGGATATAATGTATAATGTATATGGAACTCCTTGAATACCAATTTGGATCAATAATTTATATGATTTATTGAAACAGTACGAGCAATCTGAGTCGAGTACCTTAGGAAGAAAGTATCGATTGCAAAACTGTCGGTAGATGAAATAAGAAAGAGATACAAAATAATCAAAATGTATATAGATACATATTTATAATCGTATATCCTTCGAAACAAGAGAAATGAAAAAAAAAAAATAAAGGTCATGTCCTGTTTAACTATACTGTTATCTTTCATCACTATATATGGGCGAAATAACTCAATTTATAGCATCTATATAAGCTTTATATCGCAGAGATGAAAACCTGACTTAACACACTTGCTGGACAATAATTTATTTTGCTCTTGTGTGGCCATTTAGAATTCAGAACATCGAGTCTAAATCAATAAAACATCTGATTTAGGAAATCCCCAAAAAATCTTAAGTGGAATCCCTAATGGAATCATGACATCTGTCTGTGAGTTGAACATACTATCGTACTCGTATATAGGGTGGCACTTAAAACAAACTTCAGAATCTGGTTCATATATATATAAAATGTGGTTTTCGTTTTCTTATATACATAGGAACCCAAATACCACAATTTATGTTGAAAGAAACTAATAAACTTAAAAATAGAAAGAACTAGTACATATACCAAATATCTACTGATGTGCTAAACCAGTTTATGCAGGATATACAATACATATGTGTAGTAGGAAGTAGGAACTGGACACATACATACAAACATACATACTTGTATAAGGAAAGTCGACAATAGTCCAAGTGCTTTTTTGGCACAACTTGTTGAATTGTTTTGAAAAGGGAAGTACGATTTAATATACGACTTTAATACGTGACTTGAAAAGTTTTCTTAAAGCAATGACAACAAGCTGATTAAAAAAATAATCTAGATAGACCATGGAGCTTCTATGGGTGTAAAAAAGGATATCAGGAAATTTAAAGTATAAAACAGGTAGAAGTTTTCAACCTTTAAAACTTGTTGGTAGCACGAACTCAAGGTGTTGTTATATTTCATTCAAAATCTTCAAATATACTTTTGTTGGTGTAAAATTTTGATTTTAAATAAACCGAACCTCAAATTAATAAACACAAAATAAATAAGCGACAAATTATTACAAATATAGTTCGTTATTCGAAGGGAGGATTGCAAAGTGTGTAGTGCGAAATGCGGAGTGCGTAGCGCTAAATGCGGAATTTGAAGTGTGGAGTGCGAAAGGTTAAGTGCTAAGTTTTATTTGTGAATTGCGAAGTATAGGCGAAGTGGAGAGTACGAAGTGCGAAGTGAAGAGAAGAGTGTGCAGTGCTTATTACGGATTATGAAGGAGTGCAAAGTGCGAAATGTGGATTGTGAAATGCAGATTGCAAAGTTCGAAATACGGAACGCGAAGTGCAGAATAAAAAATTTGGAGTGCGAAGTGTTAATTGAGGCGTACGAAGTTTCGTGGGCGAAGAGCAAAGTGCGAAGTATACTGAGTGTGAAATGAGGAGTGTGCAGATGTTGAGTAGAAGGAGGAGTGCAAAGTGTGATATGTGGAATGCGAAATGCGGATTGCGAAGTGCAAGTGTGAAGTGTAGAATACGGAATGTGTAGTGATGAATGCGAAGTTAGCAGTGTGAAATATTTAGCGTCAATTGCGGATTGTGCATTATGGAGTGCGAAGTTTGATCTGCGGAATTCGAAATGCGGAGTGTGAAATGTGGAGATGCGAAGTGTGAAGTATACGGAATTTAAATTGTGGAAAAATTATTAACAATTTTCCAATTCTTTGTGAAAAATAAAATAAAAAATCAAATTTTAGTTTTTATTAATTTATTAAAGCCCAAAGAATTAGCATTAAGACATTGTTCACATAGCGCCAGTAAGGTAGTTAAAAGTTTTTGGTAAGTAGGCTAGTTTTTGTGAATTTTTGTCCAGCTTTAAATAGTTGGCATTGCAGTGCGTAGTGCTGGTAGTGTTAAATGCGGACTATAAACTACTGTGTACAAACTTAGGGATGTCCATAATATACCACACCAGATGAATCAGGACAACAACAATATCAAAGTTATAGCCCTGCATTACATCGTGTTTCCTCCTGGACTATAAAAAACATTTTAAGAAAAGTTTGAATTTAGTGTTCGTAAAATATTGCTCGCGAATCATAAAATACGAATCTATACCATTCTTTATCGATCTTCTTACGAACAATCCAAAAAAATATAAGTAGTTTGCGAACGATAAAATTTTCAATCTATAACAATTATGTAGCTTGTTCTCTCACGAACAAACTAAGTCCATTTTTTTTTTCTGTATTTATCTATCGTTGGTGAGAGATAGGAAAAATAAAATTCTGGTAGAATATGGTTCGCTAGCGATTGGATCCGAAAAGAATTTTAAAACAAATCGTTATTCATGGAGACTTATCCATTCAGTACGGTTGTAAAGTGAAAAAAAATTTGAAAAAATAGAAAAAAAAATTTTTAAGTTTTGAAAAAAGTGAAAAAAATTGAAAAGTTTTGAAAAAAGTGAAAAGATTTGAAAAACTTTAAAAATTTTGAGAAAATTTAAAAATTCTGAGAAAATTTAAAAATTTTGAAAAAAATCAAAAATATTGAAAAATATCCAAAAATTTTACTATAATTAATTATTTAAACATAATATGTACATAATTTATTAAATACATTTTTAACCCAATAAAAAAAATAAATACTTTAAAGAAAAACGTACAAATCTTGAAAAATTTTGAATAAAAACAAAATTTTTGAAAAATATGAACAATTTTGAAAAAAGTGAAATTTTTTGAGATACATAATTCAAAATTTTGAAAAAAAATTAAAATAAAGTGAATAATTTGAAAAAAGTCAAAAATTTTTAAAAAAAGTTACAAATTTTCAGAAAATTCAAAATTTTCGAAAAAATCAAAAATTGAACAAAATCAAAAAATTTGAAAAAAGTTAAAAATTTTGACAAAAATAAAAAATTTTTATAAACATATGAAAATTTTTGAAATAAGTCAAAATTTTGAAAAAAAAAAATTCAAAAATTTTGCAAAAAAATCAAAAGTTTTGAAAAAATTCAAATATTTTGAAAATAGGAAATAATAAGAACCAGTTTATTTAATGTAAGGATATTTAAGCAAAATAACATCTTGTTTTCTTATTTCAACGTTTCGTAAATAGATCTTCAAAAGTTCCCTCGTGATATTTAAAAAAAAAAAGGGGAACGAATCATATCTTACAGATTCCAACAAATTTGATTCGATCGTGAAAACGAATTTTATTTTAAAGGAACCAAAAAATTAAGACTCGTGATCGAATTAAAAATAAAATTCCCTTTTTAATTTTTTCATGAGAGAAAGAATCATATCTTATAGCTCTTCGAACTTTGAATGTAAATAAATTGTTTAATGCAGCACCTAAACAAGCAATGCACCTGGTTTGACTTTAATTTATTTATTAGTCTAATTTATCTTCAGTAAAACTGTTTTTTTAGGACTCAAATAACAGATGAATGTGACAAATTGACTAAAATTAATTTTTATTGTCAAAAATGCGAATTCCCATGACAGAAATTCCTCCATTACTAAACTACTGATATCTTAATTTGTGTAACGAAACTAATAAATCTGTCTTGTTTTGTGTTACTTAAGCATATTTTGTTCGTCATTAATCCTCTTTTCCTAAGAACATTATATCCAAATAAACAGACTATTTCTTTTTAATTGCTTTCTATAGGTGCTGACATATAAATAGTCGTCTTTGTCTTTTCTTTTCCTTTATATATTTTTTCTAAGAGGATAACAATCTCATTTCAACCGGAAAACAACTATAATTCACCTCAAAGTCAACACACCATCACTATATACTTACACCATGCAATGCCAATAGCATCTTTTAAGTTAAACATCTTTTCATTTCCGTCACGATGACACAACCCAAAGGACATTTTTGCAATAAAAACTCTCTAACTAGAGATCAGAAATAAAAAGAAAAAAAAAATACAGCAATGAAGGAAATATTGAAAAAAAGCAAAAAAGAAGTCCTGGATGATGTTTCAACGTACGAATAATCCTTTGAGCTATGAAAACTCTTTTTTTGTTTCTTCTTTTTTTTTTTTTAGTTTGAAGGAGATAGGTACGATGAGTTGCATTAACAAAGTTTTTTTTTTTTTTTTTATTTCAACTACGAAATACCTTAGGATATAGAAAGAAAGTAGAACATACGAAGAGACAGAATATCTGTGTAAGATGAATAGGTATGTTTGTTCATGTAAGACGATATAAGTGAATGGTATAGAGCATTACCTACATTTATTTATAAGCTTTGAGCTTATAATGAACATTAAAGAATTAAAAGTGTTTAAACAGTTATTTTTTAGGGAAGAAAAAAGTCCAGTAAGTAAAGAAATTGGTTGTGGAAGAATTACAGGAAATGGGAGCAATTCCCTCTCCACAATTTATAAAGATAAAGGTGCTGTTAATTTATTTTTACCAAACCAAAAATGCATTAACATCGTACTTAATCGTTTAGAATTTGCGCCATAAAGTTTATATTTTGGTAAAGTTTTAGAATGTGCCACATGATTTAAAGATATTCCGACCCCTCTCACTATACCAAAAAGTTAGAAATTGCAAATTAAAAATTCGCTTAAGCACATGCGCCTCACCGAATTTCAATTTTTTAGCTGTTCCTGAGATTAAGGATTTACAGTCCATCAAAATTATATGAAGTGGTGCATTCAAAGGAAAACGATGAAAAAAATTGAGATTTTCTATTGAGTAGGCGTGGTATCCGCCCATTTGCTTAAAAAAATTTACATATTTTTTTCTTATTATTGTATAGAACGATACAAACTGGTAGAGCGGAAGAACTCCGTTCTCCGTACAAAGGTACAAATTAAAAAGAACTTGCGATTTTCCATTTAGAGGTGTGGCATCCACCCACTTTCTCAGACTAGTTGCTTTGATTCTTCCAAAATAATTGAATTTGGTAGAGCAAATAGGTCGTTACTGTTGTTCATACAAAGGTAAACAATGAAAACTTGAATTTTTTTTTCGCAAAATTTCGGGCACTGTCACCATGATATATTTTTGGACTTGGGTTAGGTTATCAAAAGTAATAGATCTAAGTATCAGGTATCTAAACAGAAAAAATTTCACGGGGTCAAAGCATCAGAAGAGCGTGCGTCGCCACCAATTGAGATCACCTTTCGGTTAGCACATATTTTCACAAGAGAGTTGTGTGTCTTCATAATATAATCCTGAGGCAGCTGGTTCATATATACATAGGTATGTAGGTACTCTATGGCAAGTTATCGATTCGTGAACAAAAATCGAAGTCGAGATTTTGATCAAACTTGACAGTACAATGATAGCGAAGTCAAAAAAAGTAGATCTCGAAAAAATGTCTGCCTGTCTATTTTTGAGCACAGCCCCGTTTTTTTTTAATTTTTTTTAGAATCATAAATAACAGAAGCAAAAAAATAAAATCTTATTTTTCTCAAAAACGTGCCCACAACTTAAAAAAAAAATCAGTAATTTTGTTTACATATGCTACCATTTTATCAAAAAAAATTCCGACAAATGTTTATAAATGCTACTTCTCATAGAACTATTTATTTGATTTTCGATTCAACTGAATTTGATCAATTTTTTTGTGAAGAGTGTTTCATAAAGTTTTAAAAGTAAATTTTCCATTGAAAAATTTTCGATTATTAAAAAACCTTTCAAAATTTTTTTTGAGAACTTAATAATTCGAAAGCTACTTGATCGATTTTTATTAAACTTAGAACTCAGGACATAACATGATCTAGCAGATTTTAAATATAAATTATTCTTATAACCAAAAATAACGGTACCTCCCGTATAAGTGTTTAAAAACCGGTCGGTAAGGAAAATCTCATTTTTCTCAAAAACAACTCCTACGATTTTGATAAAATTTTTTATGGGAGCTAATGTCAATACAATCTACCATATTTTCAAAAATTTTAGTTTAGTAACGGTATCTCTTATAGTAGGTACCATTTGATTGGTTTTTGAGTACCTGTTAAACTGATTTTATAACTTGAACTCTCTTGAAGTTTTCTATGACTCTTATAATTCCTCTATGGTTTTCTTTGATCGTGAATTTTGAGAATTTTTCCAAAATATTGACAACAACTTCCCTCGAAGCCAAAATGTTAACTGGCCACCACGAAATGAGAAAAGTCTCAGTTCGTCTTGGCATACCGAACCGAAACTACTTCCAAAGCATACGAGACGCAAACCAGACGGAGACAAAAGCCTCATTTCGATGGCCACCCATTTTATTGTCAAATTCGCATCCCCAGATTTTCCACCATATATTTTCCCTACCAACATTTTCTGACAAATTCAATATCATCCTTTAAACGAAGGATTCAAATTGGAATTTGAATTTTCAATTTAAATTTCATTATTCGAAATATTTGCTTAAAATAACTCTAGCTCCCCTCCATTTTTGTTTTTCTTCTAAAATGAACATCTAAAGAATGCGCCTCCTTTCCATGCCATTAAATTCTTTCATTAATCTTAAAGGTCAATTTGTATAAGAAGAAGAAAAAAACAAGTCAACATAAGAGAGTCAGTCGATTAGATTTCCTTTTTTCTTTTCTTCATTTCAAATTATTATTAAACACATCTGCGCGGAAAATATTGTTTTTTATTATTTTCCACCTTTTATTATTTTTTCCACGTGTTTAAATATGTACCTTATACCTCCTACCTACTTATATCCCCTACCTACCAATAAAACCAAAACAAAAAAAAATAAGTCAAAAAACGAGCAAACTTTCACCAGGCAGCTGAAGTAATTGATATTGCGCGTTTCGGAGTGCCAAAAAGGTTTTATTGAAAGCATTTCACTTCTTTTCTCAGCAGCGGCGGATATTGACTCAATTTGCAAGTAACGGCAGAACTTGGGTGTGACTTTCTATATCAATGTTGTCCTTTTTCATTATGAAGGTTAAAAAACAAGTCCTTGAAATTTAACCAACACACAAAAATATTGGTTGAATTTGTATTTTTTTTGTTTTCTTTTTTTATTAAATTTACAAGTGCGTTGTGCTTCGGGATGAATTCAAGATAATTTAAATATATATAATCGATAAACAGGGTTGTTTTTATATTATCGAAAAATTTAATTTATTATGAAGAAAAACATAAAAAATATCAACAAAAAAAATTCTCGTTGTACCTAACTAAAGAAAACTGATGAATAAGAAAGGTTTAACTTTAAAAAAAATCATTTTTGTATTTTAAGAAAAGGGCTCGAAAGTCTGACGTAATTGGAAAAAAATATGCATAACTGGATTACATGAACATTTTTTTTTGGTTCAAAACTGTAATTATGGCTAGATATTGAAATTGTATGGTATAATTAGCTGACCCCCCCCGGTTTCGTACCACCGGTTGACAAATCTTAATTCGTAAAAAAACTAATGTTACTGGTAATATTAATAAGAAAAATATTTAATTATATATTTCCAACATTAAATGTAGTTTGAAACAGTATGTTTTATGCAGTTAGATAATAATTTTCATAAATGACTTTATCTGTAAAAATATTTGATAAGTTTAGCAAAATTAATTACCAAAAGCCTCTACTTTAACAATTTTCAAAAACCTTTTTAGGTTATTTTCAATATATATGTATACATATCTAAAGTCGACATCAGATGCACTATTTACTATATTGTGACACACTTCTTGCAAATTTTCCATCTTGAGAATTTCTATTTGTACGCTAGATTAGAATATAAATTTATTAAATAATTAACGAGACAGTTTTTCAAATACGTGTAATTTTAATAAACATGACCAGTATAAGTATACAGGATGAGAAATTTACTTAGTTATACATATACATTAAATATTTTATTTTTTAATTTAATATTTATCATTGAAATGTATATCATATAAAATACGAAAAAAAGTACGTATACGCCCGAGTGTATTATAAAAAAATAAAGCAATTCTTTCCGTCCGAAACAGACACACAAATAAACTGTATTTTTTTAACTATGTTCATTGCCATATTCCATTCCCTCGCTCAACCAATTTTCATTACAATCCCTTATGTATTTTGAGAGATTAAATGGAATAAGTAAACATATAGCATTCGTGCAATCTAGTAATACCTAATAAATGCATTCGGCTTTTTATAATGAGAAAAAAGATTACAAACAACAGAAGTAACAAATATTTTTCTCCCCACTCACTCAAGGTGTACATATTTTTCTCTTTCACTCATTCAATGAGTTTAGTTTATTTCTTAGAAGAAGAAATAGAAGAACAGGCATATCGAGGAAAAAGATAAGAATTTTTCAAAATAGTGTGAGTGTGAGGACGCTAAAAAAGTTCTTATTTTATAAGATCAATTTTTTAGAACAAAATTCTTATATATTACCTCATCCCATTCAAATTCCTTATGTCACAAATTAAAATTCCCATCACAAAGGAATGTACAAAATTGGTATAATTTGGCCGTGAAGGTAATTTAATAAGATAAAACTTGAACTTTTATTTGTATATGTACAGCAATTTCTCTTATGCTTTGCATATTAACATTCGGTTGAGTAATTTTTTATTTCTTCATTCGACATTTGCTGATGAAAAATAATGTTTTAATCCAAAACTTGTTGTGGTGTGGTAAGCGTGGGTGTATGTTTTATTTTTTTTTTTGAAAGGATACAAAAATCCTTTCCAGGAAGCCCATAAAACAAAACACAATTACTTCGTGCTCCACAAAATCGTATGCCGTAACGAGAGTTGTAAATTCTTTAAATGTTTTCTGAGCTTGAATTTAAATCTCTTTTTGTTTTTATTAAACAAAAAAAAAAATATATTATATATGTAATTAAGGTACTTGGTGGAATAACCCTTCAAGAAAACGAGAAGTTTTATTGGAGACTTTTGTATAATCTGAAAATTATGAATTTGTGTTGATGGTTGTTGTTTTAAAGAGAAGGTAAATACATAGCTGCCTTAATTTTAATAGCCAAAGAGAAAAGCTATGATTAAAGTTTGTTAAGAAATTATGGAAGAAGTTGGCGCGTTGAAATTACGTGATGAAATTACTACGCCAAGAACTGACTCTGACTTTGATTCTATTCAAATTAGCAGATTGGTTTGGCAGGTTCTGATTCACGCTTCATTCAATTCTTTAGAGGGTAAATTGAATTTCTGTTTTAGTTGCATAAATATGCCATGAAATTTTCTATTTATTTTAGAAAGAAGTTCTAAGAATTTTTGTTACAGCCATTTTGGTAACAACCATTTTTTTTTTTTTTTCAATTTTCAACTTTCTCGCTGATGGAAATGGGTTAGTGATTTTTTTTCGAAATCAGGTTCTTAGGTGTACTTTAACTTAAAACTGGTATAGTCATATTTTTACTTGAGATATATGATATAGGAACTATTATGGCAGGTTATGAAATCGTAAAAAAAACTCTAACTCGAGATCTTGATCAAACCTGACATTACGACGATAACCAAGACGAAAAAAGTGGGCCTTGCAGTTCTATCTGTCTGTCTTTTCTGTCTGTTCTGTTTGTTCTGTCTGTTTTGTCTGTTCTATCTGTTCTGTCTGTCCTTTCGGCTGCAGCCTAAACGGGTTGGTTGATTTTCTTTCCGACATGCTTTTTTTATTTTTTTATGACCAAAAATAACGGTACCTGCCGTACAATAATATTAAGCAAATGATGAAAATCTCATTCTCTTCAAAAACGTGCCCAAAACTTTTTTTTTTTTGTTATTCAGTAATTTAAGTTTTACAAAAGGCTACCAAAAATTCCGAAAAATGGTTATAAACGGTATTTTTGGTATGGAATACTTTTCGATTTTTGTAATAAAAAGTTTTAAAAGTATTGTAAACCAACATATTCAATGAGAAATTAATAATTCGAAAACGACGTTGTAAATTTTTATTAAACTTGGCACCCAGCAGTTTTTTAACATTATGTAGCTGATTTTAAATAAAAATTATACCAAAATACAAATGCTTAAAAACCGGTAAGGAAAATCTCATTTTTCTCAGAAATTACTGTTACGACTTTGGTTGAATTTTGTATGTGAGCTAATATCAGTTCGATATTACCATATTATTGGAACAATTTTTGTGTTTATCCAAAAACTAATTTTTTGGTTATCGACTATCTTATTATCTGTGGAACCGAATTTAATGAAATTGTTTTAACCAGAACTTCTAATAAGTTTGAATAATATTGTAAATCAAAATTAAAAAAAAAACAAATTTGGATTTTTCATGGCGAAACTTATTTCAGCCTTGCACTTATGGTTCCATAAAAAAGTATCTTTAAGTCAAACATGCAAAATATTAAAATACAAAAAAAAACAATGAATTTTTAAACTATTTTTGTTATTATTTATTAATTAACAAGTCCTTTAGGCAAAAAATTAACAAACATTAAATTAACCTTAAATATTTAATGTCACCTTCCACACCAATAATTTTTTGTAATTATTTGTTCTGCATTTAATGAATCCTTTCAACTGGATATCATATTTTTTCCTGCGATTTATCCATTTGTCACAAATCGCAGAATAAATTTATATTTTTTATTGTTGTTGTTGCTGCTGTACTTTGCTGTACGTTTGTAGATACATATAGGTAACTTTTTGTCATAAAATCTTTGAGTTTATATTTTATGATGTTTTTTTTTTTTAATTCTGTTGTTTTATAATGAAATGTTTTCCTTTTTTCACATTTACCTTCAGTTCAGTAGTTTTTTAATTCCTTGTTCGACTTTAATTCGTGGAAAATTTGCAAGGTCTTAATAAACTTTTATATGCGACAAACTTCTACGAAGTGAAATAGGTATAAAGTGAAAAGGTAGGTTTAAATGTTTTATTTTTTAATACGCTTAAGCCAACCGGAAACCAATAAAACAAAACACGATTATTTTTCTTCTAAAGGTATGACGTGCTTGTTTACGGTAAAAAATGGCAGTAAAAGGTTATAAATTCTGTACAAATGTTGTTTTTTCTTCGAATCATAATTCTATATACGCGAGTATATATAGGGGTTTAAAAGAAGCTTATTTAAGCAATATACAAAAAAAAAACATAGAAATAAAAATTTTATTGGAGAATCTAAAAGGCAGGTTCATAGTTGCTGTTTGCGAATGGAACGATGTTTTTTTGATTCAGTTTTAAGGGAGATTTTTTTTTGTTGCAGAATACCACCTTCCATTTTACTTCCCACAAACCACAAGCTATAAAGTATTCCTATATTAATATGAATACATGATGACTTACTCAGTGACGCAAATGCAAAGTCATAAAATAAAAAATTACAACCATATCAACCTACATACATATATATGAGAAAAAAATTTAAAAATTTTCCAGCCAGTTTTTCAGAGTTAACTCAGGAATAGTTTTTTAGTGAAGTATTAACTTTAACTTTCAGTTGTCGAAAATCTATCGAAAGCAATTGAAAACCGATTTCATTATTGAAACAGAGAGGGCGACACTATGCGGCACAATAATTGAAAGGGTGATTTCCAAAGCGTCACTCCCTCTTTCAAAAGTATTCACTTTTCAGTTAATCCAGAGTAAAAATACCAAATTCGATGAGTTAATTTGGAATATGCCACGCCGGGGGAGGGGAAATAAAAATCATTTTCCGAACTCGAAATTTAAAAAAAAAAAATATAAAAAAAAAAATTTCAAGCTAACTTTTTTCAAAATTTTATGTAATTAAGTAGCATAATTTTGTTTTCAAAATTCTTTTATTTTGCTCTTAGTAATTTTCAATAAAAACAGAAAACCGGATGCTAAAATCGTCGCTACAATGCAGAACTAGTCTAAGTCCAAAATTTAAAAATGAGTTTTTTTTTATGTTATAAGTAAACTTGTTGTGTTCCGTGATGCTTCTACATATTCTGAATATTCCTACGTGCACTAATTCCTTCAGAATTTAAATAATAAAATATAATCATAATGTCGAAAGTCAGTATTTTACGCACTAAGGTTCTTCTTGAAAAATTTTGAAAATGTGACTTAGACTAATTCTAACTAATTGTAGCGACGAAATGTATCTTAGATTTTGAGAAATTTAATAAAAATGAAAAGTACCTTTTTCCAAGAAAAACACTTTTTTTGTTTGTTTTATCTTTGCATAAATGCCATAAGTTTAATTAGCTAAGTAATAAAAAGAAAATAACATAATTAACTATAGAAATAATTTTAATATCTGTTTCTTTTTAGCCTATTCTAATAAAAATTAATGATATAAGAAATTTTCGATATGATCGCCACTCTTCAAAAGGCAAAGGTTGTGTTTTCTTCTTATGACTGCACCAAATTCTCCTGCAATTTGACTCCAGTAACTTCAATGCATTGTTTAAGTTTCTCCAAAAAAGAAATTTCAATTTTGAATACAGGGTTCTTCATGAATCTCCAAGCATAAAAATCTAAAGAAGTTAAATCTGGTGATCTTGGTGGCCATTCAGTGGGACCTCCCCTTCCTATCCATCGGTCGTTGAAATGATTATTCAGCCAGTTTCTCACAGCCAGGCTCTTGTGTGCTGGAGCTCCATCTTGTTGGCATAATAAATTGTCTGTCATAGCCAAGGGACATTTTCTAATAAATCTGGCAAAAACGTTCTTAGGAATTGCAGATAGGATACTCCATTTAAAACCGTATTCAAAAAACGAGATCCAACTACCGTTCGTTCAACAATGCCAAGCTACACATTGCAGCTAAAGTGGTTGATTGTTGTGACTCCAGTAATGCTAGTTGTGGAAATTGGTAACTCCATCTCTGGTAAACTGCGCTTCATCTGTCCAGACTATCGTTTTAAAGTAGTTGTGCTCTGTTTCATCCCTCAGCAATAACGTTCTACAGAATTCAGTCCTCAATATCTTATCATTTGATGTCAACTCTTGCACTGGAGTAAAGTGATATGGGTGAAGGTTATCGGTATGAATCACTGTCCAAACTCTTCTCTGGGGCAATCCAAGCATAGCCGCAATCCTTCTGATGTTAAGAGAGGGATTAAGTAGTACCAAATCCAAAATCCATTCCTCTATGTGTGTTGATCCAACAGATGAACTTTCTCTCCTTCGAGTCTCCAACACTCCATCTTTCCGAAGACGATTGGGAAGTCTTGCAAGAAATGAAAAGTTAATTCAGTTTATTTTTTTTTTATTTTTTGCAACAAACCGGATGTTATGCAATAAAAAATTAGAAAGGGATAGTCCGCTAATTTAATAACTGACCTGAGCAGATCAAATTTGGGAAAACAAAAAAAAGTGTTTTTCTTGGAAAAAAAGTATTTTTCATTTTTTTTTTTCAATTTCTCAAAAACTAAGATACATTTTGTCATCCAATTTTCTGTTTTTTTGTTAAAAACTAATAAGAGCAATGAATTTTGAAAACAAAAATTAAACTTAGTTGCATAAAATTTTGAAAAAAATTAGTTTGAAATTTTATTTCTAATTTTTTTTTTTTTTTTTTAAATTTCGAGTTCGAAAATTAATTTTTCAAAAACTATTCACTAACACAACTTAGTTCAAAATTGAAATTAAAGATGAGATTTTCAAAAAGGTATAGCAAGGCCTTGTAAGTCTTACCGTTGTTTTTAAATAATTTTTTTCCGTTTTAAGTCAATTTTTTAGAAAATTGCCCTTCTGCCTAAACGGGGGAAATAGACCCCCCCTATACGATTTTTTTCTTGTTTTAACCAAAACTTCTCGCTCTAGCTTTTTGGTGCACCTTATACCAATCCTGTATATTAAAATGTTCTGAAAGATTTAATTTTGTACAAAAGGAAAATCGGGAATTTTTTTCTTAGTCAATACTAAAATAAATAAAATAGATAAATCAATACCTAAAGCATCGGAAATGCTCATCCACTTTATAGCCTCAAACTACAAAAGGAAGCCAATGTGACCCAGACTTGCATTTATTTTAAACCTAACCCAACCTAACTACCCCTACAGGTAGGTATATAATCTCAAAAGATTAAAATATTGTTCTCGATGACAGCAATCAAGGTATACACAACTTTTTACCAGGTGTACCTGTACAGTAATTACAAATGAGTTCCCCTGGGGAGATCTCATCCGAATTAACATTATAGTTGATTCTTTTAAATAATTAAATTTAAGACTAAATCTAATTTATCTTTCTGCCAAAACAAACAAAATTTACCTCTTATTCATTTTCTCGAATACATATTTACAATTAAGAAGGAAGGTGCCTTTTACCCCAAAACTGATTATCTCTTCTTTTTTTTGTTGTTGCTGTTTATTTTCAAAAACAAGGGTCACAGCAAACGGTCTTTGGTTGTCATTTAAGGTTAGCCAAAAATCTCAATTTGTTTTTGGTTGGTTACATTTAAGGGAAGGCCTAATGCCTGAGCAGGATGAAACTTTAAGAGATTAATACGCCTCACTCTTGGTTTTGTGGAAAGGAACCTTAATTAAGCGAAAATGAGTTTTGTGCAAGAGGTACCTACCTATACACATGCGGAGGTTTGTAATAAAAAAAACATAAAACACCATGTGTGTCGTTATCCCTCCAAAAAAAAAAAAAAAAAAAAAAAACCGATTAATTTTATCAATGTTGGAGTGCGAAGGCCGAAGATTAATCTTGATTTTAGAAGTTAACCCTCCATTTGAAATAAGAACTTTTACATGTGAGTGTGAGTGAGTGTTTGAGTGTTTTAATGGTTACGAGTATAAGGATTGAAGATTTATATATTAACATGGATGTAAGTAAATAAACTGTTTCTGTAGATGAGAGTTAAAGCGGGTTATATATGCATAAACTTCTGGGCCCTCTTATATAAATAAAAGCATCAACAAACTTTTGAATCGTCTTGCTTGATCGTCATATTTTGACGTTGCGTCTAATTCTTTTCTTTATAATTATGGATTTTTTCTTGACAACTTCTCAAACCTCTTTAATAACTTCCTCAACTTTTTTTTTATATGAATTTCCAAGAATCCATTGGCGCACACTTAATTAAACGAAGTTTACCTTTTGGATGCCATGCCTTCGCCTTGATGTTAAGTGATTGCGCTTGATTTAAAACTTTCCTTTTTCTTTGGGATTATTTTTTTGTGTAATTTTTTTTTGGTTCATAAAAAATGACTGTGTAAGTTAATTTAAAGCAAAGTTTATTTGGAAAAGAATTTGAATACAAATTGTTTTGTAATTGGGTTTGATGTATAAATCTCATTATCAAAATGATTGAGGTTAAAAAATTATGTGAATAATAAAATTTGCACTTCTTTGATCGTTTGATGTTTGAGTTTTAAGTTGAGAGGAGAGATTAACTGTAGACAGACAATATTTAAGGATGGCTTCTTGGGATATGTCTTTTAAATAAGAGTGTCCTTCATGTTAAATCGTCCCGACAAAAAATTTGCGTTTTTTAGAATGAAAAAGGAAACAACTTTGGGTTCCGTTGATTGAAACCCTAACACTCAAAATTTATGAATAGAACTTAGAGAGAAATTTTAAATTACTTAAATCTTAAATGACTGCGTTTGAGTGAAGCAACGCTGCTTCTGGCACCACTCGGTATTACTAGTGCCCGTTTATGCAAATCTAGTGACAATAATCATTTTTCGGGTGGGTCCATAATGCAAAACTCTTAAGTTGATTGAATTAACAAATGTTTAGACCATTAGAAATAATAAAAAAAAATTCGTTTGGATAAATAATTTGGCTTGTGGAACCAGCCAAAGTGAAACAAGTGAATGCAATTTTTCAAAAAAATGACAACATCAAATAAATCTGTGTGGCTTCTCGTTTTCTCGTCAAATTATTCATTATGCATTATTAATTATTCGTTATTCATTACTCATTACGCCTTATTCATTTTATTCATTATTCATTATTAATTTTATTCATTATTCATTTTATTCATTGTTCATTATTCTTTATTCATTATTCATTATTTAATATTCATTATTCATTAATCACTATTAATTTTCCTTATTCATTATTCATTGCTCTTATTTATTATTCATTACTCATCATTCATTATTCTTTATTCAATATTCATTACTCACTTACAAGAATTTTAAACACGTTAAAAAAATAATAATTTCAAAGTATTGAAGCCATAATGAAAATGTATACGATTAGACTTGTACAAAAAATATTCGGTGGAATATCAAATGACCCTTGATAATTTAATTTAAAAATATAACTTTAAACCCAAATATATGAATTCTTAAATTATTTTCTTTGCATCAATTTTTTAGATAAAAAAAGTCAATATATACACACTCAGTTGACTGCATTAGAACTTTTATAAATAAATTCAAAAATCCTTTATTACCCTATTCATAATTTTCACTGCAAAAAGAAATACCTATTTTCCATCATCAAAACCCATCATCACCAAAAAACAAAAAAAAAATAATAAAATAAAAATTCAAAACAGAGAAAACGTCAGAGAAAACCCTAAATTTTTGTAATCTAAAATTAATAGACTTCACTTAATTGAAGAAAATATTTATCATAAACTTCCAGATAGGCAAACAAAAGCAAAAACAACAACAAACTAGGTACGAAAATACCCTTCCACTTGAGAGATCCTTAATAAATAATTGTCTTCCTTCATTTGGGTTACAAATAATATAATGGAAAAGGAATTAAGTATGAATTTCTGCTTCAAATGATTTTGTTTATATTTCTTTTCATTTCATTACACTTTTATTTCAACTCTCTGTAAATGTTCTGTTTTTTTTTTTGTTTTTGTTTTGTTCTTTTTCTACATTCATTTTATCTTTTAATTCTTGAAGTGGAATTGTCTGTTCATTAGTTTTTTTTTATCTTTTAGTCCTAATGACAAGATTTGCCACCACTGGCCCGTTTTCAATTACACCCTGTTAATGCTTTGGAAGAAGGAACTTATTAATTTGACTGAACATAAATGATTACTGAAGAGGAGGAGAAGGACGAAACTCATAGGACTTTTCTTCCTTTCTTTTTTATTATTATTTTTTTAACAGATAATGACGACGAATTGAAAAAGACAATTAAGACCGAAAATATACCAAATTGGATGGCAAAAAAATGACAAGTTTTTTTTTTCTGATTATTTGTCTTCTCTCTTCATTTTATCAATTCAAAATGGGCAAAATATAGAAAAAAGAAATTATGGAGAAAAATGAAAGGACATGATTTACTGTCTGGAATAGCAGCGGCAGCCATCTGTCAAAATGAGTTCTATATATTTAATGCCAGGGGATAAATTTATTTTTGACCAACAAATATTTCAATGACATGCAGATTTTAATAATTCTTGGAAATTATGAGTAAGGTTCATCGTAAAGATTAATTATTATTTTCAAAAGATCCCAGACACAAAAAAATACAGAAAAAGCTTACAAAATAAGTGTTATCGGTTCTTGAGACAGAAATTATCTCTAAATTTTACATACACTTTTTAATTTGGTGCAAAGGGAAAGTATTGGTTTCGCGCAAGAAAAATTTTCTGGTTCTAAAAATATTTCCATTCAAAGTATTATTACCTTATTTCTGCCCAATTCAATTAAATTTAATTAACGTGGTAATTTTCTTCTACGTGGTCTGGTTCTCAAAATATTTACATCGAAATCTATATTTCGGCTAATTTTGGAAAATCAACCAAAAACAAATGTTTGGGTGGCGATATTTCTGTAATCGAGACTCGAAAGTGGTTGCAAATTTAATAGTTTTTATTAGTTTTTGAAAAACTAAAAAAAAAACTGCGAACCAAAAAAATCTACGTAATTAATAATTTGATTCTCGAAATGTTTCCACACAAATCGATGTTACCTTATTTTGACCCAACCTATTTTAATAATTCTTGGTACAAAAACCAAATGAAATGAACAATACTCACCTCAAGCACCTTTGTGCTCAAAATAGCTCTTAAACGATTAAAACTATATCACACACATTATTATCTTCAATTTCACATTGTATAATTTTCAATTAATAATTTGCAAATTACAAAACAAATTTAAACATTTTAATTAAATTTACTTTGCATAATTAAAACTGCTGCACAAAATTTTTCAGATATAATCAAATATAAAAAAAAAACAAAAAAAAATATACAAAACATATCTAACTATTCCCGCAGGGCTCAATGTTTGTGTTTGTATTTCTGCCACGAACCTTCATGCTGCATGCAGCATATAGTTCAGACTTCAGAGCATAAAATTGCAATTGCATGACATGATGTCTACTCCCTTGGCGCGTATAATATTATATATACCTACTCTATAAAATGTAGTATGATACCATTAACGCTTATCATAGCAATGGTGGTGCTCTGATTGCCCCCTTTTGCTGTGCGCCACCAGAGATTTGCATCCCCACAATGCCATTCCCCGCACCGAACTCTTTTTGGAGGGAAGAAAAGCAAAAATTGTCTGCATGCCGTGCTTAGTTAAAAATTCGATACGGCTTTACCGAGAGGGGAGAACGGATAAGCGCATCCCAGAGGATAAAATTGCACAGGAAAAAGGATATTCGCACCATGCGATACGGATGTAATCTATAACTCTAGAGATATGGCCGTTGTAAAGTTATCTTCTCATCTCTGAGTCTGATGCCACTCTCTACCGCTCTGGTCTCCCGTGCCTTGCTGTGTCGTGCCGGAGCGCGATGTATGTCAAGTGCTTAAACTTTAACGCGTTATAAAATATATCCAACCTAGGCAGGCTGGTCTGATGGTGGCACCACAGTGTTTAAGCCCTTCGTTTTTTTTTTTTTTTGTATTATTATTTTGTTGGCGTCTGCTGTAAGGACATTCGTTTGGGTTTGGCTCAGGCTATATAACCCAACCAGACCAGGCAGCAACATTGCACAATTTCCGCCTTCCGTTATATACGTACATACATTCTCCATTCTCAAGAGCTGCCGGATGAGCAAGAAGAATTTGCTTACAGCATGCTTGGGTTACACGCCCAAGTGGCTTAACAAATTCAGACATTTTGAGAATTCACAGAAAATAAAAAAAAAATCCCTGGCAGGTTGCTGTTGAATCTTCTATGAAATCTACCAAAGTAGGTGTATAGGATAGGTACTATATATTGTATGCAAAAATGGTCGATCGTAAAGAAGTGAAATTGAACATACACCAAAACTTTTGTTGCTTCTTGTGGCCTATTATTTAGGGAGCTGGAGGCAGTTATTTTATTTTTTTCATATACGCATGCTAGTTGGAGCCGGCGGAAGTATTATTACATGAAACTGTTTTTCTTGAAATAAACTGAAAAGTGAATTTCCCTATATATAGCTACTGCTGTCCTTTGCATTGGAGGCTACGGTAGGTCGGTTGGTTTCGATTAGAGTTGACTTAAAACAAAAACTAACAAGAAATTTCATATAACTTAGGAATACGCATAGATTGATGTAACCGCATATTATACGAACAACCGAAGTGGGTCGTGGAATCTATGAGTTGTATTCATCTATTCCTAACACATCCCAATTAGGGTTAAAATCGACCAAAAGCTGTCCTCGGGCATCATTTCCTGGAATTAAAAAAAAATATATTAAAATAATATTTAATAGATAGCTATTTTATTATAATTTTTATAGATTTCTACATAGAGACGAATAAATTATTTAGTTTGTCCCGAATAATCTCAGAAAGTATTTGACTAATTTACGTGAATAATTTTTTTAATATTCTTCATTTTTATAAGAAAGTTATAGGATATTTTTTGTTCATTTAAATTCTTTTTTTTTAAATACGAATATTATTTTTTTTTGTTTTTTTGCAGCATTTTTGTTTGACCCACATATTCTTACTCTGCACCTTTTTAATCCCAATAATAGCTATAAGTTTCATAGATTTAAAGATAAATTAATAATTAACTTGCAGTAAGTCCAGTAAATTGGGGTTACCCCACTTAAATTACTCACTTAGGCTGGGAACGCACTTTTGAATTTTTTTTGCTAGAATTAAAAAAAGTAGTAGACTTCCTTCCTTAGATTCTATTCTTGGAATTCATTCATATTTAAACTAACGTATTCTTTTTTTTTGTATTATTTTATAGTGCGTTTAAAGCCTTAAGGTTTCAATTACAGCCCGGTATAGACAAGAGCGTCAATAAGATTCTTCTAACCAGCTCATTGCCTAACAAACTGTCTAAAGGAAAATCACGGGAAAATCAATGTCAGGTCGGACGAAATTGTTAGTCTACACACATCGCCCACTCGTTTTGACTTCTCTAACGGCCAGTTCAGGGTTCAATCTGAGTTAAATCAGAGTTAGCTAATCCTGAAAATAAATTAATCCCGAGGTAACTCAGGAACAGTTTTTCAGTTGAGGATTAACTTTATCATTCAGTTGTCAAAAATCTATTGTCATCGATGTGCGACACTATGGATATCACCTATTTACGCCTTTCACGCATCAAAATAGAGATGGCGCCACAACGGAATTGCACTGTGAATAACTTTCACTATCAAAATCGAGATGGCGCCAAAACTCAGAGTTAACTTAGGATTTCAAATGACTGAAAAACACGCTTGTGGAGTTACTTTAGGCTTAACCCCGAGACTAGGATGATCTCACACTGAAAAACTGGCTCTAAGAATTTTATCTCAATCCCACCACATGCTGAGAAAAAGGCAACCAAGTGAAGGGAAGATTTTTTTAGATTTCTTAAAAAAAATGAAAGTGGGAACAAGAAAAAATTCTGAGATGTCAAAATAAGTCGGTGCTGTCATCTAAAAGGACCATCCGAACTTTGACCGTTGATAACGACCATATTGAAATTTATACAGTCTGGTTTGCCAAATCACCATGGACAGATATAGCGTTCAACAATACGTGTAAAATGATAAAATTGTTTTATCAAAATGGGTGTTCTGTTCGGGCAACGTTCCGCGCGCTTCGACATTTTTACGGTCGCCATAATCGTCCTACCGTGAGGACTTTTCGCATTGTGGTAGATAAATTTGAGTCCAATGGTTAAGTAAACGATCAAACAACACCCGTATACGTCAACCACACGCAAGATCTGCCGAAAATGCCGCCGCTATTCGTGAGAGTGTGCTGGAGAATTCGAAGCAGTAGACCACAACGAATTTTACGTCTTGACTTAGGCCCACACCCGTACGAATTCAACTGACCCAGGAGCTGAAGGCAAACGACCATAAACAAAGTAGGAAGGCCCATTTCTGAATGAAGGGTAAAAATTGTCGAATTTGGGACTATACTAATCCACTTGAGATTCAAGAGTATCCAATGTATCCCAAAAAAGTCACTGTTTGCTGTGGACTTACTTTGATCTGGCCACGTCATCGGTCTATATTTAATAATAATATGTGTAATACACAAACCACAGCGGCCCGCAAAGCCAACATAACCCAGAAGGGCCGTAGCTAAGGGGGGGGGGGGTATTAGGGGGCAATGACCTACCTTGAAAAATCAACTATCGTAACGATTTTACTTTTCCCTTAAATTCGTTCTTTGTATAGGTACAAAGATTTTTTCCACCAAAAAAAAAAAAAATGTCCTCGTTTCGCAATTTTTTTCCTTTCCTACATTGCACAAAAAAAAACAATACCCTCATTCATAAGCAGTGTAACGAAATGGCCCATACTGTACTTTTTGTCTAGCATTTTTTTCATTCATTCTACCAAAAAAAAAAAAACAACCTCGTTCATACTTCATAGCTAATTTGAACGAAATATATGTCTCAGATACGATGCGCAGCCTACCATTTTTTTTTTTTCTTGTGTGTTTTCTTTTACCCTTTCAGTACCTAAACATTAATTTCGTTCCCAAATGCAAATACATATTAACAGTTTTGATGAGTTGAGTATAATTGGTAGGAACTAGGAAGTATTTTTGTAAGTTTTTGTTTCACCAAATAAAAGAATTTTACAAAATTTGTTGAATTGTAGAAAAAAAACTTACAGAAGATAAATGATGTGTTAATATCTTCTACAAATTGTGTTTTCTATATTAAAATTACTTTTTAAACTTAAAACCGTGTAAACTGTGTGAGTAAAATGTGTTTTGTTTATTAATATCAAGAATTTTGAAAAGCAGAATTTAGTATATAAAAGGTAGACATATTTTTGAAAATTAATACCAATATGTATGTGAAAAGGAAACATTTTTTGCTTAATTTAATTTAATTATAAATAAATAAATAAATAATATAAATTTAATTAATAATAAATAGATCATAAAATATTTATGAACCTTTTTTTTTGAAGTTTCTAACAACTTTACACTTTGTTTTGTATATTTAAATGTATTGCCTTTTTCATTTTACACATACGACTCTCACAACTTTGTGAAAATAAATGTTAGTTTACAAATCTTGCATATATTGGTGAAACGCATATTTTTTTTTATTGTAAACTACGACTATATTTTGTACAACTTTTTTCAACTTTGTTACAAACTTGTTGCAAATATGTATGTAATTTATGAGACAGAAATTCCGTTTACAAATTCGTAAATGTAGTTTACAAATACAAATTGTAGGAATTGTAGGAAGAGCTTAATGAAAGTTTGAAGAAATGATTATTTCCCTTGAAAATCATTGCAGGCTTAGGTTCGGGTTCTATGTAATCTTTGGAGGTTCTTTATACTTCTTTGGTAAAACGTCTGATCCTTATTTTTTCTTTTTCTTTCTGAGAAATAAGCTCGTAGAGCTCGCCAACAGTTCTCTATTGGCTAACGACAATTAATGGATGCTGCTTTTGTTCTCGGTAACACTTACCGCCTGAGGCTGGCTACGGAACAATGTCTCTTGTCTTGTTTATAAGTGAGTTTCCGTCTCTTCAAATCTAATCTGAGTCTAGGTATTGGTTGGAGTTTTGTATAACTGAGTCATGTTTTTTGTTGAATGAAATGTCGAACTAAAGTTTGAATCTCCTAGGGCCTATATGTTCATTGTTTAGTTCGGCTGTACAATGCACATGGTCTATTGAGGGACCTAATATTCCACGTAAACATTTAAAGTTCGTTGTCATTATTTCGATTGGAATTGATTCGTTATCACTTATCAGTAAAGCGTGTTTCACGATACGAAGAGAAAACGAAACGTCAGAAATAGAGAGATCTTTTCGGAGTTGTCCACTTTTAAAATTAGAATAAAAACCATTAATGCTTTTCTCGTCGTCTCGTCAGTTAAATTATTGAAAAATTAAAAAACTTACACGACGCACAGTGGAAAATAATGGTGTGTTTCGAATAAAAAATCCATAAAGAGAGATAGAGCGTTAAAATTTTGCACAAATAAATAGGAGTGAATAAAATTTCCAGTGAAATGCTTTTAATAAGAAAAAATAAGAATAAGAATAATAATAATATTAATAATAATAATAATAATAATTAATATTAAAAAAAAGTTAAAAAAAAACTCCATGGAATAATATACAGAGTGATTTGCGCAAGGTGTGACAAAAGACTAAAACGCGTTGGTTGGGTTGAGATTAGAATAAAATCGAATGAAAGGGGGTCTATTTCCCCCCGTTTAGGTGGGAGGGCCAATTTTATAAACAAAAATGACTTAAAACAGACAAAAAATTATTAAGAAAACAGTGGCAACACTTACAATGTCATGCTATAATTTTTTTGAAAGCCAGAAATTCATTGTTTAAATTTCTTTTTAATTCAATTTTTTTGAGCAAATAGTTTTTGAGGAATTAATTTTCAAACTAAATATTTTGAAAAAGTAAAACTTAATTTTTTTTGTTCAAACTGAGTTTTTTCAAAATTTTATGTTATTAAGTAATGTTTTAACTTCAATACTCAATGCTCTTATCAATTTGAAGTCAAACACTGAAAACAAAAAGGTTCTAAGACTTATAATTCAAAAATTATGAGCAAACATCTAAAACAACTTCGTTACAAAAAGAAGAAAATCCAATTCATATGATCGTTTCAGCTACCCTACACTACGAGGCCGGTTCAGTTTTTTTCTTCTTTTTATAACGAAGTTGATTTAGATATTTGCTAATACATATCTTTAAAAGTATAAGTCCTACAACCTTCTGGTTTTCAGTGTTTTACTTATAACAGCATTGAGTATTAAAGTCAAAACATTACTTAATAACGTAAAAATTTTGAAAAAAATTCAGTTTGAACAAAAAAAATTATGTTTTACTTTTTCAAAATTTTGGGTTTGAAAATTAATTCCTCAAAAACTATTTGCTCAAAAAACTTGATTTGAAAAGAAATTCAAAGAATGAATTTCTAGATTTCAAAAAAATTATAGCATGACATTGTAAGTGTTGCCATTATTAAAATTAAAACAGTACTTCATAACGTTAAATTTTGAAAAATTTCAGTTTGAACAAAAAAAAAATAACTTTTTTTTTTTAATTTTTAGTCTGAAAATTAATTTTTCACAAACTTTTTTCTCAAATAACTTGATTTAAAAATCACATTTAATAATGGGTTTTTAGTTTAAAAAAAAAATGTGAGATGACATTCATTGTCATTGTTTTTTTTATATTTTTTTTTTAAATAGCGATTTTTAATTTTCTCGCTTTTATCACTGTTTTTGTGATAACTTCTGAAACCGCAAAAATAAATGTTTTTTTTCTATAAAAACCTAAGCTATTAATCAAAATTAAATGTTAAGCATGGTAAAGCTTGGGTAACAACTAAAAGTCCCGGTGAACTTAAAAAATATTTTTTTTTTATTTTATACATTTTAATTAATTACTTGTGAACTTAATCACATAATTAAAACCTAAAGTTGTTTTAAGATCTGCATAAAATAAGCTTTTCAGAAATGTATAATACTTTATATACCTATTCCTACAAAGTCTTATAGAAAACTAACTTTCAAAGTTTTGAACCAAACGGACTTGAATTAAAAATCCAAAAAAATATAAAACAATAATGCTTCCAAAAAATGTTTCTTACATTTATTATGTAAAATTCTTGCACCATCGTAAAGATTGACAATTTAGCTTTTAAATAAAATTGAAGTTTAATGTCAGTAGCGACTTAAGTAAAAACAATTTATGATCTGCTTTTGTTCTACAATTTTTCACTGTGCGACGCGACGTGACGTTACGTGACGTGACGTCGAGAGATCATGTTTTATTATGTACCGATTACTTCTTTGGTTTGACAGACAACTTACAACTTTCTCGTCGCATTGTAAAACAGGCCTAAATCCATGCATAACCACTGCTTTCGCTGCTTCGAAACATCTTTTAAACAAATTTTTTAATTAAAATGCCTTAACTGTCAACAGCTCCTTAATCATAAAGGATTTCATGTATAACTTAAGGTTTTAAGTGTTTGATACAATTTGTGTATACATATGTACTTCGTTGGTCGACGGATTTTGTGGTTTGTGGTATTTTCTTACTTAAATTCAGCCAGATTTAAAGGCACCTTTGTGAACTTTATTTGTTCTATTATACTTTCGATTGAAATAAGTCGAGAGAAACAACGTAATGAAATTCATAATTTTCTAAAGGGCAAAGTTTGTCATCTCCATTTAATCTCCCATGATGAAACTTTCGAAAAAGACAACCCCATCTTTCATTTAGGACTTGTTTCTCCTTTTATATTCCTTCAAATACGACGATATTATAAAAGAGAATCTTTCCACATTACTTTTATATTTATTGACAATTTAATGATTGAAGTATTATAATCTGATCTGACTAGGTAAGTATATAGTATAAGAATTTCTAACCAATTTTGTCAAAATCTACTAAAATGCTTCGCATTAAAAACTCAATGGCCTTATCCAGAATAACCATTAATATTATTCAACATGGGACAATTTCTCAAACTGAAACAACAAACTTTTTTCTCTTTTTTTTTGTTCTTCTGTTTGTCGAAGCAATTTATGAAGATAACAATCAATGAACGTCCATGTTGACAAAACAATGCCCGAGGAGGTCCTTGTATGTATTTATGTATATATAGTGAAATGTCGCTAAGATAATAATTTGCTTACAAATTCATTGCTTGTCAAAGCAAAAAGAGATAAAGGACCCGTGTGCGAATGCGAATAATAAATTCTATACTGACAGCGAAAGTCTTCTTATATGGGATATAATTTAGATATTATGCAACCATGGAATTGACATCACAAGGAAATGTAATCAATATTGTTAATAAATCACCGGAATTTCAATCTTCTACGTGAGATAGAGTCTTGATTAAAAGCAACACGCGCACCCGATTTTCAACATCAAAAGGCAATAATATTTATATATCAACAATAAATTATATCCTTTGGTTCAAGATTATAAGCATATGGCTGGATGATATTGATATACATAAATATTTTTTGTTTGTAATAATTTTTTATCACTAGCAGTTTAATAAAGTATATTTCAGAGCTAAGCAATCAGTGTAGAGGTACCAATGTATACTCAATAAATGAATAATAAAATTTATACCTAGGCCTTAATAAGCAGACAATATAATTTTGTTTCACTTGTACAATGAACATTCATTAATTCATAGAAAAATATCAGCGTAATATACAACGCTTTCCAAAATTTTTATTTTCCGATAAATCATTATATATTATATTCTATGTACTTGATTTATAGGTCAAAGGTTTTAAATTTTAAGTCAAGTCATTAAAAACATTTGTGTCCGAAAAATTCGCCGGAAATCCAGCTTTGGAATATATATAGACTCGCATTAGGGTTATTAAAAAAAAACACCGTTATTATTAAAAAAAAACATCTCTCGAAACCGAGAGATCTGACGAAATTATGAAGCTTCTAGATTGAAACCAAAAAATTAAAACCAAAAATTTAAAATCGAATACCATTTAGAGTTCGCCAGCGTTTTTTCAATAATTTTGCTTAAATATGTTTGAAAATCGGAATTGTTCTCAAATCTTAAAAGCTGCATAACTTTTCGAGTTTTGGTGCTAAAAGCATCGAATTTTCAGAGACTGTTCCTAATTTTATTGGATTTCTGAATATTCAGTTTTTGAAATCCTTTTTTTATAGAATTTTTTTTTGTTGATCTGGGACTTGGTGTTGACTTCAAATTACGTCAAGTTAAAACGAAAACGTATTTCAATGACCATGAACCTACCCCAAAGTTAATTTCTTACTTAAACTTATTCAAACAATATTTTCAAACTAAACTATATAACCGTGATGTAGAAAAACTCATATCATATTTTACAGAGGGCGTGAAAATACATTTTTTTAAATTAAAAATTATTTTCTTAAGAATTTCATAACCTGTAATATTTTAATACTAAATCCTAACGGTTTTATTGTTATAAATTTTTTTGTTTAACTAAGAAAACCCTCTACTTTGATTTAATTTTTGGGTCACACTGTCCAAAATTTATTTTTATTTTTTACCATTTTTTTTTATTATTTCAGCTTAAAAGTTATACTTACATTTAATAAAGAAATATTTTTCATAACCTTTATTATGTAGCTACAAATAAATCGATAGCCCTGAATGGTGGTCAAAATTAATTTGTACTTGAAACGTTTGAAATAGCACCCTTTATAAATATCCTACTATATACAATAACAGTTTTTGCTTTTGAAAGCTTGTACCAGTTTTGCAGTTTCTTAAAAGGTATACAACTTATCACGACTCACTTTAGATCAAAAGTTATGAACATTTGAATCCAATATATGGCAAAGGCAACACTTACAATATTATTTTATTAACAATGGCTTTTAACTTTCTTATCTCAAGTATAAAATTAATACAATCAGAAAAAGGTCAGGAATTCTAAATTTCTGATATGTTGTTGCATATGGTTGGTAGATGAAAAAAAAAACAAATTTCCACAACCATGCCCCTTCCACCACTTTTATTGTTTTATGATTTTAAAATGGTTTAATTTTACTGTAATTTCCAATTCATCTCACTTAATTATGGACAGTCAAATTTTGTATTTAACATATTTTTCAAAACCATTCGTTTATCTGTGAAAAAGCGTTAACGAAATGAAGAAAGGATACTATAATGGTCATGTTTTTAAAAGACTTTTGGGATTAATTCGATAAATATTTGAATTAGGAAATGTTTTTAATAATTTTCTAAGCTGCAAATGAGTCCTTAACATTTCTATACATCTGACCTTTAGGGAGATATTCTTGAAAAAAACATTTTAGGGGTCTTTAGCCAAGCTGTATTTACTTGGCCCCAAAAAGTGTCTGCTTTTTTTGATTTTTTCGTTAAAGATGACCAATTAAATTACCCTATTGTACCACCCATTAACTTTTATTGAACACCCACAATTACTGAATAATTCGAATTTATAAAATTGGGGGCCACAATAACTTTGGCCGCCTCCAAAAAATTGATCAAATTTCATTAATACATTCGATTGGTATCTTTTTGAATATTGTTGACCATCTTTTAACTTTTTTTGACCACTACTGGAAATATTTTATTTTTTTTGATTGAAAAAAAATCGATTATTATTATTTTTTTTCATTTTCAATCTAAATGATGAAAATTATAAAAAACGCACAATTATCTCAAATGACAACTCTTTAGAATAACTGCTCAAAAACTATATTTTTTTTTTCGAATTTTGAAATGAATTAGATAATTCAAAAGGATGGTACTTTGAGATAATTGTGTTTTTTAAAATAGTCAATATAATTTTACCTTTACTTTATGGTACTTGATCAGCCCAAAGTCAGTGGGAAAAGTTCATATAACTTCGAGAGTTTGTACAGTTGGGTCAATTTTCTTTAAACTTGGTAGGAACCTTGTGTTGTTTTGGGCATTACCCTGACACGTTTTATTCATTAATTTTTAGGGCCAAAATTAACGGTACCAACCGTACAATTTTTTTTAGCAGTTAGTGAAAATATTATTTTATTATTATTATTTATTGTATTATTCATACTAGAATGTCAGTTTATTAGACTTGACCATTCTTTATTCCGTCAATTTCATTGAATTTCTGAACATTAACAACAACTTAAAGGTGCCACCACCAATTGTATACGAATTAATTTATAATTCGTTTTAATTAATTATTTGGCTGGAGATATAGCTATTTCAAGGGGTGCCAAGCCCATATCATCAGCCTCCTTATTAGTGGTGCTGAGCTTTAATCCAATTTTATTTGAAAAAACTTTCTACATGCACACCTAGGGATTGAACCTATACCTACGCATATCAGACTACTCAGTCTTAGAAGTCGAATGAACTACGCATTCCACCACTTAAGGTCACTGACGTCACAGGTCGAGATGTGTTGTTTGTTTGTTTATCAAATGCATTTGGAGCATCAGCATTTTTCTAAGCGCCGTCAAGTATGCTGTCTTATTCCACCTCCATTTTTCTCCATACCTTATTTCGATAGACTACAATTCGTAGTACGTATCAAAGGGGGAGAGGTTGGAAGATCGGTGATGATAGGGCTTGGCACCCCTTGAAATAGCTATATCTCCAGCCAAATAATTAATTAAAACGAATTATAAATTAATTCGTATACAATTGGTGGTAGCACCTTTGAGTTGTTGTTGTTGGTGTTGTTGTTGTTGTTGTTGTTGTTGTTGTTGTTGTTGTTGTTGTTGTTGTAGTAGTTGTTGTTGTTGATCAGAAATTCAATGAAAATTTTGAAATTTAGAATTGGAACTTAATTTTTTTTTTATTTTCAAGTTTCTCAATGTTTTGATAATTTTATATAGATAATGTTTCAAGTTTTAAAATTTATTGTAAATTTTGGTATATGTATTTCCAAAAAAAAAAATTTTCGAATTTTTAAAAACTGTTTCAAATCCCATTTTTGGAAACTTAATAATTAGAAAACGACTTTGACGATTTTTATTAAAACTAGCACGTCTTATTTTTCTCGAAAACGATTCCTAGGATTTTGATTAAAAGTTTTCGTGATCTACGATCTACCATATTATTTGAAATAAACTTTACATGAATCCAATAAAAACGCTATCTTCCATGGCACCATTATTTTTCATTTTTGACTGTCTCATTATCTGTGCAACCGATTTAAATGAATTTTTGTATACAATAGGCGTTTTTCTTTTTAAGCCCCGAGCGTGGCACTGAGCTATCAAAAAGAAAACTATGTTACTTTTTAACTCGGAGCGCTCCGAGCTCTCCACTTGCATTTCTTTATTAGCTCAGAGCTCGACCGGGGCTCGCTCGATGTGCTCGGAAAAAAATGACCGAGCACATCGAGCACAAAGCTGAGCGCGGCTAACTTCAAACAATTTTCATGTAATTTGACAGATATGAGGGTTCAGTGCTCAATTGAGTTTCTCAAATAGATCGGTGCGCTCATGTCACGCTCTGTTCGAAGTGAGCTCTATTCGCTCAGAGCCCGCTCTGTGCCCCGCTCGGGACTAAAAAAGAAAAACGCCTAATATCTTCCTAAATTGATTAAAAAAATTCTAAAATTATTTTGACACCAACGCGATATGCACTTTAAGATTTCATTATTAAGAAAAAAAAATAACAAACCATATTTTAATAAAATATCCACCAATTTTTGAACTATCGAATTTTCAAAAAAATAATTTTGAATCAATTTTTTTTTTTAAATCCAATTCATTGTTGAAAATTTTGATAAGCAATATTATTCAAAATTTGCACCAAAAAATTGGGTTGTAATTTCCTAAACTGAGGATTTCTTAATTACCTAAACAGCGGTTTCAGTGCTGAAAAGGAATTCAAAGTAGAAATTTCGACGCATTTTAACAAATAAAAAATATATTTATTTTGCAAAAAAATCATGCATTTCCAATTTTTAGCTCCAATTAATTTTTTCCATACAGTTGAAGAAAGGTCTTTAACAATTCTATTCGCACTTGTAACCAAAAGCTTCTGCGAGGTCAGGTTCTCGATTCCGATTCATCAATCCATGATTGCAAGTTATTTTAAATTTGATAAAATTCTTCCAAATCAAGCCATCTGACAATCTTCTTTAAGTAAAATTGAAATTCCAACCGTACCAAGATCACAACATATTCGACATGATCAGGGTTGTGCTTTTACAATAGATATTGGGCCTATTATAGTATCCTTTGCATCAAATCCAATCACCTGAAATTAGAATTCATATGAAATTGAGTAACAAATTCGTCACTGGCTCCCATCATGCGCTACTACCTTTATTATTTAATCAAAGATATAAACACTTAATTATTCAATACCTACAGAATGAGATTATATGGACTTCTTGAATATGTATTATTATCAAATTTACTTAAGCAAATTTATAACGCAAACTAACAAACCCAACTGTTTGTGATTCAATCAAGTCTTCAATGTTTTAATACTAATTTAAAATTCTGTTAATCAACACTTTACTTAATGAGATTTCCTTGTTGAAATAATACATAATAATTTACAACCATCAACGCAACGCCTTGCGGATGGATTCTTCCTGTCCTGTCCATCCAACCTCTTAAGCCTCGGCATTGCTTCTCCCCCAACCACCTTCTATAGATAGCAACCATTGGTCTATCTGTTTATCTGCAAATATTTGTGTTTGACTTCAGAGAAATAGAGGGAGAGAGAGAGAAAGAGAAAAGTAAAGGGCTTTCAGTTTGTTTTCCTATTTCTATATCTTTAACATTATTAAAATGTTATTCGCATGCATATACCTCCTTTACTTATATAAAAGCCAAAGAGACTCTCTTTGAACAATATTGACATTTGAATAATGAAATTTCGTTTTTGGTTTTAATATCTCCATATCCTATCCACATAATCTACCTAGGCTTTGTATATAGGATGTATTTATATAGGTTTGTAGATTCTGCAGCATTTCATTTGTGATGGTTGATGTGGAGGGTGGTTTTTCTGTGGCATATTTTCCTGATGTTCAAATGGAAAACCATTAAGTTTATTGGATTTCATTTCGTTTTCAGATATGATGAGGCTTCTAAATAAATTATAGCAAGTACTATAAAGGGACTGATTTCATTAAAAGCAAAAAATAAAATAAAAAAAAATAGAATACTGAATTAAACATTAATTCAATATGATAAATAATAATAATATACGAGTAAAAATGTAAATTGCATAATGAACTGTATATACATTGTTCGTTTTGTATTATGATCGATATAGCTATAAATAAATCTACTATTACTTTACAATTCTTTATATTGCTTTTCTTAGAATCTCAATGTTATTTCTGATGATTGGTTTAAATGTCGATATCGATGTTTTTAACTTGTACTTTTATCTTCATGTAGTACACCTTCTGATTTCTTAAACAAATCTCAATTAATGAGAAAAAAATTTAAAAATCGTTGGAACGGTTTTAAAAGAAAATAAATTTTTATATTCATAGTTATAAGATTTTTTAAAGATTTTTAAGAAAAAATTGGTAAGCAATTTTTTAGTTTTTATTAATGCGATGTTTAAAAATTAATTTTGAACAAAAATCGTCTACCTGTTTTCGAAATATCAAAATTTGAAATTTTTATTTTAATAAAAATTAGTTTTTTTTTATTTTGATATGCAATATTATTCAAAGTTATGAGAACCTCTCGTGTATAAAATTTCTTTAAAATCAGTTCAACAGATAATGAGAATCATAAAAAATAATTTTATGAGAGGTATTTTTAAACGATAGATCAAATATTTGTTTGCACTGTCAAGAGTTTTTTGAAACGAATTTTATGGAAATAAATAACCTTTCTTAAATGCTTCAATCAAAATCAATGGACTTTTAAACCTATTTGGAGCATTTAGATAAATTGCGACAGTACATTCAGATAAACCGTTCTAACAAATCTTTGTTTGAAACATTTTACAAGAACGCTGTAAACGTTGCTAAGGCAAAGAACATTCAAGTGGATTTCATTGTGTCCGATTTGATGAGTTTTCTGCTGTTATCAATCTGAACAATCTCTTGAAACAATCGATCGAAAATTGAAATTTAAAGACCTCTTTTTTTATGTTATTGATGTTACGCTATCTTCTCTCGATGAGCGCTTTGCGCAGTATTTAGGGGGAGTAAAAAAGACAGCTAAATCAATATTAACAACAATAATTAACAACGAACTTCAAAAGGATATTATACCATAGCTATAAAGATCTCTTGAATGAATTTAATATATTTAACCAAACTTCTGTTGTTGTTGATTTCAAACTTAATTGTCAATTTTAATCTATTTGGCTTCACACTTCTTACTTGAATTGTATCCAAATTTATTAACGATATTTAAAATATTATTAACGTTTCCTGAAAGTGTTGCATCAGGTTAAGCTGGTTTCTCGAATTGATCAAGCTTATAAAAACCTATTTTCACTCAACAAGACCCAAGAGCGATTAACTTGTCTTGCAACTATTTCATAAAATTGCTTAATCGCATTGAAGAAGAAAAAATAGCACAAAATTTGCAAAAATGAAATCTCGTAGATCGGTATTTTAATTTTAAAATTTTGTAAATAAAGCCTTTGATTGTTATTAAATAAAACGCGATTTAAATGTTAATGTTGTCGTTATCTTATTTTTTTTTATTTGAGGTGGAAAAATATTAATTTGACTAGGGCGCAAAAATTTCCAGGTTTGGCACCGCATATTATATTGAATATTATAATAAATAATAAATATTATTATTAAAATCCCTATTTTTTTTAAATTAATTTTGTTATTGTTTTTCGTTTATGTAACTTCTTTCTTCAATCAAATAAAATATAAAACAAAATTGAAAAACAGCTGTTGCATTTTCTACATATCAGCATTTGTGTATATCTAACTGCGAAAAATGGCATACGCGCAACTAAGTGCCCCGGGACTAAAAAAGATTGGTAACCGCTGCTTTAAGTGATCTTCGAAGTCCAAGTCCTTTAAATTTTTATAATTCCTTTTAGAAACAAAAAGCATGTATATGACGACATTTTTACCCCATTTCACTTGATGAATAGCTTAACTTGGAATTTTTAAAAGCGAATGTGTTTTTTACCCTATTTTATCCTACCGTTAAATTTTTAGCAAGCAATTGATTTTTTTTCAGTAAACTTAAAATAGAACTGAGGAATCCTGTCCTGAGATTTTTGAGATTTCAGTATAGCGTATGTTGCTTTTATGCCCAATAGATTGCGCTGTTTATAAAACGTTATATAAAAACACGAGCTTATTTGAACGCAATGTTAAATACAAATTTCAAAGCAGTCGGTGAAGAACATTCGCAGATTTAAGATGATTAGGAACAAAAGAACATTTACATTTATATAGATTATAAATAATTTTATTATTAATAGGTATTTATAAATTATATGTATAATTTCAGGAGCAAGTTCGTGCAACCAAGTCAAATATTTTATTTCTTGTCACAATATTGTTTGCTTCCACTGTATTTTTTTTTTTTGCAAAAAAACATTAAATTATTCTTAAAATGATAGGAAATCTCTAAGCAATGAAACACAATTGGTCCAAAAGGTGTTCAAATTCTTACACCTAATTTAACACAACTTATGTTACCTTCATTCCTTTGGGTTATATTATTTCAACTAAACTATACAAAAAGGACACAAGGTTAAGGTTACAAAATATTTAAACATCCGTGTTGTCTTGATGAGAGTATCCATTTCATGTTATTCTCAATCTAGTAAACACGTGACATCTGTCAAGGAGTTTAACATAGGATTGAACTTTATATTTCCCTAAAGGGTTTCATGTGGTTTGGACGCAACATTCGTATTATTATATCCTTGGAAATGTTAATGTTATGTATGTATCTAACTGACATTTGCATAGAATAAAATATTCCTTATAAATTGAAGTTAACAATAATGGTACCACAATGTGAGAACATATTTTATTGTTGTCTGAAATCCCAAAAGAAATCCGAAAGATAGGATAACTATTTATTTATACATAGGTATGTAGGATATTCGAAACGAATAAATTTATTCGATAAAATTAATAAAAGAAAACATTTACCACAGACATTATACCGACCACACATATAACAAGCTGTCTATTTTGGAAATTTTGTGACTAATATACATTTCGAAAACATGCAAATTTTAGTAAATCGAAAAACAGAAGGAAAAATGGAATGTAAAATTTATACCTAGCTCACCAAAGGAAGTTTTTTTTTTTTATCAAATAAATAATGCAGGACTCGTGGATAACGGGAACTCTGAACTTTTCCGTATTGCTTTAGTCAGCAGAAATGGAAGGGACCTCCTATTTCCTACCGACTCTGAATGCCATAGATGAGAGAAGGCCTTTAACAATGCGAGAGATAATTTAAGAGAATTGGACACTTCCTCCCGGAAAAGCTGGATAAAAAGCTTAAATTCGGTCCCAGAACTCAAAATCTGATTAAAACATAACTGCTCTGCGTGAAATAACGAATTTCTCGTGGTTCACAACCACTTGTTCTTTCTGAGACTTTAACTTGGCGAATTTAGCATCAGGACTTGGGTCTGTACCCGTAAAAATCTAACGTGTTCCATGTTATAACAGTGCTGTGTCAACACGGCCATATTTCAAAATTTTATGCCACTTTGTGAAAGCGACAAAAAAACGTGATGTATCTTGTGATTGTGATTTTGAGCCTCACGTTTCGTTACGTATGTTTACATATCTTAACCATGAGTCCCGGCACTCACACTTTTTTTTTTATTCAGACTTCTGACAACCTTTATAATATTCTAATTGAATTCTCAGTATATTCAAACATGTGATATGCAATCCTCCTATACTCGTTATTGTTGGTAAATAAAATGACGGTTTCCATGACCCCGCCAATTAAAATGTAATATAACACAAGAGAGTAAAAAAAAAAGTACCTTAATCAAAATTAATAACCTGCAAAAATGTATATCTCTCTTCCTGGGTTTTGCAATGAAACTGGTATCCAATTACAATCCTCCAGACATACAAACATACAGTCACACCAATGTATGGAGGTGTATCTAGTGGCAAATTCTCAGTATTCTGGTTGCAGAGCAGTTTATTATCAACGCAACAGACTGTCGTAATTAAACGACATTTTCCTGGCAAGGGTCCTTTTATCTACAGTTACAGTATATACTACAATTTCAAAATTCTATATATAGACACTCTGAACACAGCGAGGTAGAGGTTTCACAACCTCGCTGTGAAACATGCATGCAAAGTGTATTTATTTCTTTCACTGTCGCACACGGTAGCGTATATATATAGCGTAGTGGCATCCAGTTACATAAAATTACAATTTTAAATTATGGTGTAAATGCACGAAACATTGCTATGGCACTGATGAAAAACAGGCACTATTTCCGGTGGATTTTGAAGGCTGGAATGGTTAAGTTAAAAAAGGTTGTTCTAATATCGAAGAAGGGGATTTGGTTGAGTTTAAAGTGGAAACATTAGAGCAGGTGTTATGGAGACACGTTAAAGTACAAATTCCACTATTAACTTTAATTCTGCCTAAGTAACTCGTGATATTTTGTTAACTATCACCTCAGTACATATTAAAAATTTTGGTTTAAATACAAAAATCGTAATTTTAATTAAAAAATTATGAATATTTCTCACTTCACACAGCCAGATCAAGTTTCTTCAGAGCTCTGCGATCTCAGCAATCTCAGAAATCTGAACGTAAAAGGCATGTTCAGGAAAATGAGATCTCAGCAATCTTAGTTACCTGAACAGTATTCCGCAGCAAAATTTATCAGTTTTATAGTTTGCTAATAGCAAACTAAGGAAAAAGTATAGGATTTGCTTGCACACTTTTTGAGTGAGCAAATCTTTTGCTGTGAAAAACTGAGACCGATACTTTTTTGGATTAGCTTGTTCAATTATTTTTTTTCGCAGTTGATCAATTTATAAAAATTAGATGGAGAGTGTTTTTGACTTCGAAAGGAGAAACCTTGTTCAGGTTTTTCCTTCTGCTCAGTAAAGCTGACAGAAGTTTGTTCAGTCAGATCTCAGAAATGTGAACTGTCTAACTTTTTCAATATTTCAGGAGCCGTAGCTTTGAATCGCTCCACATGCGATTATTTTTTAGGTTAATCGGGTAAAAATTGTTAAGTCTAATGAATGGCATTATTTAATAATTATTTAAATTATTTTTGTCTTGCTTTGCAATTAGTTAATTATATAGAGAAATGCATCAGCATTTATTTCATACTTTTCAAGGCCTCATAATATAAATAATAATATAAAATGACTGGATTGCATGAACTTGTGGTTCAAAGCAATTACGTGGCTAAGAACAGAAGAAGTATGATAATTGATAATGTCCTCATTAATACAATTATATTTCTAAAAGGAATTGGTACAAAAAAAAGAAAAAGTTACAAAATTACAAAATTGGCGCCTAGCAACTTTCAACCATTTCTGTGTGTGTGTGTGTGTTTGAGTGAGGCATAAGCTGGGAAACGAACCATAGACTTTCGGCGTAACAGTCCTTTGCAATAACCATTAAAGACGCGGGCAACTACAAAAAAGGCAAAAGTACTACTTAAAAAAATAATTTTTTCGTTGAAGAACTTTCGAACAATTTGAAAGGCAATATCATTACAACCTGCTATTTACCTGAAGTACCTGTTAAAGAATGGGAAATGGATTGAGCCATTGATGAGATAGATATATACGAGAATAATTTTAAAATAAGGCAATTTTGAAAATACTGTAAAACTATGTATATTTTTGATGAGCGAATTTTTCCCAAAAACCTGACGATCAGTTTTTTTTTTTAATTTTTTAAATTGAGAAATCACAATTTTTTTTATATTGTTAAAACTGTTTTCAAGAAAATTTGAAAAATAATATTCTTTGCTAGATCCACTCAGAAAAAAATTGGAGGAAACTTTTGAATAGAGCTATATTACATTTAAGAAATATAAAAATATAATTGGATCCTACTTTTATGGGCTTCAGGTCTTTTTTGTATGAATTTGATTTTAAACAGACAACAAAAACAGCCCACAAAAGTAGGATTCAATTATATTTAAATACAAAAGGTCACGAACAAGGAATTATTAAAGAAATATCAAAATTGAACTTCCTAAAGGAATCTAAACAATCGATATTCCTAAAGAATCTTCTGTGACAAAATAGAAGAAACCTACAAAGATTCAGAAAAATCATCTCTACAAAACCAGCTATACTTTATAAGTTGTTTGAAAAATACAAATGGCTTTTGGAACAATTTTTTGCGAAGAATCATTCAACCTGCAAATAAAAAGGTATACTCATATTCCAAAAATTGACTTAAATAAGTTTAATTGTAACCAAATATATTCTGGAAAATTTCGTTAAACATACCTCTCCATCCAAAATTGGGCCTTAAAACTTAAGCTGATTTGTTTGTTAAAATGTTAAAGTCTGCTTCCAATTTGTCCAGAATCCAGGCAATGGGTGTTCGTATTGTCTATGATAATTTTTCTTCAGCTATGATGATTTGTTTTTAGTGCCTGAAAGTAAAAAAGAAAAAAAACAAAACAGGAAAATTAACAACATGCCCGCCATGAAATGTCAAAATCTACCCGTAACTAATGGAAAACCTTTTTATCAGCTGAAATTTAAATTAACTCAGGGGTAATTTTTACAATTGGAGAGGTAATATTTAATGGATGTTTAGATGCGGTACAAATTTCTGTGCTCTGAAGAAAATTGAAGGTCGCATTTTTACTCAAAGATATATGGTAAATGCTCCTTTGTAAAACCCCCTAGCCTATATAGCATCATTTTATCATAAAATTTATTGATTGATTGATTGATTGATTAATTACCTTTTACAAATAAGCATTGTCTACGGCTCAATGTACTTATTGCAAAGGAAAATCGATGCAAATTGCTCTCCACACACAGTACGAACCATTGAAAGAATATTCCCTCCATCTATAAAGAGTTTCGGTACTATTATGGTTGTTCTCTAAGGTCGAATCGTCGACAATAATCTACAATCAGGGGTCTATTTCAAAGAATTACATCACATACATTGTATGCTGAATGTAGAAGCCTCAAACGGTAAATTGATAAATCAATTTCTAACTGCCTGCAAACAATGAAGACGAATTTACAACTGGAACTAAAGATGGAATCGCTGTCAAAATATTGAATACACACAAATTCAATGTTACGACTTACGAGCAAAACGTAAAAGAGCTGCAATCTGAGCTGAACAAGTAAGCCAACTTTTAACTTTCCTCGTACAACACTTTGATATTTCAAATTGTATGAAAAAAAAATCTTTTAATGCTTATTTGTTTGGCGAATAAAAATATAAATTAAATGAAAAAATGATGAAAATAAAAAAAAAGTGGATAAAATACAAAAAAAAAACTGTAGGGGAACCTTTAGTGACACTTAATCGCCTGTGAGATTTGATCCTTATGCATTATTTGGGAGAGCTGAGTTGTTTTCGATTTCGTTTAATAAAATATTACAAAACTTTTCGTAAAAAAATTAAAAAAAAAACTTAAATAAAACCGGAGGAGAGATCAAATGAAGTATAGGGAAGTCCTTCGAAATTCTGGTTTTAAAATTTTGCTTTTTAAAATTCTGCCTACTTTTACAAAAAATTTGCTTTTCAAAATTCTGCTTTTTATCGATTCTGTTTTACAAAATTCTGCTTTTCAAAATACTGACGAGAAATATTTAGAAAAATAAAATTCTGCTAATTCTGATTTTTTTTTTTAAAAAAGATTTTATTAACGATTTTTAACAAAAAATATAACAACAAATTATAATATAAACACAGTCTACTCAAAAAATTTCCACGCACAATTTATCTTTACATTTATTGGATTTAATAACAGAAATATCCAAATTTTTGACAATTTACAGTGCACTTTCACGAAAGGTTACCAAAAGACAATAAAAATTATAGCAACAGTTGTGAATTTTTACAAAAAACGAGAGCAATCTCATAACAAATTTAACGGTAGCTAGGTACTCTCTTTTTTTGAGGTGTATACATACTTACTTATTTTTTTGGAAAAAAAAAATGTTTAATGCAATTAAAGTAAGAATAAGAAATTTTTATTTTTAAAATTAAAATTAAATTTTAGTAAGTATAAAAATTCAAATTTCGAAACATTGTTCTACAAAATTCTGCGAAAAATAAAAAAAAAAATTTACCCGATTTGCCATTCCAGCATAGTTGAGGTACATTAGAAATGAAAAAAGCATTTATGTATTTTAAAACATTGAATAAATTCTTTTTTAAATTTGCTCTTCTTCACATACAAATCTGGAAAGCCTACGAACAGGGTTGGCCGAATTAACTACACTACATCATTAACTACTCGTAGTTAATTTAATAAACTGCACGTCTTATTATCTACAAGTTGTTATATATATAATAAAATAATAAAATTTCAATAAAAATTTGAACATTTTAACTCAAAATTCAAGCTTCAAAGTTACAACTGACAGATCATTTGATATATGAAACTAAGTTCGCTACAATTCGTCGCTACAATGCAGAACTAGTCCAAAATTTAAAAATGAGTTTTTTTTTATTTCATAAGGAAACTTGTTGTGTTCCGCGAATTTTCTACATATTCTGAATATTCCTACGTGCAGTAATTCCTTCAGAATATAAATAAAATAATATAATCATAATGTTGAAAAGTCAGCATTTTACGCACTAAGGTTCTTTTTTTTAGTTCTGCATTGTAGCGACGAATTTGTTTCATTAACTACATTTAACTACGTTTAACTAAATAAATTACGTAGCAAATGTGAAAAATGATTGAACAATAGTGAAAAAAATGGCCCTTAATCTGTTAGCCGAACTTAAAAGTCAATAAAGTTGATTATTTTTTTTTTAACACTTTAACACTATCTTTGCCGAAGAGAGCTTAGTACAAGCGACATATTTTTGCGACCAATTTTTAATCGGAGTTTGGAAAATCTTAACAAAAGTTTTGCACTTGCTATGGGATTAAGCCTGGGCACAGAAGAGCCTACCTCAGCCTGGAATTAAAAAACCATCACATTTTTTTTTTTAATTTTTTTTAAGAACCAAAAATAACGAAAATACTTGTCATACACAACTTTTAAGCCCTTAAAAATATTATCTTTCTTAAAAATGAAAAAGTCATCATTAAAAAAATCAGTAAATTAGTATAGGAATGGGCTATAATCCATGAGAAAAAATTATTTTTACGAAAAATTGTACCTTCAATAACTCAATTTTTATTTTGACTTTTTCGAAAACGACTCAATTGATTTTGATCAAATTTTTAAGCAAAAGCTTCTGAAAAGTATTAATAGTTTTTTTTTGGGAACGGGTCGGTATTCTGTATTACAAAATTCTGTATGAACAAAATTCTGGAAATGGATTGAAAATTCTGTATGATCATAATTCTTTATTTCATTATTCTGTAAAGCCTAGTACGCTGCTGATGCGAAACTAAATTTTTCTGTGATCTCCAAACAGACAACGAAACGCTTGCGAAAACACAACGGAAAATATCTTTGGAGAGTTTCACTAATTCCAAAAACAAAATCAAACATAAACGCAAAAAATCAGAGAAACCCATATGATGTAAAAAAATGATAAACAAAAAAAAAACACAAATAAAACCCAAATATAATTTTTCCGCACACAATAAATAGTCTGTATAATTAATTCAGTGCGAAAAAGTGCGCACTTTTTTTCATTATCAAAACAATTTTTCTTTTATAATTTACAGAATTTTGGAATACATGAATTTTGAAATACAGAACAATGGTTTTACAGAATTTTGAAAAACAGAATTTTAGATTTTCAGAATTTCAGATTTACAGAATTTTAAGTTACAGAATTTTTGGAAACTGAATTTTGGCACTTACAGAATAATGACCCCAACCCGTTTTTTTTTCAACTTTTTCCAACCAACAAATTTTAAATTTTTTTTTTTCGAAAACGACTTGACACGGTGGCGTTAGTGGTTAGTGCATTGGACATTCTCACCCTGAAGATCTGGAGATTTAATAATAGCCTATTCCACCAAAAAAAATAAATGTTTTTTTTTCGCCTCGGCCGCGGCGTGGAGACGACAAATATCCCCAAGATTTTCTTTTCACAAGTTAAAGTTTCTCTTATTTTAAGTCTTAACCGCTCGGATTCGGCGGAAAATTGTAGGTGCCCCATATTCACCCTGACAAACAATAAGCTCAAAATAATGGTGTCATTAGCTAGGTCATGGTTTTCAACTAGCTGTCACGCTGTAATTTTTTTTTTTTTATTATGGCCATGTAAACAAGCTTTTTCTTTTATTTTTAAGGTATAATGACATGAGGTTTTCCGAATAATCTCAATAACCTTTTCCTAATGAATAATTTGTTAATCTTTCTCTTATAATTACCTTATTAACATAATACCTTAGCTAAAGAAGGAATGTTTAACTCAGCCCTTGTTTCATTATCTGTTGCTCTGCACCATAAAGACGCTATTTTCAGTTGCATTTCTTCCTAATTATAAAAAGACCTTAATTATCATGAAAAGAACTTCTCAATTACTCTGTCTGTCATATAGAAACTTCATTTACAGAAATGTCTTAATTAACTTCTCACTTTTAATTACAAAAAAAAAAACCTTAATTATTTTCACCCTCTATAATATTACGTGAAGATACTCCTTGGAATTTCTCAAGTGAAATTCTATTCTATTTAAACTCATTTTTCAAATGCTATTATCATCTCTGAGTTAGTGTAGAATTTCCTCAGATGGATATTAAACCGTTAAGCAGTAGATGTTGGTATTTGGTTTTTGGTATCAACTTAAATATAGAATTTTCTCCTTCGAAATTTGATATCGTCTTCTAAATCCGTACATATCTTACCTTTAAGCTTGCATTTTGCACTTCCTCCGTAACAACCCATCAGTCTAAAGCCAGGAGAGCCATTTGTTTAAATCGTTAAATGTAGATTTTGGGTGTATAGTTTGCACGGTATGTATACGACGTACGTATTTACGGGATTCTCCGCACCAAAACACAAATCTACTTAAGGTATAGGTAGGTACTCTACTAAATCGTAACTGCATAATGATTACATATTAAGTCTTCCCAGGGATCCAATTTTCGGTGTATGTACTTGTATGTTATGTTGGTTTTTGTGTTCAGAATACATCTGGTTTATTTCTCAAATCATCTTATGCTGCATGACGGGGCCAAAATATTTGTATATCTTCACATGAATGCAAAAGAGAAACAGCAAGAAAGTCCTTTTGCTAAGAAATTTATATACAGCCTGCATGTTTTAAAAGTTTTGCTCTCGGTGGGTGTAATACTTTTCATCAACTTCTACATATTATGTATAATGGTTTTGGAATCTATAAGATAGGTATACATAATATTTTTAAAGCCATAGGTATACATATATACATTTTACAGTATGTGGGTTTCAGTGTGAAGTAATTTTTAAGATTTGTTTAGAAAATAGATTTTGTTAATAATTTTCTTAACCGCATGTTAGTGCTACCTCAATAGATTAAACCATCAAGATCCAAGTCATAGGATGTTTTTGATATATTTTAAATAATTTTAATAAAATGCACAAATTTGCTTAAAGGATGGTATAGGGTCGAAAAACATTAAATTAAATACACAGTTAAAGAAAAAAAGTATGAGTGCCTGGACTCGCACGGTTAAGATGTGTAAACATCAATTCATTCGTCCGAATGCCTCATAGACCGAGAGCCCACATCAAATTTTTCCAAAATATAGGGGATGAATTCTAAAATGGAGTACGAACTGTTCGAACGTTTGAAAATATATTGAGCAAACTATATTTGGACATACATGTAAAATTTATCTAGACCCAACTGACAGCAGAATCCTATAAAATGACAGTTTTCATTTTGGACTGCCTCCGCTGACTTATTTTGACTTCTCTGTATGCGCGAAACACGTGGCGCGAAACACTTGGCCATGAAAGGCATCTCTTTTTCGCTATGAAGTGGGAGATGCCGTTCTTGGCCACTGAAACCATATTAATAGGTTCCACATCCCGAGTAGCACAGAATTCGATTTATAACAAAATTTGGTTGTATTTGTGTTTTGTAGAAGTAATCCGCAACATTATTTATTGTTACTCAGTTTCTCAATTGTTCATCCAAAAACAGTAGTAACTTTGTGAATTTAAATGCTACAAATCGGTTTCGCAAAGGTTTGAACTTGTTTCCAAAAAATTGAAGTTGTTATTAAAAGGTTATAAGCAAGTCAAACATTTGAAAGTTGATAAAAAGTTACTATTACATCTATTGAATTTCTGTTTCGTTATCTTCTAACATAAATGTCAAAATAACTTTCTTGTGACAATCTGTAAAAACATTTGGGTAACTTTAATATAACTTACAATTAAGAAGGGGGAAACAAATAGCAAAAACATTTTTGTAACGATTTTCCTCTTAAAATGTTTATTTTAACAACAACAATAAGTTAATCGGTATTATCTATTCAAAATGCGAACAAAATTATGTATATTGTAATAAACTATGTACATACATCATTCCTTGAATAGCACATGGTTTTTTTTCAAAGAAGTATGCATTAATTTTCACTATTGTTTTTTTTTAATTACATTTTAAACATCTTGTTATTATTAACAACATCAACACAGAGTTGAAACTCTAAATGAGTTTTGTTATGTTGTCGTTTTGTTATATTTCGCATAACACGAATGCAACAAACAAAATGTTAGAATAAACATCGTTGAAACTGAGTTTATTCATAACTGCTTGTATTAGTTATGGGTGGAGATTTTGTTATATTTTGGTTTCTTAATTGTTAACATGAAACAAAGATTGCAACGACATTAAAACAAATAGGTAACCAAAGTATTAAAATTGAAAAAAAAAAATATTTGGTTTGTATTTGAAACAAAACATCAACATTTCCTTAGATTCAAGTGATGTTGTAGTTGAATTTCTATAACGTTCGATATTAAAGCTGATTGAATATTTGACAGGCAGTCATAATAATGATGTTTTATAAATGTTAGTGGTATATTTTTATTTACTATATTTAAATCAACCATGAAAAGTAAACAAACAAAAATTATTGCTTTGCCATGAAAAGAGTTACTATACATGGCAGAGTTGCCGCTGGATTGAAAAATTGTGCCAAGTCAGATTAAACAATCCGTAGATTTGAAGATGACCATATTATATTAAACATAACAAAAATAAAAATGAAAAAATTATATAGCATGTCTTGTCATATTATGTAGAACACATTTTGACGTTTCGTTATTATTTCGTTCCAAATGTCATCAGGCTGCCTAGAAATCGATGAAGCATTAAGAAAAGGACAAAAAAGTTGATGTTTTCAGGGTTTTTTAATCAATCGTAATAGTAGACATTTACAAAAACAAGACCCTAATAGAAATTTACTTTCTAGAATTTGACATTTAATAAAAAAAAATCATATTTTGCCATTTAACGTAATTTCTGTTATAAATTTTTGGTTTTAAAAATATAAACAAATAGTGAACTGCGGCAACTCTGGCGGATATAGACCAAAGTTTAATGCAAGTTTCTTTTGCGCCAGAACAAAAATGATGGTTTATTAAACATTACAATTCTAGTTTCAGTAACAAAGCTTAGAAAATATGACAAAAAACTATAATTCTCTGTTTTATAAACAGTGTAAATTGGTTAAAATGAGGATTTTATAGCCTTAAATTACTACTTTGTTGTATCTTTGGTGTAATAACATGTAAGTTTTAATTTTAAGAGACAATGTTATATTGATATTTCCTGCAACAAGCGCCATATTGTTCACAATTAAATGACTTTTTATTAGAATTTGATATTATATGCGAAATTTTTAAACTAATTTTTCCAGTCGGTATCACTATTTACATAGTAAATTTCAATGGAAATGGCTGAAAAATTCATTTCCTGATGTAAATCACAAATAGTTTTGCAACTTGAATGCCTAAATACAAACAAGAATATTTTTCTATTTTTAAAATTTTCGCCCAATTTGAATTTTTTGGGTGGCGCGTGAATTTTCTGGAAGTAAAACATCAATCTTTATGATAAAAGTAGCATTTGCATTAGATTTTCCGTTCATAAATAACTAAAAATCGCAATTTTAAATCAGAGTATTAGAAGTATTGATTTTTTTCAATACTTTGAAGCTTATCTTTTTTATAACATCTCAAAGTTATTATACATTTAAAAAGAATTTGAATAATAACTTTTCAGAAACTTTTACAATGTTTTCGGAAACATTATTTCTCATAACATTATAACATAATAGAACAAAAAAAGTTAAAGTAATAGTAATAGGAACTTCGAAGAAACATTATTCAAGTTATTGTAATTTGTTTTAAACTTTTGTTTCTTGTTTTAACCATGTTATACGTATCCTTGCATGAACATTTCTGCAATATTAGTAAAGCTCATCTTCGAGTTCAATTATAGTTTCACAATTGTAATATTAATTAATATGTAACATTGCTTAGTTCAAATAACACTTATAAAACTGAGAAACTACAAAATTTAACTTCTATAAAACCCAATTACTACAAGTTTGTTGTAAATGAGAGGAGAAATGCGGCTATTTGGGTTACGCAATTGTACTACAATACGTTTCTGAAATAAGTGGACAACAACTTGATTGTTTTACTGGGGTTATATCTACCAAATGAAAACCTGTCTGTGCTACTCGGGATATTTTCATAAAAAATATAAAAGGTAATTAAAAATTTCTGAATGTTAAAAAACAATATCTCTTCTCAAAGACGAAGGTTCACGTCCCTTATTTTGGCCGACACTTTTTGGCGGAATGAAAAAATTTCCATATTTTAATTTGAAGAAAATTAAATGCCAATTCATTGTGCAAACAAAAAATTCTTAGCTCGCATAATTTCTGAGTTAAAGATTCCGCTAAAATAAGTCTGAAATAAGCTGTAAAAATCTAAAATAAAAGAAGTTTTTAACCAAATTTGTAGCTTTTTAAATGATCTTTAGTGGCGAAAACGTCGATTTTGTAGCTCAAATAGTTTATTTTATGTATATTCAAGTTTTCGCTAAAATAAAACTGTTGAAAAATATTATTATGCACTAAAATATATTCTTATTAAGGTTTTTTTTTTTAATTTAACAAAAATACCTTGAGTTGATCAAGGTACCGAAGTATAAGTTGGCTTTTACCCTGTGGGGTTAGTTGACTTTGATCTGTATTTGGGGTCTGGCGTATGAAAATGAAATTGAAGAAGATAAAATTTGAAAATATTTGCAGTAATTTTATAGCCCCTAGGACCAACTTGTCCCAGTTACACCTTAATTGCTTTTGAATTGTTTGCTTTAAAATCTACATAATGTACGTCTATGTAATTCGTTTATAGATTAAATACCAAAAACTATTTACCTACTTTCAGTGTAAATCTCTTCCTAATTTATTAGCAGGTTATGGTATGCAATTTAAATTTCCAAGCTCAAATTGAATTGTGTTGAAATCCTCAAATAGTGCAAGTTTGGTATTCAATGCAAAAGATATCTATTTTAAAAACATGTCACATGTACATACCTATAGGTTAAAAGTCGGTTCTTAAATTTAACTTTTATTTTATAACTTAGGTACTTTCAGCAGGTTTTTTTTTGTGTTGAGATTATTTTCTTTTTGTTTATGTAAGAGCTTTAATCTTATCCTTCCTTAACACAATAGAAGCATTTGCCTATGTTAACGTGGGAACATGCTACGAGTTTTTTTTTTTTGTTTGGAAGATTATTAAATAAGACCATCGTAGGTTAGAATATACGTCATCTGGTACTGGCAATGTACCAGTTCCTCATCCTACTAACATATATATAATCCTCCTTCTTACTCGTATATTCAACGTTCCAAATGTTCACATTGTTTTAGGGGGTTGACATTTTAAGTGGTTGTAAATTATGTTGATGGCATTTAAGGACTTGATGGTTTTGCCTGTTGGAACGGAATGGGACACATGATGGGGATGATGATTATGGGTTGGTGTCTTCCTTTCGACAAATTGCCGTACATTAAGTCCCTTCAGGTGATGGGCTTATATGATGGTTGGTGGTTTTTGAGGTATTTTAAGTATTATACCTTTAGACACTGCACCTGGATTAAATGGTCCTTGGCCTTATATATACAAATAGAAATATACATATAGGACTTTATATAAGACAAGCATTCGATATTATGTGACAAATTGCTTGGAAAATTAACTTAATTGTTTTCTTTACACAATTTATATATATGCATCCGAGTCGAGGAGAATTTATTGTTATTGCTCTTATACGGTTTCGCTTTATTAAATTGACAAAGCTTATATCATTGTATCGTATATATATAAGGCCTTTTTGGATAAAACGATGTCAGATTAAAATTATCAAGGTTTGGTTAGTTTGTGATTTATTTTATATGAAAATGACCAAACAAATTATTTTAATGACATCATGCTATCTTAAGAGGAATTTCGTAATAAGAAAAATTAATTCATTATAACAGGTAATGTGATAATTTTAATGTAAAACTGGCTTTTTGGGAAAATGTGTCATTTTGTGCTTGACCTTGAAATGAGTCCTTAGTAAAAGTCAATGGTTTTGCGACCATCATGTGCCGCCATCCTGCTGGAACCATATTTCTAGATGATCAAAGTGATACATATTATACTTGCTAGAAAATTACAACTGATCAGTGTTGCCATGAAAATATTTACGAAATCTGCAAATCCGATGAAAAATGTCTGGATTGCAGATTTTTAAGACACAAAATTACGGTACTTCATAAATATTTTTATTTATATATTAAATTCCTATCTTTATAATTCATAATCTCTGCTTTGTTCGTAAACTATTAATAGGTAGCTACTTACTGGTGTACTTAGCGCATTAACATTTTAAAATCACAATGTTTTTAAATTCTTTTTCCTATTTAAATGCCACAAGTTTGTCAATTTGTTTCTTTTTTTAAGAATGTGGACAATATCTGCAGCGCAGATTTAGCAATTTTGTCTGAGAAAAGCAAAAAAATCTGCGAAATGACAAATCTGCATTTATGGCAACGCTGCAACTGATCATTGTAATCGAGTATAAAATGAACCCCGGCGAAATTTCAACGTCTTCGTCATAACTTCACCCTTGAAAGCTTTGTTTTTGACGAAATAAGGTAGACACATAGGTTCCGTCATTATGAACTTAGAAAATTAATGATACCGACCGACAATGCTGAAATCGAACAAAGAATAAGATTTTCCAATCGCGGCGTCTTTGGGCTAAGATGGCAATTCGGTAAAGCAAAGTTTTCTTTCGATGAACTAAAATGTCTCTTAATAAAAGACTAATTAGTGATCAATGATCATCCATGTCTTTCTATTCAGTTTAAAGGCATTCTCCTTGTCCAAGGTGTATAGAAACGCTTTCAAGTTGTTTTGAGAGGATGTTTCTGTGTTTGATTTTTCGTCCCGTCTGCAGAAAAATAAGTATTTTTCACTTTGGTCATTTTTTTCTTTTTTCATTTTTTTTTAACTATTTTCCACTTTTTTCATTTTTGTTTACTTTTTCCACTATTTTAAATTTTTGCACTTTGTTAATTTTTTTAAAATTTTTTTCCCTTTGTTCACTTTATTTGTATTTTTTTTTAATTTTTTTCACTTTTCCACTATTTTTCTTATTTTTTTACTTTTTGTCAACATTTTTTTTTTCATTTTTAAACTTTTAATCTTTGTTGCACTTTGTTTTCAACATTATTCACAATTTTTTTCTCACTTTTTTTTAAGTATTTTCATTCGTTAAATTTTTTTTATTTATTTCCCGTTGTTCACTTTTTAATTTTTTTCACTTGATTATTATTTTCACTATTTTCCACTTTTTAACTGTTTTCATTTTGTTTTACTTTATGCACCATTTTTTCACTTTGTTCTTTAATATTTTTCACACTGTTCATTTTTTCACTATTTTTCACTTTTAATTTGTTTGCTTTATTAACTTTTGCTTTACTTCATTTCGTTGTTTTTTTGTAACTTTTTTCATTTTCTTTTCACTTTTCCACTATTTTTTTAATTTTTTGCACATCATTTTGTTTTCTAATTTTACACTTTTTAACGTTTTTTTCAAATTTTTAGATTTTTTTTTTCAATTTTTTGCACTTTTTTCACTTTTAAATTTTTTCTAATTTTTTCATTTTGTTTATTTTTTTTTCGTTTTTTAAATTTTTTTCACTATTTTCATTTTTTTCATGTTCTACGTACATATATTTTTTCACATTTTTAAAAATAATTTTCACTTTTTTGAGTTTTTCTCAGTTTTTGTAACTTTTTTCAATGTTTCAACTTTTTTTTCATATTTTTGTTCACCTTCCTCCTTCAAAATTTTTTGTTAACTTTATTTTAACTTTTTTTTCTCTTGATCAATTTTTTTCATTTTTTCACTTTTTTTAATTTTTTTCATTTTTTCACTTTTTTCACTGTTTTCATTTTATGTAATTTTTGACATTTTTAAAAAAAATTTCACTTTTTTAATTTTTTTCTAATTATGAAGTTTCACTGTTTTAATTTTTCGCTATATTTGTTCACTTTTATTTCTTTAAGTTTTTTTTGTTCACTTTTTTAAATTTTTTTCACTTTGTTCAATTTTTCACCTTTTTCACCTTTTTTTTTTTATTAATATAGGTATTTTACTTTTTCACCAATTTTCACTTTTTTCAGTTTTTATTTTTTACTTCGTTTACCTTTTCACTTTATTCATTTTTTTTTTCATTTTTTTCACCGTCTAAGCAAAAAAATTAAATATCCAATGACTAAGATAGCTATATATTATCATGGAGATCAGATGTGGAGGGAGACCTCAACCAGCTTAGGATGCGAAATTAGAAGCAACCGATCATATAGAATCAGGGCCTATAGTGATTTATATTTCTGAACCATTCATGTGTATCTACATATTATTGAAAGGAAGGGAGGGGACCTAAAATTTTCTGCCGAATCCGAACCTCTAAGATGAGAAGCACTTTTAAATAACAAAAAAATACTCTTTGTCAATTTGTTTGCAAGAAGCAGTAACCCATGAAAAACATTTCAGGTTTTTTTTTAGGTGGTATAGGCTGGGAATTGAACAAAAGACCTTCGGCGTGACAGTTCTACGCATCAACCATTACGCCATGGACTACTGTTGGGTCATATTTAAAAACATTGTCTCACTTTAAACAGCCCTCCAAGTTATAAATACAGATTTGTAATTGTTGTCTAAGAAATACTTCACTCCAGACAACAGAATCAGTTGTTTTAATCTTAAATAAACTGACATTTTACCAATGTTTAATTAAATTAAATATATTTCCAGCTATTTTGTACTATTAACTGTCTCTGTCTATAGTCAGTCAAAAATCTAATAAACACGACTCTTAATGTCCACCCGGATTGTAGCGTCATCTTGAGTCAGTACCTAACCAATAAACACAACGTACCGGCTTATATAAATGAACCCTAATTTAAGAGATCTTCTTTCAAATATAAAATGAGATTACAAAGTTTATCTTGGAACCGGAAGTAGGTATCTTTACGCAATTATTAGAATTTTGTGAATCTTAACCCTTATTTCTTTTCAGTTTTTTTTTTTTTGATTATCTTAACTTTTATTTTGCCCAATACTTTCACTTTTAATCTTCAACTAAAAATACCCTTTTTCTCTTCTTAAGTTGGCAACCAATTAAATATTTATAATCCTTTTAATGCAAACAATATTACAATATCTAGATAACTGTATACTAAATTTATATAGGAAACCTTTCTTCATTGTTTTACCCCCCAAAAAAAAAAAGAAGATCAACTAATTTTCCGCACCAAATAATTTCCATTTTAACTACAAATTCATTTCTTTTCATTTTATTAAGAAAATAAAAAAAAAAAAAGTATCTATATATAAAAGAGAAAATACATTTCCTTTATACTCAACACTGTGTTTAAAAGTTAAATACCCTTTCATTTATTTAATCCCTTTAAAAAAAGTATCTATATATAAAAGAGAAAATACATTTCCTTTATACTCAACACTGTGTTTAAAAGTTAAATACCCTTTCATTTATTTAATCCCTTTACGTGAATAAAAATACCAAAAGCAAAATTGTGTTCCTTTTGAATTATCGTAAAAGCGCGGAAACAAAAATTAATTAATCCCCAATCCTCTTAAATGAACCCAACAACCAACCAACCAACCAATACAACACAACACAACACACAACAGGATCCTTTTAAGCTTGATTTGTAAGAAATTGACAGTGAAATAAGAATAAACGAAAACAAAAGAGGGTGCGGAATTCGTGTTGTTGTTGTTGCGGGTTGTTTTTTTTTTTTTGTTCTTCATGTTTTTCAATTCAATTTATTTCATTAGTTTCCTTTTTTATCGCTTCCAACTATCTATCTTCTTTCGCCTGTCAGGGAACTACAAATAACCTAAATGTATAGAAGGAAACAAACTATATGTAGGAAAAGATATCCTTTTCTTGTTACATGGAGGTACGAGGAAGAAGATGGGATTTTCATTTTATACTTCTTTGCCCTCACACTTAGTTTTTTTTTTTTTTGTATTTAAATAAGTAAAATCTAGCCCACTGTTTGTTTCTAGGCGTCATCGTCGTCGTTGGTCGTCGCGTCGTAGTCGGTTGTAGGACTATCGTTAATGTTTAGGAAAATTGATTTTCTCTTCCTGAAAATCGAGTTTTCTTGTAAATGGCTTCAAATTTTGAATCTTTTAGGAAAACTATTTAAAACAACAGCAACACCAGATACACGCTATATTAAAGCTCTCACACTGCATGAAATTATTTGGGTCCTGGACTTTCCCAACACTCCAGCTCCAGCTGCAGTTTCTGTTGGTAGTTCAGGTCATGTTCATGTGATTATTCTTTCGTAAAATCAACTTAATTTTATTGATACATTCACTATCACTGTGTGCATTGAACAAGAAAATTCATAAAAGGGCTTAAAACAAATTTGCTTCGTGCAGAGAAAATGCATTTTACATGCTTTGTATCGGATAGCTCTGACCTTATCAATTGGTTTTGGCATTCCTTTGTAATATAATGTGTCAAATTTAGTAAAAGGAAATTTAGAAGGAGACGAAAAAAAGCCTTTAAAAACTGAATATTGATTTGCTACAAAAAATAAAAGTATTAAATTCTTCTCTTAAGGTTAGATAGGTTAGATACCTCTAGTGCTTGCAGTACATAAACATTTGTGTAGAAATTGTCAGGTAGCTCTTTACCTTTTGCAAAAGGTACTGTTTCTGTCATAAATTTTTAAATATTACATATTATTTAAAATAAAGCATTTAACTCCGAAATATCGCAGGAAAGCTGGCCTCCTCATGGCGTTCTTAATAAACTGTCAAAAGCAGTGGCGGATCGACGGGGGGGGGGGGGGGGTTCGGGTCCGGACCCCACCATGAGCATTTAAACCAATATTTTTATATTAATTTATTTATTTATTAAGGCGGGTATTCACCAAGCACTCATAACTTATGGGCCTTATAAACCTATTAACCAAGCAATAATAAGTGGATATTTATGAGCGCTCATAAAAGTTATGAGTGGTCCCGACCACTCTCTTCGAAAAATATTCCGACATTTTCGAAACTACTTGCACAACCACCACCGCCACAAACACAAACATCTCCATCGCTACCAACCCTATCTATATCGCAATCAGCAGCTGCTACGTTACTTAATTTGCCCGTATGATTCTTCGGATCGAAGCAAAAATTTGGGGAATATTATGAGCGCTATGAACAATTAAGAATATTAATGTAATATTTTTTATTTAATTATAAAACACCGACCAACAAAAGTATCTATCGATTTGACGTTTGACAAACAGCTGATCAATCATTTTCGAAAAAAGTTTGATTTTAAAATTAAAAAAAGAAAATTCTATTAAATCTAAAATGCGAGACATACATTTTTGAATGTTCGAAATTGAAAAATTGGAAAATTTAAGGTCAAGTCCAATTGAAATAAATTTTACACCTCCGGAAAGGTATTTTTCTGAGCAGAGGCTGAGCGATCAGAGCAAAGCTCTGAAGAGATTATGATGAGAACTCTCAGATTCAATTATGAAATACACTTTAGCACTAAACTATCATATGCTTAGTAATCTGTTGAATTACATAAAAATTATATGAAGTTGACTTCGCTCAGCGTTTTGCTTCATTTTGCTCGGTCATTTTATGCTCAGCATACAGAGCATGCTCCGAGCTACTTCGGATGGAAAAAAGAAACTCGACTTATGAGCTCTGATTTGTCTGAGGTAAAAAAGAAACATAGAATTAATTTTTGGCAGCTCAGTGATTTGCTCTGAGCTAAAACAGAAAAACACAAAAAAAAAAAAAAAAAAAAAAAAACTGTCCATGTTTCAGGAAATTTTGATTTTATTTTTTTTGACATCATATTTCATGTTTGAAAAACACTAATTTTGTCGGGTCAATTTTGAACATTTTTTTATGTTTATCTTTTTAACGGATTAATTTAAAAATACCAAAATGATACAGGTGATAGATATTATTGATTTATATATAAATTACAGTAAGATTTTTCCAAAAAAAACACATTTAGTACTAACTAACACCATTGCACCCATCTATCGAGATACAATTCAATTATAATTAATCGTACGAACATCTTAGAGTAAATCTAACAAAATCCAATTCGATAAACTCGAATAAACGTCAAACTATCCACAGTAGAATTCTACTTTATCTTTTTATTGCGGAGTGCGAAGTGCGGAGTGCGGAGTGCGGAGTGCGGAGTGCGGAGTGCGGAGTGCAGAGTGCGGAGTGCAGAGTGCGGAGTGCGAAGTGCGGAGTGCGGAGTGCGGAGTGCGGAGTGCGGAGTGCGGAGTGCAGAGTGCGGAGTGCGGAGTGCGGAGTGCGGAGTGCGGAGTGCAGAGTGCGGAGTGCGGAGTGCGGAGTGCGGAGTGCGGAGTGCGGAGTGCGGAGTGCGGAGTGCAGAGTGCGGAGTGCGGAGTGCAGAGTGCGGAGTGCGGAGTGCGGAGTGCGGAGTGCAGAGTGCGGAGTGCGGAGTGCAGAGTGCGGAGTGCGGAGTGCGGAGTGCGGAGTGCGGAGTGCAGAGTGCGGAGTGCGGAGTGCGGAGTGCGGAGTGCAGAGTGCGGAGTGCGGAGTGCGGAGTGCAGAGTGCGGAGTGCAGAGTGCGGAGTGCGGAGTGCGGAGTGCGGAGTACAGAGTGCGGAGTGCGGAGTGCGGAGTGCGGAGTGCGGAGTGCAGAGTGCGGAGTGCAGAGTGCGGAGTGCGGAGTGCGGAGTGTGAGTGCGGAGTGCGGAGTGCAGAGTGCGGAGTGCGGAGTGCGGAGTGCGGAGTGCGGAGTGCAGAGTGCGGAGTGCGGAGTGCGGAGTGCGGAGTGCAGAGTGCGGAGTGCGGAGTGCGGAGTTCAGAGTGCGGAGTGCGGAGTGCGGAGTGCGGAGTGCAGAGTGCGGAGTGCGGAGTGCGGAGTGCGGAGTGCAGAGTGCGGAGTGCGGAGTGCGGAGTGCGGAGTGCGGAGTGCGGAGTGCAGAGTGCGGAGTGCGGAGTGCGGAGTGCGGAGTGCGGAGTGCGGAGTGCGGAGTGCAAAGTGCGGAGTGCAGAGTGCGGAGTGCGGAGTGCGGAGTGCGGAGTGCGGAGTGCGGAGTGCAGAGTGCGGAGTGCAGAGTGCGGAGTTCAGAGTGCGGAGTGCGGAGTGCGGAGTGCAGAGTGCGGAGTGCGGAGTGCGGAGTGCAGAGTGCGGAGTGCGGAGTGCGGAGTGCGGAGTGCGGAGTGCGGAGTGCAGAGTGCGGAGTGCGGAGTGCGGAGTGCGGAGTGCAGAGTGCGGAGTGCGGAGTGCGGAGTGCGGAGTGCGGAGTGCAGAGTGCGGAGTGCGGAGTGCAGAGTGCGGAGTGCGGAGTGCGGAGTGCAGAGTGCGGAGTGCGGAGTGCGGAGTGCGGAGTGCGGAGTGCGGAGTGCGGAGTGCGGAGTGCGGAGTGCGGAGTGCGGAGTGCGGAGTGCGGAGTGCGGAGTGCGGAGTGCAGAGTGCGGAGTGCGGAGTGCGGAGTTCAGAGTGCGGAGTGCGGAGTGCGGAGTGCAGAGTGCGGAGTGCGGAGTGCGGAGTGCAGAGTGCGGAGTGCGGAGTGCAGAGTGCGGAGTGCGGAGTGCGGAGTGCAGAGTGCGGAGTGCGGAGTGCGGAGTGCGGAGTGCGGAGTGCGGAGTGCAGAGTGCGGAGTGCGGAGTGCGGAGTGCGGAGTGCGGAGTGCGGAGTGCGGAGTGCAAAGTGCGGAGTGCAGAGTGCGGAGTGCGGAGTGCGGAGTGCGGAGTGCAGAGTGCGGAGTGCAGAGTGCGGAGTGCAGAGTGCGGAGTTCAGAGTGCGGAGTGCGGAGTGCGGAGTGCAGAGTGCGGAGTGCGGAGTGCGGAGTGCAGAGTGCGGAGTGCGGAGTGCGGAGTGCGGAGTGCGGAGTGCGGAGTGCGGAGTGCAGAGTGCGGAGTGCGGAGTGCGGAGTGCGGAGTGCAGAGTGCGGAGTGCGGAGTGCGGAGTGCGGAGTGCAGAGTGCGGAGTGCGGAGTGCAGAGTGCGGAGTGCGGAGTGCGGAGTGCAGAGTGCGGAGTGCGGAGTGCGGAGTGCGGAGTGCGGAGTGCAGAGTGCGGAGTGCGGAGTGCGGAGTGCGGAGTGCGGAGTGCGGAGTGCGGAGTGCGGAGTGCGGAGTGCAGAGTGCGGAGTGCGGAGTGCGGAGTTCAGAGTGCGGAGTGCGGAGTGCGGAGTGCAGAGTGCGGAGTGCGGAGTGCAGAGTGCGGAGTGCGGAGTGCAGAGTGCGGAGTGCGGAGTGCGGAGTGCGGAGTGCGGAGTGCGGAGTGCGGAGTGCGGAGTGCAAAGTGCGGAGTGCAGAGTGCGGAGTGCGGAGTGCAGAGTGCGGAGTTCAGAGTGCGGAGTGCGGAGTGCGGAGTGCGGAGTGCAGAGTGCGGAGTGCGGAGTGCAGAGTGCGGAGTGCGGAGTGCGGAGTGCGGAGTGCGGAGTGCGGAGTGCGGAGTGCGGAGTGCGGAGTGCAGAGTGCGGAGTGCGGAGTGCGGAGTGCGGAGTGCGGAGTGCGGAGTGCGGAGTGCGGAGTGCGGAGTGCGGAGTGCAGAGTGCGGAGTGCGGAGTGCGGAGTGCGGAGTGCGGAGTGCAGAGTGCGGAGTGCGGAGTGCAGAGTGCGGAGTGCAGAGTGCGGAGTGCGGAGTGCGGAGTGCGGAGTGCGGAGTGCGGAGTGCGGAGTGCGGAGTGCGGAGTGCGGAGTTCAGAGTGCGGAGTGCGGAGTGCGGAGTGCGGAGTGCAGAGTGCGGAGTGCAGAGTGCGGAGTGCGGAGTGCAGAGTGCGGAGTGCGGAGTGCGGAGTGCGGAGTGCGGAGTGCAGAGTGCGGAGTGCGGAGTGCGGAGTTCAGAGTGCGGAGTGCGGAGTGCGGAGTGCAGAGTGCGGAGTGCGGAGTGCAGAGTGCGGAGTGCGGAGTGCGGAGTGCGGAGTGCGGAGTGCAGAGTGCGGAGTGCAGAGTGCGGAGTGCGGAGTGCGGAGTGCAGAGTGCGGAGTGCGGAGTGCGGAGTGCGGAGTGCGGAGTGCGGAGTGCAGAGTGCGGAGTGCAGAGTGCGGAGTGCGGAGTGCGGAGTGCGGAGTGCGGAGTGCGGAGTGCAGAGTGCAGAGTGCGGAGTTCAGAGTGCGGAGTGCAGAGTGCGGAGTGCGGAGTGCGGAGTGCGGAGTGCAGAGTGCGGAGTGCGGAGTGCGGAGTGCGGAGTGCGGAGTGCGGAGTGCAGAGTGCGCAGCACTCCGCACTCCACACTCCGCACTCTGCACTCCACAGTTTGCACTTTGCACAGTGACGACAGAATGCAACATGTGCTTTGTTTGCGTTGGCTGTGCTTTAGAGACGGGTCAAACTGCTAGTTCGCATAATCTGTTACTACTGATATTGCTACTTTTCAATACCTCTTATAAATACCTGTTATTGAAATAACAGTTATTAAACAAGAATTTCATAACTTATTTTCCTTAACGGTGATTCTGCTTATTAGTAGTTTCAGAGCAAAAAAGTATAAATTTGTTAAATTTCGGATTTGCACGACATTCAGCAATCACCGATAAGCCAAATAACAGTTAAGCAAAATCAGTTAAGAAACTGTGCAACTTTTTTTTACATAATTTTTGAAAAATTTACTAAGTTCTATTCACTTTTTCAAAAAAAAACACGAAAATTATATTCTATGTTAGGCGTAGTTTCAGTTTGCGTTTTTTAAATTTAAAGTTGGTAACACTTTATATCCAGTACATTGCAATAAAGCTAATTTGTTTTTTTTTTATATTTCTTTCTATTTTATAATATCTTTCTCCAAAATTGCTGCCTATTCGTCAGAGTAAAATGAAAAAAAAAAGAAAAAAAAATCTTTCCAAAATATATAGTAACGGAACGGATGTGTTAAATTGCATTTCATGAAATGGCATCTCTCAGAGATTTCCAGTAGTCTCTCATTCCGAAACAGCACCAGAGCAGAGCAGAGCAACAGTGCAGTGTGTGTGTGTATTTGGGGAACACAATTACATTTGTCCCAAATTACTGTGTCTTTTTGTCCATCCAACTGTCACGTTCAAATTCTTTTTTTTTTAAATCTCTACGGAATTTAAAAACCTCAAAAATTCGTTCAAAATTTTTTTTATAAGAACATTTTATTTGAATTTTGTTTTGTATTTATTTTCGCAACTTTATCTTCTCCAACAAAAAAATATATATGCACATAAATGTATGGATGTCATTTCCTAGGAAATGTCATTACAAAGTAGTTTTCATTTCTAAAGGACTCTTTTTTTTTGTGAAATCTTCTATTATGATGCTCTAGGAACCTTTATAATCTTCATTTTGTATATTTATATAGGAAGTAAAACAAAAATTGAAAATTCTCAAATTCACTGGCGCTCCAACCTTTGTTGAGTGTTTGTGATTTAAATGCAAAAATGGCTCAAAAACGTCTTTTCTAGCACACAAAAGCAAATTGAAATCCATCAATTTTTTTCTTTTTCGTTGTTGTCCTTTCAAAAACTCTTTCTCATCTAAGTGAACTACTTTCTTCTGCTTTTGATGCTAAAGTGTTTTTTCTTTGTAAAGTGGGAAAACGCACCATCTCGTCGTCATTTTTTTTTTTTTGAGGAAGGAAGGAAGGGCCTTTGTAAAGTGATAATATAATGGAAAACTAAAAAAAAGGAAGGTGGAAAAGCTATTTGCATGAAATATACTTTTGGGAGTTTTATTATTTAAATGTGGAATTTAAATTTTCTAGTTTACCTATACCTATTTTTTTTATGTCGTTATCAAATTCGATATTCGGTCGATATGCAAGAATTTTCAAAAAATTATCAGAATAACAGAACTCCTAAGAATGTAAAAGTTTCGAAGTCTCATAGCATTGATATCCACTGAGTAAACTTTCCAGACTGTGCTTTTATTGAAGGGGGATTCCACTTGACTAATAATTTTATTTTTTTTTCTGATTTTTTTTGTTAGAAAGCCTTTTTCTTCTCTATGCGAACTATGGTAGGAATGGGAACATTTTTATCGAGAAGTTGAAAAACATTTAAAAACTTTTGACAGACAAAAAATTAATCTCAAACTTCCCTCATGTATACCTAAAGCTTTTTTGTATCCTTGGATTTGTATGGTTTTCCGCAAACGAGTCGAATTGCAATGAAAGTTTGAAATCAGTCACTCGATGAAACCATTTGGAAAACCATTTCAAATTAAGTAGAGAACATGAGTCGACTATATAGACATTAGACAGGGGCCAAGTTTATAACAACTTGCTTTTACTCACTTGTTCGACCAATTTGTATGACTTCAATTGTTAGCATTTTAACTTTTGAATTACATGACTTTAGAGTGAAGAGGCAGAATGTTGAACGATTATAAAGATAAAATAGATCTAGCTATTATGATTACATATACATATAAATAAAATTAATATAATAAATAAAATAAATACATAAAATAAAATAAAATAAATAAAATAAAATAAATAAAATGAATAAAATAAATAAAATAAATTAAATAAATTAAATAAATAAAAAAATCAGATAAAATAAATAAAATGAACAAAAAGAGATAAGATGACGATAAGAGAAGGGCGTGGACTTATGTAGAGAAATTGAAAAGGAAATGGAAGAGAGATAGCGGGGAATGTTTAGAGGAGATGAGAGAGAGACAGATAAAAAGAGAGAGAGATGGAAGCGAGAGAGGATCACAATGAGAACAAGGGAGAATGGGAACGAGGGAAAGCAAGAGAAGACAGTATGACAGGATACGAGAGAGTAGAATGGGAAGACAGAAGAGAGCAGGAGAAGTAAAACTGGGAACTAATAAGGGAATTCAGATATAACAGGTGGTATAACGAAGTAATGACCGAGGGGATCCCGCAATATTTGAAAGCGGGTTGGAAGGCAGACAGAACAAAGCGAATAGCGAGAGTGAGGCTAAGGAATGAGTTGAAAGAAAGATGGTACTGGAAATAAGAAGAAGAGAAAATGTGCAGTGTGTGAAGGTGAGCAAGGGACGTGGTAACATGTGATAGAAAGATGCAAGACAGTCGGAGATGAAGAGAGATCAATAGGAGAAAAAATGAGGGATATAATGGACGAAGGAGGAAAAAGGGAAGAGTGGATCAAGGCACTAGAGGTGGGGAGAAGGAGAAATAAAATAAATAAAATAAAATAAAATAAAATAAAATAAAATAAATAAAATAAATAAAATAAATAAAATAAATAAAATAAATAAAATAAATAAAATAAATAAAATAAATAAAATAAATAAAATAAATAAAATAAATAAAATAAATTAAATAAATTAAATAAATTAAATAAATTAAATAAATTAAATAAATAAAATAAATAAAATAAATTAAATAAAATAAATTAAATAAAATAAACTAAAATAAATGGAATAAATAAAATAAAGAAGAAGAAGTAGAAGACGGTAATTTTTTTTTAGCTAATTTTGTACATTTAAAATTTGAAGTGACTTTTACTCCAAATGCGTGGTTCCGAAAATTGAAATCATCAATTAGATATTTTCTTATTTTCTACGTTATATGTTCCTCTTATTCATACACTATCCAAAAAATTTACAATTCTTTTATTAGTTAATATCAACATATTCCATATAAGAAAATTGTTTAGTACAAATATTTTGGCAGTTTGAAGATACATATTTGATAAAAAATTATAAATTGAATGAGTGTCTAATGTGTAGGTAGTTCATTTTGAGCTCAAAACTATTTAAAAATAAACGATTTAAAACGTTCCTTAATTTTTCCTTTTTTTTTCTACTTAATCTTTAAATATTAATTTTGTTGTAAAGGGTGATTTTTTAGCTGGTTTGGTTTTGGCAACACTGGTTTTGACAGCTGACGTGTGTTTAGTACCTTGTGTCACTGTCAAACAGCTTCAGTTTGGTTTGCAATTTAACCATGGATCGTCTTACAAATGAACAACGCTTGCAAATTATTGAATTTTACTATCAAAATTCGTGCTCGGTTCGAAATGTTCATCGCGCGCTTTTATCGAAAAATTGTGTTCAGCGATGAGGCTCATTTTTGGTTGAATGGGTACGTAAATAAGCACAATTGCCGCATTTGGAGTGAAGATCAGCCAGAAGCATTGCAACAGCTACCAATGCATCCCGAAAAAGCCACTGTTTGGTGCGGTTTATGGGCCGGCGGCATTATTGGGCCATATTTCTTCAAAGATGATGCGAATCGCAGCGTTACTGTCAATGGTGAACGCTACCGAGCGATGATAACAAACTTTTTTTTGCCCGAAATGGAAGTTCTTGACTTGCATGATATGTGGTTTCAACAAGACGGTGCCACATGCCACACAGCACGCGAAACAATGGCGCAATTGCGAGGCGAGTTTGGTGAACAGTTAATTTCACGTTTCGGGCCGGTCAATTGGCCGCCTAGATCGTGCGATTTGACACCATTAGACTATTTTTTGTGGGGGTATGTCAAGGCTAATGTCTATAGGGACAAGCCCGCTTCGATTGCCGCACTGGAAGCCAACATCCATGCATTCATTCGTGAGATACCGGCCGATATGTGTGAAAGAGTATGCCAAAATTGGACTCAGCGGATGGGCTACCTGAGACGCAGCCGCGGTCAACATTTGCATGAAATTATCTTTAAACATTAAATTGCAAGGTTCAAACTATCGAGTCAAATAAATATTTCATTCATTTTTTCGAATTTTTTGTGTTTTTTTTTTTTTAAAAGTTCTAAACCTCTTAAAAAATCACCCTTTAGCTTAAAAATTACTGACTTCTTGAGCAATTATGTGCGACTTTCATAATCAACTTAATTTCACTATTTTTTAACTTGTGTGATTTTCCTTAATTTTGAGTTTATTTTTTGAGGCATTTTAATAAGTGAAAAAAAAAGAAATATTCAAATACAAAGGATATTTTTTCATCAAGAGATACAACAAATTTATAGCATTTCCTAAAATTTGACAAAAAAAAAAAAATTTTAGATACATTCACTTAGTGATAGTCGCGTAAAAGTTTCAATTTTAAATTGAAAGGATCCTCTTGTTTTATTGTTTTGAAAGTTGCGCTTTTGATGGAATTTCAATTCTTCTAACAAAAAAAACTATTTCCATGATGAGTTTTAACTTTTTTTCTGGTATTTTGATGCAACACAATATCATAGTACTTCCGTACAAATAATGAGTAAAACCGTATATATGTAGGTACCTATAGTATACCATACCTACCATCAAGAATTTTAACAAACAAAAATTTTTACTTACTATCTACATATTATACTCGTGTATGTACATAATACCTATAGGAAGTTGTCATTCTCTTTTGCTTTTGAGTTTGATATTCAAAACAAAATGTGCGTGCAATTAAAAAGTTTGAAGTGAAATATACAAAGGATTATGAAACTCTTTTTCTATATATAGGAAGGTACCAGTGGCGGATCCACGGGGGGGTTTCCGGTCCGGACCCCCCTATGAGACTTTAAACTAAATATTTTTATATTAATTTATTTATTTATTAAATATTTATTTCTCTTCGACCTAAATTTGGTCTACGTTTAACCTACTTAATTCCAGAAAGCCCATCTTTTTATAAAATTTCTATTAAAAATTTCTTTAAGTTAATGATTAGGTATACCTCCAAAACTTCAAATGAATCTTATTGGAAATAGGGATATACATGCTTACATTAGATTGTGACTGCATAATAGTTTTATGAAGGAAACTTAGTTCAAGGGCTTAAGGCATATGCTGCGATGGCCCGTAAATATTTTTAAAAACTTCACAAATTTGAAAATTTCTAAGATTAAATTTTTCCAAAGTTAAGTTTTTCTAAAATGGTACAACCGTCGAGATAAAAAAAATCTCTTACTATTTGTAACTTTGCGAAGGAACTTAGCGTGAAATTAGCACCATCATTTTCGATTTTCAAACAAAAAAGTTGTGCTGTAGGTATTGTAATCAACTTGTGTTATCATGTGCCAAATATATTTTTTTTAAATTCGCAAATTTTAGGGATGAGTTTTTTTTGCAAAATAACGATTTTCAAAAAATCAAAGTTGTGCTGTATTTTGCTCAAAAAATGATTCGCATATTTACAGCTTTTATGGCCAAAAATAAATATTGCGAAGCGTGAGGTTAGCACCGCCATTTTCGATTTTCAAAAATAAGGTTGCGCTGTATTGTGCTCAACTTGTGCTGCCATTGTGCCGTAAATATTTTTTTAAATTCGAAAATTTGCAATTTTTTTTTTCAAAATTACGATTTTTTAAAAATTTATACATCATGCGCTGTTTTAAGCTTAGTTTGTGCTTGCTTGTGTTTTTTTTCTGAAAACAGAAATTGGCGGTGCTAACTTCACGCACATAAATAATGTAGCACAAATCGCACACAAGTTTTACTTGCCTTTACGTTTTCTATTTGTAGTTGGACCCCCCCCATGACCAAATCCTGGATCCGCCACTGGAAGGTACCTATACTTCAACTCCCGGATGTAGAAAAAGGTTTCTTTTAGTTTTGATGTACCTCTACCTACATTAATACATATAAATTTGATGTTTTGAAAGTTTCAAAGTTTTTTTTTGTTTTTGTCATTTAAGCTTTGTCAGGAAAATAACTAACCTTTTTTAAATATGAAATTATTTATATATAATTGTCAAGAGGTTCCAAATGAATGAAAAAAAAAACCTTATAGATATGTAGTAAAATTTAACTCTTTCGATGTTTAACAAGGAAGCCTTCCAACAAAAAATAAAAAAAAATGTTCATGGTCTTGAGGAATACCTATGAATATAATTTTTCTTTTGAGTAACCTGCTTATATATAATTTGTAATTTAATATTTTTTTTTAAAATAAACCATGACCTATCTTAATGTTCAACAATTTTTGGTGATTCTTTTTAAATCTGTAGTTCTATAGAAAATAATTAAAAAGAAAAATGAATTTGTACACAATTTGCAGACAGTGAACTAATGAATTTCTTCATCAGTTTTTCACCTCCCTCCACTCACTAGTTCACTTTCACATGGTGAGGTGAGATTTTCAATTCCACCCCTAATTTGGAATAAGAGAGGAATGAATATTTTTTTTGTATTATTAAGAGAAAAAAATCATTCTTTAAAATTAAAATTAAAAATGAACTTGGTGGAACACAATATTCTCTTAAAATTCATTTTCTATTCATCGAAGAGTAATTCATTTCATGTTCACGATGTCCCATTTCCCAACCCCAAGATCCCAAGTGAATCAAAACAAAACTCAGACTAGCAGTATAGCAGATGATTCTCGTTTGGTAATATCTAACGGATTTTGGCAATTAATTTAAATCAGAATTCACACTTGGTATTCGCGTAACTTTATGTTATGGTGATGAAAATGAGAAAAATAATGAAACATGCCTTAAAAATTACACAGTTTTAAGGTTATATTTAATATATGTACCTATTTACTTTTATTTAAACAAATTGCAGCGGAAGAAAAAATATAAATTATTTTATTTTCATTAAGTTTAGGTACCTATTTTTGTTTTAAATTTGTTTAGTTATTAAATAAAATTAAATTCTATAGAAAAAAAAAAATACATTAGGTATAAGTAGTGCAAAATTATACAGTGGGGATGAAAGTATAAAAATCATTAAATATAAATTAAATTTAGTGACAGACATGAAACAAAAAAAATACTTATACCTATATGTAAATAGAATATAAATATAACAAATAAAACAACAACAAAAAACAGCAGCCAAAAATATAACAAATGATTAAATTTAAAGATATTTAGGTACATTGAATGCTGAATGAACGTTCGAACTTTATATTTTAATGTTACAAACATAATATTATATATTTTTAGTTTTGAATATGGCTAAAGAATGATGTTTCTATACCCCATCTATGTATTACATAAACACACAGGTTTATACAAAAGGAAAAGTCTGTTAAAGTTTATGTTTACATATCAACCAAATAGGTAAGTATAGGTATGGCAAATTTACCTTCTGAACTGACTTTGACTACAAAAGTTTTTTGTTTGTCTCTTATACCTACTTGTATTCCTATTGTTTTGTATGTGTTTCCTTATTTTCTCTTTCTTTCTCTATCTCTCTATTTGCTTTAGATTTTCTCTAAACAAACAGATGAATCCCGATGGTATTGTCTGCTTTTATGCAGATACTTCTCACCTCAAGTGCCTTGAATTGAAAGCATTATTTTATATAGCTGCATTTTGCATTTTATAGTTGCATGGGGAGAATCAGAATAAAAAAAAAAAAAAAAAACAAAAAATCTAATTGATCGATTAGGTCTTATGAATTTGCTCAAATTACCATAAGCATATAAGACACACCATAAAGGCCATTTTGATAGTTAAGTGATTATTCTTGAGTTTTAGTTATTTTGTATATAAATACCTAACAAACTTTCAATAGTTAAGTAAAAATAAGGCGCAAAATTTTAAACAGCCAGATATTAAGGTATTAGCATGATACTAAAGTAAAATGTTCTTAGTTTTAAACATTTTTTAAAAACTATCATACCTAGGTACTTAATTTATTTTAACAATAAAATCCAATCTAAACACACTTAAAATGTGACAGTTCATGCAAAAATTAAGCAAAACATACCATTTTCACATTTATAATTTTCAAAGTGACATTTTGAGTTATTAACTATGATATTAAAAAGATAAAATAAAAAAATGTTAAAAATACCAAAAAGACTTTGGAAGCTTTCAAATAATTTTAATATTGGGCTTGAATGATCAGTTTCAATGGATGCAATTAATAAAACACTAATTCATCTTTGGTTTACCCTACACGTTTCGCCGGCTTTTTTCCAGCTTCAGAATTTGGAAGCTCCATTTTAATTGAAACTTGAATATAAAAAAACCGTTAGAGCTTCAAATTTCTACTTGGTGCAAACAAATAGCATTTAACATATTATTTTCCATTTCTTAGATTTTTTCCGCCAACTTCCGTTTTATTTCAAATGACCGAAAATACACTTTTTTAACTTAAAAATCTACAAATTGACACCATGAGAATTATTATTTTCATATTTTCTACCGTTAACTTCAGACTTATTTTGACGGAAACTTGAATATAAAATATCCTGTAGGTCATTCATTTCGTGGTTTCAAGTTGGTAGCGCTGGAATTTGGCACCTGTCAAACTCAGCTGTAATTTGAAGTGTCATAATATTAGTTTAATGTTTAACATTTACGATAATGGATCGCTAACAATCGAAAAACGCCTTAAAATTATTATAACTTACTACAAAAGTGATGATTCAAACTAAGCCACTTTTCGGGCATTATGCGATGATTATGGTCATCATAATCGACCTACTATGAAAGCAATCGGTAAAATTGTGAAGAAATATGAAAAGAGTGGAAGAGTTTCTGATGTCGTAAGGCCTGTGCATAATCGTAATCGCTCTATGGTGAAAAGGTGTCATTGGTCCGTATTTCTTGGAAGATGCTAATGGGCAGACGTTTAAAGTCAATTTGGAGCGATATGGTCGAATAATAACCAATTTTTTTTGGCCAGCGATTAAAGATCATGACTTGGACTATGTGGTTCCAATAAGACGGGGCAAAAAGCCACAGAACACGACCAATTATTGCGTGAGAAGTTTCCTAGTCGCGTAATTTCACGTTTTGGTGACGTCAATTGGCCACCAATATTATGCGATTTGACCCCGTTAGATTTTTTTTTGTGGGGCTACATAAAAGACCGTGTTTACGCGAATAATCCCCGAACTCTAGACCAACCAAAACCAACATTACTCAAGTTATGGTCAAGATACCACCCAAAATGTGCGAAAAAGTGGTTAAAAATTACCTCAAAAGAATCGCATGCTGTGAATCTTCCCGAGGTGGCCATTTGAATGATATTGTTTTTCACACTTAATGGCAAAGTTCAAACTTTATAATGAAATGAAATTTTCATCAAAAATGTATCGCTGTGTGTGTTTTATTTAGCTTTATTTTCGAGGTTTTCGCAACTCAAGAGCATTTAAAAAGCTACAAATTGGGTTGTCAATCAAACTTAAAAATTCATATTCAGCCTTATTGTGAGTTTCACTCGAACAACATTCCACCCGGAAAATTTGACATTTTTCTTTTTGAACTTATTGCGAACATTTAATGCGGAATTTAATGTCATTGACAGCCTAAATAAATTTTCACTTTTCTTTAGTAGGCGAACGAAATTTCGTTCGGGCGAAACTCACAATAGCTTTTAAAATTCCGGGGAACACAAAATTTTGAGGTGAAATATTTTTCGGATGAATCTTACAATAAGGCTGATTATTTAGACTTATTTTGGCAGAAACTTGAATATAACTACGAAAATATGCGAGCTACAAATTTTAGGTTTGCGCAATAAAATTGCATTTAATTTGCTTCAAATTTAGGTATCAAAATTCCTCCAAAAAGTGTCCACCAAAGTAAGGGATGTCAAAATTTTGCATTTTAACAATTTCTCTCTCAAAGGCAAGTACCCAGTGCTTATTTACATACCCGAACAGCCCTTTTTAAATTCTTTCAACTTTGATAATCTGCGCATTTTATTAACTAAGATTTGTGTATTGTAACCTACGTGTACTTAATACTTATGCCCAACAATGTATCGCAAATAGTACATTAAAACACAAAGAACTGATATTGTAACGTTTGTGCAAGTATTTCTCAAATTCTATTGATCGTACGAAAAACAAATGTTTAACTTCTTTTGTGTGCAATTGAAAAGGCAGACATTTTAACCTTTTTACTCCCACTAAAAATTGTAGCCTTGTTCCAAATTTAAGGTACTTTTATGGAAATGCTTAGGATATAAAAATATAGCTCTCCAACAAAATTCACCATTGTTTTTTTTTGCACTGAATTTTGTACTGAGGTTTTAATTTGATTCCCTAGAGTTAATTTCAAATTTTTGTTTTGTTCATCCTAAATTGGTAGCTTTTAGTAGTCCTTGGCACAATGGTTAGTGGGTAGGACTGTTATACAGAAGATCTTGGGTTCGATTCCCTGCAACCTATGCCACCTTAAAACAGAAATGTCTACACGGGATACTGCCTCTCGCGAGGAATTGACAATTCCTCCAAGAATTTTGCAATAAAAAAGTGCTTCTCACCTTAGTCTTTCGAAATTGGCAGACAATTGTAGGTCCCTCCATTTCTGCCACCCAAGAATGGTTCTACACGAGCGGTTACGCCACTCAATTTTTTTTTTTTTTTATTTTTTAAAACTATTCAACAATTATTGTTTTTTTTTTTCAAAAAACAGCTCGGACGATTTTGATTAAACTGCGTGCCTAAAATGATAAAAATGATTATAAGAAAACTGAATTTCAGATTTTTCCCACAAATTTATCATTACGTAAATAATCTTTTGGACGTTTTTTTTAGAGAAAATTGCTCTCAGTGTTAACCTATAAATTTTAAACGACTTGACTAATTTTGTAAAAATTTTGCAATCTGCTGCTTCTTAGTAAAAATTTTTGAAATATTTTTTTAAGACCAAAAATCCATTTTTAGTACTTTTAAAGTTTTTAACATTTTTTCATTAAAATGTAGCTAGATTATGTTGTTTACCACAAGTTCATGTTATCAAGCCGTGTTTTTGTTTTTTCTTTTTTGTTTTAAAAAAATGCCTACATAATTCAGTGTGAAAAAGAGTGTAGACTTCTCCAAATAATCTGCTACAATTATCAATTTCGCTCGTTGAACAGCGTACTGCAGAACAAAAATCAAAACGAAATTTTTCGTTCATGATTTCGTTGCTTCAATTTTTGTATGGAAATTTTCGTTTCGCTTCAGCTGCGTACTTTGCTTAAGGAATCATCTTAATATTATCCACCTAAGTGGATACTCTAAAGTAGTAGGTCTGAAGAAAATCACTTAAGCGATTAACGATTGAAGTGTATTTAAAAAGACAACATTCCGGAATTTGATTACAATCTTAAATTCGATATTTTAACACATCCAAAACTTGTCATATATCAAATACAAAACTTAAATTGTTTTGTGTTTATTTTTTAATTTCGAAAACTCAAGTCCTATCACCTTGAATTTATCTCAGCTAAAATTCCATAAAATAATTTCAAGATATTCATAAGTACAATACGAACAGACGATGACATTATATTCGTGAAAAATATTTTTTTACATAACTAAAATAAAACAAAAAACAAAATTATCGTGAATTTATCACCACACGACTCGCCTTCAACAGGCTTATTAGTTCAAATGACATCAACTTGATTATTTCATTTATCTGGTGTGAAACGTATGTATACGTGCTAAATTGTGAGTACTACTCCCAATTCAGAGACAGTCAGTCCCTTGGATTTGTGTAATTTAAGTATATCAAACAATTTTCGTGTACGACGCTTCCCATTTAAGCTGTGTAAAATATGACTAAGCGGGACTGAGACCATACAAGATATACAGGGAGATATACAAACTTATTTATTTTTCGTTCTGTTTTGTATCTTCTTGTTGTATTCTACTTTATTTTTATTCTTCTTTTTTCGATTTGCTTTTTTTTTGTGTGATATCTACGAAATACAAAATAAAAATACAAAATTACATTTTGGACTTTGAACTTCACGTATCCACCGAGTGATTGGCCCCATGGTGTTGATGAGCAATAACATCAGCATCACAACTTAACAATGCTATATTATGGTACTGCGTATAATAATAATACTTACTACATGTTGATTTGGATATTTTTAGATACAAACATTTTGTGTTGATGTTGAGACAGATTAAAATATCTACTTATGGATGGACACCTACTTATTTGAATCGAAAGTATCAATAAATTGGTTAAAAAAAAATCATTTTGAAAGTAAACACAAATGTAAAGAATTTTCACAGTATCATTGAAAATAGTGAATTTATTGTATATAAGTATTAAGCAACCTTGTAATTAAAGATTTTCATTTCATAACAAAATTTTCAGCATTTTCTAAGAGGTAAATCTAAACTTTGACAAGGCCTTTTGATTTTGTGAGATGAAAGGGCGAAAATTCAGTTTTTTATCGAAACGGTGTCAAGGCAAAAATTGGAGTTAATAAAATTTTATACAAACAAAAATAATACTAAAATAATTCTTTTCGTGGGAGCAATAGATTTTGAAAAACAAACGTGTGCTATTGAAAATATTACATTAAATAAAAAAACAAATATGTGCACGACTGGGTCGCACAAACTTGCACTTCTGTACAGGGCCGGCCTCAGCCAAACTTGCGCCCTGTGCAAGATTTGTAAAAAGCGCCACTTTTTATAATTGCACACATACATACATATATACATATGCATACACATATCAAATGGTAGTACATATCGTCGCCCGAGAATTGTTCTGTCGTATAAACCATTTCAGCAATTTTGGGAAATCGCATTTTAAGTTTTGCGTTTAAATAAAAAAGAAACTGACCGATGAAGTTTTCTACAATTTTAATAAAATTTTGTGTGGAAAATCTTCTTTTGATTAAGGTATTCCAGATTGTTAAGTCGGTTTTAGTTTTTAATCTATAGAGGATTATCTAAAAGATCATTTTGTCGTATACGCCACGAAAATCAGTACTTTGTTCGATCCCCATACACATACGACAAAGTGAACACAAATGCGTTAGTTGAATGCAATACCGAACAGAGCGAGATTTCCGATTTTTTTTTAAACTAGAAGACATTTAAACATCTGTTTTTTAGTGTTTGAATACAAATTGATACGAGAGTTGAATAATAAAAACAAAATTACTAGAAAATAATGTAAAATTTTGAACAAAATGAGCTTGAAAAAAACTTTCTTCATTTTTTTTTTAAATTTGAGTTTGAAAATTAATTTTTCCAAAACTATTGCATACAAAAAAAATTTTAAAACGCAATTAATGGATGGATTTTTGGGTTTAAAAAAGGCATAACATGACATCGTAAGTGATGCGGTTGATTTTAAATAATTTTGTTTGTAACTAAAAAAACATGCAGTTAATCCTATATACGTACGACAAAACAATATTAAAAAAAATATCGCGGAAATACATGGATATTTTGTCGTATATGCCAAAATTTGGCGTTTACGACAAAACAAAACTAAGGGATGAGTTATTTTGTGCGGACATACGACTAAGGCATACTGATTTTCTCAGTAACGGTAAATGATAGGACAAATCTGATTTCAGAAATGAAAAGAGGGCCTTTGAAAACATAGAACTGCATACCCACTTTAAAAAAGTGCATTTTGGCGCTTACGACAAAACAATTCTCGGGCGACGATATTTGTTTGAGCAAGATCAGATTACATTTTTTTTATCGCCCAAAAAAAATGGATATCACCCAAATTTATATTTTTCCAAATCTTAAGTTGGAAATATCGCCCAAATATTTTCAACGTAAATTGTTATTGTAAAATTTGGGCGTTATTTCTTCAATTTTGGGCGATATTTCCAAACTTTTTTTTTTTTAATTTGGGCGTTCTTTCCTTAATTTTGGGCGATATTTCCAAAGAAAAATTTCAATAATAAGAAAACATTCAAAAAATCACGGCGCATAAACAGTGAGGTTTTTCTGGATTTTTTTTGGGCGATATTTCTAATTATGGGCCTTATTTCCCATTTAACTTTTAAAATTTTTATTTTGGGCGTTCAACAACAACAATAATTGTTCAGAATTTTTTTGGGCGATATTTCCAAATCGATTTGGGCTTTATTGCCTAATGCCGATTACATTTTCTTGCTCCTGGTAATGCGCCCACAAAATTTTGCGCTCTTTGCACTTGCACATCTTGCACATATGGTTGGTCCGGCCCTGCTTCTGTGCGATCACACTGTGTTTTTAAAGTTTTAATATTTAAAAAACTATATTTATCTTTTAAAAGAAATAAATTAGTTATTGGAGCCTATATTGTATACCACCTGCTTAAAACGTAGTTAAGTTTAAGGTAGTATTATGTGAGTAGGTACATGTATTTATTAACATTATACCACCGTGTAGCAAAATGCTTGAAACTTAGAGTTTAGACTGAAAAATTGTAAAAAAAAAAAGTAATGAAACATATAAATTAATTAAACAAACTCTTAAATTGTTTTGACACCAATCGATGGCCCCGTGCAAAACTATACTAAGTGCACATAGTATAGTTTTGAGTTATCGATATACTATTGAATATAGAATCGATATATTATTTGAATAGTTTTCCTGCGAATCTAACATGCCTTGAAAACAGAGGTCAAATATGTTCTCAATATAATGCCTTATTTCTACAATTATCCCAAACAAAATCAAACTTTAAAAGTCTCTCCTAAAAAATAAGTAAATACACTTAGTATTGTTTTGCACGGGGCCATCGCAATGCGATGTACATCATCTGATTTCTTAAGAAAATCTCAATTTATGAGAAAAAAAAATTTGAAAATCGTTTGAGCGATTTGAAAAAAAAAAAATTATATGCCTATACAAATTAAAAAAAAAATTAAAAAAAAAATGGTACGCAATTTTTTAGCCTTCATTAATGCGGAGTTAAAAAATCAATTAAAAAAATATCATCCCCCATTTCCGAAATATGGAATTTTCTAAAAATAATTTTTAAATGTTAAAAATCAATAATTTATTTTTTTGAAAATTTTGGTATGCAATATTATTAGAACTTATTTGAAGCTTCTAAGCAAAAAAATTTATTAATTGGACTTTGAAAAAATCAAATGTTTGCCTGAAAATACCTGAAAAATAAAAAAAAATCTTTAAAAATGGTTTTTATATTTTTAAAAATATGAAAAGAACTTTAATCTCGACTGAAAAGGTTAAGTATATTAAGTCGACTTAAGATGATTTGCTTTTTTTAATGAACCCTATAACCAACACAGAGGCGCATAGTTCTGTGTTATCCGAGTTCTTCTATCTCACTCCGTTTCATCTTATGTTGGAAAATAGCATATTGACACAAGGTAAAATATCTTAAGTCCACAATAGATGTTGTGTTATATACTTAAGACTATTTCATCATAAGAGTTTGTAATAATTGTGAAAAGGTAAAACATCTTAAGTGGACTTAAGATACCTAACCGCGTGCAAACCCAATAAAAAATTACCCTTAAGTCGACTTAAGATTTTTGAAGTCAATAATTTAAAACGAATTAAAAAAAGGCAAACTATCTTAAGTAATATTTTGCCCTATAACTCAATAAATATTAACAATATCTTTTTACAATAAATTTAAAAAAAAAAAGTTCATAAAATTTGACTTCTAAAAAGTTCATTGAAAAATGTTAAACATTTATGATACTTTACCTTTTCAGTCGAGTTATATTGTTGTAATTCTTGAAATAAAATTTTACAATAATATCCTCTTTTATAATATTTGTTTAATGGACAAACGCCCCTAAGAAATGGGTGTGATAAAAATTTTGATGAGTGCTTTGTTCGACATATTTTAAAATGAAAATGAGTTTCGTTTTCTATAAAATGTATCCCAAAAACATTTTAGTTGAAAAAACGCCCTCAAAAAAAATGGGTGTGTCATAAAACTAACACTCAGCCCTATTCTGCTATATTCGATTCGATGGAATTTTTCGATTCACGTGAATTGTTCACTTAATTTATCACAAGTTATTCTTTAAACTTCTCAATCGTTCGAGTTCAAAGCTCCAGGAATTATTATTTTTGAAGTTCTTGAAAGAATCCATATATTTAAATTTTATTCTTATCGAAATTTATATGCTTTTTGGAAAATTCGTTTTCCTCCGACGGATAGCAGAATACGTAAATTCACGTGAACGTTTAGCAGAATAGGGTTGACTATTTAGAAGAAACACATTAAACTTTTCTGCGGAGCACAATTCTCATTTTCATCAACTTTGTCTTTTTTCAAAAGGATGCGAGGAAATTTAATGTGCAGAGTAATTTAAAATATCCTATGTTATGTCTAATAATTTCATCGAATCTAGTTCCACAGTCTATCAATACATACATATTGGACTGACTGTCACTCTTAAATTAATCCAACAAGCCAAGGTTCACTCGAATTATTTACAAATAAAGTTCTAAAACCCTTGATTATATAAAAACTTGTCATTTTGATATTTTATCTCTCCCATTTACATTTTATCTTTGTTTATCTATTGAAATTCAAAAAGATATTAAAGAAACATCTTTAAAATTGCAAACAAAAGATAAACAAATTCCAATAAAGAATAGAGAAGCTATTAACAAAACTCCGCATTAGGGTGATTCAAAAAAACGCATTTCTCGAAATTTAATCGGGACCGGGCGAAATTATTTTTTTGATTGAAACCAAAAAATTAAGACTACAAAATTCAAAATCGAACACCATTTAGAGGTCGCTACCAGCGTTTTTTCAATAATTTTGCTTGAAAATCTTTGAAAATCGGAATTTTTCTCAAATGTTCACAGCTGCTTAACTTTTCAAGTTTTGGTGCTGAAAGCATGAAATTTTCAGGGATTGTTCGTAATTTTATCTGATTTCCGAATATCTGCGGACAAAAGCGCAAGGGATCTGGGACTTGGTGTTGACTTCAAATTACGACTAATTAAACCGAAAATGCATTTCAATGACCAAGAACCTGCCCCAAAGTTCTTTTTTTGCTTAAGCAATATTTTCAAAAAAACACTATAAACATGATGTATAAAAACTCATTTCGTATTGTACAGGGTGCGCCAAAAAAATATTTTTTTAAATTATTTTCTAAAAAATTTTATAACCTGTTATATTTTAATACTAAATCCTAACGGTATTTGATTTAACATTTTTTTTTTTTAATTTAGAAAAACTTCTAATCAATCTAAGCTTCATAATTTTTCCCGGTCCCGGTTGAATTTCGAGACAGGCGTTTTTTTGAATCACCCTACTCCGCATGGCAGATTGTGCTAAATTCTATATCAAAGTCCGGAAAACTGTTGCCTTTGCGTCTGAGTTTTTCTTTTTTTTTTTTCTTTTTTAATAAAACAAAAATTTTATTTTTCCAAGTGGTTTTACTTTCACAAGGAATACCAGTTTCGTAGTATCTTTCCACCCGATACAATTTGTCCAGGTTTATAGTTTTGAATAATGTACCTTTTCCATCAACAACTCTATCTATCCTTTTTCATTTACGCCTTTATACTCCTGCCTTAACGAACCCTTATTCAACCCTTATGGACAAGCTCAATTCTAATCGATTGTGTTGACTTATCCCCCATCTCCTGCCCTTTACACAAATAAAGTAAAATTGCGGATGTATCTCAACTCCCCTAACAGCAATAGCAATCAGCTCGTAATAGTATCTTTTCACTATCTATGCGGTAGCACATAGAGGATAGATACATTAATGAATCGGACGAATACATTTTCGAGCAACAATTGTCAATATTAGCATTCATTTCTCTAGAATCTAATGCGTCATGGGCAATATATTTTCTTTTTCATCCCACAGTTGGTCATATTCCCCCCATGATGATATACCGCATGGCAGGCTTAGACGTACATATATATATATATTTCTATTGTACATGTAGATACATATATATCTATGAGGAATGAGAAAATTGTATTGGGCAAAGGGACTCTTCGTACTCCATCAGTTTGGTGTATTTTACTTGAGGAGATATATATTACTCAACAATTTTCTTTTATTACTTTGTTTGCTCCCAAGCCCTTTTACAGCTCTAAAACGGGTGTGTTTTTCTATTGAATTTTCAAAACGCACTCAAGGCAAAATTTATAGGTATATAGGAGACCCTAACCAGACCATATCGACCAGTCCAGTAGCACAGCTCACTTCAGCCAATGTTTGTATAGGAAATATAGAGAATTGGCCAGAAGAGTTTGACGTTGGTCGATTTTCTACTTTCGTGCATGATTCACACAGAATATCGTAAAGTGAAGTAAAAGTAAGACTTGAAAGTATCCTTATACATTGCTTTTATGTATGCGTTATATGAATCGACACTATGACTAATGGAAATGCCACTCGTATTTTACTTTGAAAGGAATAAATGTTCCGAGAAATTTCATGAAAGTGCTTTGAAAAATAAAAAAAATTATTTTAGTTATATTGAGCACATACTATTTAGAATTGTAGAAGTTTCCTAAAGGCTTAAAGTGACCTGAATGAAAAGCTTAAAAATATTTGATGCCATGTAATATTGTTTGGTAGTTGAAATAAAATAAAATTCTTAAAAAGCTAGAAGTTAAAAAAGTACGATTCAAAGATTTTATGGATAAAAATTCAAATAAGGACAGTTAATATGTTTTTGACAATTTTGGCGTATTTCTTAAATCGTCAAGAATTTAATTCAAAATCCGCAAGCAGGTGAACATAATTCCGCATACGAAAATTTTCTAAAAATTTTTCTCTCAAGGATTCAACAAAACAGGATGAGCCATATAAATTTTCTTACACCGGAAATGACACATAGAGGGCCTTAGCTTCTACGCTATGGATCAGTTCACGGTGGGCCACACCATGCGTTTTGTGTAAGGAATTTTGTCAAAAATTCTTTTATAACTTTTAAGGTTTTCGCTGTTGTTTACATAAGATATTTTTAAATTATTCGGATTTGCCGCGTTATAAATATTTAATACTTAGCGAGTTCAATGTAGTACTCACCCCGAACGTTCCGCTTTAAATTACATCGAGCGTGGTCACCGGGAAACTGCCATGAAATTGTTATAAGCGATGTTTGTTACGCAAGTAGTAGCGATGCGTAGGGAGTTCTGTCTCTTGCTGTTGTTGTTGTTGTTGGTGAAACGCAAGTTGGGAGCAAACCATGCTCACTACATCCCTGTTCGTATTAAGCGGCTGGATCGACAGAGAGGCGTTTAAAATGGGATCCCATGTTCGTGACAGGTTGAAACTGTCGTCTCGATTAAAATTTTGGTGGCGTTTAATTTAAATCGCTTCGCGTAACAGACGAGGGGTAATGTAGCTCGTTTGCTAGAACCTTAAATTGCTCAAAGTGAATCCAGTGGTGTTCGACTGGGTGGTCTAGTATATTGGCTATCTTCCTTTTCCTCTGACGGAATTGGCTTCCACGATGTTAGTTTTTTAGGGTAGCCATTCGCTTTGAGGACGTTGTCTAGCAGTGAAAGTTCAGTGGCAAGATGGTCGCTGTCACATATTCTGTGGGCTCGCTGAACAAGTGTAGAGACAACAGATCTCAAGTTCGCCGGATGGTGGTGGGAAGACGCGTGTAGGTATCTGTTTGCGTGTGTGTCCTTTCTGTAAACTGTGTGTGCCAGTGTGTCATTTAGTTTCCGCATCACTTTCACGTCCAAAAACGCAATTGAATCATTATTTTCTTTTTCCATCGTGAACTTAATATTTGGGTACTGTGAATTAAGATGCTCTAGGAAATTCAAAATGGTGGAATTTTGAAGTATACAAAAAGTATCATCAACATATCTCAGCCAAACTTTTGGTTTTTCTTTGGAGATGTTCAGAGCTTTTTTCTCAAAATGCTCCATCCAGAGATCTGTAATTAAGAGGGCCAAAAGAAAGCCCATAGCAACGCCATCTTTCTGCAGATAAAACTGTTGGTTGAAACAGAAATATCCTGATGAAAGACAAAATTCAAAAAAAAATTCTTTTTCCAAAAAAATCCAGAAAAAAATCAGAAAGTCGCCCAGAAAAGTTTGGCTTTTTTTCAGAAATTTTTATTGAAATGCGTCTGGTGTTTTTTCCAAAAAAAATTTATGGCGTAATTTCCGGGAGCCAACGAATGCATCTCAGACATTAAATCATTCGTTATAATGACCGACAAAATGCGACTTACGTAAAATAAAATCCTAATTTTAAACTCATATATACTGGACCACCACTGTTTTATAATTTATAAGTCAATAAAATAATTAAAGAATAATTAAACTATACAAAATTTATGTATACAGTTTAAACCAAAATACATTTTTTTTTTTTAATCATAAAGCAAACAATTTAAGTGATAAAAACTTTGTTATGGCGGAAATCTTTATTAATATTAGTTGTTTAATGTAAGCAACAGATTAAAAGGGTTATATTTCCCTAATTTACACGATAAATATCTAACTGTGTAAATACAAAATTAAAAGAACATAAACTCATAAATAGCTGTTGTTATCTGTTTAATGCATAAGATAATTTTAAACATTCTTATCTTATTCATATGAGTGTAGTATATCCAAAGTTTATTTTATAATTTTTCAAACAAATCTGATCACTTTATACTTTTGTCAAGTTTCTTGTTTGTATACTGAAATGCACGCACATTTTGTTTTCATTTTTTCTTCAATTAACTACTGAATACAAAATGTCTTAGTTTTATTTAGGTACCAACCACCCACCCTACAGAATAGCACTCTGATATTTCCCTCTGCATATTTAACATCTAATGTATTGATTTTTATTTATTTTTATACATTTCCGCAATGACGATCCACTACTGCACAAATTGTCTATCTTGGTTATTTTCACAGCTAGAGGTAACAAACAGAGCTAACGCAAATCCAATAAACGCATTCTCTTTCGGAAGATTTTGAGCTTCAAAGTCAAACATAATTTCTAATTTCTATATATGTACAATAAAATGTCATGCAAGCGACATAAAATATATAATTTATCCCTCAGAGCTTTTAAATTGTCTTGACATAGATACAAATAACAAAATTTAGATACATACATATGCATATATCTTGTCAACCTAACCTAAAATATTTTTTTAAATATTTTTGTTTTGTGCAAAATCGATGGATTGATATTATTGTAATCTTCGCCAACAGGTCACTCAGTATCCCTTTTTTTTCTTTAGTTTTTTACTAATTTCAGAATTTAACCCATTTCCGGCTTGCGTTGCGAAAACGCAACGTCATATCTGAGGAGGTCTGGAACTTAACTGATGATAAATTTAAATAAACTAAATAGTGAATTTGAGAGTTATTTGAACTATCTAATCGACCTGTTTTTGGATTTTTTTTTTCCAAAAAATTTTTTTAGTGCTTTTTTGGGACCCTCAAAATACGAAATTTTGAAAATTTTGAGGTAGCATTTTTGAACTATTGAAAAATGTCATAAAAATAATAATTTTTTTAAACAAATACAGCTACAGGTAAATAAAGGTTCAAATTTTATTCTAAAATAATGTTTACGCACTTCGTATGAGTTGCCTGTCTGACAGGTTAGATGAAACCACTATGTTGCGTTTTTGCAACGCTCGCCTAATGTAGAAGCATTTGAACATAAAAAAAATGTTTGCGTTCGTTGCGTTTTCAAATCAGAATGATCGGTTTTTTCTCAGAATATTATGTGTTTATTTTTATAATGTACCCATTTTTGTAAAAAACATAATTTTTGATTGAATCCTGTCCAACAAAAGGATGCATAATTTTTAGTTCTGAGAAGAAAAATGCAGTCATGCTATAATGGAAAAACCCTTTACTATCCCTTTTACTTTATTCTATGAAATAATTAGCCAATACCTTCTGCATATAGGAAGCTTTGGCTATTTTTCTTTTGAGCGTTTTTGAAAGAGGGAAACATTTTCCCAAATGCAATAGCTGGCGAAATTGAGCTAGAATGTATTTAGATTTGATGATTTAAATTCTCAAAAGCCTCGTGAAAAATACGACGAACCGGAAGTCGACGATGTTGTATCATAAAATTTAAACAAAGTCCGAAAACGTCGCTTCAACATTTTAACAAAGAATCAACATGCGTGCATTATGAGTTGCTGAAGTGGTCAAAAAGTTATCGAGTTGAATTTTCAAAAAAAAAACCAATAGACGTGTCAAGTGAAAATATACGAGCAATTTATGACAAAATAAGCTTGTAATATTTATATAATTCAGAAGCTATTGAAAAATAAAAGAAAACACGTCAACATTCCAATGCCAAATGCAATTCGTGAGAATCACATAACGATGGGCGGAGCTGATTTGTTAGTTACGCTCCAAGCAATTATTGCATTCTAATCCGGGGAAAGAAGTCGTCCTGGCCACTTTTATCAATTTCACTGGACGCAGCATTAGTAAATGCAGGGAAGATACCTTGCGTTTGCAAAAAATTTGCTAAAGAAACTCCAATTCCACAGCTAGAATTTAGAACACTATTGTAGATTCCATTTTGCGATAGGAAATAAATATTCAACCTGTGATTCAAACGGAACGAGGAAAAATAAATAAATTGGGTGATGTGACAGCTCGTGTAGAACCAGGGCCTATAGTACCTTCCAACTCTCAATTCAACTCTCTATTGGCAGGAATTGAGGGAACCTACAATTTACTGTGGAATCCGAACGGGCAAGATGAGAAGCCCGTGCAAAAACATTTCTGTTTTTAGGTGGTATAGGCTGGGAAATGAACCCAAGAACTTAGGCGTAACAGTCCTAAACACTAACCATTACGCCACGGATTACTACTACTTACATAAAAAGGAAAGAAACCTCAATGACACCAAGCATACAGTAATCAAAACCGGAAAACGTCTTCGATGTCCCAAGCGTCCAGCCAAACCGTTTTTTTCATGCAAAATGAAATATCCTGCTTCATCCAAAATGCTTCGATGAATACCCACACAAAAACCAATTCTTATGAATTATTATGAATTTCTACATTTTTAATCTTCAACAATATTTTCAAAAACCCAGTGTATCTACATACATTTAACTCATTTTTCATAAAAGTATTCAAATAAAGTTGATTCATATTCCATGTAAGGAGCAAATTTTTCAATAATTTTGATACCCCTTTCGATGAGCGTTGCGAAAACGCAACGTGAATTTTCTGGAAAATTAAAAGCTTTTCCAAATTTTTTTTGTACATATTTCCTCTTATTGCACCAAAAATAGGCAGTATGTAAAATTTCAAGTTTCTAAGTCAACTGGAACTGGTAGCCGCCGGAAATGGGATAATGCCTTTTCTGTGTTTTTTTTTCTGGGTGGCCCCGGCGCAGTGGAAGTAGTGCTTGGCAACTAATTTGGATATGTGGGTTCGAACCCCAGTCTAGGCAGCATTTTTTTCTATATTTCCTCAACTGGACGCCACCCCTGAGATTTAATGAGATAATCAAAACCTAATTTCTCAATCCACTGTGCCAACAAAAATCTTTCCTATCCTTCTAACATTACCTAATTTATAAGAGCCTTGGTCTTACTGTATTGTGTTGTTTTAAAGAAAAAAAGAAACTTTAAAAGACCAAGGACATGTGATCTAGTCTTGCATTCAATCCAATTGTGTTCAATACTTTTTAATTCTTTCATTTTTATTAAAATTTTATCTTTTTAAATGTTGTTTTATTTTTATTTTGTTAAAATTCCTCAACTCCATTCATTTGAATCTTTATATAATATAAATTAATAAAATGTTTAAATAAAGGAATATTTGTTCTATTTTAAAATATATTGAAACTTTGAACTCCAGTGCTTTTCATTTACATAAGAGAACCATGGGCTACATTTTATTTTCATTATTTTATTAAATTATTTTATTTCTGCTAGCCCTTTTACCAATTATATGGCATAGACATTTATGTATATCCCTCATGGAATTAGTTAGTGAATTTGAATTAACTCAATCAAATAAAATTCAATACACATTAAATTATCCACTTGAATTTCTGTAAATCACTGCTCATTGAATATAATATGAACTTGAATTGAATTGAAATGAATTGAATTTACTTAAGCCCCAAGCCGACAATAATCACAAATTCACTTTGTAACCGGAAACTATGTACGAGTATAACTGTAACTGTTATACACTCAACAAAAGAAGTCTATTTGTCGGTTCATTAAATGTGTGCATTTGAATTATTTTTTTTATTTTGCATAATAGAGGTAGTATATTGTACCTATATGTAGAATGTAGATATTCATACTCATGGGATGGACAGAAGTTTGTTTGAAAATTTGCCAACATTTCAAGTGGGTACTCTACCTACCTTTATTTTAAATAAAAATAAATCGAATTGGAATGGAATGTAGATTCCATTTGTTTGTTGAATTGAAATAATAAATATAGGTACACCTATATATTTATATGGATTTTGTTTTCAATTCTCAAGCTTAATTCCAAATTATTGATTGAAAATTATTTAAAGAAATAATAATCTTTAATCTTTTTTGTAGACAATTTTTATCACTCATACGCCATAGTGAACGAAGATTATTTTTTTTTTTTTATATCGATTTCAATCTGTATATTTTATTTATGTGTGCTCTGATGGACGCATCACTGGAACTTATAAATTCTTGTAGCGCTATATACCTATATACAAAAAATGTACCTTGTGTTGAGGTAGCTAATCAATATTAAGCCTCAATATGTTTTTTGCTTTTGTTGGAATCGTCCACCTTTTGGGTTTTTATGCTCTAAAAAATGCTTGCAAATATGAAAACCTTTATTTATATTTTAACCGAATTCGTTCAAAAATTGATAATTTTAAATTGTTAATGTACTTTTTTTAAATTTTTAAATAGTTGTACTACAATAAAAATTAGTGTCGCAGAATCAGGCCTCTGAAAAAAAAAACAAACAGAAACAAAAATTAAAGAGGGCCTCAAAATAAAACAACAATAACAAATATTTTGGTATTGTGAGACGTTATTTCCTTTTTTAGGGCCTTATTCTGTCATGAAAAAATACTACTACTAAAAATTTGGCACAAAGGTGTCCGTAATCTTATGCTTGTTTGGCTAAAGTTAAAATTCAGCCTGCATTGATTATACGGCTTATTTTCATTTTCGTTTAAATAAATCGAATGAAGGATTCAATAGACTTTACCAAAAACTTAAAATGACATTGAACAATTTGTCTGTAACAAGGATAATTGCAGTTTTTTTTGGAGGCCAGCAATCGTAGCCCAGGAAAATTATATGAAAAAAAAAGACTAACGGGTGATTTTTTAAGAGGTTTAGAACTTTTTTTAAAAAAAAACACAAAAAATTCGAAAAAATGAATGAAATATTTATTTGAATCGATAGTTTGAACCTTGCAATTTAATGTTTAAAGATAATTTCATGCAAATGTTGACCGCGGCTGCGTCTCAGGTAGCCCATCCGCTGAGTCCAATTTTGGCATACTCTTTCACACATATCGGCCGGTATCTCACGAATGAATGCATGGATGTTGGCTTCCAGTGCGTCAATCGAAGCGGACTTGTCCCTATAGACATTAGCCTTGACATACCCCCACAAAAAATAGTCTAATGGTGTCAAATCGCACGATCTAGGCGGCCAATTGACCGGCCCGAAACGTGAAATTAACTGTTCACCAAACTCGCCTCGCAATTGCGCCATTGTTTCGCGTGCTGTGTGGCATGTGGCACCGTCTTGTTGAAACCACATATCATGCAAGTCAAGAACTTCCATTTCGGGCAAAAAAAAGTTTGTTATCATCGCTCGGTAGCGTTCACCATTGACAGTAACGCTGCGATTCGCATCATCTTTGAAGAAATATGGCCCAATAATGCCGCCGGCCCATAAACCGCACCAAACAGTGGCTTTTTCGGGATGCATTGGTAGCTGTTGCAATGCTTCTGGCTGATCTTCACTCCAAATGCGGCAATTGTGCTTATTTACGTACCCATTCAACCAAAAATGAGCCTCATCGCTGAACACAATTTTTCGATAAAAAAGCGGATCCTCGGCCAGCTTTCCAAGAGCCCATTCACCAAAAATTCGGCGTTGTGGTAGGTCGGCTGGCTTTAGTTCTTGCACCAGCTGTATCTTAAAAGGCTTTACGCCCAAATCCTTCCGCAAAATTTTCCACGTAGTGCTGTAACAAAGGCCTAACTGCTGGGAACGGCGCCGAATCGACATTTCGCGGTCTTCTGTCACACTAGCTGATACGGCCGCAATATTTTCTTCACTACGCACAGTACGTAAACGTGTTGGTGGTTTAATGTCCAACAAAGTAAATTTGGTGCGAAATTTGGTCACAATCTTCCGAATAGACTGCTCAGAAGGTCGAGAATGCCGACCATAAAATGGAAGCAGCGCGCGATGAACATTTCGAACCGAGCACGAATTTTGATAGTAAAATTCAATAATTTGCAAGCGTTGTTCATTTGTAAGACGATCCATGGTTAAATTGCAAACCAAACTGAAGCTGTTTGACAGTGACACAAGGTACTAAACACACGTCAGCTGTCAAAACCAGTGTTGCCAAAACCAAACCAGCTAAAAAATCACCCGTTATATAAAAAAAATTCCCACAGAGTTTGGTTTAATTTGTACATCTTAAGAATTTCCTAAAAAAATACTCAAATTTTAGACCAGAGCTTAAGTTTGGAGGGGGGCGGGGTGAAATGAGGTAAAATTCAAAAATTCTCAAAAATTATAAGAATTTTTCAAGAAAAATTATTTTATCCAATTCTACATAAAAAAAGAATTGTAATAAAATTGACCAAACAATAAAATATCAGTTTTTTTTTTCATTTTAATATACAACTTCCCATTGCTGAGTTTAAATGTAGAGCGAGCTATTTGTGCCTTTATGCTTTCCATATATAGATGAAGGATGAGGGGTAGTGAATATTCGGCATGCACACGATCAGTTGATTGCTGATCTCAAGCATTTGGATTTTGTGCGTACATTTATAGCCAATCTGTCTTTAATTTTCGTTTTCAAAAATCTATGGTTTGTAAATTTAAATATTTGGCCATTTACCTCTCGATAATTTTATTAAATTTTTTCAGTATCAAAACAAAACTTGTCTATTGTAGCTTTCGACACTTTATACTTAAAATACTACCAACAACATATTAAATAAAATCACTATACCTAACTATTTGGCCATGACAAAGGCTTACTTTGATATTGGGTGCACACATACATATATATTCTATAAAGGGTTTGAACTTGGCCCACATGCCACACTCAGGTGCTTATGCTCTCATGGATTTTCTTTTCTCCTTTGGCAAAAGTATTATAAATTGCATCAAATGCTTGAGATGCACTTTAAAAAAAAATATCTATACACCTACCCTTACCAACACCACAAACAATATGCTTGGCTTAAGCTACAAGATTGAATGTTTTATTTTTGTTTTTTCTTGTTGTGGGTATGTATGTATTTTATAAAAGCCTTGGCACAAGTGGTATTGAATTTTTCCATACAATTTATATATAGGATTAAAATGCATAAGGCTTCGTTTTCTATTTAAAACGAAAGTTATCTACTTGGATGAAGGTTGGTGTATAATATACAAGTAGGTAGGTATAGATGTACCCTATAAACTTATGATCCATTGCCTGCATTGAAAGTTTACTACTTGTAGACCTTGTTATTGACATTGCTATGGCTATATGGTTGGTTTAAAAAAATTTAAATTTAAGGATTTCAATGAATCTATGTATGTATGTATTAGTGCGAAGCTAGTGTTTTGTAAAGGTGTTTTATGAAGCAAACTTAAAAAAAATATGAAAAATTCAATAAAGATGTAAGTTGATGTAAAATAATTTAAAATTAAATTTTACAATTTTGAAAAAAATTCAGAAAAAAATAATCTAAATGAGTAAATAAGAGAATGAGTCAAAAATAGGTCTTTCTGGCCAACAGCAATTGTACAAAAAAAAAGGTGTAAGTGATCCAATTAGATGGACCATTTTAAATTTATTTACTTTAATTAGCTATTAACATTTTTGAACTTTTTAACACACCTCAACAACAAATTGTAGGAAAATGGATGTATCAACTCCCGAAACATCTAGAGTATGCTTAAATTTGTAAGATTAATAAGACCAGAGTTTCGAAACAATATATCGACGGTTAAAGTGTAGGACCTTGTAAATCGAAAAATTATAAAAAAATATTTTTTAACGGCCTACAAAAATTTGGCGTTTCGTCCCGGCGATCTCACTTGGACTCATTAGTTGACTAGTGAGGTCCTTTGTCAATACGCAATTTTTTGTTAAGTTCAGTTCATCATACATAGATTTCGTGACTAATATCTAGTGTAAACTATATCCAACAAGACTAGAATTCCTAATCATTAAATTGGAAGTTTTTGTTTTTTGCCCGGGGCCGTGGCAATGTTTATATAAGAAGGTTTTTTTAGAAATATAAATTCTATATACTATCTACTGAATCAACAAGTCCAAATAAAATAGAGCTAAGTCTTCTACTTGGCTGATGTATTTCAGTAGATAGTATATAGAATTTGTATTATTAAAAAAACCTTCTTATAAAAAAATATTATTAATGCAAAAAAATTATTAGAATAAGAGCCATCTTTTGGAAATTTTAGCGTAACAATGTTGTTCTGAACATTTTACAGAAAAAGGAAAAATTCAAAACGTCTTAGCATATATCGCCACACAAAATTTTTGCAGATTTATTTTTATTTCTGAAAAACATTCAAAAACGACTTACGAGGTTCTGCACTTTAACCGTCGATATAACATTACATAATATAAAGCAGCTATAGACAGTACACTTATGTCTGCACCGGTGTGGCGGAATGCCACCGACACAAAAATCAAAAATCAAAAACTTTTGATTTTACTCGCACCGTGTTTGACACCGAAATTAGTGTGCGCACCAGCCCACATACAGCACACATTTCCGTACACTGACACCGATGCAGCCACAAGTGCAGTGTCTATGGGCTGCTTAACATAAAATTCATAAGCCAAAGCGGTAAACTAACAAACTAGAATAGCTGAACAGCGACAAACCTGAAAAGTGGTAAAGTGTCAATTTTGAAAAGCTACAAAATGATAAAGCGGAAAAACAAAATAAGGGCGAATGATCAAAGCAGCAAAGTGACAATGTTGAAAAGGCCCAAAGCAACAAAGCGTTAAAACAGAAAAGCTACAAATTGAAAAAGCGGCAAAGCAACAAAATGTTGAAGCGTCAAAGTAGATAAGCGACAAAGTTGTAAAGCACTAAAGTGGCAAAGCGTCAAATTGGAAAAGTTATAAAACTATAAAAAGGCAAAACATCAGAGTGGAGAAGCGTCACAGCAACAAAACGACAAATTTGCAATAGCCCAAAGCAATAAATCGAAAAAGCGGCAAAGCGTCAACTCGGTAAAGCTATAAAGTAATAAAGTGGCAAAGTGACAAAGTGTTGCAGCGTCAAAGCAGCAAAGCGACAAAGTTGCAAAGCACCAAAACGGCAAAGCGTCAAATTGGAAAGCTACAGAACGATTAGACGGCTAAGCAACAAAGCGGCGAAGTGTCAAAGCTGCAAAGCAACAAATTTGCAAAAGCACAAGCGACAAAGTGAAAAGCGTCTAACTGAAAAGGCTACAAAGTGATAAAACTGCAAAACGACAAAGTGTCAAAGCGTTAAAGCATGATAAAGAGATCTTGTATTGCAGGCGATTTTTAAAAGACTAATGGCCCTGTAGACTGAAGATAGAGTTCAGAGGATCTCTTTTCTTGAACATCAGGCTTCTGGAGATTGTCAGTTTTTGCTTTATAGTCCTATGAAAACAGGAAAAGAACAATTTGCTTTAAGACTATTGGCTTAGATTAATTTATTATATTAAATTTGAAAATGGGTAGAATCTAGAATATTTTATCTGAAGTTCATAATTAAACTTCAATAAAAAACCTCTACATAATTTGTAATGCGTTTAAAAAATATCTAAAATACCACATTGTTGGCTTAATGGTCTACAACCCTTCTTTTTACTTTAAAGTCATAAAACAATAATACAAATTACCTGAACATTTATATACATATGTAATGTATGCACAAAAAAGACTTCTATAGTTATTTTGTTTTCCCCACAAAATATTTACTTTAAGGACACTTTAACATTGCGTTTAGTGTTTATTCTATCCTAAGAATTTCCACACTTTTTACTTGCCTCGTTGCATCAGAAATAATATATATACATATATATATACCCTTCACAGAAAATACTATTTACCAAAAACTTAAACGTTACTATTTATATCCTTTTGACTTTCAAAAACTAACTCCTGTCTCCTTACATTATTAAGCATTGTCTCTCTATAGTTCTTCCCCAGCGCACACCATCAGCCATTACTAACAGCTTTTGCATGTAGATTTAAGCGTTTACAACAAAAAAAAAATAAAAAAAAAAACTCCCAAAACATACAAATCTACTTTAAGAGCATGAAAGCATAACGTCCTGATGATTACGTTCTATAAGATCTCTCCTCACAATCAAACCCCAACCATCATACCCTTCCCTTACTATCCTGAAAATTGTTGTTGAGGGAATTATTTCGGTTGGGTTCTTACACCCATCATTGTGTATGTTGTTTCTTCAACATACAAATAAAAATGTGTGTGTTTGGCAAATGTGTGTACGCAGATAAATAAATAAAAAAAAATATTTTCTTTCCAGTTGAAGGATTTTTTCTTCAACAACTTGAAAGGAAATATTTATATCTACAACACAAACCTTTTTTGACATTCGAAAATTGTTGTTTAACTCAATTTGTTATTACCCATGCATTAAGAGACATCCTCTCTCTCTCTGTGGGAATTTAATTAATTGGATTCACTTAAAAAAAACGAATTTCATTTTAACATCGACATCAAATCGAATAAGCTTATTCAATATATGAATTGTTAACGCACGAAAGCGTGTATGTGGGTGGTACAATTTTATAAATATACATATCATCAATTTTTAATATTTATGTTTATAGATATTTTAAGTACTCATCTATTTAAATGATACATGTAAATTGTTTAAGATATATTTTCACTTACTGGAAGGTGGTACTATATAGCAAATTAAGGATTTTCAAAAAAGTAGAACTCGAGATTTTAATCGAATTTGACATTACGATGATAGTAGGGATGACAAAAAAACTGGGTCTCGCAATTCTGTCCGTTTGGCAGTTTATCTATTTAACTAAAGTCTATAAATAGATTGGCCGACTTTCTTTAAATTTAGTACGTAGCGTATTTTGACCCGCGATTGAAAATTTTGTTTTTTTTTTTTTGGGACCAAAAGTATAAAACGACTTCTTTAAGCATTTTGACTTTTGAAAAGTAAATTATTTACATATAATTTACATAATTATGTGCATTTTGTGTCTTCTAACGAAATCTGTTAATTAATAATTCTAAATTTGTAACCCTTTTCATTTCAAATTTCAGTTATTTATTTCTGGCGGGTAATTATAACAAAAGTGTGTACCTGCAGCTTATCAGGGTAACAGGGTATTCATGCAACGCCGGAGAAGCATCGTAAACGTGGTTAACATCTTAAATTTTACGACGTTAGTCATTAACGAACTGTCAAAATTTGTATGGGAAATCTTTTCCAACAAATCTTAAACTTTCCGACATAAATTTGTGTGTTAAACGAAAATGGCAAACATCGTAAACATGGTAAACTCCAGTGCTGTTCGACTTTTTTAATTTACGTTTTTTACATGGTTTCTTACGTTTTTTTACTTTCTGTATTTTAATTATGCTTATGTAAAAAACGTAAAAATGGAAAATGCACCGCGATTATTTTTAAGATTATCTTATCATTGAAATTTCATTTTGGAAATATCGCCTAAAATTTAGGAAAGAACATCCAAATTAAAAAAAAAAAATTTGGAAATATCGCCCAGAAGAGAGAACGCCCAAATTTTACAAAAACAATTTACATTGAACATATTTGGGCAATATTTCCAACTTTAGATTTAGGAAATATAAATTTGGGCGATAAAAAAAAATTGGGTGATATTTCCAAATCGATTTGGGCGTTATTGCCTAACGCCTAAAGTTGACAGTCGGAGCTGATTATTCTGCGCGGTATTAAGAAAACTATTGGGTTTTTATTTTATTTTTGATAAAATTATTTAAAAAACCGATTTTTTTTTACAAAACAGATTCTCTAATCAATTTCTGTCCAAGTTTTTCATTATAAAATGCTTCAATTATTTATTTTTTGTTTCGATATTTTTGAACGTCTGTAAAATTTTATTAATTTAGATTTTGACAGATTTTTCTTATTTCTCTATTTTCGCAGTAATTCACTTTTTTTTACCTCTTCTTTACATTTTTTACGTTTTTTTACGGAATTTTTTAGTTTTGTACGCGTTTTTTACCAACTTAAACGTAGAAACCTTAAAAAATAGTTTTTAACATGGATTTAAACATCACTGAAACTCTTGTAATCTTAGAAGAAGAAATACAGCAACGGGCATATCGAGAAAAAGTGAAGCCTTTTTCAAAATAGTGTTAGTTCCACAAACACATAATGCATTCACACATGCAGTTATGTATTGATCACAACAATAAACTTACTTACCATCATTTTCGCCAAATAACTCAAAAATTAATAGTTTAACGAACAGCTTATTTTCTGATTTGTTTACCATATCGTGTACCACATTTAAGCAAAATGTTTTCAGGTGCGATCATGAAACGTGTAGTGATAATTTACGATTGTATGACATCGTTAAGTTTCTGACGTTGCATGAATACTCCTAATAAGTTTTAGTAAATATAAAAAAATATATTATAATAAAAAATTGGTAAATTATTATTTTATAAAATTAAATTTAATTGCCCTACCTTTTTTTCTGCCAATACATATATATCAATTACTTCATCAGTATTTATTACAAACTTTCATTCTTGTGTACACGTGATACCTACTGGTGGAAATGCAATTTTTTTTGAAATTTTATAATTGGGGAAAAGATCCTTACTGCACTATCCAAGAGCTATTATTGTGTTTTTTCAATGCTGTGATTTTAGCTGTTCATGACATTTTCTCTTAAACAGCAGAAACTCAGCCTTCATCGTATCCCAATCCAAAAATATTCTATAAAATTTTAAGTTTCCTTCCTTAAATTTTTGTTCATTTTTGAAGAAATTAAAAATATACAGGGTGATTGGTATAAGGTGCACCAAACAACAACATGCTATGCCAGAAATCTCTTATTTAACTTTCATTTTAAATTAAGTTGTATTAGTGAATAGTTTCTTAAAAATTAAATTTCAAACTCACTCGAAATTTTGAAGAAAAAAATTTTTAAAATATTTCAAACTAATTTTTTTCAAAATTGTATGTAATTAAGTATGTATAATTTTTGTTTTCAAAAATCAATTTTCTTATTAATTTTCAATAAAAAACATAAAACCTGATGCTAAAATGTAACTTTGTTTTTGAGAAATTAATTAAAGAAGAGATTTCTGGCTTTCCAAAAAGGTATAGCATGTCATTGTAAGTTTAACCGTTGTTTTTAAATAATTTGTTTTCCATTTTAATTCAAGAAAATTGCCCCTCCCGCCTAAACGGGGGGAAATAGACCCACCCTCCTAATACAATTTTTTTCTTGTCTTAACCCAACCTACTCGCTCTAGCTTTTTGGTGCACCTTATGCAAATCACCCTGTATACAATGATGATAGAACAATCTTATTGTCCTCGAACTAGGTTTCTAGTTGAGTTATGAAGCCCTCTAAACAAAAACACACAAATGGTACTTTATCGCGTAGTTGGTCTTAATCAAAGTACCTTCGGTGTGGCCTTGTAGAGCAATGTACTCCACTCTGTGAACAACCCTATAGAACACCCTAGAATAGTTTATGATAAAAAATTTGAGCTTTAGTGCTCATTTATGAAATATAAATCCACTTATATTAAGAGAGTCAGGCAATCTCACAGTAATATAAATGCAAAAATATTTTACTACAGCAGTAAAATGTTACCCCTGGCAGCAGACAATAAAAATTTGCTTCGCATTATTGTAGAAAGAATTTCAATCAAAAATCAATTTTATTTGAAAAGAGCTTATTCTTGTCACGAAAATTATATTGTTTTTATTAAAAAAAAAAAAAAAAAAAGAAAAAAAAAAAGCAAAACAAGAAGAAATAAGAAAGAGAAAATGTTGTATCTTTATTTTAAATTTGCTTACACATAATAATCAAAACCTACTCATTAAATCATCGTAATTCCTAGAAAAAGACTTATACTAAAATTATGCCTTTATACTCTCAAAAGGATTCCATCATTTCCTATGTGAAAAGATTTATGCTGAATTGATTTTGGTTCTTTTGTACTACTTAAACGATTACTATTGAAAATATTGAAAGGAAATTATAAAAGAAAATTAAAATTGATTTTTTTTCTTATAAATTTAAAATCAAAGCAAAAAGCTAAATCGATGAAGAAGTAAATAAAAATAATACTTTTTTTCCATAAAGAAAAAAAATAAAAGAAATTTTTTGAAGTAGAAAATAATTTGACCTTTTATGCTATATTATATATGGGCATGTAAGTTTGAAAGTAAAAAATAAAATCAATAATGATTAAGTTAACGAAGCGTCGATTTTATTTGTAATCTCTTGGGTATAATATTTTATCAAAGTTCTTTTTTATTTCATTTCAAATAAATGCTTTGTCTTGGTTTTAATGATCAAATTAAACCTATGTCATAAAAATTGAAAAATCATGATGAAAAAATCATAAACACTGAATTGCAAAAAAAAAATAAAATACAGACACTATTAAAAGAAAAATAATAATAATGGTCGTTTTCACACATTTTTGATTTCTTATTAATAAGACAATATAAGATAAGTGGAGAGACTTGTAGAACATCCAGTTGTGGAGCTGTTAATTTTATGATGAGTTTTTCGTTGTTACTTTAGCCTAGAAGTCAACGTGGACACAGAACTTCTCCTCCATCTGAGGGAATTCATTGTGGGTAATGCATCTCGAAAACTTGGAATTAAAAGACTTTTCTATAATAGCAGTCTTTTAGATATGAAAAATCCACCTTCATATATTTCTTTCCACGAAAATGTGTCTCTTCCTTTTACTATTACTCCATACAATAAAATAGCACGTATACGTCCGAGTGTACCTATAATTATTTCGCAGTAGGTATTGGTGTTTCTCAAAGTCGTTTATTTAATTTTATTATCTATAACGCAGAGAATGAATATATTTTTTTCCTACAATTACTATCAAAACGTCATTATTGTTATAATTATATGTCAAAGACATGAGTAAAACGTATGAAGAAGTGTCTTTTGGCAGGAAAAAGTACAAAATAAACACAATAACATAAAAACATCATCGTAGACGAGTCGTTAAATAATTTTGTACCGCTTATATTTTTGTACTGTGTATAACTTTACCGTTGGTATTTTTTTTTTTTTCGAAACAGTATCAGCTTATGTTTATTTTTTTAAACAGTGCCTAAGATTTTTTATTTTTTTGGTTATAGAACATCAAAAGTGTTTTCTTTTGCACCTTGTTATTTTCTTTTCTCACTAACATTGCCACAAATATTATATTATTATAAGGGCCAGTTTCACAGTGCATACTTAACTAAATAAGTGGCACTTAATTTTTTTCCCATTCATGGACTTTAGACGTAGTTTTAAGGTCTGAGTAAGTGGAATTCAAGTGGCCAATATGGGAGACTTAAGTGTCACTTATTCCGATAAGTTTACACTGTGAAATTGGGCATTAGTTTTCCATATCTATAACTTAAGTGAAACTTACTTTACTGTGAAACTGGCTCTAAGTATTTTCTCCAGTGTTTTTTATTTTCCTTTTTTTTTCAAATGTTTTTTTTTATTTTTAATTGTTTTTCTTAAAATCGCTTAAATCACTTTTTCGCACACTGCACTGAAAGGAAACAAAACGAATGAGTTTACGCTCTCTCGCCGCATTGTGAATAAGAAAACGATTTTATAACAAGAAATATATGAAGTCACTAGGTTTAGGTTTTATACGAGCATTCATGCCAACAAATTTAGTTTTTTTAAGGGCCCTAGATACAAATTACTTCTAGGCCCAATAAAGTCTTAAAACGGCAATGACGTCAAATGAATTTAAATGAAGGTTTCTCTATAGTGAGTAATGGAAGATAAAATTAAACGTTACCACTTTGATTTATGTATTCTCTTATATGTACATATAAACTTATCTAACCCATAAATATCGATTAATATTCTCGTATAAAAGTATTTCTTTTTTAAGTCTTTATTTTCAAGCTTATATAACTCTGACATTTTTGAAACCAATCAATTTTTATTTCAATTAACAAGCAATCTCATGTTCAAGATCAATTGAAAACCACCCCTGTATAAAATGTCTTAAAAATCAATCTTAAATTATAAAACAGTATTTAAAATGTAATTGACAGTTATGGTTTTTCGTAACCACACTTTGATGGTTTCAACTTTACAATGTCAATTACAGAATTTTTTTTTATTTTTACATATTATAATTCATTCCATTTCCGTGATTTGCTTATTTAAACACATGTGAGTAAGTGTATATTGTTAAATAACCGCAAATCATTCACAGCACAACAAAATACAAACTCATACCACAAAGCTGTCACAAGAATATGATTGTAATCAATCAAAATCAGTGAGACACAGTATACCTACATTATATTATGTATATTTATGTGCATTCGAATAAATTAACATTTCACAAGCATCGCTTATTTTGCAACAAAAACAGTATGATTTGCAATTATTCGTGGGATTTTTTTTTTTGACTTTAAGAAATGGAAGGCTTTAAACCTCTTATATGCTTATTCATTTATAAAAGACTTAGTCAAGTAAATTCGTCAAAAAAAGAGACTAGGGGTTCTTATAGTCAGATTCCATTGAGATTTTAACTGTAGGTAGAACCTAAGAGGTATAATCAAAAGACTGAAACTTAGCTTCTCCCTACATTTTCCATAAAAGCTGGCCGTCTGAATAACCCATTTAGTATTTATCTTTTGTCAAAAAAATGTTGAATTTAATTACCACTTCTATTCTATCATAAACTTTGCGTTGTAAGTTGGTCTACATTTTATCTAAACCGGTCCGAAAAAATGACCCCCGAAAAGCCGGACAACTTTCCTTGAAAACTTTTCCAAAATTTTTTTGATCTTCCATCTGTTTAACTACAACTTCGTCATTTCACTAAACAGATAACTGTTGTGTGTGAAATTCTTATTTTTACATATTTTCAAAGTTATTTTGTTCAATTCAATTTTGTACTGAAAAATCAAAGCTTAACTTAAAGTTTGAAGCTTAAAATAATCCGAACCGAATCATTCTCATATAGCTTGAACTTTTCATTGATAAATTAATTGTTTTGTGAACTTGAGATTGTCTTTAACAACAAAAAAAAACGTAAAATTAAATACCAAATTAGTAGACAAAAGTCACTTAAATCTACGTGACTTAATGCAGGCACACCGCTTTGTGTATCTATAGGTATATATAGATCCAAATTTGTTGTCACTCAGCCTTTATTGCTATTTGCTGGCCTATAATTGAGATGTTGAAGTTGAAACTATGAATAATGTACAACTTGAGTGCTGTCAGGCAATAAGCTCGAAGTATATAGTGATTCCTTGGGGGACTTAACTTTAAGTGGACTTGTTGTACAGTATATGCTCACATAATTATTACCTAAATCAATTACCAAAAGTAGCTTACCTCATGACATTCATGCATTATAAATTATATTATTATGGACACTAGATTCATACGAATTAAAGTACATCAGCATATTATAATCCATTTAATGATATCATCGACGAGAACATGCAAAACAAAAATAATTATTTTTTAATTAAACTAAATTAAACTAAACATTAAAATGTTTGTTTGTTTGTTTTAATATTAAATTTATTTTCACACTTATATATTTTTAAAAAATATATGTCAACAAAATGAACTTTTAAATCAAAGCCACAATTAATTTTTGTGTGAACGTAAATATTAGCTCTCAACACGATTTCAGGTATAATAAAACGATTTGAATCAACCACAAATCTACTAAAACAATGTTTGGTCAGGAAATGTTTGGTCAGGAAATTTGGAATGTACTGTATGAATATTCCCGTGGGAGTCGAAATGTGTATATATATAGTTAAAATATTTGGAAAATCATTCAATAAAATATCCTTAGTTTACCATTGTTTGAAAAATAAAATGAACGACAGGGTCACACGTATAGTAGCTTTTAAAGTTCAAGTGACTTGGATTATTGTCAATGAGTGTGATATTGAAAAATATATTTTTGATTTTTAAAACTTAATTCATTAATTAAGTCTGGGGAAGCTTATGTGTTAAAATTGAAGAAAACAGCTTTTCCTTACCGATGTATACGGTGGCGGCTACATAATCCTTAAATAAAAGTTTATTTTTCTCAAAAATAGCCAACAATTTTTTGATAAATTTTGTATGTGTTATATTTGAAATATGCTCTATCTTTTGATTAAAAAAAAAAATTAACTACAAGTCGTTATGAAAGATATTTTCAATAGAACCGTGATTTTTTATTTGACTTTTGGTTTACAGATCGGTCGATTTCTAAAATTTGTTTAATGCTGAAGCGTTTAGCTCTACTAATATTTTCAAAAAAACTTTTAATTTCTACATCATTTGCAACGACATAACGTATAACGACAAGTCGCTTTAAATGCCCAAACAAAAAGAAACCAATCTTAATTAAGTTTGGTGGAAAATAAAAGACACCTACAGCCGTATCTATAAAAATTTTTAAAGTCCTCGTAACTTTAAAATACCTCTAAATAGCTTTTAAGGTGCGAAATCGGTACCTTTAATCAATTTTCACATTTAAGCAAGCTGGCCTCTTAACTTAAACATCATCACCAACGTTTAAATGTTACTTAAAGCCATTTTAAATATATTTTGATATTTGAGAAGAACTGTTTTGTAATTCCTTTTACTTTGGACAATACCTCCAGTGGGTTCTCTTTTTCTCTTGTTTGTAAATGAGCTCGTTTTTTGTTTGTATTTTTTGGAAACTGTCAAAAAGAGCCTAAAAGTATGCAATTTTTAGAATACGTGACACAATTGTTTAGTTAAGTATCAATGGGAAAACGATTATAGATAAGTATTAAAGTTACGTCATTTAAAGGCAATTTAATTTAATACTTAAGCACACTTAGGACCTCTAAGAGACGTTCTAAGAAAATGTAATAGATACGGATGCTATTCTTTTCTTATATAATCTAGCTGGGTTATTTTTATAATCTAGCTGGGTTATTTTATTTTATTACATATTTTGTTTTTAAAATTAAAAATATAATACTTAAGCAAATATTTTTTTTTTATTATTTGTTTGGTGAGTTTAAAACTACTGGTTGCTATAAGTGTTGTCGGATGTATTTTGGATTTTTTAAATATTAAAAATGTTTTTTTTTTCATTTGAAAACGTGTCAGTGAAATTTGTGTTGTAGGTGTTAAGTAATATATTCGTCAAAATGGCATTCCAAGTTTGTATATTTACAATTTTTTAAATACGCATAAATAAATATAAAACAAAAACTGGTAAAAATTTAAGCACTACAATTGATTTGGATTCCTCGAGTTCATAGGTTATTTAGTTTTAAATGCTTAATTTATTCCACTGTGGACTCTAATATATTTCAATTTTTTTATTTAAAAATAGAAAATCAAAAACTAACCTTCAGCCCACAAGAGCTATCTACATATTATTTATCAAAAAAGCCACGAAAGAAAGAAATTTTGTTTTACCCTGGTACCTTTAAAGGACAAAGTAACATACTTAGTACACCACACGCATAGGCATGCATCATAACCTCAATTCAAATTTATTTGAAAAAAAAATCAATATAAATTGCGAAGACAATCTTAAATAGGATAAGTTTTGGTAAACGAATTATTGGGCGAATACCATAAATAATTATTTGAAGAGAAATGAAAATAGACAAAATCTCTTCGATATTTGCTAATCTTAATTTAAAAAATTTTATTGAAAATAACCGATTTTTTTTTAATTATTGTTTTATAAAATTTTTGTAAACATTTTTAAGAACAAAAAGTAGTATGCCAATTTATAATATTTTTATTAATTTAGAGTTAAAAATTCAATTTCGAAAAAATCATCTTCCCATTTTTGAAATATCGAATGTAAAACATTGTTTTTTTTTTTAATTTTGATATAAAAATGTTTTATACTTTTAAGGAGATTTTGCAATAAATTTAATTTAAATTGGTTAAAGAAATAGTGAAATATTCTTAATGATGTATTGTTATTAACAGCATAGTGTAAAATTTGTTCCCGTCAGTTGGTAGATCGTACTTATATTAGAACACCATAAAAAATTCTAGTCAAAATCGTAGGGATTGTTTTGAGAAATGTTAGTTGTTTTTAAGCAGTGGTTTGGTAGCCACCGTTATTTTTGCTTATAAAAATAATTTCTAATGGCTGCTAATCCATTGCTAGAGTATTTTAAAAAAGTTTAATTAAAACCGACAAATTTTTTTTTAAATTCTAAAAAATATTATGTAAAAAAAATTGGTATGTATACTATTTAAACTTTTTAAAAAATTCAATATAATAAAATTAACCAAAACCAATCAAACTATTTTCGAGAAAAGCGAAAATCAAAAAAAAAAATGGTTGCATAGAAGTTGCCATTACTATCAAAATTTTTGAACTTTTTATTACGAAAATACTATTAAAACTGTGAGATTGTTTTTAAACCTATGCAGTGATTTTTGAAAGATATTACATTTTCCTAAAAGGCAAATAAAAAATAATACTTCAGGTATCGTTTTTCTTGATCCTAACAAATGAGAAAAATTTGTTGTTCGAAGTTTAAAAAAAAAAATAACGGTGCACTTAGGCTGCAGCCGAATAAACAAAGAGACGGACAGAATTGTGAGACCCATTTTCATTATTTTCCTTATAATCGAAATGTCAAGTTTTAACAAATCACAAGTTTGATTTTTTACGAATATATAATTTGCCATAACAATATCGCAATAAAAATAGAGGGGGTGGACCAAAATCAATAAAAAATTAATTCTGTAATTTCAACAATGCCGCAAAACTGTAGACGATTTAGCAGGATTTTAAAATTAAGAAAGTAGTTTTAGTTTGATATAAATCCAAAATCTTCACTTTCATAAAAACGGGCATCATTTTTTTATGAAAAAAATTCAGTTTTAAAAATAATTTTGAGATATAAATTACTAAAATATCGTTATATTATATTCTCTCTTTTAAAGTTTTGTTCAATTGTTCGATAAATCGCAATTTTGAAATTTAATTTTAATCGCATTGAAAATTTAATTCGCGAATTTTCAAAGTTTTTTCTTTTCTCGGATATGTAAGAACCAAAGTGTGCATATAAATGGTGAATGGAGGAGAAAATATAATCACGATCTGTACGGGCTGTACAGCGAGACTGACCTGGTCAAATGAGTCAAAACTTAGATAGCTGGGTCATGTAGAGCGAATAGACCCCAACGCTGCGACCCGTAAAGTCTTCAATGCAATCCAGAGGGACGGCGCAGTAGAGGAAGACCGCGACTCAAGTGGTACACACAGGTGGGGGAGGACCTCAACCAACTTGCCGTGCGAAACTGAAGACAGCTAGGTAGGGACCGAGCTGGCTGGACAGGCATGTTGGTTGAGGCCCTGGTCCATCCCAGACTGTAGTGCCACCTTAAGTAAGAAAGTAAGTATTAACCAAAATGACGCTGGATTTTCGGGAAAAATTCATTAACAGGACCAAAAATCGAAACAATTAAAAAAAATAATAATATACACAATTGCAAGATAAAGGACAATGGGCAAAATTGTATGGAGCGCTGGCCCAGCTCCAATAAGAACGACCTTTATATCATATATAGGTACGTATTCATACATTATTTATCAGTTAACCGTTTGCCTAAATTCGCTGTGTGGCGGAAGTAATTTAATTTTTAGTAAAATGAGTTCCAGGTTTCCAAATCTCTGTTTTCACTAATTTTTCTTTAATATTTTGTGGTTTCTTTTTGTTTACTTAGGTCAACTAATAAATAAAACATTAATCAGTACATTATCAGTTAAGTTTTTGTCAAAATATATAATGTCAGTGTAATATTAATTAATTAAATTATACAAAAAAATGATTTTTTTACACATTAACGCCTCCACTTTATGTTTATTATTATCTGACCCAGCTTATACGGTAGGTTTTAGTGATAAAAGAAAAATATTAAATAATATTAACTTTATTTAAAAATTTCAAAATACGTGATTTTTTTTAAATGTGAAATTCCGTAGGGTAAATTAGGGTAACAATGAAAAAGGTCTAGATTCTATTTTCTAAACGAAAAAAGATAGAGTATTAATTTTTCTTGTAATCGATAGATCTTTTTAATAAATAAATAAAGTTTTCCTTCACATAACATTTTTGTTTTATCACTAAAACCTACCATATAAGCTAGGTCAGATAATAATAAACATAAGGAAAAGGCGTTAATGTGTAAAAAAAATCAATTTTTTCGTATAATTTAATTAATTAATATTACACGGACATTACATAGTTTACATAAGTAAACATAAAGAAACCACAAAATATTAAAGGAAATTAATGAAAACAGAGATTTGGAAACCTGAAACTCATTTTACTAAAAATTAAATTACTTCCGCCACTCAGCGAATTTAGGCAAACGGTTAACTGATAAATAATGTATGAATACGTACCTATATATGCTATAAAGAGTGTTCTTATTGTAGCTGGGCCAAATTTGCCCATTGTCCTTTTGTAAAGTAAAATATGCTAAATGATATTTTCGTAATGAATTTTAGATTAGATTTTGAGTGTAGCCAAATTTTTATAATATCCTTATTGAAACTGGATTGCACAATTTACAGAGATATGATATAATGCTGTTTTACTACTAACAATTTGATCACAGAATAATATAGTGAAATGACTAAATGATTAAGCGAATTGAAAAACTTGCAAATAAAATTCCTCGAAAAATTTGCCCCAGGTACCCATATTAATTATACAAAATAGATATAGATTTTGATGAAATACATATTTAAACAATAAAACAAAAATTGCAATTGTATGAATGAAACTGAGTAAATCATTTAAAAAAAATCTTGGAAATTATAGCAAGCCTATATACAATGTATAATCCAATTGAGTAATTTTAAATTCTTTACACTTTTCCTAATAATATATCGCAAAACCTTTTAAATTTCAAAATAGAAAGTAATTTTTTTTTCCTTCCTCGACACTTCAATAATTATTATACTATGAAATATTAACAATTAAAATGTTGTGACCTGAGTTATTTTCCATTACAATTTTTCCAATTATTATATTTATGTACTTCGGACAATAGTTAATTACTTAAAAGTTATTCAATTCTAAATCTAAATTAATTAAATTAGATCATCATTTTTGTATTGCCTTGTTTGTGCTTAAAAAGTCTGAAGTACAAGTACACAAATTAAGTGCTTATTTCATTATTTCTAATTAAAATCGAAGAATAATCCAATTAATTCATATAAATTGTTATTTTGTTTTTAATTAGTAAACAAATTATTAAGCGCATGTGACCTACATTTAATTCGTGTATTTAAAAAAAAAATTTTAATCGTTAATTTTGTATTGAATTTTCAATTTTGAATGTATCGAAAAAAGTTTACATATTTTTAACAAAAAGAACAGAATTTAATTTTCTGATTGCAATAAGATACTATGACATGTCCATTGACTAGGGTATTTTGTAAAAAAAAAAAATACAAAAAACATTCAAAATAGAACCTACCTTAACATCGTTCTATAGTCTAAGCAGGATAAAAGTATTAATTATAATAGTCCACCCTTATAATTAAATTTAATAATAGTTCATGCTTTCTAATGGAAACATATGGCTGTTGTTATTTTTTTTTTAATCTAACCGCACGGAAATGTTCATTTATCACGATTTTATATGACAAATGAATATTTTGGTTAATTTATGGTTGTGAGTGCAATTGTCACATGCAAGGACGATAGATCACATTTTCGCGGTCAAAAATAATGATATAGTGTGGGAACTGGGAAGTAGCATTGGTAAAATGACAAATGTAAAACTATGTACATATATATAGCTCTTGATTATAGCACGGATAGTGAATAGGTATATTAGGCTAAATTGAAAAATTGATTTTATTTATTACTTCAACTCAGACTCTTCGCTTACGTAGATTATAATCAAAAATTCACATACTATAAGGATTTTCTAAATTTAAAAATATATAATAATTATAGATGATATAGTTTAATTAGCTAATTATTGAATACGCAAAAAAAAAAAAATAATTGTATTTTTAGATTTCAAAGAATGGGGTTTTTCTAACTTGACGTCAAATTAACAGGATACCATTTTTTTGCAATTCAAAAGAGCAATTAATTTATTTGAATATAGTCAATTTAACTTGTAAATAATTTCGTTATTTTCATTGTTTTCTTTTTTTGTATTTCTTGGGTTATTTTATATTTTAACCAACAATACGTGGAAGGATGTTCTATAGTCATTTCGGTTCAAATTTCTTGAAAACAAAAATTGATTTCGAAGCCGGACCAATTTTATTCTACACACACAATGACAAATACAAATTGAAAAATAAGATTACTAAAAATTGTTCAATATTGTTTTTCAGCTCAAATATCTTGAAAACAGAAACTCCAGAATAATTTTACTGTAACTAAGAATTAATGGAGTTTGTAAAAAAAAATTAATTGACGTTAATTGGCGAATACCAGAAACTATTAAAAATTCTTGAAAAATGTTTTTTGTCTTGACAGTGAAAACTGATTTCAACGCCGGACTAATTTTACACTAAACACAATGACGTTGTCAACAACTGATAAAGTTTGTAAAACCATTCAATTGACAGTTTAAAATTGTTCAGAAAATGCAAAACAAAACTACTAAAAATTGTTAAAAAAAATGTTTCGTCTCGAATATCTCGCGAACAGGTGGCCCATTTTTGGACTTCACTTGATTTTAAATTGAACACCCTGACCTGATATAATTGGTCTTCGAGAATCTTGAATTGGAAATTTTCTTATTAAACAAACTTTGGATCTTTAGTTTCCAAGGGCACCAATGGAAAGTTACCAGCGTGAGACCAAAGAACGGTACCTGCCACACAATTTTTTAAGCGATTTAAGAAAATCATATTTTTCTCAAAAACATGCCAACCAATTAAAAAAAAAACAATTAGTTTTAATGAGCATTGGGAATAGGTTACATTTTGGTACAACACATTTTTTTTATTTTTGCTGTTCTCAAAAATGATTCTGATTCTGGTTTTGATCAAATATTTTTGGAGAAATTTTTAAAAAAAAATATCCCTACCAAAATTTTCTAAAAAATATTTTTTTTTAATTTAATATTTTTTCTGAGAACTCAAGGTTTGGAAAAAAAAACTTGGTCAATTTTTATAAAATTGGCAGTAAACGGTTTTTCAACACGGTACTTACTAAAAATCTTTTTAAAAAACCACTTATCTAATCTAAATCTAATTTAACTCGAAAACTACCCCAAGAATTTTTATAAAATATTGTGTAACCTTCAATATAAGTCTTTCTACTAATAACTCGGAAATAATTTTAAATTTAACCGTTGTTAATTTCCTATAAGTATTTAGCCATTTTCGACTTATTCATTGCGTTAGACAGAAGATTCTATATCAAGTCTTAATAACAAATTGCACGTATCAAATTTTTTAAAAAATAATTTTTTGAAATAAAAAAAAAAATCAAATTGCTTTTGCGAAATTCGAAAATTCAAAAACATAGCTATTATTTTTTTAAATTTAATTTTCAACTGCACATTCATTGGTATCTATTTAAAACTAGGGTGCTAAATTTTTTCCAAAATTCAAAAAATAATTAAAAAGAAAAAATATTTTTTTAAAACAAAACCTTTTTTTACAAATTAAGTTTATTAAAGAAATCAGATTATAATCTTAAAATTGTTCAAATAATTTCAGAAGGTTTTAATAATCAATTCAATTTATTTCTAATTATGTGGATACATTGTAGGTACATATACTAGGTATGTCGATTTTTTACAATTTTTTAGGCGATAAAATTTAGTTCATAAATTCAAGTCGACCGTTTCAGTGATTAATCAGGCTAGACTCATGCATAAAATGAAAACATCAAAATTTGACCTCTAGGATGCGTGCCACCTAGGGAAAAAACGATGGTCATTTGAACTATGTCATATACTCCACAGTCCACACATAATATCACTAAAAGACCTTTCAAATACATATTTGTATTTATTGTAGTAGAATATTTTTACTTTTTTTTTTTTTACTTTATTGCACAATTTACACAGTTATGGTTTAAATCTTAAATACAAAAATAAATACGTAAATATTTGTTTATATCACAACACAATTTTTTTATTCGATTTAAACCGTTCCTTTAATTTCCGTTACTTTAATGTTATAACTTTAGTCATCCTAAGCCAAGGTATTTTTGAAGTGGCCACACTAAAAGCATACATCTTTTTCGTACCAGTTTTTACAATGTAAAAATGATGAAGTGACACGAAACAATAGTGACATTCACTGCATGCCACGATAATTGACATTTTCATACTTTAAACTCCAATTCCAAAACCTATTTTTCTTAAAATAAATTGTAAGGTTTTTTGAGTTGATTTTTAGAGGCCATAATTTTTGACGGGTTTAGTAATTATTCTGTAAAAATACCAAAATTCAGTTTCCAAAATTCAGTTTCCAAAATTTTGTATTCGAAAATTATGTATTTTAAAATTCTGTAAATCTAAAATTCTGTATTTCAAAATTCTGTAAAGCCATAATTCTGTATTTCAAAATTCTGTAATTTAAAATTCTGTATTTAAAAATTCTGAAAATCTAAAATTCTGTTATTTTAAATTGTGTAAAACCATTTAATTATTATGTATTTCAATATTCAGTATTCCAAAATTCTGTATTTCTAAATTCTATAAATTACAAAAGAAAAATTTTTGATAAAGAAAAAAGTGCATTTGAAATTCAGCATTTTGGAGTTCAGAATAGTTTTTTATTTACAGAATTTTGATATACAAAAATCTGGATTTACAGAATTTTGGTATTCAGTATAATAAATTTATTAAATAATAGAAAAACAGTATTATGTTCATACAGAATTTTCAATCCATTTACAGAATTTTATTCATAAAGAATTTTGTAATACAGAAAAACGACCCGTTCCCATTTTTAACATGTCAATTCTTCCAAAATCTTCCAAAAAAATGATCGTTTTTGAATAATTAAAAAAAGAACAACATTTTTCATCCCACAAAATAACAAAAGCCTTTGCCCAAATTTTAAGGACATTCATTAACACATAAAAATGAAATTCTGCCTTATCGGAATTTATTCGTAGTGATAAAGTCTTATTTTTATATATGTATTTATATTTCTTCATATTTTATTTTTAAATTTACCGATGATTTTGTTTAACTAGCCCAAGACCATATAAATATGTATACAAAATTATATTTTTCAGTTTTTGTTAGCACCATTGTGTCAACTAATTTTATTGTTTAAAGTTTATTACATTTTAATATTATTACTAAAAGCTTGTAACTTGTCATTATACGCTTAATTTTAATTTTAACTTTCGTATAGATCAGTTATAAAAGCTGATAAACTTTGTGTTGACATAATATATTGCGTTTTGTTGCATGTGAAAAAAAATATCACGTTTATTTGAATATGCACTTTTAATTTTCATGGTCGTGACATCGTTATACGAACAACAACAGAATATACAGCATTGCAAAATAAATGTATTTATTATTTTTTTAAAGTAAGTAATCATTAAATCAGGTTGAATTGAAAACGATCACGTTTTAGGTTAAGAAAAATAAAAAAAGTAATATAATCATTTTGTCTATACAATATTATAAACTTGATGGCGCCCTGAAAAACATTTATATTAATTTTGTTTAATAAACAAGTTAATAAAATACAAAAAAAAAAATAATTGTACATACATTCAATACAGGATGAGGCTATAATATAATCTGAAGTAATTTAAATGGAAATAAAACTATATACGACATTTCAAAATGAACGAAACGAAATCTCATCCTGAATTTTCAAGGCATCGAACTTGAAAAAAATAATATTAATAAACAATTTATGTATTCGCAGAAGATCCTTAAGCACCAACAATAATAAAATTTAAAACCTTTCAACTTGATTTATAGCTTTTGTAATAAAGCAGCCTTCTACACTATACCAATGAGAAATTTACATAATACCCACACCCACATTTTCTTTTTTATTGAGCAAACCGTAATTACTTAAATGATTCATAAATTGCACTGCTTGCATTTTTATATCTGCAATATTTGTTTTTTAATTATTTACATATTATATTCATTTTAAGAAATTATATAATTTGAAGGAAATAGACAAAAATAAAATAGAATAGAATAAAAGAAAAATAATCAAAATTCTAGTAATATTTATAGTCTTTGACAGAATGAGAATCAACAAGAACGAAGTTTTTTTTACAGAAACGAGTTTGGTATCAAATGAAAGGTGACGTTGTACAATTAATTGAAAAAAAAGCTGAAATATTTATTTTGTAATCAGCAACTTCAAGCTCATATATCTCGACATTCCCATGAACCATATTAAAAATATTTCACCCATGTAACGGGCTCAACGTCACCTTTCATTTGATACTAAATTCGTTTCTGTATATTCTTAATCATAGCTCCATATAGTAAAATGGGCATTCCCTTTAAAGAGATAATCAATGCAATTTGTGATAAATTTTATGAAATATTTCACATCAAATGCAGCAAATTACCTTTATTATAAATGTAAGTGAATATACATATGTTCTTGTTAAATGCATATGCATTTATTCATCTGATCTTGATTGATTTAAATCATTTTCTCTCATGACAACTTAATAATATGCATTTTTAATTTTATTATTCGATATTAAATGTAATTTGTATTCCATGCACCTGTGTGATTTGCGGTTATTAATTAATAATATATCCAATGTGGTTGCACAATAAACACATCTTAGAAACTAAAGCAAAAAACTGAAATTACCTAAAGGAAAAATAATTCACATTGTCAAGTCCAAACGTCACTTAAGTGCAATTAATATGGCTGTGACAATGACCAATGTTATATCGAAAAGCAATAACTTTGTAATATGAATATTTTTTTTATATTTACTCATTGTCAACTTGTTATATTGATAATCATTATAATTTCAATGAACATGAACTACAATATAATTTGAACATATAAAGGGTCTTCAGTAATAAGAAATAATAAAACAAAACGAAGCACTACACCTGCTCAAAACTCCACTTTTCGGAGCAGGTTTTCCATTTGGTATATGAATAAAATTTCGGATTACTAGCATTTGCTCAACTCACTGGCTCAACTTTTTGATGTGTAATCTATACCAGCGGTAGGGTAGACTAAAAATGTAAACCTTAAGTGTAATACGTCCCGAGTCACACATTTCGTGTCACACTTTACGGTGTAATTGGTGTTTACACATCTTAACAGTGACTCCCGGCACTCAGACAATTTTTTTGTGTTGTGCATCAACTCTGAGCATGTGCTCCGTTTTTTTCTTTCACCCATTTAAGGTAGTTATCGATTCGGCTTATCGGTTATTGAGTCTGGAAAGAACCAATGTGGTAATATTTTTTATTAAAATCTCATATTCGACTTTTTTCGTGACTGCATTAACACTCCTTTAAGTCTACCTAGGTTGGTATAAAACAAATAAATAGAAAGGCTTTTATTTTTATAAAAGATTCATAAATGAACAAGGATTCTGTTTCTGTTTTTGTTTTTGAATTCAATGACATTGCAGTGAGATGGAGGACAAACGATAAACTTAAAAAGCATCTCAAAAGAATGTAAAAGAAAAACCTTTTTTTTTTCTTTTTGGTTCAGATTTTTCTGTTCCATTTTGTTATAGTACCCCGTTTGCAATGCTCTTAGATTTTTTATTTTATATTTTTTGTTTCTTGTTTTATTGACGTTTGTGTTTATAGTATTTTCATTTTATTTTGGTTCTCAGTTGCTGTTTGCCATTTTCGTTCAATTCCAGTTCAGTTTAGAGCCCAGAGTTCGGGTGTGCATGTGCGGTGTGGTGTTGGTGTGCACACTGCTTCAAATGAACAATTTAATGGCACGTGCTCGCCGAGTGATCACACAAAAAACCAGACAAATTTCCGGTTGGGTGGGTTAGGTATAAGGCAGAACACCAAGGCTGCTTGAGGCGGACATGGTTGATGGTGATGGTGATGATAACAACAAAAAAAAAAAGAGTTAAGAAATTGCCTTAACAATTGCAGCTGGGGGATGTTGTTATTATAATAAATATAATATGCACGCAAAGTTTAATGGGTAGATAACGTCGTCAAGGAGGTGTATTCATATTAATATCCATATTTATGTGTGTAGATATATAAATTTATGAAAAAAAACAAAATAATTTCCCTTGTATAAAAATATGAAATGTATACCAGCCACCATTAAAACATTTTTTGGCGGCGGCAGCCCCAAGATTCAGTAAATTTATAAATATGATATTTAATATTCTGTCTATTTTTAGACTCTTTAAATGAAATCTGAAAAAAAATATAAAAGGTTCTAGTTTTCCCGGAAAATGTACATTGTTACATTGTTGTTCTCCGTATGAGATACAATGAGATAGGTACATATTAAAATTTTTGAAAAGGGAATTTATACTTTTATGAGATTTCAATAAATTTTCTTTGAATATTTTCATGGAAAACCGAAAAAATCACCAAAAATAATTTTTTTCTTTTTATTTTTAGAATTTTGTTTGCTGAAAAGAAAAATTATGGCAGACGTTTTTGAGATTACCAAGGGAACAAATTGGTATTCACCAATAAGACAGACATATTTTACGTGACCTATGAAAGAGGTGGTCCGTTGGCGTTTTATCGTCAATCGAAACGTATCTCTCATTGATATAAAATTCACATCAGTGTTCGAACCTCGGTTGTAAAATTTCGGAGCAATTTGTAAAAAAAATGGAGTAAATCTGGAGTTTATATTTGAAAACGAAAGCAAAACTAAAGTTAAAAAAAAACTGAATTTTTAACAATAAAAAATAATGTGAAATAAAAGAATAGAAGAATAGAAGAATAGAAGAATAGAAGAAAAGTTATAGTACAATATTGTAAGTGTTGGCGTTGTTTTTTGATAATTTTTTTCGAAATTAAAACCTAATTTTCATTTTTTTATTAAAAACATGGAAGCTTTAGTCTGCTTATAACTATTTCATGGTTTTAATTTTTAAATATCTATCGAATCTACTGCACTGTGCCATTTCGACAATTCGAAGACTCGCCAGATATTCAAAACTATGAAATAATTACAAATTTCCTAAAAAAAACATCAGTTCCCAAGATATTTAGTGTACATATTTAATTTTACAATTTGTTTGTTTTGCAAAAATATTAACTTGTATCATAAAGATGGATAACGTTTAGAGTGCTTAAATCCCAATATATTACATACTAGCTTTCTATTAAGCCTATCACCAATTGAAGTATTATATTAGTCCACCATTGAATTTTGACCCATTTGGGTAGGTTACAAGTCCACAAATCAATTGTGGACTTATAACCCACGTTGGTGGGCCAGAATTCCGCAAAATATTCTTGTGGACTTTTTTTTTCCGTACAAACAATTCAAGCTGTTACAAACATTTAAAAACAAATTTTTAAAACTAGTCCAGCCATTCCTAAAGCACTCAGATTTTTTATTTTTTTTTGTCACTAAATGAACATACATATGTTTATTGTCAATGTGAGTCTTTTTAATCTTCAAATAATATAGAAATTGTTTTGCCAAATTTAGGCCTGGTCATAAGTCGTGAGCTGAGAATCCTGAGTCGTGTAGGAGAAGAATTAAGCAACCGCGAGGTAATTTTTAATAATAATATTTCAATTGACTAGCATAATGTGCAGAAACAAAAATAAAGATTTTTTTTCGAATTCAATAAATTTAAATAAAATTGCGTATACGCCCGAGTGCACCATTGTTTTATCGATGTTTTAAGAGAAAATAAAACAGTGATACTTTTACGGCATAATGAAACGGTTAAATTCAAATTTTAAAATACATAGGTATGTATGTGGTTCGACTTTAGATGAAATTAGAATGACCGCCATTTATAAGTTTGACGAATATGAGTATTTATGATCTTTACTTATTACCTATTAGATCAACAGACAAACAAGAAACTTCTCCATGAAAATATACATACATAATTCAACCAAAACATATTTTTCATTTGATGCACCCTTATCTTCTCCTCTCCCCTTATAAAATACTCCCTAGCAAGACAGATATTTTGATGCACAGCTCTTGCTTCTTCATTCTTATTAGCTCTGTTACTTTGTAAAAAAAAATCCTAACCAATAAAAATTTAATTTTACAGTTTTCTTTCACAATTAGTTATAGGTGGTCATTAGGGCTGGAGTTTAAGCCGCCACCATCTCGAATTTTCGAAAAAAATGACTTAAAATAGAAAACAAAAAATCAAAAACACAGACAGCAGCAATTACAATTTAATGTTACAACTTTTTTTAAAACCAGAAATCCATTCGTCCATTCTGTTTTTAAGTCAAATTTTTAAAGTGAATATACTTTTTGGAAAATTAGTTTTTAAAGTCAAAATTTTGAATTTTTTTTCTTATTTGGACACAATTTTTTTTTTAATCTAACGTTTTTATTTATGTTTCTCATCAAGCATGTATATAAGATTTTGATTCGAACAATTTTGTGTGTAATATCTGAGTTAGAGCCAAATTACACTTAGTTTTGTTTATACTACATATATATTTATTTAATAATCAAATAGGTAGGTACGTATGTATATTGACAAATAAGTCCAAGTATATCAAAAAACCTGGTTCTTCCAGACTGGTGACTGCGATGGATATTGACCATGAACTGGATTGTTATTTAAACCAAAATGGGTTTAACATTCCTTATTTAAAAAATAAAAAAAAAACCAACACTGAAATCTTCTCAGACTTCCCAAATCCCTAACTAAATAAAAATAGTTTATGTTCTGTAGATAAGTAGGAATGTGCTACAAAATCTTTCACCTGTCTATCAAATTAGTTTTTCCTTTTTGTTCATCAATTTTAAACAAAATGTTTGACATAGATGTAACAAAATAGAAAATGAACATAAAATACGTGCTACATATTAATTAAACTGTCAGTTTTACTAATAGCTTATTTATTTTAAGCTCGAAGCTATATATATCTGTATTTCGCTTCAATTAAACTTTCCATGTGTGTTAAAGCCAAAAAAAAAATAAATAAAGTATGAAACAAAAACATATGTATCCTTTCAATCTCAATTAATCTCTTGCTTTCATAAACAACAACTGAAAACTACCTACAGTTATTATAATATGTTGATATATAAATTCACCACCGATATATTTCATTCTCATTTTCATTCCACAAAACCATTTTAGTTTAATTACATTTTGACATCGCCACAAATTTATCTTTTAAATAAACTCTTTGCTTAAATTAACCTCCTGGTTGTGTATATCTATATCTAGATAACATAACCTTGTTCTAACCAATGTGAAATTCAACCCATACTCAACATTGGGAATTTTTTGTTTGCACTTCGTCAAATACAATTAAGGAGACCAAATTCATGTTAACTACTGGAAAAATAAAAATAAATATTCTATATGCCGCACCCACCCAACTTACCCACACCCTTATCATCATAATTTGTCACACTTGCAGAATTGTTAATTTATTTACAAAAGCAATGTGTTGCAAGTTGAGAATAATTTAACCAATTCACGTCAAAATAAAAAATACAAAACTTATTTTGCATGAATAAACGAAGAGACAACAAAAAAACTGACAAAAAATAAAGAAAGGAGACAAAGACAAGACACAAAATGAGTGGAAATAAACAAAAACCTCAAAAGACCTGAAACGTGTTTACCTATATCAATGTACGAGCATCTCTACTCGTATAGCAAAATTATGTTTCCCTCGCTACTTCTTCAATTGGTATCTTTTTTTTCTGCTTTTGTTGTTGTCTTTTCTTTACATTATTTGAAGTCTGATCTATAAAAAGTGAACTGCATGCCAACAAATGGCATTAAAGATTCAACTTGCACGATCATCATTGAGTCCAAAGTCCAATATCTGTTTGGGTCGCTGTTCAAAGTCCATTTTAAATTTCACATTTTCCACAATCTGTTTCATCAATTACTATACCTACATTGTATCTAGTATCTTTTTCTCTTCAAGATTTTTACCCTTTGTCGAAAATTTAAGAGACAACAAATGAAACTTAATACCAAATAAAGTATTAAAAGGTACTGAGAATGTATTGAAAAAGTATTATATTGTAAAGTTGTTACAAAATGAGAGAAATACTGTTTCTTTTTCTTCTCTTAATCGATTTATTCCATACTCCTTTTTTATGAATAAATCTTAACTTAGAAGTGTATGGCAACACTTTTGTCTCTTAGATTTTTGTTTTGTTTCAAAAGAGTGCCAGTATATGAGAGTGGAAATTCCAAAGCAATATTATTTGCTATTTTCGATCAATACAAAAAAATAAATTTGTTCTGGTATACAAACTTCAAACAGATGTGGATATTTTTAAAAGCTTGATACGAGGATAAATTTTCCCACAGCTGTTTTGTGTAGGCATTATTTATCATCACATCTGATTGTGTCTCCATGATACTAGAGGTAATAGTGACTTTTATTTTTTTATTAAGGTAATTAAAAAAAATTGTGACCCACATTTTAAGTTTATTTAAATTATTTGAAGGTTAATTTGTCATTTAAATTTATAAATTTGTTTATCGTTTACTTTGTGTTATGTACGATCACAATGATGTTATTTTAATGTCTGGATGTAATGAAATAAATTAGTTATGGGAGGGTTAACTTTTATGGCGTCTCCCAAGAACGTAGTTTAGTCTAACAATAGGGTTGTATAATGAGGGAATATAAAAAACTAAGCTAACTTCAACGTGCTGCACATTATATGTATGTAATGTGTATGTATGTAATATGTATGTTTATGTACATATGGATGGATATGACATTTTAAACTGAAAATTTCAACAAAAAAAAATAAACTTATAAATATTATTATGTACTAGCCTACCCGTGCGAGAATTCTCGCAATTACATAAAAATAAAAATCGCACGAAAACAAACAAGTGCAGTATTTTGAACAAATTATTACACATTTTTAAAATAAAATTATAATTCGTCAAATCAGCAGGCAATTTGCTTCGTTTGACAACTCATTTGTCACAATTGGTGTGCTATGAGAGTCGGAAAGTGAGTATCTAGACTACCTATAGAAATAATATATATAAGATCGTTTTGACAACAACCCTTTGATTTCTTTAATAATTTCGGTACAGAAATTCTAAGAACATATTATTAAAATGAAATTGTGAAATTCATGTTGAAAAATAATTTACCCGTTTTTTTTTTAATGAATTAATAAAATAGTAAATTTCAAATCTACATTGTGTTTTTTTGTTTGAACATTTTTATGCTGATTTGATTATTTAAACTTTTTATTTTATAAATTAATTTTTATCGATTTATCTGATAACAAGAAAATTACGAATAAATTACAAAACATTTTTTCTGGTTTTTTAATTTATTTGTAATTTATAAAACTCGTGTAATAATTCGACCGCGTAATTTTTGTATTTATATAGAATTTGATAATAAGAAATTGGAACATGAAAAAAAAGTTTTAGTGAGAAAAAGCTCCCTAATAAATAATAGATCCTAATTATATCTAAGCCTACAAGTCTAAGACCCCGCCATAGGACGACTTACCCTCATCGAGTTTCCAGATAAGGAGTATACAGTTTTTAGGTAGGCATAGAGTTGCCACGCTTAAAATTTTGGTATTTGTGTTTTTCAATTATCTGACCCAGCTCATATGATAGATTTTAGTAATAAAAAAAAATATCATGTGAAAGGAAATTAAAATTAAAATTTTTTGAATACGTACGTGATTTTTAAAAAACTGAAATTGTAGGGTATAAATTAATTATGGTAAACCGTAGAGAAAGGTCTATTTTCTAAACAAAATATGATAGAGAGTTTTTTGTTCCTTCAATCGGTAGGTCTTATAAATACACGGTGCCGAATCTGGAAATTTTGCCGCTCTAGGAAAATTGCTATTTCGCCGCTTCAAAAAAGAAAGAAAATAACGCCAACATTAACATCTACGTTCGGTTTAATTTAATAGCAATCAAAAGCTTTTGACAAAATGCATACTTGTTTACAAGAAATTTTGAAACTAAAATGCTTATCTGCGCGATTTCATTTTTGGAAATCTTTTAGCTTTCTTCTTTTTCGCTCTTGGTCATTGTTAAGCGAAGATAGGTTTTATAAGCTTAAGCTTCCAGAAGCTAACTTCACCTGATGCAGTACTTACAGGAAACGTGAATAGTATCTTAAATGTTGTTAAAATTTTGTTGATACAATTCAAGTAAGAAGTGTGAAACTAAATAGTTTAAAATAGACAAAGGTTTGAAATTAACAACAGCAAGGATATTTATATGCATTAAAACTGGTACAAAAATACTGTTGACAATACAAACTTGAATTTGTGTAAACGTCTACCAAGTTCAGCTTTTAACCTTGAATTCCGAACATTCTGCAATTTCAATGAATCATAAATTTATGACTAATTTTCTGTGAAACACGTAGTTGCTCTGCTTGACCGACGGGTATCGGATAAATTTTTTAAAGCTATTAGCTTAGAACATTCAGCATGTTTTTGAAGAATGACCCAGTGCTTCGGACAAAACCGAGGAACAAGGAAGCATAGTTATAGAAATATTGTTAACCTTTTTTAGTTTTAAAATTATTGTACTGATTCTGCCGCCCTTGTCAAGTGCCGCCCTAGGAAATTGGCTGTTTTGCCTACAGGCAGGTTAGGCACCGTTTATACATATAATAAAAGAAAACTCGAGATAAAAATATTGTAAAGCCAAAAAGCAAAAATAGACGTTGGAGAAAAAAATCAAACAAAATCAGAATGATTTTTACTAAAAGTTGAATTTATAGTTTCGAAACAGACCCGTATTTGCAATTTATGCTTTTTTCACGGATATGTTTGTGAATTTTTTATCAATTTTTGTTGAATTTTTTGTTTACCTTTTTAATCTTATTAGTAAGTATATTTTCATTTAAAACAACATCAACATAAATAGAATTTTATTACAAGTACGATGGTACTATTTTGTTTCCAAAAACATTGTCCACATCCGGAGATTCCGAACTTTTAACAATCGATATTTTGAAATTTCTCAGTGTGTTTTAAATCAATATAAGTTAAAGCGTTTTTCTATAAAAGATACCGTGGCAAATTATATTTCGACAAAAAATTACAAAGAAGTAGCTTTTACTTGTAAATAGTATTAACAAATTATTTTTATAAAAATCTGTAAAGCGGTTTTTGGGAAGATACAATTTTCCTTGATTTAAATAATGTCCTGGGAGCTACCAAAAAAAGCTTGACTTTTTCTAACCAAGTTTCAGAAAGTATTAAGAAAGCTCAATTTTTAATTAAAGTTTTGTATCCACTGTTAAATAAGAAATCTCATCTCAGTCTTGAAAATAAATTACTAATATATAAAGTTGTTTTTCTCCCTGCTATGCTATATGCTTCACCTTGTTGGTATACTTGTGCCGAATGTCACTACAAAAAAATACAAATCTGTCAAAATAAAATCCTTAAAACTATTTTAAACCTCCCTTGGCATTTCTCAACCATAGGGATACATGAAATTGCTGCTATTTCTACAATAAAAGATAGATGTTCGAAAATTCATAATAATTTTATTAACAAGTGTTTATTGAATGAAAACGCAATATTAAAAAATATTCCTAAATAATTACATAGATATGTTAAATTGTTTTATGTTAGTTTTAAGTTTTTAATAAAATGTCCAATGAGTTTTTAGGAAACAAAAAAAAAAAACACCTTTCTCAAAACAAATAACACTATTCCTAATTATTTCTCCATTTTGTTAAATTTATAGTTGCTAAGAATGTATAATATTCTCATCTCTATATATTAAGTATCTTAAAAGCAATCATGTATAATAAATGTATAATCAATAAAAAAAATTAAGTTTGAAGAAGATTAATACAATTATAAAGGCTCACGCGGTCCCATACAGATAGACATACAGAATTAAGAGACCCACTATTTTCCGTCTTCTCTATTTTTTGAATGTCAATTTTGACCAAATTATCGTGTTCGTTTTTTTTTACGAATTTAAAAGTTTTAACTTAATTTCGCAAGTAAAAATACAACTTAAAAAATAGTATAATCATTAACTACTCACTTTTCGTCAAACATAAATAAATATCCATGAATCTGTAAAGAAAAAACGTAAAAATAAAATTAAATTAATTTTCAAATAGTTTTTTATTATTTTAAGAATTTTTGTTTCATTTGTATTTGAAATCTCACGTCAATAATTGTACTTTAAAAAATGATGTATGGCGTATGAGTGTTTTTTTTTTTGGTAACTGATTCCTTATGAATTGAATTTAAGAACATTTAAATTGTCTTATATATTTTAAATCATAAGAAATTAAAAAGATGTGTGTCTGTAAATGGTCTTATTTCTTAAAGTCAAAGCAATAATATTTCAATATATAACAACGCCTTATATAAAATAAGATTTAACAAAAATTTGCAAACAAAAACTTTAAATATTATTCTTGCTGAAAAAAATATTTATTAAAATGAAATATATTTTCATCCAAAATAACTTTCTGAAATATATTTTGTTCAAGTTTCCTATTTTGTTTAATTCGTGATAATAAAAAAAAATATTTTACCATTATTTTACGTTTGCATAAAAAATAGTAAAAAAAAAAACTATACACTTCCATTATGTGACCACTTGTTGATACACGCACACACATTTGCAAACGAAAATATTATTTACCTAATAGAAAAGCAATTCAATTAAGAACCCTGATGGAATATAAATTTATAAACGAAGCTGGTCTCGTATAGTGAATGTAGGTACCATCATACCTTGTAAAAATATCCCAGGTGTATAAATTCGCATGCAGTGTAATTAATCAAAAACAATTAAAAATCCATGTCATTCCTTTGGGTGAAATTTGTGTCCTTTTATGAAAATTGGTTTTGAATTTTTTTTTTTCTGTTTTTTGTTAACCCAGTGCCATCAGTTAGCAGGTTGTATATATCCAAAAATTAAAGCCTTAAAGAACATGCAATATTTAAAAAAAAAAAACAAAATCAACTTACATATTATCAAGTATGTTTTTTCATAGTCAAAACCAAAAGAGCAGTCGATCTTTTGTTGACTAAGTACTAAAATTTAAGTCAGCTGTGTGACAACTATGAGAAATTGTTTAATTTCTGAATTTTGTCTCGTTTTTTGAACACATTGACCTTTAAACTTATAATTCAGCAAAGCTAGTAGGTTTTGACTTAAATCAGCCTTTGACTATAAAATATTTATATCACCATCAGCAAGTTCCTATACCAACTGTAACAGTCTAATCTTCCAAAAAGCCACTGCCATGGCAATACCATCAGTATTGGTTAAAAGGAAGGTATGTTAGGTACTGTTTTTGAGGTTGACATTTAAGGATGTTGTAAATTATGTTGATGGAGTAAAATTTTGATGACTTGGTCTAAAGTGTTTGTACCTTCGTTTGGGGAATGTTTTATGTCTTTCGACAAATTGCTGCATTAAAAGTCTTGTAGGTATAATATGTTGGTTGGTGCAGGTGGTATAGGTCTTAAGGATTTTTTTTTTTTAAGGAAACATTTATACGAGTTTATGCGCAACACATATGAGGCTATACGACAACGAAAAACAAGGATAACTAATGTCATGTGACAAATTGTTTGGAAAATTAACTTAATTGTTTCTTTTGCACATTTTGCGTCGGCGGTAGAATTTATTGTTATTGCATTAAGAGGGTTTTGCTTTATACTCGTATAAGAGGCCAGTAAAGTCATTTGAACAGTGTTTTTTTTTTGTCTACTTTAAAAATTTATTGAAATTCTGTGAAATATTTTGATATGAAATGCTGTAGATAAAATTATTGTTTAAATTGATTTTTTTTTGTTATTTTAAAATAGGTACGAGATTTAATATATGTGTGGAGGTCTAAGTCTATGTCTATGTCTAAGCACCTACCTACATAAGAAGGGAAACACGATGATACCAAGCATTCTACAGGGTGGGTCAAAAGTTTTTCTTTTTTTTTTCTTTTTTAAGGTACTTATAAAACAAACTTGGGAGATTTACTAAAATGAACTACAGCGCTTTAGAGAGGACCAAACTAATTCACTCGATTTATTTTAACCCAAAAAGCTTATTGGCGTCATTTTAGTAAGCCTCCACGTTCTCGGGATTCGACTGCACCAGACTTTTTTCTGTGGGGTATTTGAAGAGTAAAGTGTACGTAAATATACCCACCACCATCCCGGAGCTGATGGAGAACATTCGTGCTGAAATACAGGCGCTGATCCCAGATGGCATACGAAGTGTTATGGAAAACGCTGAAAAAATCCGTCTCTGTGAGCATGAAGCTGGTGCTCATTTGAGTGAAATAGCCATACTTAGCTCAAAAATATCTCCATAAATCATACTTTGAGATTCTAAAATAAATTATTAATACAAAATTAAATCCATAAAAGTTATTATCACTTTTACTTAGGAAGTTACTTTTGACCCACCCTGTATAATTCAGTGATACATTGAGCGCTGTATAGTACCATTTTTATACCAGAATTCAGGAGTTATGTAGGTCATCGCCAAGTTTTAAAACTGGTAATCACTTTGACTCTAATCTAAGGTAGCCCCGTAGAAAAAAAACGCACGGGATCGATTCAGGAATAATTTTAATTTTAATTTTAATTAAAAAAAACAAATTATAAAAATTAAGCAGTTGAAGATTTTATTTTTCAGTGGTGGTCCTGTAAATTTGAACTAAGTAAGTATAAACGACCAATGTTATAATCCATAATCCTTTTTTGTTTAAAATAGTTAAATATGAATTACAAACTTTTTTCAATGAGATCCCAATCAAGTGATTCAGACTGTAATGTTTTAAAAGACACAAAACTTATTATTATTTTTTTTTTTGTAAATGAAATAACAAAATAAAACAACTAAATGTCCTTGTGAAGGATAATATCTTTTCTATGGATTTTAGTTTTAGTTGTTTTTATATTTTCTTGTCATAGCCAAGACAAGAATAGATAGTTAGCAGCAAGATAAGATAAAAACGGATGATGTAATAACAACAACTACAACAACAAGAGAAAACAAAAACTATTCACAAACTTTCTTTGTTTCCGCTTATCCTTATTTCACCGTCAATTTCATACAAATCAAGCTTAAGAGATCCTGTTTTTGGCGTGAAGAGGATTTTAGGGATTAATTAATGGGTTTTCCACGCTCTTTAACTGTGATTGAAAAAGGAAAAACAAAAAAAATAAATGAAGGGATATTTATTTTACGGACACGTTCAAGATTTCATTTTTTATTTTTTGTAGAAAGTTCTGAATTATTGTTTATGTATATACAGAGAAAATTATTTATAAATACTCTCCTCTCTTGGAGAAGCATTATGTAAAAATGCAATTTTTCAAGAATAATTATTTTCTTTTAATTCTATGCTCTTCTGATTTCAGCTCAAACAGTACTGACCGAATGAATGGATTTTTTGTTTGCTGAAGTATGCACAATTTTGTAAGTAAAAAATGATGAAGATGAAAAATAAGCATTTTAGGTTTAATAGAACTAAAATAAAATAAAATAAAATAAAATAAAATAAAATAAAATAAAATAAAATAAAATAAAATAAAATAAAATAAAATAAATTAGTATCAAAATAAAACAAAACAGTGTCGATGAAATTACTCAGCCTTGCATTGTCCCACTTTGAAAACATTTCCTGTGCACAGATCATGATATTTGTACTAATATTTTGCCTCAAAATACAGTAGCAAATTACTTATCTGGATTGCCTCTCCTTTCCTGCATAAAGCAAAGACAAACAAATTCCACATTTAAACTGTCGAAAGCCTTGTAGAAATCGATGATGAAGCAGTTTAATTAAATAAATAAATTCGGTGGCGGGACAGCTCGTGGAGAACCAACTCTCAACCATTCCTGTGTACGTGTTGTTGGCAGGAATGGATGGGACCTCCAATTTTCTGCCGAATTCGAATGGCTATAGTCTCATGACAAGAGATACTCTTGTAGGATATGTCAATTCCTCGCAAGAAGCAGTAGCACCTGAAAAATATTTCTGTTTTTAGGTGGCATAGACTGGGAATCAAACCTAAGACCTTCGGCGTAACAGTTCTACACACTTACCATTACGCCATGGCCTATTACAAAGCAGATTAATTAAATCGGTAAATATATGATGCTTACCTGCAACATGTTTAAGTGATCGTCACAGGTGAATCTGTGAATAGATTTTGACATTGCAGATAAATAAATTTAGTAAATAATGATTTTTTATCATTTAATTAATTAAAAACGTACCACTTAATGTCGATAAACATGAACCTAGTATTAGATATAAGCTTCAAAAAGTTTCAACTTTTAAATAAAACTTTAAAAGTATAGGTATACAATAATACAATAATATAATCGATTTGTTTTATCTTCAAAGCATTTTCTATTTAGAGCCAAAATTTGTACATGCAAGTGCAAGGAATACAATACAATTGCAAGGAATATAGGTTTGTAGTAAATAAAAGTTAATGGCAGTTGGCGCAGAGACAAATCTAAATGTGTTGAAAATTTAATTTTAAAATGAAATGGAAAGAGCAACTTTGTTTGCCAAAGATCGTCATTGGCACACGTAACATTGCAATAAAATCCATTTGAAGGAAAGTGCTTTTTACGAGTTAGTGATTGGTAGTACATAAATATAATAATACCACCGAAAGTAAATCCTTTTCAATCGAGACAAAGATTTATTTACACTTCAAATTTTCTTCTAAAAGGTTCCAAACTGGTGCTAAACAACAATATTAAAGGAAGGTTAACGGATTTAAACGAATAATGTCATATATTGCCAAAAAGGAATTATTTGGTTGTACGAATTATATGCGCCTGCAACCAATAATAGAAGAAAATCACTTAATACCTGGACATCAGTTTGGTTTTAGAAGTAAGCACTCGACAATTGACCAAAAGCGTCGCGTCATCGAGAAAGCTTTTGAAGAAAAGAAAATTTGCTCTGTAGTCTTCTTAGACGTGTCGCAAGCCTTTGACAAGGTCTGGCACGAATTAAGACAAGTTTTTCCTGATGGATTTTACACGATTTTCAAAGAATATCGGGAGAAAGAAATAGTGGCGAGGGTACCACAAGGTAGTGTTCTAGGTCCAATTTTGTACCTTTTATTTACACAGAAGGCACTATTGTAGCCACGTTTGCTGATGACACTGCAATACTAACAGTTGGCAAAACGATCAACGAAGCTACAATACAATTACAAAATTATTAGTAATATCAATGAATGGACAAAAAAATGGCCAATAGCGCTCAACGAATTTAAATCAGTCCACGTAGACTTTACGTACAAACAAATCGACAGATTACCTGTATTGGTAAATACAACTCGGGTTCCATTCACAAATGAAGCTAAATATCTCGGTATGACTTTAGACGCGAAATTAAAATGGAAGCCGCATTTTAAAAAAGAAATACGAAGAGAAGAGAAATGTACTGGTTACTCGGGAAACACTCTAAGCTCAATATAGAACACAAGCTGAATTAAACAGGCAGGGACTTAAGCCCGTCTGGATTTATGGTATACAGCTCTGGGGTTGTACACGCGATTCTAATTTTTCTTTTGAAAATAAATTGCTAAGATCATTTGTTAATACTTCATATTAGAAACGACGGTCTACACACGGATCTTGGGATTCCCACGGTAGGAAATGAAATAAAAAATTTTGCGCGAAAGCATAGAAAACGATTTTTAGAACACTAATAGAACTATTATCGAAATTCTTGACGAGACAAATTTAGTACGCCGCTTGCGAAGGACTAAACCTTTTGACTTGGTGCGGTAGACGGAAACCCGCTTTAAAAATCGCTATCACCGGATACCTGCAACACGTAATATACCTTCGTTAAAAATAAATTTCTAGATAAGTTTAACTTAGTTACAATCGGAAGGTGGAGGTAGTTTTAGTGAAGTAAGAATTTCACACTCCTATGAGCACGCGTTTTTCGGTCCTCATAAAGCCTTTTGAAGGTTTTATGCTATGCTTTTTGGGTGATTCTCTGCCAACTGTGATTCTTTGTGTCCAGGGCTTTATTTGTAACTTAATATAAAATTTTCTTATGAATTTCTGGTTTGAATTGTGGAAATAAGTTTGTACTACAATTTACATTACATATTGTTTAAAAATTTGCTACCCTTTCCCCTTGGCATGTAAAAGTATACGCAAATGTCAGTACCGTGGCATGCCCCATCCTTGTTTTTCCAAATTAATCTACTAATTTCTATTAAAATACATCATTGAATAAAAATGTGGTCCTCAGAGAAGTTTGAGTACAATAGTTGCTTGATTAAATTTTGATAATTTCAAGTCAAAATATTTGCTCTCGAATTAAATAATAATAATGGAATGGTGTCCCTGGAGTTCATTTAATTTTTGAGTTCGAACGATTTCCAGCTGACCTGCCATTTTGTTTTTAGTTTGATGGCATTTGTGTGGTACCGTTCAAAGAGGCACTATTTAATTATTGTTTACAAAAGTCAATTTATTTTATTAACGTAATTTTGCTGTAAGAGTGGAGTGTTTTTTATTCTAAAATCGTGTGTCACAAAATTACCTGTCAGTACCGTGGTAGTGTTATCCAAGCGTGTTATGAAATTTGTTGGGGTGAATTTTAGAATATTGTATTTTTTTCAAAGTCATATAAGTTAAAATTATAACGGATTTTATTTTTCTCAGAAGCTTTGAGATATGAGGTTATATTAAAGCCTAACATCAGTACCATGGGTATCAGTACCGTGGTATATTTATTTATGATGAACTTAAATTAAATCATTTCAAGCAATTTTGCTAAAAATCTTGTTATTTTTTTTTACTTAGGATGGTACCAGTACTTCGGACAAAACATATAAAAACAAATCCGTGAAAAAAATGTTGAGTTATAACCTAGCATAAAAATTAAGACTCCAACCTCAAAAAACATATTTTAAAAACTAAAAAACATATAATTTTGAATAAAACATTGCCTTTCAAAGTTAAAAACGTCAAAACGTAAGAGGGAATTAAGAAAATCACCAAAAATATTGTCAAAATGAATAAAAACGTTTAAAAATTCAAAAATAAAAAATCAGTGTCAGCATGCCTTCGAGATTTAGTACTTTTTACCATATTTTTTGTTCCTTAAAAGTTGTAGTAAAATGCTCTTACAGATTTAAGACATGGAGTCTATTTAAAGACAAATAAAATAAAAAAAATTAATTTTCAATGACTTAAAAAATCACAGTTGGCAGAGAATCACCCATTTATGTTATTATGATGTAGAAGTAAAAAACATTTTTTTTTTGCCAAACTGGTAGTTTTATGATGTTAATTATTTTTCATAAAGTAACAAAAAAGTGATTTTATGACTTTTTGTGTTTTCTTGATGAAATTGTGATCAATGTTTCTGGTCAGTTCTGCTGCTAAGAATAAATTTTTGAACTCTCATCAAAAACGATACAACTCAATAAATAAAATTTTTGAAGTTATATTGAAATATTGTTGTGAAAATAAAAATTATCCGCTGGAAAAACACCAGACTCATACATCAATATACAGATTTTTTGTAGATTTAATATTTTAACATACATAGTAACAGAAATTCAAAATTATATTTAATTTTCTCTTGCCTATTTTAAATAAAATGCTCGGCTGGGTCGCACGATCTTGCGATTTCTTTAAAATTGTAAGTTTGAAAATTAATTTTTCTAAAACTATTCACTAAAAAAAAATTTAATTTAAAAACATAATTAATAGATGGATTTCTTAAAAAAAGATATAACATGAGATTGGTCGACATTCAAGTTGATTTTTTAGAAAATTTCCCCTCTCGCCCATTGTCTTGTCCTGACTCAACCTACGCGTCCTTGCTTTTTTCGGATCTTATGTAAAACACTTTTTATAGTCAATATAGGAGGGTTAAACAATGGTGATGGGTAATAATAATAGCAGTAGTGAACAATTTTGGTCTTTGTTTTACAGAAAGTCATTATCTTTGGACAATACAAATGCAAATTTTCTCTTTTATTGTTTTACAAAATTTAAAGTCAAAAGTCTTATTTGATTGTGAAATTTTTCTTTCTGTTAAGTTCTCTTTTTTTTACGAGATAACCGTATAACTTTTTGAAACTATTTTATTATACAAACAAAGACCAAGAATTTTATATTCAATAGGTGCATTTCCTTTATAATAGCAAGTTTAATTCCCGTGAACAATTAAAAACCATTTTATCCTCCTCGCTTTTATATATACATTCACTACCCTTATAGATTTTTGTTATATATAGTATATAAAGTATTCTACCCACAGAACAGTACCGCACTAAAAATTGAATTTATCACGGATGTGGCTCCAAGTTTTATTTTTTTTTTTAGGTTAACTTAAGATATATAAGAATCTATACCAAAAACAGACACTCCTTAGGACTTAATTTAATGGATTTCATGAAGCCCTTAAATCCATTGCCTGACAATGGTGATAAATTCTTTTAATTTAGTGCGATAAAATCTTTTCTTCGAATGGAAGAATTCTTTGTTTTTTTTTTTATTTTTATTTTATTACTCTTTTGAACTTTTATTTTCTATATAGGAAGTAGGAAGTACCTTTAGTTTATCTTTAATTAAATTGATTTCACACCCAAAACAAATTACAGTTTGAATAGAAATTAGAAGAATTTGGAAATTCGAGTTGTTCTTATTTGTACCTTTAATGGTCTGTCCAAACTTAAATAAATGCAAGAAGAAATTTATTACTTGATGGGCAACTCCACTTTATGTAGAACAAAAACTATTTTTGTTCACTTAAGGAGTATTCCATTGTTGTGTGAGGATTATTATTATATACACATCAATGATAAGAATTTGTCACACTGAGAAATTTCAAAATATTGATAATTAAAATTTCGAAAACTCTGAGTGTGGACAATGTTTCTGGAAACAACATAATACATAGAATTCGCTTTATGAAGATGTAGTTTTAAATGAAAATACCAATAAGAGTAAAAAGGAAAAAATAAAATCCAACAAAAATTTATGAAAAAATATATATTGTTCAAAAAATCACATAGCCAAAAAAATGTTTAAATCGAAAATTTTGCTAACACGAGTCTTTTTATTTCTTCTCTGCTTCTCAAAAATATAAAATTTATTTCCAGAAAACATTACCCTGATTTTAAGTGATATTTTAAAAATTTTTTTTCTTTCAAACGATTTTATCTAGAGTTTCAGATTTTCTAAAATTTTCTTTTGTATGAACGGCTTTCTCGTATTTAAAAGATCTATCGATTACAACAAAATTCAACTCTTTATTAGTTTTGGTTTAGAAAATAGAATCTTGACATTTTTCTTTGTTTAAACTTATTTACCCTACTGAAAGTCCGATTTTTAAAAAAAACACGTATCCTAAAATTTTAAAATAAAGTTTCCTTTGACATGATATTTGTATTTCATCACTAAAACCTACCATATGAGCTTATGCCTTGACCATATTTGCCAAAACTATTCATCAAAATAACATAATTTAAAAAAAAAAAAACTAGATATTACTTCATGTAAATGATGTACCTGATGTGTTGAAATTCTGCAAATGCCTCATATTTGCAGATGATATTAAGTTTTTTGCAACTATTGCAAACTTATCTGATCGTTTGCTTCTACAAAATGATCTTAATACTTTTGCAAGGTGCTGTAAACTAAATGATTTAAAACTTAACCTTGAAAAGTGTCTTTGTATGTCTTATAACCGTTGTTGCTTACATCACATTATTCCATTATACTCTTTAGAGAATGTTAATTTAAAATTAGTTCATGAAGTTAGAGATCTCGGTGTGTTATTTGATGAAAAACTTACGTTTCAACTTCACATAAATTCAATTATTTCAAAAGCTAACTCTTTGTTGGGGTTCTTGAAAAGAAATTCTTACGAATTCAATGATCCTTATACTTTAAAATCTTTGTATTTTAGTATTGTAAAACCTTCCTTGGAATATGCTTGTGTTGTTTGGAATCCAACAACTCAAAATGATATCGCTAAGATAGAAAGAGCAGAAAAACTTCTTGCGTTTTGCTTTGAGAAATTTTTTTGGTAATATTAATACTGTTCATTATTCTTATCGTTAAAAATGTCTTTTGTTAGGAATGCAATCTCTTGAATCCCGCAGAGAGATGTATGGTATAATGTTTGTGCGGGATGTTTTGTGTAGTCATATTGATTGCTCATGATTACTTTCTAACATAAATATTTATGCTCCTTCAAGAACATTGAGATCGAGCCCGTTATTATTTGAAGTTTCACATAGAACTAATTATGGATTACGTGAACCATTAAGTCATTGCTCCAAATTATTTAATGATACCTACTATTGCTTAGATATATGCTTAAAAAGAAATACTTTTAAAAATTTATTATTAGCATTTTTAGCACATAAATTTAATACTAATTAGATAAGTACTGTTATTATATATTATAATTTAACTATCAAATCTGTTGATGTAAATCGTAGAGGAATAAATAAATAAATAAATAAATAAAAAAGCAACAATATAATTTTGTAAGTTTTTTCGTTGATTTTTAATAAATTTGTATTCATTTTAAGTAATTATCTTAGAAAACTGCATTTCCCGTCTAAACGGGGGGATATACTACCCACCTCTAATACAATTTTTTTCTTGTCTGGTTTCAACCTACTATTCCCTACCTTTTTTTGATATTTTACGGGAATAATCCGAAATTCACTTTAAAATACATAGCTTAATTTTTTGCTTAATTTTTTAATGGCTTACGTAGTGCGGAATGCGGCGTACAGACAGTGCAGAGTGCAGAGCGCAGAGTGCAGAGTGCAGAGTGCAGAGTGCAGAGTGCAGAGTGCAGAGTGCAGAGTGCAGAGTGCAGAGTGCAGAGTGCAGAGTGCAGAGTGCAGAGTGCAGAGTGCAGAGTGCAGAGTGCAGAGTGCAGAGTGCAGAGTGCAGAGTGCAGAGTGCAGAGTGCAGAGTGCAGAGTGCAGAGTGCAGAGTGCAGAGTGCAGAGTGCAGAGTGCAGAGTGCAGAGTGCAGAGTGCAGAGTGTAGAGTGCAGAGTGCAGAGTGCAGAGTGCAGTGCAGAGTGCAGAGTGCGGAGTTGTGGAGCTGTGGAGTGCGGATTGGTGGAGTTGATAATACGATGAAAGCGAAATCGAAAAAAGTGGGTCTCGGGATTCTGTCCGTCTGTCTGTCTGTCCGTCCTTTCGGCTGCAGCCTAAACAGGTCGGTCAATTTTTTCCAAAGTTGGCATTCCCCTCACCCTTTCTTTCATTTTTTTTAAGACCAAAAATAACGGTACCTGTCGTAAAATTTTTTTGCAAAAAATGAAAATGTTATTTTTCTCAAAAACGTGCCCACAACATTTAAAAAAAACAATTCACTAATTTTTTTTACAAAAAGGCAACCATTTTATAAAAACAAATTTCCGAAAAATGGTTAAAAATGGTACTTCCCATAGAACCATTTTTTTGATTTTCGATTTTCTTAAAAACCGTTTGACTGATATTGATTAATTTTTTATACAAAATGTTTGAAGAAGTTTTAAAAGTTTTGTATACCAAAATTTTCCAAAAAAATTTTGTTGGCTTTTTAAAAAAGTTTCTAAATTTTTTTTGAGAACTTTATAATTCGAAAATGACGGTCAAATTTTATTAAACTTGTGACAGCAGTTTTTTAACATTATATAGCAGGTTTTTAATGAAAATTATTCTTATAACGAAAAATAATGATACCTCCCATACAAATATTTAAAAACCGGTATTGAAAATCTCATTTTTCTTAAAAACGGCTGATTTTAATTAAAATTTTTGTGTGAACTACCTGTACGATCTACCATTTTAATGGAAAAAAAATTTTCTATCGTTTATAATTAATGGTATCTCTCATAGAACCATTTTTTTTTATTTTCGACTATCTCATTATCAATTGAACTGATTTTAATGAATTTTTTTTACAAAACCTACAAATAAGTTCTAATAATATTGCATACAAAAATTTTCAAAAAAATAAATTTTTGATTTTTAAAAAATTTTCCAAATTATTTTTTTTTTAAATTCCATATTTCGAAAATGGGTAAATGATATTTTTTTTAATTAATTATTTAACTCCGCTATAGTAAAAAAATTTTATAGGTACCTATAAAAAAAACTATTTTTTTAAAAAACCGCTACAATGATTTTCAATTTTTGTTTCTCATAAATTGAGATTTCCTTAAGAAATCGGATGATGTACATGCATTGGTGTCAAAACAATTTATATGTTTAATTAGCTTAATATTTTGTTTGCAATTTTTCAGTCTAAACTGTAAGTTCCATACTTATTTGCAACACGGTGCTATATTGTTCATAAATAAATGTATACCTACTCGTATAATACTACCTTGAACTTAACTACGTTTTAAGCAGGTGGTATACAATATAGGCTCCCATAAATAATTTATTTCTTTTATAAGATAAACATAGTTTTTGAAATATTAAAACTTTAAAAACACAGTGTGATCGCACATAAGAACAAGTTCGTGCGACCCAGTCGTGCACCCATTTTTTTTTCCTTTTAGGGACACTTTAGACACCATTTAAAATTCTTGATTCATTTTATCAATATATTTCTACTAATTTACTTAACGTATTAAGGGTTTTTTTTATGTCAAAACGCACTTGCAGTTAGGCTGTCAAGCTTTCGCATCATAACATTAATATTGACGGTTAATGTAATGTTTTGTATCGATTTAAAACCAAATATGTAATCGCAAACAAAAAATTTGGTTACACAAACTTGGAACACTTAGCCCATCAGTGAATGTGAAAATATACATTTTATCAAGAAAGAACCTCAATTCAATAAAACGTGCTTTCTGAAATTGTTTTTTGTTTTAACTTGCCATTTAATGCTCACAATATTCAATGACTTTGTCATTATACCATAGCAAAAAAAAAAAAAACAAATCAAGAAAAATATGAAAAAACATTTTCAAGGATAATGCATGCAAATGTTGTTTTTATTTTTATCGCACCCCTTCTACTGACTGACAAGAGTGGTCTTTTGTTCTGAAAGATGATGAATGTAGTTATGTATATTTTTAGAGAACTCTTTCATTCAAGAGTTTGAAGTAGATGAATGCTATAGCTAGAATACGTTATAAAATGATGCGTATACGTACCTAAATGCTAAAATTCTAAAGTATAAAAATGACGCATTTCTTCTATTTCCATACATCTAGGCTTAAATCAGTGTACAAATGTATACAAATATAAAATGGAAAACCTCGAAAGGTTAGGGGTCAAATTGAAGACCTTTCATTTTTGAAATTTGAATAAACAATATTTTTCATGAAATGGTGAGTTAATTGAAACTTCAAGGTTTTGCAGAAAATAAACATACATACATACCTACATATGTGTATAATGTAAGACTGTAATTTAAATGAGTTTATTTTGCAAAAATATAAAATTAACTTGTCAACATCAGGCAAATATTTTGATTTAATGAAAGGTTTTTTATCTCTCTAATTGCTATGAATTCATTTATCAATTTAATCTTTAAGAAAACTCTACAAATTGTTTTTCTTCGACTTTAAAAAGAATTTCTGATAATGTTAAGCGCAGAAATCCTTTTGACTTTTAAATCATTTTAACTGCTCGCTACTGTATTTTCCGCTGTATCACTGTTGCTTTGATGTACTTACATTTATACCTTCGAGCAAAAATATTTTTTTAAAGAAATAAAAGGACAACAGGATTGAACGCACTCGCTCTTAAGGAACAAACATTTAAAGTTAACAATAAAATCGTCTTTTTATTTAAAAAAAAATGTTTATTAAAAATTTGTATACAATTTAATCAAAATAGGATAAGTCCAGTCATTATAACGAAAAATATACAACAAAAAGTATTCTATTCCTCCTAAAGTTTTTTTTTTTTAAATTGGGAACACTGTTCCCAGTGACAGTTGATTTGACAGCTGACAGATGATTTGTTTTTAGTATATTTTACAATTACACATGAATTTTTGTCGATTTATGGGCATGGTCCAGCTTTTCTATAAAGTGATTGAAAATCGGACTTCCAGATTGAGCTGCGTTTGAGCCAGTCACGGTATTCATATAGGAACTCGAAGTACATTAATGGCAAAAATTTGTAAATCTAAACCTCTTAAAAAAAATAACACTCTATACTGATGGAGCCCTAAAGGCAGGCCGAAAAATGTGTTTTGACATTTCTTAGTGTTAAATTTAATTAAAACCATTGGCACAAAATTTTAGATGAACAAGTACGATGTTTAAACTTTTTTAGTATGACGCTAGGTTAAAAACAAGATTTTCCAAATTCTAAACGATTTATGCGAGAAACAGATTGGCACAGCAAAACATCGACATCAACGTTAGAAATAACCCTAAATTCGATCTCGCTGTTGGTGTGTTTAATGCATTCAAAGCCATTTTAAAACCACTAAAAGGTTTTCAAAGTTGCTATTGAAGTTGCTGTGCCAATCTGTTTCTCGCATAAGTGTCATGCTACGTTTTTAACATTTTATTAAAGTTAAAATCACCAAATGCTTATTTTAACTTTTACGTATCATACTAACTCCAAATGTCACTTTCAAAATTAAAAATGTGAAATTGGTATGTTTGCTTACTTGTTTGCACGAACTGTAATTTTTTTTTTGGTGTGTTCAGATGAAGTTTATTAAGAAAATAAATATTTAGGTTCAGTATGATCGTATTTAAAAAATGTTCAAAACTTAGAACATTTTAGTAAAGAGCTTTGAAGTTAGTAAATTATTCAGCAGTATTAGGCTAAGGCCTAGTAACATACTTGTGAATCATGTCGTGAATCCATACAAATTTGCATTTTTGTTCACCCGTGAGCGTGCTCCTGAAGCCATGACAAAAAGTGGAGAGTTTGCGTTCACGAGCGGTGAACCATATTCACGCGCAAAATGTACAGGAACTCTTTGATCTTTGGTGTAGCTTTGACAATTTGACCATAAAAGCAACAAAAGTCAAGCAAATTGTGTCAAAAATTTACTTTATCCACTGATGGTTGTTCACTTCACGAGGAAGTATGTACTAGGCTTAACACTTTAACATCAGGCTTTTTAAAATTTTGCGGCATTTTTTTTTTTCAGACTAAACCAATACCTGTCCTATAGACCAAAGAATAACAAAAAGGAAAATGCAATTCAACACACACATGACTGCATTGGATGGATTTATGCTCACTCCAGTAAGTTAGAAGAATTTCCTTTCCGTATTTTTTTTTTTTTTTTTACAAAACCAGCCCTTTTTCTGCTGCAAGTCCTTGTAGGTAGGTAATTTTTTTTTATTCTTTTTTACTATCATGTTCCCTTATGGGACTTATATATAAGGATATCAGTGGTTGACGGATGATGAAAAGCTGTTTTGGATATGAGATGTGAATGTATATTTACAAAAAATTGGTCTCTGTGGTGTATATTACAAGGTTTTTATTTCCAATCAATATGTTCCATTATTTATGTTGAATAAGTTTGTATGGGTAATATAGGTATGTTTTGATAGAGTTGGAGTCTTATTTTTGAATTTTATGTGTGTCACATTGAACATTTTTATTTTACAATATACAATGTCTAATCTTTTTCTTCATTTTATTTTCTTAAGGTTTGCAGTGACATGCTCTCAGGCAAATTGTATGTATTGTATGTCATAATTTGCAGTTGTTTTAATATTACTCTACTTTAAATATTTGATATTAAAACTTTCATAAAGTAAGAACTTGAAGGACCTATATACTTTTAGATCTCACAACAAATTTTGTATAGAAGAAATTGGGTATTTTTTTTAGATTTATGTTTTTATTAATTTATGTGTTTTATGTGACCAATTCTTTATATAATTTAAATTATGATGTTGAAGTGGGTTTTTTTGATCAAATTGTTTAGGATGCAAATAAAAACAAATTATTTCATCTGTCCCAACGTTTCGTCGATTTTCACGACTTCTTCAGGGGTTAATTTATAATTTCGTTTTTGAAGTCTGTCTAATCTCAGTGTTTTAATTAATTTAGTATTGTTTTTATGTTAATTTATTTAAATGTACACCAATTACAACAAAAAACATTTATATTATTCATACTAGAATGTCAGTTTATTAGACTTGATCATTCTTTATTCCGTCAATTTCATTGAATTTTTGAATAACAACAACAACTTGAAGGTGCTACCACCAATTGCATACGAATTATTTTATAATTCGTTTTAATTAATTATTTGGCTGGCGATTTCAAGGCCCAAGGGGTGCCAAGCCCTATCATCAGTCTCCTTATTAGTGGTGCTGAGCTTTTTTTTTATCCAATTTTATTTGAAAAACTTTCAACATGCACACCTAGGGATCGAACCTACGCATATCAGATTACTCAGTCTTAGAAGTCGTATGCACTACGCTAAATAATTAATTAAAACGAATTATAAAATAATTCGTATAAAATTGGTGGTAGCACCTTTAAGTTGTTGTTGTTGTTCAGAAATTCAATGAAATTGACGGAATAAAGAATGGTCAAGTCTAATAAACTGACATTCTAGTATGAATAATACAATAAATAATAATAAAAAACATTTATGCTTTTGGTCTGATAAAATAAATATTAAATTTATAAAATAATCACTTTTTGAAAATCGGCTGTTAATTTTTTTTTTTATATTTTGTTAAAATTAAAGAAATCAGTTGATCTACTTATTTTTAACCTCAAGATTTTGTTATATTTTATTGTAATGACTAATTTTCATGCGTTCTACATTTTTCACTTATCTTATAAATGGATTTTTTAACCACATTAATAAAGGTAAGTGTGACCTAGTATACACATTTTTTAAGCATTTTAATGTTGTTTTTTTTTTACTTTAATATGATTTTTTTCACAAAAACACGTTATTAAGTACAATTTTTGTTTAGTTATGAAAGCCCAATATGTTTTCATTTTTTACCTTAAAATAGTTTTTCAATTACTAAAAAAATAAAAAAAAAATAAATAATAATAATAAATATCGAACCGTGACAACTGATAGGATAAAAAAGGCAACCTCAAGTATTTTGAGGTGAGCACTGCAGTTGTGTTTAAATCAGCAGGGTGGGATATTTGAAACACCTTTTGTGTGAAACTCGCTGCAAACAAAGAATTCATTTTATTTTGCATATATCGTAAATTCAAAAAAAAAAAGAAAATTGATATATTACTGTTTTTCTTTTCAATCTATCATTATTCATCACCGAGTTGTAGAGATCTTAAGTTTTGTTGTTAATTTGTCAGTTATCATCGTACAAAATTTTAACCGATGCAAAAAAAAAAATTAAAAATTAAAAATTAAAAAAAAATTAAATAACAAAAAATAAAAAACAAAAAAACTTCACATCTAGAAAAATTGACGCCCTACAAAATGCTTTTTGCAGTTTTGAAAAATCTTTTCAATACATTATATAGATTCTCTCCTAAACAATTTGTTCTCTTTCGATGCAGCGATCTTCAGCTTCATAGATTAAGCTAGCTTATATGAATTGAACATTTTTCTGTTCATAAATCACCAACTAGCTTATGAATTTAAATTTTTCCAATTCACAAATCCCAACTAGCTATGAATTAAAATGTTTGCAATTCACAAATCCCAACTAGGTAGCCTATGAAAATAATTTTTTTCAATTCACAAATCCCAACTATATTATTTCGAATTAAATTTCAAAAGCTTGTGAATTGAATATTTTTCAATTCAAAAATCAAAAACAGCTTATGGCTTAGTGTTTTTTTAATTCATAAACTCCCAACCCTGCATAATAATAAAAAAACTCAACTATATTATACATAGCTAGGTTTCTTTCGGTTTGCACTGAACAACAGCTTAACTGTTCGAATCGACAAATTTGAAATCGAAAAATCCCTGAAAATATAAATGAAATGGAATTTTCCAAAATCCATGGTATTCGTAATTCCTGAAGTTTAAAGTTGAGTAGCTTAAAATATAGCTATATATACGCCTCCGGCCTTCCTGGTATATACCTACCTATTAGATTCCAAGAATAAACTGAAACTGATACATAAGATTATCAATCATTTCCCAAACATTCTTCCCGTTGTTCTGCTATACAATCCATTTAAACCTAAGTTGGATATTGCAAATATACAAGGAGTTATGTAGGTATTGGTATATGTAGGTGTCTAAGGTAGCGAGAGGTATAGTGTAAAGCATTTATAAAACTGAAGTCAAGTGGAAAAGCGTTCGCTTCTGTGATTCGATTTAATTGCCTTGTCTGAATTTCCTACACCTCAGGGTTTTTATTTTTTCTTATTTTGAGCCTTGGGGAAAAGATGTGTGCTTCTTTGGAAATTACAAGAAAAAAAAAGGAAAAAGAATGAGATGAAAAGTATAACCCTTGCCGATAGCATTTACTTCCAAAGACCTTTTTAAAAAAATTGAGATTTAAGATAACAATTTCCAATTACATCTCCGAAAAAAAGGTTAATTTTAACCCATTTGAAAGAAAAGTAATGTGATGAATGTACATATGTATTTTTTTTTTTCGATTTTTGTTTCCTATAAAACAAAACATATCTCTCAATTGTATATAAAAAGATGTCATTTAGAACATCTGTCGTCACAGGTTTTATCTCAAATAATATGTAGCTTTGAGATAAGTCGTAAAAAAAAAGAAAAATCTGAGAAAAAAGAAGGAATTTTTTTTTAATACGAACATAAAATTTCATTCTTACGGGCAAATAGGACATCAGCATTTTTTTTTATTTTATTTTATTCTTTAAAGACAAATATTGTTGGCAAAGTTATCTTATATATTCAAATGCCCAACCATCATCTTGTCATATAGTAGGTATAGCTCTCTGTAATAGGCAGCCTAAGGCTTTTTCTGCCTTATTTTTTATTTGTTTCATCTTATGAAATAACTCCTCACAGTTAGTGGCTTTTGAATGGAAGTTATAAAGCGGAAAGAAAAAAAAAAGTTCACTTATTTTTATTAACAACATATTTTGCCTGCAAGAAAAATAAAACATTCCAAATAACCAAATGAAAAATTGTTGAGGGGCTTAACGAAAAATATGATCCAGGAAAATTCCGATTCAAAGCCATTATACCTACTTAATTAACTATTAATGGAAAAATTCTAACTATATTAGCTTAACGACTTAAGGTCGTCTTAATGCAGCTGGGATGGCATGACGAAAAAAAAACTTCGGAATCTGGACAGAAAAATAAAATATAATCCTTCGGCATCGAAGGTTGCTTTCGATTTCCAGGAAAATGATATCTCATTTCAACATATTTTTTTTAACATAAAAATATAGTACATCATAAGAGCATACCTGCAGGTAAAATATAGTCAAGAAAAATTCTTCGAATACAAAAATTCTTATATCCTCATTGAACATAAGACCTATCTACAAAAATATTTCGCTGGGGATGGTACCTTCCTATTTTTTTAGTGGGTAAAAGGGGGAAAGTTTGGAACTTTAAGCTTGTAAGATTTATCTTGGCAACAATCTGGGCATACAATATGCATAAACCTGATGTTTATGAAAATTCCTGAATACAAATTTTTACTAAATCGTTGAAACTGCAAAACCCGTTTTTGAGAAAAATAAGATTTTTCTTAACGTTTATTAAAGTTTGTATTCTAGATTCTACAATTTTTTTATTTCCTACAAAAATTTTGTTTTAAATATACTCTGGATATGTGCCAAGGGTTGTCGTTGTTGTTTGTTTATTATTCATTTTCTATTTAAAGTAATTTTTTTTTTAATTTGCTGAAATAAAAAGTGTCCCAATATCTTATAGTGTAGAAGCAATGAAAAAAATTTTATCAGAAAATGCACAATTTTTTAACTCATCCCCCCCACTGTATAGAAAACTAAAACCCTTAACTTCCCAATTGGTTTTTTTTTCGAAAACGGTTTTTTGTGTAGAAAAGTATTAATATGTTTTTCTGAAAAAAAAAAAATTTTTTACTAGCTAAAAATTAGTTCTTATACATTTTGTCTGCATACAACGGACCATATAAGGAAGATTATCAAAGGAAAATCACCAAATTCGGTAACAATGATATGAGGTGAAGAAATGGCAGAAAAAGTAATGTTTTACACATCCACGGTTTCGGGTCCGTATCCCCTCTATGAGCATTTAAATCAAATATGTTTGTATTAATTTATTTATTTATTTTTCTTCGACCTACATTTGGTCTACGTTTGACCTACTTAATTCTGAAAAACCTATCATTTTATAAAATTCAGACTACAGATTTCTTCAAGTTTAATGAATGGGTACCTCCAAAACTTCAAATACATCGTGGTGGAAAAAGGAGTATACCTACTTATATTAGATTGCGTAACAATTTTATGAAGGTAAATTAGTTCAAGGGCTTAAGGTATGTTAAATTTTGAAGACTTAAGCAATTTATTATTTTAATTTTCGTAAAAAAAAAGGTTGTGCTGCGATATGTCCAACTTATGCTGCTATATCCCGTTAAAAAAATCGTACCATTGTTTTTAGAGGCTAGCCATTTTCGATTTTGAATAAAAATATGCTATATTGTGCTCAACTTGTGCTGCGATGTGCCGTAAATATTGTTGAAAATTTCGCAAATTTGCAAATTTTGAGAGTGGAATTTTTTCCAAAATTAAGTTTTTCTAAAAACTTAAAAAATGTGCTAAAAAAATGATACTAATAACCGAAGGGATAAATATATATTTGCTACTTTTACGACCGAACTCAAATGTTGCGAAGGAACTTAGCGCCATCATTTTCGATTTTCTAGCCATTTTTTAGCGCCATTTTCGATTTTGAAAAAAAAAAAATGTGCTGTATTGTGCTTAACTTGTGCCGCCATAAGCCGTTAATATTTTTTTTTAAATTCGCAAATTTGCAAATTGTGCGGATGATTTTTTTTTGTAAAATTACGATTTTCAAAAACATCAAACTTGTGATGTATTTTGCTCAAAAAATGATACTTAGAACTGAAGAGATAAAAAAAAATTCGCATATATGTAGCTTTTATGGATAAAAACAAATTTTGCGAAGCGTGAAGTCAGCACTGCCATTTTCAATTAAAAAAAAAAAGAGTTGTGCTGTATTGTGCTCAACTTGTGCTGCCATTGTGCCGTTAATATTTGTTTATTAATTTGCAATTTTATTTTTGCCAAATTATACGATTTTTTAAAAAGTTATTCTTGCGGTGTTTAAAGCTCAGTTTTTGCTCGTTGTTTTTTTTTTTTTTTAAATCGAAGATGGCGGTACTAAATTCACGCAAATAAATAATGTAGCACAAAGCCCACGCAAGTTTAATTGGCCAATTCCTGGACCCGCCACTGGTTTTACAGCAGAAGATATCCAAATAAAAATTAAATAAGGTTAACTTTATATGAAATCATTTCCACTTGTACCCAGGAAAATTTAAGCTGATTAAGTACTAGTCCTAGTTTAATATAGTAGCTATACTAGATTATATGAGCTCCCCAAAAAAAACCTCCGAAAGGAACATGCATTTCCATTTATATACATACTTCCTTTTTGGACGCTTTCAACATCTAAAATTCTATACAAATAAGGTCGATTGGAGAGTTACAAGATTATATAAATCTTATATACAATTTGCAAAGGTTTTTTTCGTAATGAATAAAGTAAGCCTACATAAACCTTTCTTTTTGTATTAAACGTGGAACATGTATCCATTAATAGAATCTTCCATAGGAATGATTGCCAACAATATTACATGACCGACCAAAGCAAACATATCACCTCGTTCTTACATCAATTACGTGACTGAATGGAGCTTCTTTATATGTATACATTTTTAATTGTAGCTAGCCTAGCCAGAGAAAGAAAATGGAAAAATTGAATCAATCGAAAATTTGTTGTGAGAGCCAAAAGTGCAAAATACTGCTGTGAAAGTTTTTTTTTTGTCTTCAACTATATACACTTAGAAGAAAAGTGCTTCTTAAATTAGTTTTTTAAAGTTGGAACTTTTTACAAAAATTTTCATATAATTGCATATTCGTGCATATAAACTTTAGATTAAGCTTATATAGATGGCTTTTAACTATGTGAATAATCAATAATAGATGATAATAAAGAAATTCCACCTTTGCTATTTCCAATTATTGCGTATTTTTAAACTGAACATTTCATTGAAATATTGTTCTTGAGCTTGTATAAATTTGCCCCACGAACTAAGTATAATTTAAGTTAGAACTTGGTTCATATAAACTATACATAACTCTAATTGTTTTAGAAATTATTTAAAAAAAAAAAAAAAACCCAAACGTATAAAATTAACTGCGAGTCCCAAAACGAAAATTAACCCAATAGTAGACTTACCCAATTGCCTTATCTTCTCAGTTCTCACCCAGCTCAGAGCTTCCCTCATTGTATAAATTTAACAAAAAAAAAATCGATTCCTACTTGTGATAGAACAAAAAAGTTAAGCAGAGGGTGGATATATGTGAAGCAGTGTGCGTGATACCAGTAGGTTTGGTTGGCTATGGTATAGTAATTGTTTTTTTTTTTACAACTCTTAGATTTGAATTTAATTGCTTTGATTAAATTAATGAGGTCAAAACATAAAAAAAAATTAATTTCCGGAATTGCTACTCTCTTAATTTGTAAGCACTAACTCCCAAAAAAATTTAGGTATGGCAAGAAATATTCAAAACTCCAAGATGAACATTTTTGTCACTTTGTCGAAATAAATCAATTGAAAATAAAATTCCAGCAGATTCAGCATGAAATTAGTTCAAGTGTCTTAGAATCTTAACGATTTTATATTAGGTATAGAAAATGTATATATTAAAAATTACAAAAACGGTTGAATCTTTTTTCTTCAAGAGTAATTTTGTATTTTAATATGTTTAAATTTTTTAATATTTAAATATATAAATGGTATACCATTTTTTGAATATTTATTGATTTACATTAGTCAAAAAAATCAAGGACCCGTTTTCAAAATATCGATTTTTCAAAAAAAAATAAATCCAAGCAGTATTTTTAAAAGCAATGGAGCAAATTTTTGAACGTTTTAGTACTATGTTAAAGAATTTCTATTATACTAAAAATGCTCTAACATCGTACTTATTTAGATTTAGGCGCCATTTATAGCTTTCATTAAAATTCATCATTGGAAATTTTAAGTTTTGAGACTCTTTAGTGCCAGTTATAGCTTTCATTGAAAATTTTGATATTTAATTTTGAGCCTCTTAAAAAGCGTAATCCGTGATTATTTTGATGCTAATATAAAGCTGATGATTAAATCAATAATTTCGTTGTGCCAATAAAAAGCTTTTTACTCAATTATTATTTCTAGCCTAAATATTAATGTTAGCCAAACTTCTTCACATAAAAACACTTTTATTTTTGATGAATAAACATCTATGCCGACGGTAGTGAAAAAAAAAGTGAGCCTTACATGTAATACGGTGTCACACAACACATTGTAAATGGGGTACGTTCAGTAACACAACTTTAAACTACAGCACTTGGACGACCATATTGATTTTTACACATCTTAATCGTGAGTCCTGACACTCACAATTTTTTTTTGTCAATGATTGAACTACCCTATCAAATGATCATTGAAAATTGTTTGTCAAGATTTAACAATAAAGTCATCAGCTTTATATTAGCATCATAATAATCACTTGTTATAAATTCAAAGTGCCTCAAAACTTAAAATTTAAATTTTCAGTGATATAGCTATAACATGTTGCCTTAAAAGGACCTCCAGCAAAAAAATATTGTTAAAAATTGGTTAAGGTGTTAAAAATATTGGCGCAAAATTTTAAACGATTAAGTACGATGTTAAAGCATTTTTAGTATGATAAAAAGGCTTTAACATCGTACTAAATCGTTTAAAATTTTGCGCAATTATTTCTATTTCGCTTCATAGTCCAGTAACCTTGCCGTCTCATAGGAGCGTCAGATCCAGTAATCCTGATTTTTTGCTAAGTTATTCATGATATTGGCCTAATGAACAAACCAATTTTTGTACCTCGAGCAATATTTCGGGACCCGCGATTTGTTCGTACTGTCAGGTTCGATTAAAATCCAAAGGTTGAATCTTTTTACTAATTTTCACTAATTCTAAAAATAGGAGAAATGGGGGAAACACTGTACTTATAACCGTGCGTTCTTTAGCATTTGACTACAAAATATTTAATACTTAAATCAAAAATAAATAAAGTAGGTAAGTTAAAACGTTTTGTTTTTTCATTTGTTTTTTTTTTTTATTTTTTTTATTACAGGAGTTGCCTTGTTTTAAATAATTTTCGTTTTTTTTTTATTTTAAGTCCTCCCATCTAAGCCAGGAGGAATAACCGACACCTTCCACACGATTTAAAAAAAAAAATTACACCTAACCCATAAGCTCTAGTAATTTTATATGGCACAACACACTCTACAAATACTGCGCACAGGAGCTAACTATTCTTCCCCTTGGTACTCAGAAATTTATATTCCACAATCCATTAAAATTTTTATTAAATTAAAAATAAGACCGAAAAGCCCGACAGCTCAAATGCTACTTCTAAGTTGTTATATTAGAAAGTAAAAATATATTGTTAAACATCTGCCATGTTTTCTTTATCTCAGTTACATTTGAATAAAATTTTAAAAATTCAATAATTTTTTTACAGAAAGGCAACCATTTTATAAAAAAAAAATGGTTAAAAATGGTACCTACCTCCCATATAGAACCATTTATTTGATTTAGGATTTTCTCAAAAACAGTTCAACTGATATTGTTCAATTTTTTATGGAGAATGTTTGAAAAAGTTTTAAAAGTTTTGTATACCAAAATTTTCAAAAAATTTCAAAGTTTTTTTTGAGAACTTAATAATTGAAAAACGAATCTGTCAAATTTTATTAAACTTGTCACACAGCAGTTTTTTAACATTATCTAGCAGATTTTAAATGAAAATTATTCTTATAACCAAAAATAACGGTATCTCCCATACAAATGTTTAAAAACCGTTATAGAAAATCACATTTTTCTCAAAAACGGCTTATACGATTTTGATAAAAAATTTTGTGTGAACTAATATCTGTACGATCTACCTTATTATTTGAAAAAAAAGAAATTATCTATCGTTTAAAAATGGTATCTCTCATAGAATCATATTTTTGATTTTCGACTATCTCATTATCAGTTGAACTGATTTTAATGAACTTTTTTGCACAAAAACTTCAAATAAGTTCTAGTAATATTGCATACCAAAATATTCAAAAGAATAAATTATGGATTTAAAAAAAAAAATTCAAAATTATTTTTCAAAAATTTCATATTTCGAAAATGGGTAGATGATATTTTTTTTTAATTCATTTTTTAACTCCGCATTAATAAATGCTAAAAAAATTGCGTACGAATTTTTTTTTATTTTTTTCAAAATTTTGTATATAAAAAACTATTTTTTTAAAAAACCGCTCCAAATATTTTCAAATTTTTTTCTCATAAATTGAGATTTCCTTAAGCAACCGGATGATATACATCGCATTGATGTCAAAACAATTTCAGAGTTATATTGTTCATAACTTAATGTACCTATACTCTCATAATACTACCTTAAACTTAACTATGTTTTAAGCAGGTCGTATACAATATAGGCTCCCATAACTAATTTATTTCTTTTATAAGATAAATTATAAAGTTTTTAAGATAAATAAAGTTTTTGAAATATTGGGTGTGTTTTATTCATTTCTGCATAGCCAGCGCAGCAAAATTTCCCTTGGCAAACAAAAAACAATTTGACTGCTGCCGAAAAAGAAGTCAGTAAAAGAAAGATAGATAGCTGTGCTGGCGATAGAACTTTGAATTATTGAAATGAACGTATAGAGCGAGTAATCGTTTTATTCAGACTTGTGCTGCGCTGCAGCAAAGAATAAAACACACATATTAAAACTTTAAAAACACAGTGTGATAGCACAAAATAGCAAGTTCGTGTGACCCAGTCGTGCATCAATTTTTTCTTATTTTTACTTAGTTTATTAGGACTTTATTTATAATGAACTATATAAGTCCCAACTGAACTCACTCCCAAATGTATAAACTAATTCTTACTGACAAAATTGTGGTGAGTTAAATAGATTCGGCTGACGGCTAGTGGGAGTTATTTTGTAAGGTCGTTTAAATTCACAAGGGAATCAATTTCTAAATTAGTAATCCTTTTGTTTTGCTCATTATTCATAGGGTTGGATTTCTATAACCTAGAAGTTTACATCTAAAGTTACATTTCTTTTTCTTAAATTGAATATCAAATTCTCTTGCTTTAATTACTTCCCAGTCAGTGTGGTTGGCACAAAATAGCGAATTTTGAAATGATGTATTAGTAAATCAATTAATTCTGTACACTCAATTATACATAGTCAAAAAAAATAATATTATCTGGATATATATAGACATTTGTATGTCCTACTATATCTTATGATAAATTAAATTAAAAAAAATTATCAACATGAAAAAATATTGTTCAGTCGCTTTTTCTCTCAGTTTATACCTTAACTTGTTAATGAACAATGACAATTCCATAAAACCAGTATAAATGACTGATGATGAAGGATAAGCAGATCAAGCTCTGGCTATAACGATGACAGATGTTGTTTCTTATACCATTTTGTTTGTGTATATATTTATTTATGACTGATTTGTGTATTTTGATAAAATTTTCTTTCATGGCCAAAAGAGCGTTGACATACAAACAAAAATATATTGAATAAAAAGAAGAAAAAAGAATCTTTATTGATGTGGAAGAATGATGAAATGAAATATCTTAGAATAAGTGATTTTATAGCAATGTGTAATTATACGAGTTAATGAAACAGGTCTAATGGAAGTATACGGAAAATAGACATTGATATCAAAGTTAAAATATTCAGGAAGGATTCTTAGAGTATAGAATATCCTACGTGTACCGTACCTACATATACAGGGTGATCGGTATTAGGTGCACCAAAAAGCTAGACCGAGTAGGTTGGGTTAAGACAAGAAAAAAATCGTATGGGGGGGGGGTCTATTTCCCACCGTTTAGGCAGGTGGGGCCATTTTCTAAAAAATTGACTTAAAACAGAAATTATTTAAAAACAACGGTTAAACTTACACTGCCATGCTGTACCTTTTTGGAAAGCCAGAAACCTCTTCTTTATTTTTAATTTTAAATTAAGTTGTATTAGTGAATAGTTTTTGAAAAATAAATTTTCAAACTCGAAACTTTGAAGAAAAAAATTTTAAAAAAATTTCAAACTATTTTTTTTCAAAATTTTATGTAATTTTAAGTATAATTTTTGTTTTCAAAATTCAATGCTCTTATTAATTTTTAATAAAAAACAGAAAACCGGATGCTAAAATGTATCTTACTTTTTTCACAATTAAAATACAATGAAAAGTACTTTTTTCCAAGAAAAACCCTTCTTTTTTGGTTTTCCCAAGTTTGCTCAGGTCAATTATTAAATTAGCGGATTATCCCTATTTTATTTTTTATTGCATACTATCCGGTTTTTAGCAAATATGTAATAATAAAAAATAAACTGGATTAACTAGATTTCACCCCCGCCCCCCACCTATACGATTTTTTTCTTGTATTTACCCAACCTATACTTGCTCTAGCTTTTTGGTGCACCTTATACCGATCACCCTGTATATAAAGTACAGAAAAAAAATTATTTAGAGTGAAAGTATTTTAATTAATTCAATTTGATGTTCATATGAAATATATAAAATCTTTCCCAATGTAATTACTATTTTTTAGATTTAAAGATTTTTAGATCAAACGATTGACTTGGGTAATGGGTATAGACATGATAATTTAAAACGTCAATTCAGTACTATTTAAACCATGAATCGCTTAACACCAAAACAGACGGTAACTGGTTTCAACAAGACCGGTGCGGCATGCCACATTGCAAATCAAAAGCTCTGCAACAAAATTTCCCTGGAATATTTCTCTCAAAAAATGGCGACATTGACTGGCCATCCACAGACCCCCAGATTTAACCCCTCTTTGAGGGGATTTAAAAAAAAAAAAAAACAAAGTGCAAGGCAGTAAGTAAGCCTTAGGCCTGAATGGTCTTTAGCTTAAAAATTAAGGCAAACATTCATAACGAAATTATAGCTCTACCTAGCGAGATGCTCGACAAAGTGATAGAAAACGCAGAAAAAATGGTACATTTTACTTTGGTCAATAAAGGCAGCCACTTGATTGATGTTGTATATTTTAAAAACTAATCCAAGTAAATTCTTAAGGCCAAATTAAATAAAAATTCCTTATACATATGTATATGGAAATTGTTCTGTTTTAAATTTATTCCATTTTCACATACCGAAATAAAAGATGACATAATTTACCATTTATCCTTCCTTGAAATTTAAAAAATAACCTTGAAATTTTAAACATTTCATTTAATTATTATAAATTTACTCAATGTCAAACATAACATAAAAAATAACGGTGAGCACATCACACAAAAATATAAGAACAAAAAAAACAAGATACAAAAAAATATGTAAATTCATAAATTCAGTACAAAATCCTCAGGGAAGTTTCTTGTGTACATTCTTTTTTCAAGCATCCCCTCGAGGTTTATCATCATTCATACTTCAAAAAGGCATTGTTTTCTTTTTTTTTTTTGTTAAAAGAAGGTTTAGTGAGTATTTTGGTAAGCAACACTACCACAACATTTTAAAATCCATTTTATCATCAAAATGAGATATAAAAGCTGTGTAAAATTTTTGACTTAAACGACGTCGACGACAACGACGACTTAAAATGCTATAAAATCTAATATTAATGTTATTCTTTTATTTAAATAAATAAAATATTATACTAGACTGAGTCAGAAAAAAATATTTTGTCTAGAGAGGCTTTTTGTAGTAATCCCAGTTACTATAAAAAAGAATTTAAAGAGAATTAAAAGAAAATAAGCTGAAGAATTTTTTTTTTAATAGCAGATATAAAAAACATTTGAGCTAAAGAAATTATTGTTTGCAATAAAAAGTCATAATTAAGTCGTCAGTGACGGTTTTTGCTTTACAAAATCTGATTAAGTTGTAATTTTTTTTAAATTGTTTGAGTTATGCCTTTTTTTCCTTTTTATTTATTTATTTATATTTATTAGCCAAATTAAAGTAAAAGTACTGCCGTTTTAAATTAAAAATTAAAAAAACTGCTGTTTTGGAAGGTAACGTGATATCAGTTTTATAAATTTTACTGTATGTGTATTTGTATTTATATATATTTGTTTGTTTATATTAGAATGTAATATTTATTTGTTTCATTTGACCTGAAGCCCTTTTTTAAAAAAACAACTCATTAACAAAAGGTCACCACCATTGACCATCAGCCCTTTAGAACTTAATATTACAATAAACATCTTTACGATTATCCGGCCTTAAAGTGGAACTACATTTATTTAAATATTGACTAATAAAATAATAAATAACTATTTAAAAAAAAGAAATTATTATTAAAGAAAATTGTAGAAGATACAATTTCATGAGGTCTAATTTTTCGAACAAAATAAATTCATACAACCATTGGATATAAAGGAAAGGTATAAAAGGATGCAACTCATCCTTAGACATAGAATCATTTTTTTTAAACGCCGAGATCTCATTAAACTGTATGAAAATCAATTCCACCAATTACTTATAACTTCAACTACATACATATATTTTTTAATGAAATTGATAACGAATTATAATTAATAACATCAAAGAAATAAAAAGAAAACAATTAAAAAAAAACTTCAGACATGTCTTAAAAAAAAATAAAGCATAACACACATTGATAAGGTGGGAAACAATCTTCAGATATAAGGACTATAATTATTTCCACACACATATTTTCCATCATCTCGCTTAAATGTGACAAACATTACCACATAAAAAGAAACGATAATAATAATAATAATTGCTGTCTCTGTCAACTTCCGAACATTATCTACGTTGGAAATTCATTTTCTCATCAAATGCAGACGAGAGAAGAATTTTGAGTTTTTTTGCAGGATTTAAACTACTTCAAAGAATTATATTGCGGGTTCGTTTATGATGACAAGAAAGCACGTACTACAGGAGAAATGATATTTAAATGATACATGATAAAAATTTTAAAAATCTATTTAATTTTAACATATAATGAAACATGCTTTGGGGAGACAGTATATTAATATTCTTCGATAAAATTTAAATGCATTTCTGGATTGCACGAAATTGCTCTTTTGATTCAGTTGTATTGTAGGTATTTGTGTTTTGAAGATGTTCAAATTTATTGAGTTATCTTTTTTTAATTTTAAATAAAAGATATAAATTGTATGAAATTTAAATATATTTGATATAATTAATTACCAAAAATGGTAATAGCCCAGGAAAATTACACATTCATCTTTGAAAAAATTACAAAAAATCTGAATTTTGGTGAAGAGTCAAATTTGGACTAGGATTTACGTTTTTAAGGAAGGTTAAAGGATGTGAAGGGCGTTAGGCAATAACGACCAAAGAAATAACGTCCAAATCAATTTGGAAATATCGCCCAAATTTTTTTTTATTGCCCAAAAAAAAAATTGGAAATATCGCCCAAATTTATATTTTTCTTTATATATCTTTAGTTGGAAATATCACCCAAATATTTTCAATGTAAATTGTTTTTGTAAAATTTGAGCGTTATTTTATTTTTTTTTATTTTGGGCGTTCTTTCCTTAAAAAAAAAATAAAAAACTGGAAATAACGCCCAAATCGAGCAAAACAAACAACAATTGTTCAGAATTTTTTTGGGCTATATTTAAAAAACCAATTTGGGCGTTATTGCCTTACGCCGATGTGAACATAGTTTTTCTTGCAAATTTTTCAAAAAATATCAATTTCTTTTTTTAAATGTTGAATATAAAAAATTATGACACTTTTCTTTGTACAATTAATAGTCTCTTGAAATGTCTATTGAAATTGACCTCGGCTTTCGGTTAGGATGACTTTGGGGAGGGATTACAACCCAAAAATTTTTTCGTATACCCACACCTTACCCATTTAAAATAAAAAAAAAACATCGTCCGATGCGAAATGCGAGGTTTGGTCAAAATTTGGTAACACTTCAATGAACTACAACAGATTTTGAGAAAAACGTGCAAAAACGTTATGGTGCAGTAAATTTATACCAACAAATGTAATGAAATTGCATGTTTCGAAGAGAAACAATTTTTGTATGCGGTTTGAATTTAACTCCGGATATTAGAATACAATTTTAGAGTGGCTATCTTAACATTTTGTTTTCATTTAATAACTTGTTTGAATTTCATAACAAAAGCAAACACTTTTAAAGAATAAAAAATATCTTAAAATTGAGCTATTGATGAGGTCTTTAAGTTCCACTCCTATTTCTCGAAGAATAGTTTCTTTCTAAATTTGCTGCTGATAAAAACATTCTTTACATTCAAAATGTTAGTGTCGAAAAACTGTCAATCTTTGGATATTAAAAAAAAAATAACGATTATGTAGGAAAATCCGAATTATCTTCAATTTTTAACATTTTCGTATATTAAGATTTTATATGTGTAACACAAAATTATAAACTAAAATGCATTCAGTCTGTCCTGTTGAATTTATGCCAACAAAACTTGTCGGAATTTTGTTGGAACATTAAATAAATATTTATTTTACCATTCGTTTGAATTATAACGATTTTATTTTTATGTAAAATCCGGCATTTTGGAATACTATTTTTCAAAACTGTGAAATTTTTTGACGACTTTTACATTTCATATAATATTAAAGAAGATCATATTTATGGCAGATTCCATTAAAATATTAAATGTATTGCCCCTTCCCAATTTGGCCTGATTTTCTGATTTAATTGAAACTGATGTTATTATATGTAGGTGCGAAACAGGGTTGCAAATTTTTGAATTAAAAAATCATTAAGTCATAAGCTAGTTGATGACTTATGAATACAAAAAAATTTTTAATCATACGCTAGTTGGTGACTTTTGAATTAAAAACTATTTAATTTATAAGCTTGTTAGTGAAAAATAGATCCAAAAGCTAATACTTACTCAGTAGCTAATAAAAGTTATTATTTGCTTTTGAATCTATTTCTATGTTTTAACCCAATCCTTAGATGGCAAAATTAACATGCTAGCTTAAAAAAATTTAATTCATAAGCTAACTTATGAATTACAAATTTTCCTGCTCACAATTCACCCTTTAGCTTATGAATTAATTTTTTTTAAATTCACAAGGGAATTAAATTTTTTTTAATTCATAAGTCACTCATTAGCTTATGAATTAAAGCCAAACTTAAACTAAGAAGTGACTGAAGCTTTTGCAGTCCTGGTTCGAAAGCCAAACATATTATTCGATTTAGAATTATTTTTGCATTATATCTTACATACATACTAGCATATAATAAGATATTATAAAAAATGTTTCAGACTTTTTCGGAATTTGGCCATTTTATTGTCTTATTTTCCTGTTCTATAAGCAAGCATTAATCTTATTCTTACTTTTTAATTTGTAGATAATATAAATTGCAACAAAAAAAGTTTATTTAATTTATTTTTTCATAAAAGCACAAACGGAGAAAAACGGAAAAAATTAAAAAATCTTATTTTCAAGAGAACGGGACCCCCACAAACCTGGATTTCCCGAAAATTGAGATTTATACTCAAAATTAACCCCGCTACAATACTGCATTCAATCTTTTTTCCTAGTCTCTATAATTGGAGGAAGTTTTATTCAAATCTCGAGTTCAATATTTTAACATTACTTCCCATATAAATGGTAGTCCTTATCTACAATTTCGCAAGAGGAAAAAGAAAAATTGCATAGCTTGGCAAGAAATTAATTGATTTAATTCATTTAAACCACTTTCGAAACCCAAACATCTACTTAAACCCAAAATATATTTAATAAAAGAAATAAAGAAGCAAGTAAATATAAAAAGTAACTCCAACTTTTTGTTTTTTATTTTTTTTTATTTCAATTTCTTATTCTCTCTATTTCAAATCATTTTTCAAAATATCTTTCACGTTTATATATAAATCAGTGCTTTAAAACAATCCAACCTCAGCGGATTCTTTTCTTTCTTTCTACCAACACCGCAACCTCACTCAACTAGCTACCATTCATCCAATTACTGAACATTGGATTTTTTTTGCTGTTGTGTCTGACCGACAACGAGAAAAGGAAAGAACTGAAGTAGATAGAAATGGCAGGATAATGAAAATAAAAAAAAAAAATTCCTCTTCCACTGCATTAGATTTCTCAATTTAAAAATTGCACGAATGAAAAAAAAAAATCAGAATTTTATGCATATTCAACAAAAATTGTGAAAGTATTCACCTGCGGTTCTTGGAGCTGATATGATGGAGGTTTTTTTTTTTTAATTTAACCAAAAGATATTTACAAAATGAAAACATTTTAATTCAACCACAAAATAAAATTTTGTTTTTTGAGGGAATGCAATTCAAGAAAAAAAGGGAAATATTTAATTGAGAGCTCACCAAGGACGACGACCGACTTGACGATTGACATTTAAGTTTAATCTCATCACACAATTCAAAATCTTGGCATTTTATTTAACTGGAAATATTAAATTACTTGGCGTTAAATTTAAGCCTAAAATGGACTAACAATTAGTTCACAGGATCCTTAAATGACATATTATATAGCATAGGCGTACAGATACGATGTGTGTTAGGGATTAAGAGGCTTTTACAGTTGCTGGTTAATTAAGCTAAAATATGGTTTGCTTTGCTTTGCTTTGCTATTTAGATAAGATTGACATAAGCTATGATGGTGGTTCGGCATTATAACCACATGTCCTTATAATTATCATGCTAAGGATTAATTATGAATTAGAGGGAAGTGACTGAAGTAAAGGAGAAGATAATATATCAAACAAAAAAAAAGAATTAAATCAAAGCAGAATTCTTTCACGAAATAAATTCAATTTTTTGTTCGGCTATTATTAGATTTACAAAATATGTCATAATTTTAGAAGAATGATTCCATCTCACAATATAGTATGAATAATGTTTTTTTTAACTGAAAATCTTTCTCATGATTAAATCTTCATTTCGTAAAGTAAAAGCATTTCCACTTCAAAATTATGAATACTTAGTTAGGTACTGATTTTTATTCTTATTTATTTAATTTAATTATTTAATTTTATTCTTTTCTTAATTAAATTAACCACATTGTACTTTTACATTGTAACACAAAAAAGCCACAATAAATTACATATGTATAATGACATTTTGTTAAAAAATACTCATTTATAAATAAATTCACGTGTCATTTAGAAAGCAAAAAACTATGATTAAATTAAAACAAGTGAAAAAATAACTACCTACTTTATTTAATTTCACAATCACCCACTATATTGCAACAAAATATTATTATAATGAAAATAATTACATTGAAAATCATCATTCTGTGATTCGTACTACGGCAATAAAAAATGTAATGCTTTTTTTTATGCCTTGTCATTGATATGGTTAATCGTTTATATTTTTCTATATACATATAACAATCAATGCTATAGAACACAAAATGACTTTACTATCATATTAATTGAAATAAAATACCACTCGTTAATTGAGATGAAATTATATTTAAAATTTATTAGCAAGTTGAAAAAAAAAATATGTTTCATTGGTTAATATAGTGTTTTCTATATTTAGCCATAAATTTATAACTTTAAATAGGGCAAAAAAAAACTAAACTATGTACAATATACATATATGGTTCAAGCTATACCTAACATATTCGTTCAATTATACTCAAATATTATTTGAGATTTAAATGTCAACTCATTCTCCAGTGTATTGCATGTACTTTTATTTTGTGTATAGAAAGTTGGTGTTATATAGACTGATGTACCATTCTTTCGAATTTGATTAAATTTTGAGGTACGATAAAGAGTGATACACGAAACTATCAGAGTTAATTTCCACCTATTGGCAGGCCCACTAACTCGAAATCTAACTTAGACAATTATTACAAATCTGAAAATGGCATATGTTTGCTAATTTTTTTGCATAAACTGTCACTGTTTTAGTCGTGTTACCTTCAGCTGGATTTTATGAAAATACTAATATTGAAAATATTAATTAAAAAATATTTAAAATTAAGAACAATTTAATAAAGTGCTTTAAAGTTAGAAAATTGTTAAGGAATATAATGCTAATATTTTAATATCGGACTGTTTAAAAATTTGGGCCAATATTAATGTAAAATATTTTTTTTTTTTAATTTCAAAAGAATTAAACGTGAAAATAAAAAAATCGGGAAGGGGAAGATCGATTCGAGGTATGAAAAAAAAACGAAAAAGCCTGGGGTGGAATCGTGTAAGGTGATTTGCGATAAGTGAGAGTCGCAATCAACCAATTCAGTTTGTGTGAGATATGTATCACATTTGTTAGCTAAAGAGCTATCACATCAAAAATGTGATTGCCATTTTTCAACAAATTTTACGTATCTGTGTGGTTACGAATAGAGTTAACAGGAGCCTACAAAAATTGTATACATTTTTCAGAGTTCTTTTTTTTACTGTTCATACAGACAAAAATAAACATTCTTGTGACCAAAAAGTTTTACTACGTTCCGAAATATAAAGAAAACAAAAGAGTTATAGCGCAAAGACGTCATTTTCGTTCTATATTTTCCATAGCTCATTAAAAATATTTGAAACATTCACTATGGCAACCATGTTTTTGACAAATGATTGGAAAGTATTCAATTGAATTGAATTGAATCACCTTACCCAGGCGGAAAACTAAATGACAATCACATGTGACTATGGTTGGTGTGACAATCATTAATTATCACCTTAGCCGATATCACCCTTGATCTAACCTTGCGCGAATTATCAATTACCACCCTAATCGGTATTTCTTTACAAGTTTTTTTTATGTAGGACTAATTCGAAGCCTTACAAAAACATATTTACGTAAAACCCTAAACATTTTAAGTTCTACAATTTACCGAAAAAAAACTTTTAAATTTTTCAAAAAAAATTTTTTGTATTAAGGCTTGTAAAAGAATCTATTCTTTTGTGAATGCAGTCTTTAAGAACTCATTTATTGAATTCAACAAAAAGATTGCTTCACTTCAGAGACTTCACTTCACTTTACTTCACTTTGAGACTTCAGACTTCATATTATGCTAACACCATTCACTTGAATCAAAAAGATTGTTAAAATTTGTATTCCCATTCAATTTACTGCAATAAATTTAATGTAATCATTTAGAAATTCATGCATTCTTTATTTCTAATAGAAATATAGTTAGAGCTTCTAAAACAGCAAACAAAATATTTTTTTTCAAAGTTGGGCAATTTTATAATACATTAAAACAAATAACAAAAAACGAATTTATTTAGTTTCTTTACTGAAATTATGGCATATTGAATGAAAATATTACTTTTCTTTAATGTTACGTCATTGTTTTATTCGTAAATAAATTCAAATTTAATTTAAAAAAAAAAATTAATAAATAAAACAAAAAAAAATACATTTTTATGAGTTTTTGAGGTTTGAATAAAGTTACAAAAAAGTCTTGCTATATCACGCTTAAAAATTACCAGGACATATTTGCCTGGCTATTTGTTTTAAAAAAGCATGTTCCAGGTGCTAACATTTTGGTCTTAAAAGCAAATTTACTTTTGGAATGTTTGAATTATTTCCTTTCTCAAAACAACTGAGAACGTAAAATGTTCTCCTTATTTCATTAAGAATGCGATTTGTTGTTATCTTTATCGTAAAAAAATCCGCCCACTACCACGCCCTTTTTTATTTTATTGGAAATAAAAAAAAATAAGCTTACAATCTTCTGAACAAACTTATACTAATTCATAGTTATATATTGAACATTAAATTTTTGTAATCCGAGTAAGGTGATATTGATACCAAAATACCTGCAAGGTTTAACGAAAACGTCAAAATGAAGATTGTATGTATGTATGAGTGTATGTATGTATATGAATGTATGTAATGTGCTGGTTATATAATCGGATTCACTTATTTTATCTTTAATGCACGTGAGATCTTAAAAAGAGTTGAAAAAGAATTACTGCCAAAAACTAGTAAGACTTTTAATTAATGTTGAAAATGATGATGCTGCCAATGATTTTTTACTGAAAATTGTATGTAGGTATTCAATTTTATTTTATAAAAAAAAATTAAAAAAAATTATTTATTAAAATTTTGGTCCTTTTACTTTTTTCCTACACTGTCCCACATAAAATTAGTCACTTAAATAGCATACAAGATATGTCGATGAGCCACAAAATGATCAAAATTCTGTTTAAATCTTTGCTAAAAATATCAAAAATTGGTTCGTTAATTTTATGTATCCACTGTTCTAAAAAAAAATGTATTTTGGAACACCCTGTGTAGCTGAAGACTTTTTTTATCAAATTCGAAATTTTTAATTGTTTTTAAAGTTTCCTTTACTTTATTTCTCTGTTTATTCCTTTCAAAAAAAATCTTACTTCAGGCTATAAGATTTAAAAACAAGCAATTTTTTTATATCACTATTTTAATAGCCTTGGAAATTTCTTTAAGAAGAAAAAAAAATATTATCATGTATATAAAAGTTATGATTTTTACAATCAAAAACGTCATTTTGGAAAACAGCGCGATGCTATGTACCAAGTTTAAAGAAAATTGACACACCCGTTTAAGTTGCAGTCGAAAAAACAGACGGACAGAATTACGAGATCCACTGTTTCCGATTTGTTTATCATCTTTATATCAAGTTTGATCAAAATTTCGAGTTGGATTTTTTTTACGAATCCATAACTTGCCATATTATAGTATCTATACCTATATATCGCAAGTAAAAATACCAAAAACGGTGTTATTTTCCCCAAATTCTTTTTTTCCATGTGACTTCTATTTATCACGTATCACAATCACCTTTACCCACTTTAACACTTTGCAAGGATTTCCTATACCTGCCCGTCATATATCTGAACAACATTGTAAAAAAAGAAATTAATGTCAAATTGAACCTTTTCAATTTAAAAAAAAAAAAGTTCACACAAAATAAAATAATTTTTTTATCAAGCAATTATTTAAGGATATACAGGAAACCTTTTTTGAAGATAAAAATCCTGATAAAAATACTTTATGATTAAATTGTTCTCGCGTCTTTGTCCAATTTTCACCTTTACAAATCAAGTCACATTCACATCAAGATAACCTCTTGTGTATCTGGTATTGGTACCATTATAGAAACCCTTTATAGAATATCCAATTTTCACTCTATTCACCATTTAAAGAAGCACACAACAGTTTTTCTTCCATAAATATCAACAACACTTCAGTCGATTTAAACTTTCAAAACAACAAAAAATAAAAGGCCTTCCTTATATAGGTGCTAAATATTTCTAAGTAATGTATTTCTACTTTTTTTTCAAAAAAAAGGGATAGTCTTTACGTGTATACAAGCAACAATCTTTGACCTATGATAGTCCTACGGCAATATCATTTTTGCTTATCATCAATTTACTTTCGGCCTTTTTTTCCATTGTGCATATACATACTTTATAACATTTGATACAATAGAAAATCGATTTACATTCCGAACAACACTAAAAATGTTCTATAAGTAAAAAGAACTCTGTATCTATGTATGTGAGTATAGAAGAATCTCTAAACTTCCTGACCTTCTTTTTTAGAATTCTTCTTTAGAGTTTGCATGGCTGAAAGCAATTCCAAGTCTTTTAGGTTTCCTTTAGTCTTTTTTTTTTTTTAGTTAAATCTGAACTTGATTTGTTGAATTCATGTATATAGGGTTGTTATTGTTATTTGCAAGGACCTTAAGCATATCTAAGGACTTTTAAATTTTGTCATAAAAAAACTTGGGGTTAGGTATGTTTTTGTCATATATGTATGTGTATATACGCATTTAACTAGATAAGGAAGTCGGAAATGTGTTTGTAGTTCCTTAAGCTATCATAAGACTTCCTATTTTACGAAAAAAAAACAGATTTGATTAAAATTGATTTTTTTTATAATAAAAAAGAAAAGAAGTACTTTGTTTAGTTTATAGCAAATACAGCTAAAGCATATTAGCATATTAGCATATTAGTTTGTCTAATTTATTTATTTATAAATCTTTTCCAAAATAAAGACCAATCTATGGAAAAATCCATGTGAAGATTTTGAAAACCACTTATATCCATATTTTGACTAAAATGTCATTTTATTTCCGAAAAACTTTTAAACTGTAAGGGCCAGTTGTGAAAATATTTAAACTACAGTTCAGCAATCAAGGCAATTCAGACACAATGTTCAACGGTGGTTCAGGGTTCAAGTATATGTGATAAAAGGCAATTATATGCTTGAACCAGTGCAGGGTTGGACCTGAGTTAATCCATCGAAATCAGTGAGTTAAAATTTTTAACCAAAGCTAAACCAAGTTTGTTCAACTTGCCTTAAGTGATATAAAAAAACTCTACGTAAAAATTGTACATTATGTAAACCAATAAAAAGAAAACCTATATGTAACATTCTTTTTCCTATATATGTGATAATTTAAAGGATGAATATTTTAATAATTTGGTGATTGAAATATTCTCTACAAAAAAGATTATAACATATTTTTCAATACAACTGATCATTTGAAAGGTATTTCTATTTGCAAAAAGCGGAAGTGTTTTTCGTATACAATTTTAATGGGTAAATTTTATCGATTTATTATTTTAACATAATTTTCAGATTATTTATCTTTTTTATGAGAAAGCATTAACATTCTATTTCTAGTACCTATAATTTAAAAGATAATAATAATATCAAAAAAAGGACATAATAAAAAATACCGTTTTTTTTGTTTTTACTATTAAAAAGAAGTTGTCGAAAAATTAATTTACACTCATTTTATAGATTACAGGAGTGGAAACCATTCAAAATCCTTGAAAAATTGGGGCATGTACAAATGATTTAATCATTTGAACTGTATTTCTAGATTTTTGAGCGACGTAGGTATTATCGAGTAAGTCAGACAACGGTTTTTTATCTCAAACATTTTGAAAAATTGATAAAAAATGGATAAAAAATAAAATTTTAAAAATTAGCTCCATAGAAAATCATGATAAAAAATTTAGAAATTATATTGCATTTCTTTCAATTTGTTTATTAATTGGGACATGCCACACGCAGAAAAATAATAAATGAAATTGTTTAAGATAAACTAAAGGAAGGTTAAATTAAACGAAAGACTTAAACGAGAAACTTGTTATACTAACCGAGAAACTTGTTTAATTTAGTCCGCTTTAACCGTTTGAGGGTGTTAATTTCTTAATTTGTTTGCAGGTTGTATATTAGCAACATCACTTATTTAATTTATACGAGAAAAAGGCAGTTTTTAACCTATTATTTTTCTGCGTACAAACGAAAAAAAAGGGAAAGGTGTACGTGATATTTATCGAACAGCATTTACAGATTTTTCGGGCGGTGAGGAAAGAGTTAAGGCCAACTCCGTTGTTCAGTCCCAAAATTTGTTGATTATTGAAATTTTAAAAATAGAAATAAAGACAAATTTTTAAGATTAATTTCATGAAAAATCACTATAAAATGCACAACCAATTGTTTTTTTTTTTTAATTTAACAATTTTTTTTGTAAATTTTTGTATAAAAAAAATTGTGACATAAGTGTAAAATTTTTTTTGAATAATAATTCGGAAATAGAAATAAAAGAATATTAAAAAAAAAGTAATTCCATGAAACAACTTTATGTAAAATGTAAAATAATTGAATTTTTTTTTTCAAATCTTATACAAATTTATACGAAAATTGTGAAAAAGAAATTTGGGACATGTACCAAGAAGAAAAAACCAAAAGTATACAAATGATTATCTATGGAAATACATTTACAGATTTTTCGGGTTGAATTTTTATTTTTCTGTCACAAAATTTGTTTGAATAATTAATTAAAAAAAAAATAATTCCATGAAAAATCACTATTAAAAATGTACAAACGATTTCATTTGAAAAAAAAAAACTTTTTAAAAAATATTTTTGACTTGTTAAGCATAGTACTCACCTCCCGTGAAATGAAAATTAAAAACATTTCAAAATACACGTTTAAATTCAAAACGAACCCCTAATTAATTCTTCACGTGAATTTTTGATACACAGTTTGAAATATCTTATACTCACTTTGAATGGAAAAAAAATATTTATTTGAATTACTGTCAGTAGAATCTTGAAAAAGTTCCAAAAAGGGGGTTTAAATTCCGTGGTTTTGTTCTTTTTTCCTCCTTGATAAGAATAAAAACTCAAGAAAAGACGAAATTTTTTTTTTTTTCAGAATTTAATTTTTTCCTAGTGGTCGTGCGTTGGGAAATGAAAATTTTGCGTGAAAATAATTGAAGAACCGGTTCATTTTCAACTTTCATATTTTGGTACTCACTTCGTGTTGTGTATTTCATACCAGTGAACTAGGCGTCACTTTTGTATGATTTCATTTTAACTCGAACTGAGTACTAGGCTTTAATCACAAAAAAAAATACAAAAGTGTACAAATGATTATCCATCGAACTGCATTTATGATTTTTTGAGAATAAAATTCGCTGACCAAACTCTGTAAATTTTTTTGAAGTGTCTCTATAAAAATGGTGCGTGTACAAATTATTCTTAAAGTTGTACAAACGATTACAATAACATCTTTTGATCAAAATATGATGGGCCAATTACACGCAAGAGCTTTTGCTTTCACCCTCAAATGGTGAAGTTGTCGAAAAATAATTATAAAAGAGAAGTGTGACCAAAAAAGCCTGCAAAAAAACTCATAAAACATTTAACATCCAAAGAATTGGTCAATTAAAAATATTAAGTAACTAATTCGATATTTTAGTTTAAGTTAAGCCTAGTACGCTGCTGATGCGAAACGAAAAATCCCATACAAAAATAACACAACGAAATCATAAACGGAAAATATCGTTCTGCTTTTCGTTTTGCAGTACGCTGTTCGAAGAGCGAAATTTGGAGAAGTCTCCGCTCCTTTTTCGCACTGAATTAATTATACAGACTATTTTTGTGTGCGGAAAATTGACATTTGAGTTTTATTTGTTTTTTTTTTTTTTTTGTTTACCATTTTATTACATCATGGGTTTCTCTGATTTTTTGCGTTTATGTTTGATTTTGTTTTTGGAATTAGTGAAACTCTCCAAGGATATTTTCAGTTGTGTTTTCGCAAGCGTTTCGTTGTCTGTTTGGAAACCCATGAGTAATAAAATGATAAAAAAAAAAAACACAAATAAACCCGAACGTCATTTTTCCGCACACAATAAATAGTCTGTATAATTAATTCAGTGCGAAAAAGGAGCGGAGACTTCTCCAAATAATCTGCTACAGTTATAAATTTCGCTCTTCGAACAGCGTACTGCAAAACGAAAAGCACAAAGAAATTTTCCGTTTATGATTTCGTTGTGTTATTTTTGTATGGGATTTTTCGTTTCGCATCAGCAGCGTACTATAGGCTTAACTTAAACTAAAATATCGAATTAGTTGCTTAATATTTTTAATTGACCAATTCTTTGAATGTTAAATGTTTTATGAGTTTTTTTGCAGGCTTTTTTGGCCACACTTCTCTTTTATAATTATTTTTCGACAACTTCACCAAAATATTTTATACAAAATCCAGCTTGAAATGTATTAAAATAAAAATTCGACACGAATAAAATTACAAATTTCTTAATTTGATTTACTTTTAAAGGTTTTGCATCGCTTATATCCCCAAACATTACGGAAAAAATCCTATTTATATTGCTTGATTATGCAGTCTGCGAACACTAGTTCACAGCTGTCAACAAACTAAACAAAAAAAAAACAAAATAAAACAAAACAACCAATTGGCATTTATTAATTTATATTAATCCAGCAACACAGCAACGACTACGCGAGGTATGTGTACAATACATGCACATGAAAATTCAAAATTCATAACACTGATTATTTTCATTGTCCATTGTTGCATTTTTAAAAATAATTTCAAATTCAATTTTCTATCTTTCTTGAGAAAAGTCAAAATTTTACCACTAGTTTCAAATTTTAACCTGCTATGAAGCTGGGTAATTTTTAACCCATTTTATTTACCACGCTAGTGTCAAAACTTAACCAAACGTCAAGTTTTAACCAACATTTTAACGCAATTCGGACACGGCCTTAATTAAACATCGATTTATTGTTAAAATTTCAAATTAAGTACCCTGTCACCTTTCCTTTTATTGTGGTCTCTATAAGGACCACTTAAAATTTTTAGAAAAGGTTTAAAGAAGAATCTTTTTGTGAATAGTATTATTCAAAATTCTGACATCTCTTATGAACTTTAACGATATAATAAAAAGGTTATGGGGCATCAAAATAGACCTCTAGTATTAAATTTTCTGGCACTCACCAATATTTGCATATATAGCCTAATATTTTATCTTTATTTAGAGACCTTAATCTTTAAGATTCGACCATTAGAACTCAAGTTGTAAACTTCGTAAGACAACCATATCGATTGTTTTTGAAAGTTTTGCGCATGATTACGGGATTCTCCTACTCTTATAGTTGAGAGTCCAATGAGCAGACAATTTTTATTGATTTTATTGATTCTCGATTGTGCTTATTTGATGCAAAAATTTCATCGTGGCACGAAAAACGTTTTTCTTATTTCCATTTTTTACAAATAAATCAAAAAATTGCAAAATTGCTCCAAATGGAGTAAAAAACTGTCAGAAACTCTTATTTTTTGATACCTAATACACGAATAGAGCAACTTGTGTATTTCACCCCACAATTTTTTTTTAATATAAGAATCCGAGTTTTTTTCATATTGCACGAAAATGGCACGTTGTTTAGAAAATATGGCACGAATTTTTTTTTTCGGTGGCAACTCTGTTGTCTATTGATTTAAAATTGATAGCGTATAGAGTTGTGTTTGATATATCCAAATAATTTCCAATAGTGCATTAAGGATTAACGAAATCCAAGTATCATTGTAAAGTTACATAAGCAATTGATAAATTTAAAACTGTCACTTTCTCTTAGAATTTCAAATTTTCACCAAAAAATCCAGACCAATAATTTGCGTCATCACTGAAAATTTCAAGCTCCTCAATCCACCTTTCAAGAGATAAAAATCAAAAACCACAAAATTTCACATGACCATCATTATATGACTTTCAAAATCCAACGCATTTCTACCAATATAGGGAGAAATAATGCAACACCGGACTTTTGTCCATTTCACGAAATCAGTCCCAACAAATTTTGCAAACGCATACCGATAGCTAAGGTACATATGTTACGCATGAAAATGAATATAGGATTTCATATTATAGGAGCAAACCTATATAGAATTAAAATATCAGCAATGTGCTTAACTTTACAAAGTTATTATTATTATTCACAAATCAGCGAAGTTTGAAAATTAATTTGGAAAATGGAGCTATAAAGGTCATAATATTAGGGTGTGTTTCGCTATGCCAAACAGACCACACCCTTTGGAAGATAATTACTAACCAATTTTTGGTATATAACCTCATCCTTAATGCTTCATCGTCCTCGGTCCTTTCAAAAGGCTACATCAAGCAGCAGATATAACATTATAGCTGACCATGGCTAATTGGAACAGCGATCGATACATTTATGATGGAAGAGATGATATAATTTCCATTTTGATATGATTATGTGAATATGGTTATGGCGAAGACTTATAATGACCTAATTCAAATGATTGAAAATCTATGCGTATTTTTCTCCAGTTTATTAATTGCAATTAAGTAATAAGCAGGTTACAAAATATGTTGGCCCTAAGCAGCCGAAACCTTATTATTATTGAAGGACTTTTCGATACAATGACTTCTGTGGCCCTTGGGGGGATTTCGAAAACTTTAAGTTTAATGACAATTTTGTGAAATATCAAAGCATAACAAGGCAACTCGTTGGGTTTTCAAACTAATTTATTAATCTATTCGTGTGCAAGTGTCCGTTTCAAGGCCTAATTATTTTACATCAAATAGGTTAGTTGAGGAAGCAGCTTTATATTGATTTGGTCTAATGCTAAGCAAATCAACCTTCTATTAGTAGAAGATCCCGTCATATAGAACGACCTATTCTCATCGAGTTACCAGATAAGGAGTATACAGTTTTTTTAGGTAGTGTCTAAACTAACATTTTGCGCATATGGGTTGCCTGGCGAAATATGGTCAAGGCATAGGGTTGCCACACTTTAAAGGTCGGTTTTTGGTTTTTTTTTTTTTCAATTATCTGACCCAGCTTATATGGTAGGATTTAATGATAAAACAAAAATATCATGTTAAAGGAAATTTTATTTAAAAATTTCGAAATACGTGATTCGTTTAAAATTGGAATTTCAGTAGGGTAAATTATGGTAAACAAAGAAAAAGGTCAAGATTCTATTTTCTATTTTAAATGGTAATAAATAATCTGTTTTAATTGTTATAAATTGGCATTCCTCAAGCCTCATCCAACAATAAGTTTGTTCGATGTCAGCCCTTGGGCGCACTGGGTGGCTCTGAACTCGCTCTGAGGTGTTTTATGTAGCACTTTTTCGATCTAGGTAATGTGTTCGATGTGTGTTCGGGGCGAGTGAGTGACTCCCACAAGACCTAGGTTTTTTCTTGGGGCAAGAATTCAGAGCTGCCAAAATTCAAATCAGCTGTTGGCATTCAGGCAAAAACACGTGTTGATGATAAATTTCTTGGTAAATATGAGATATTTTGTGGTTAATTTTTGGTATTTATTTGTTTTCACGTAATTATAGACGAAATGCCAAAATATACAACAGTCTATGAAACAGTGAAATGAACGAACAAATCAGATGGTGAAATTTGTAGCACGGAAGCGTTCGATAAAAATAAAAACCTGACCTGCCCTGAGTTTTTTGACAATTGACTGACATTCCCCAGGTCGCCCTAAGGCAGAGAACATCGAACAAACCTAATTTTATGTAAAATCAAAATATAGTTTATTCCATTCTTTTACATTTCACCCTACCTTTTTTGTGACCAAATTGTTGATGAGAGAATATTATAAGAGAGAGAGAGAGATGAGAAAATGAAACATTAATTGTAATTCCATTAGGATTAAACTTTTAAATTTTAATTGAGATTTAACCAAGACAATCCTTCTAGTTCTGAAATCAAATCCCAAGAACATTGAACATTTTCATTGAAATTCTCAAAATTATTATTAAATAAAATTATCTTTAATTTGTGTTTATAATTGCCGTAAGCTAACTAACTGCACACTTCAACTACTACTACTACTGCTATGACTGCTTAAATTTTAAGCTCAAGGGGTTCAACTGAATTAAATTTTTGCTGCTAAATTTGAAATCCTTTCAAATGCACACCAACTTTTCGTCGGGACTGACACTTACGTTTAATAATAATTATTATTATTTGTCTGAGTATGAGAGAGAAAGAGAGAGAGATAGAGACAGAATCAGAGTCAGACAGATGCACGGTCACTGGCACTTTCCTATTTTCCTGTAGCAATTTCTCAATTTTCCTGTGAAAATAATAATTTTCAGTAGTTCTTCCGTCTGTGATGATTGCATCCGTTTCCCCCTTCCTTCTCTTACAAAACAACTTGAAAAATAAAGTTGAGATACTATATATTTCTGATCCTGGCTGCACAACAGGATAACCTATACAAAAATATAAATATAGCAACTTACTATATAGGAGTGGGTGGAATTAACAAAGGGAAGTGTCTGGATGGAGCTTGTTGCAAGAACTTTGAAATTTTAATTGCAACAAAATAGAATTGGCGAAAGGCAAAAGTTCGCTCTTATAAAATAGTATATATAGGTGTGTGTTTATTTGAAAATGAAGTTTTTTAATATGCGCTTATTGTATTAGGAAATGATTGAAGAAAAGGGTGAATAGCTTTTGACTTTACACGTCAAATTGAGGTCAGAAATCAATTTCATTGTACATAATTAAATAATTCCCAGAGGGGCTTAAAGGTTGCAAACAACCAGTCAATAAAAAAAAAATTAAGGAATATTGAAGGCAATCATTAACAAAATGTCATCACATGGTAAAATAATATTACAGGAAACCATCATCTAGACACGTCAAGTTGTTGATTAATGAATATCAATTTCATGCCAACTTGCCACACAGATATAAAATCAAAGTGATTAACTTCTCTTATTTTTTTTTTTTTGGAGAAAATTGTTTTTCGTTAATCAAAGAAGAAAATATTTATCCAAGGGTTATAATGAGCATGGAATGACGGAACCATATATCAGTAAAATTACTTATGCTGAAATGTGGAGATTTGGGCTCGAAATATATTGTATTTTTTTCCTGTCGTATGCGTCGGTCGCACTGTGGTCCAAAATGACTTTTTTGGTTGCAAAAATCATAACTTTTCAAGGAATAAAAATATCACCATAGTTTTTTTTCTTTCACAGGAAATTCCCAAGGCTATAAATAAAGTGATTTCTAAGAAATGTCCACAGGTTGTTTCTAAATCTTCGACTGAAGTAAGTTTTTCTTTAAAAAGGAATCAACTGAAAGGAATTAAAGAAAAACTTTAAAAACAATTGAAATTTTACTTTAATTTTGTAAAAAAAAAAGTACGCAACGATTTAATTGTTCACTGGGTTTTCCAAAATAAATTGATTTACAACAGTGGATACATAAAATTATCGAACCAATTTTTGATGTTTTTAGCAAGTATAACAGTATTTTTTTTTCATTTTGTGGCTTGTAGACATATTTTATAAACTATTTAAGAGCCAGTTTCACAGTGCACACTTTACAAAATAATTGGCACTTAATTTTCCCATTTACGCACTTTAGACGTATAGTTTTACTGTATGAGTAAGTGCAACTTAAGTGGCCAATATGGGAGACTGTCACTTATTCCGATAAATTTACACGTGAAATTGGGCATTAGTTTTCCATATCTGGCACTTAAGTGAAACTTACTTCACTGTGAAACTGGCCCTAAGTAAACAATTTCATGTGATACAGTGTGGGAAAACAGAAAATGGACCAAAATTTTAATAAATATTTTTTTTTTAATTTTTCTATTATAAAATAAAATAGAATACATAATACGTTTCCGTGAAACTTTGCAAGTATTTTGGTATCGATATCGCTTGTAGTAGTGTTTAAGGCAATAAAGAAATCAATCTCCTACTTTATTGTCAATGTTAATTCATATTTACCTACTTTAGCCTCAAAAACTCTTTTAGTTTAGGGGACAGTTATAGCTTTCATTGAAAACGATCATTGAAAATTACAATTAAATCATTGAAAAATTCAATTTTAAGGCCTTGAGAAAGGAAAATCAGTTTTTATTTATATGGCAAAATTAAGGTTATGTTTATTATATTAAGCCAAAAAAAAATTTCATTTTGGTCTAAGATTTCACATACATAAATTAACTTTTATTTTTCAATAATTGAACTACCTTACCATTGATCATTGAAAACTTTAAAGTTATTGCATTTGAAAGGTTGGGTCGAAATGGAAATTTTTTATTGATAGAAATAATAATTGCGCCATAAGCTTTATATTGGCATCAAAATACTAACTTATTTTTCTTTCTAAACGCCTCAAAATTAACAATTAAAATTAAAAATTTTCAATGATGGTTTTCAATGAAAGCTATAACTGGCATCTTAGGAGGAATTTAATACTATAAAAACTATAACGTACTTTTTTTTATTTTTGCAAGAACAGACTTTAGTTCTGACGGAAATAAAGCCACTAACATTTTTATAAGCTTTTTAAGGTATTTCTCAAACTGAAATTCACAAAAATTTACGAGGTCTGATTCTGCAATTTTTGTCGGGTTTCGAAAAGTGAATTTTCTCTGGCTTTTGTACCTCAAAAATTTTGACTTTTTTCAAAAATGTTGACTTTTTTCAAAAATGTTTACTCTTTTCAAAAATTTTCACTTAAGTATAGTTTGTACGTTTATTTTTTTTTAAATTACCATTTAAATAAAAAAGGCCGTGGAAGTGTGTGGATTTCTTTACAAACGTTTGCTTATTGAAATAAGGAGAACATTTTTTTTATTGGTCTTTACTTGATGGAGATCCATTTATTGATTTTAAAGAAACAAAATATTAATATCAAACCACTTATTTATGAAAAAAATTTTTGTTTCTTTAAATTACAAAATTTTATGTTCTCAGCTCTTTTGAGAAAGGAAATAACTCAAACATTCCTAGTGTAATTTTTCTTTTAAAAATCTAGCACCGAGAAAATTATCTTGGTAATTTTTCAGCTGGATCTAGCGAGATTTTTTTGTAGCTCTATTTAAATTTCAAAAACTCATAAAAAAGGTTTTATTTTTTTGTTTTAATATCAAACATTTTTATGTATTTGAAATTTCAATTTACTTACGAACAAAACAACCACGTAACATTTAAGAAAAGTAAGATTTTCATTGAATACGCCATGACTGCAATAATGCCCAACTTTGAAAAGCTCTATAAACCAAACAATTAAAAAAATATATTTTGTTTGTTGGTTTTAAAGCTCAGTCTATATTTCTATAAGAAATAAAAAACAAAAAATTTAAAAAAAAACATCGAATTTTGTGTTTTTGTCGCGACTTTTGGCTTTTTGGACCACAGTGCGTCGTTTGTGGAGCACATGATAAATAAATGGGCTTTAGTTTTCCAAGAGAAAAATGTACCCACTTGGCAGGAACCATCGCGAAAGTGATGTACAAAACAAAAATTTGGATATACCTACTAAATTTTTAGCATTTTGTTGCAAGTGATCAGAAGTGGAAAACCAAAAGTTAGTACTTTTCCGTTTCCTGGTGCCTACCTTACACTTTTTTAAAAGAACTTCGACTGTAAATTACTAGTTGTTAGTAACACATGAAAGTTATCAATATGCTAAGAGCAACTTAAAAAAAAAAAATTTAACTTTAAAACTAATTTTACTGCTGCATTTTAGACAACATGTACTTAAAAGCCCAAGTAAAACCTTTTCTTTATTAAAAGTCCTCGCAATTGCTATTCATCAGCTGATTCCAAGAGAAATAACCGGTATAAAAAGGTAAATAAATCTCTGTGATTTCGTTTATTTAATTGGTTGAACTAAATATAATATTGAAAGACTCAAAAGAAAGCAACCTTCGCCTTAAGATAACAATCACAAAGGGCATATACATAAGTAACATTTGTATAACAAAAGATTACATTGGAATGTTTGTGACTATATAAGACAACATGCGCTGCTCGTATATTGCTTAATATAATGTCATCTTTAAAAAAAATATATAAAGTTCTTGAGCTAGGTTATTCATTGTGATCCTTGAAAAGAGCTCGTCGTAGTTCAAGTATCCTTGAACTTAGTAAAAGAATATTATAAGTGGATATAACAAACAACCTGGCAATGTCATGGCTAGGCAATTCAAAAAAAAAAAAAACACCTTAGAAAAATTCTCAAGCCTCAAGAATAAATCCTTAAAGCAAGGCCAAAAAAATTTCTGTATTTTTCTTAACTTTGAAAAAAACTTAAAAGAAAATATATAATATTCTTAAAGAATATCATCAAATCTCCAACGACTTTAATGACAATGACAAACAACAATTGGAATCTCGTTAGGGATTTTCATGATTTTGTTTGCAGTTTGTCTCGAAATTTGTATTTATGTCAATTTGAGGTCGAATTTTATTCAATAAACAAGTTATTTGGACAGTATAGATTTGGATTATTATGGAGTGGAGTGATGAAAGCACGTTTTTTTGTAAATTCCCATTCTAGCGGATAGGGGAGGCGGGAGGCTAGGCGGGGGGGAGAAAAGAAATCAGACAAATTGACTTCATTGATCGAAAATTGCAGACAGGACAAAAATATATTTCTATTCTTACTTCAAGTTATTTTTTGTTTTTTTTTGTAAGCTAAGGATGAGGAGACGTCCCTAGAGAAAAGCGACGAATAACACAAAGCTAAGTAAGAAAAAAAAAATATTCCCTGTTTTCCATTAATTTTTTTATATATGTATGTACCTATAAGCTTATCGGGTCATTTTTACATTTATATGTCCCTTAAGTCGGTAATAACTTTGCCATGAACTTTGAAAATTAATTCAAATTGATATTTTTTTGTTATTTATTGGACAAAATTGATTCTTTTATTGGGGATTTTGGGTTTAGGGGAATTTACTTTACGGGGCATGACTTTTTGAAAAAATTATGTAACCCGCATATTTGAATTGAAAATACAGTCGACTCTCCCTAAGTCGAATTTTCACGGGATACCAAGATTTGTTCGAGTTAGAGAGAGTTTTGGAAAAATTCGAGTTATAGAGAGAAACATTTTTTTATTTTAAAAGGTTTATTTAATAAATAAAGGTTAATTTATGTATATAAGGAACCAACAACACAAAGAAAAGGATAACAATCCTTTTTTTTGTTTTTGCGTTGTAACTTTTTAAAAACTGTATCTTTTTATAGAGGTACCAGGGTTATGAATAGAAAGAAACGCAAAGAGCTGACGATGATGGTACACGCGATGCTACACATATGTACATATGTATATTAAGGTTTTCATGGTTCGTATTTATACTATACCCAAATACGAATTCCGAAGGGGTAATGTTTTTTTATTTTGTTTTGTTCTAAACAAAATTCGACTTAAGGGGTGAAAAAAGATGCCAAATATCGAGAAAATGTGTTCGAGTTAGAGAGAGTTCGACTTAGAAGGAGTTCGACTTAGAGAATGGTTTTTGTATGGAAAATTGAAGGGAATGCTTAAATATGGCGAAAAAGTTCGAGTTAGAGAGAAATTCGACTTAGAGAGAGTACGACTTAGGGAGAGTCGACTGTATATAGAAACCCTAAAGTTTTAATTAAAATTTCAATTCTGAAATAAAAACTATATATATTTTTAGGTCTTAAATTGGTTCCTATCACAAAACATTGGGATTAAAGCGATTTTTTTTTATTATTTACAAAATTTACGATAGACTTATAAATATGTTTATTGACTTTATTTAATTTCGAATATTCTTTTTCCTTTTAATTTATAAAATTTAATAACAAGCAAATACGTGCTATAGCGTTGTTCGCAAAGTTTTTAAAAATTATTTTTGAAGGGTATGCGATATGTTTCGCAAAAATTGTGTGGGAACGTTGCGCGAGGGTTCATTTCGCCGTTTTTCGCTACGAATTTTGGTTTTAGCATTTTGTTATATCGTATTCTACGTTTTGAAAATCACGTTTCGTTTTATCCTTTCGCATTTTTAATTTCACAATTTTCATTTAGTTTCAATTTGAGTTTTGAATTTTTGCAATTTGTTATTTGCCATCTTATTATTTAGTATTTTTAATAATTGGCAATTTATTATTTCGCTTTTTCTATCTGGCATTTTGTTGTTTCGCTTTTTTTTATTTGGCTTTCAATTACTTTCCAATTTTTGACTTCCATTAAATTACATGTTTTAAAATTTTGCGCGAGGATTAACCCAAATTCAAAACATTATATTAATATCTATCCAGGGGGAGGCTTCAAATTCGTTAGGTAATATAGGAACTATATATTTTTAAAGCAACATCTGTCGAATTTTTTATCAATCTGTCAAATTGTTAGATGAATGGATATCGGATATATGGAAAATAAGCAAAATTGTCGGATTTGGGATAATATACCAATCCATACGAGATATAGACCAGCACCAAATGCACCCCGAGAATTTTCACTGAGTTTGGCCTGGTGCATTGATTGGTCAATACTTTTTCCAAAACAATGTATGTATTGTATATGTTAATTGTTTCTAAGTTTTGAGATTAAATAAATGCAATTCCATATGAGATAAAATGCTTTTTTTTGTGTCTTTTTAAATAAGTTCAGTTTCGAAAGACGTACAAAATTTTGGTACCTATACCAGCTTTTTGTTTTCTTTTTCTTCGTGCCATGTTCGATTGCTATCACCTTTAAATTTTTCTTTAAGTATCCACTAATTGTACTTATTGTTCCCTATAGTATTCATAGAAGAAAACTTCTGTTATATAAATAAAATGCAAGACTGGGTCGCACGAACTTAAACCTATACAGCCTTATTTATTAGATTTCACTAATACTCGTTTCAACCTCGGAATAGTTAAACCGAGTCGAAGCACTTACTCCGTCTTTACGCCACGTCAAACAAATTCTTATTTATTAAGTCGTTTTAGCGACGGAGTAAATTTACTCCGACTTTACTTCGCCTCTAATCCTGAAAAACTTATTTGTAAAAAAATAAACGATGATTAGAGGCGGAGTAAGCTAAAACTGGTACATAGTAGGATTAAAGCCGTAGTAAAGCCGTTTTAGTATCTAAATGACATGATATTTAGTAACTAAAAAGGAGTGTAGAAGAAGATTTTTTTATCCGTTTGTTACTAATTGTAAGGCAAAATGGATATGTTATTTTGCATTTATAAATGATTTAAATTCTTTAAACGCTTTAGTTGCAGTACAAAACTTGTTTAATCCCATATTATAATAACCAAAGAGATTGGTTTTTTTTTGATAATATATTTGACATAAGGAGGGTGTAGCTAAAACCGTTTGACGTGGCTTTAAGACGGAGTAAGTGCTTCGACTCGGTTTAACTATTCCGAAAGTGAAATCTAATAAATAAGGCTGATAGTGTTTTTTGGACTCTCCCCCGACATTTTTGGAATATCTTATTATCTTCAAAAATGGTTTCTAACTGTATGGCCAGGTGCGATTTAGGTTAAATAAATTATAATAATTTTCTACCGTTAGTGTCACGCTTATATTTTTTATAAAATATTCCACAGTGTACTGTGTGTCATGGATTATTAAAAGAACCACTAACCAAAACCTCAACACATTTCCTAAAAAAAAGTTATGCAATGTAATATTGTTACAAAATTGTCATTTCTAATTCTATGGCCACCACTGTACAACTGTTTAAAAACCGCAAAAGAAAATCTGATTTTTCTCGAAAACGAATCCTTCGATTTTGATAAAAAAAATTTGTCTGTGCTAATATTATTACCACAACTACCATTGAAAAGGAAAGGCACAAATTTTACACTATAGGTCATTATTTTGAAAACATCTCATAGAACCATTTTTTTGATTTTCAATTATCTCATTATTAGTCAAAGTTAATTTTTTTAAATAATCTTTTTAAACCCTTCATTAATAAATACTTAAAAGATGTGGACCAATTTTTTTTTTCTTAAAAATGTGATTTATATTAAAAAAAAATATTTTAAAATAAAAAAACAACTCCGAAGAATTTTAATTTTTTTTCTAATAAATTCAAATTTATTGAAGAAATCGCAGATTGTCCATTACAATTTCTAAAAAAAACAGTCTTTTATCTATATGCTATTAGTGGTGATACATATTGGTTATTTACCGAGATAATTTATTTCAGCCTTAAAATGTATAAAATCTAAAATGACGTCCACGCATTCTGATCATTAACAGAAGGGAGCGGGGTAGATTGTTCTGGTGATATAATTTGAAATTTCAATGCGGACTCCGATTTGATGCAAACCTTGATGTATACTATTACTTAACTAAACCAGGTTTAGAATTTCCATTAAGTGCAGGTTTTGGTTGATTTGGCTAAAGCATTCTTTCGGTTTTCATTATCCTGTATTAAATTCATTTCGCATTAATATCAATTGTGTGTAAAATAATATGCTATTCAGTTAGATTCCGTCGTACCCTTTTAACGCACACATTAAATCGATTTGTATGTACTCTATATTCTCTACTCTACTCTACTCTACTCTACTCTACTCTACTCTACTCTACTCTACTCTACTCTACTCTACTCTACTCTACTCTACTCTACTCTACTCTACTCTACTCTACTCTACTCTACTCTACTCTACTCTACTCTACTCTACTCTACTCTACTCTACTCTACTCTACTCTACTCTACTCTACTCTACTCTACTCTACTCTACTCTACTCTACTCTACTCTACTCTACTCTACTCTACTCTACTCTACTCTACTCTACTCTACTCTACTCTACTCTACTCTACTCTACTCTACTCTACTCTACTCTACTCTACTCTACTCTACTCTACTCTACTCTACTCTACTCTACTCTACTCTACTCTACTCTACTCTACTCTACTCTACTCTACTCTACTCTACTCTACTCTACTCTACTCTACTCTACTCTACTCTACTCTACTCTACTCTACTCTACTCTACTCTACTCTACTCTACTCTACTCTACTCTACTCTACTCTACTCTACTCTACTCTACTCTACTCTACTCTACTCTACTCTACTCTACTCTACTCTACTCTACTCTACTCTACTCTACTCTACTCTACTCTACTCTACTCTACTCTACTCTACTCTACTCTACTCTACTCTACTCTACTCTACTCTACTCTACTCTACTCTACTCTACTCTACTCTACTCTACTCTACTCTACTCTACTCTACTCTACTCTACTCTACTCTACTCTACTCTACTCTACTCTACTCTACTCTACTCTACTCTACTCTACTCTACTCTACTCTACTCTACTCTACTCTACTCTACTCTACTCTACTCTACTCTACTCTACTCTACTCTACTCTACTCTACTCTACTCTACTCTACTCTACTCTACTCTACTCTACTCTACTCTACTCTACTCTACTCTACTCTACTCTACTCTACTCTACTCTACTCTACTCTACTCTACTCTACTCTACTCTACTCTACTCTACTCTACTCTACTCTACTCTACTCTACTCTACTCTACTCTACTCTACTCTACTCTACTCTACTCTACTCTACTCTACTCTACTCTACTCTACTCTACTCTACTCTACTCTACTCTACTCTACTCTACTCTACTCTACTCTACTCTACTCTACTCTACTCTACTCTACTCTACTCTACTCTACTCTACTCTACTCTACTCTACTCTACTCTACTCTACTCTACTCTACTCTACTCTACTCTACTCTACTCTACTCTACTCTACTCTACTCTACTCTACTCTACTCTACTCTACTCTACTCTACTCTACTCTACTCTACTCTACTCTACTCTACTCTACTCTACTCTACTCTACTCTACTCTACTCTACTCTACTCTACTCTACTCTACTCTACTCTACTCTACTCTACTCTACTCTACTCTACTCTACTCTACTCTACTCTACTCTACTCTACTCTACTCTACTCTACTCTACTCTACTCTACTCTACTCTACTCTACTCTACTCTACTCTACTCTACTCTACTCTACTCTACTCTACTCTACTCTACTCTACTCTACTCTACTCTACTCTACTCTACTCTACTCTACTCTACTCTACTCTACTCTACTCTACTCTACTCTACTCTACTCTACTCTACTCTACTCTACTCTACTCTACTCTACTCTACTCTACTCTACTCTACTCTACTCTACTCTACTCTACTCTACTCTACTCTACTCTACTCTACTCTACTCTACTCTACTCTACTCTACTCTACTCTACTCTACTCTACTCTACTCTACTCTACTCTACTCTACTCTACTCTACTCTACTCTACTCTACTCTACTCTACTCTACTCTACTCTACTCTACTCTACTCTACTCTACTCTACTCTACTCTACTCTACTCTACTCTACTCTACTCTACTCTACTCTACTCTACTCTACTCTACTCTACTCTACTCTACTCTACTCTACTCTACTCTACTCTACTCTACTCTACTCTACTCTACTCTACTCTACTCTACTCTACTCTACTCTACTCTACTCTACTCTACTCTACTCTACTCTACTCTACTCTACTCTACTCTACTCTACTCTACTCTACTCTACTCTACTCTACTCTACTCTACTCTACTCTACTCTACTCTACTCTACTCTACTCTACTCTACTCTACTCTACTCTACTCTACTCTACTCTACTCTACTCTACTCTACTCTACTCTACTCTACTCTACTCTACTCTACTCTACTCTACTCTACTCTACTCTACTCTACTCTACTCTACTCTACTCTACTCTACTCTACTCTACTCTACTCTACTCTACTCTACTCTACTCTACTCTACTCTACTCTACTCTACTCTACTCTACTCTACTCTACTCTACTCTACTCTACTCTACTCTACTCTACTCTACTCTACTCTACTCTACTCTACTCTACTCTACTCTACTCTACTCTACTCTACTCTACTCTACTCTACTCTACTCTACTCTACTCTACTCTACTCTACTCTACTCTACTCTACTCTACTCTACTCTACTCTACTCTACTCTACTCTACTCTACTCTACTCTACTCTACTCTACTCTACTCTACTCTACTCTACTCTACTCTACTCTACTCTACTCTACTCTACTCTACTCTACTCTACTCTACTCTACTCTACTCTACTCTACTCTACTCTACTCTACTCTACTCTACTCTACTCTACTCTACTCTACTCTACTCTACTCTACTCTACTCTACTCTACTCTACTCTACTCTACTCTACTCTACTCTACTCTACTCTACTCTACTCTACTCTACTCTACTCTACTCTACTCTACTCTACTCTACTCTACTCTACTCTACTCTACTCTACTCTACTCTACTCTACTCTACTCTACTCTACTCTACTCTACTCTACTCTACTCTACTCTACTCTACTCTACTCTACTCTACTCTACTCTACTCTACTCTACTCTACTCTACTCTACTCTACTCTACTCTACTCTACTCTACTCTACTCTACTCTACTCTACTCTACTCTACTCTACTCTACTCTACTCTACTCTACTCTACTCTACTCTACTCTACTCTACTCTACTCTACTCTACTCTACTCTACTCTACTCTACTCTACTCTACTCTACTCTACTCTACTCTACTCTACTCTACTCTACTCTACTCTACTCTACTCTACTCTACTCTACTCTACTCTACTCTACTCTACTCTACTCTACTCTACTCTACTCTACTCTACTCTACTCTACTCTACTCTACTCTACTCTACTCTACTCTACTCTACTCTACTCTACTCTACTCTACTCTACTCTACTCTACTCTACTCTACTCTACTCTACTCTACTCTACTCTACTCTACTCTACTCTACTCTACTCTACTCTACTCTACTCTACTCTACTCTACTCTACTCTACTCTACTCTACTCTACTCTACTCTACTCTACTCTACTCTACTCTACTCTACTCTACTCTACTCTACTCTACTCTACTCTACTCTACTCTACTCTACTCTACTCTACTCTACTCTACTCTACTCTACTCTACTCTACTCTACTCTACTCTACTCTACTCTACTCTACTCTACTCTACTCTACTCTACTCTACTCTACTCTACTCTACTCTACTCTACTCTACTCTACTCTACTCTACTCTACTCTACTCTACTCTACTCTACTCTACTCTACTCTACTCTACTCTACTCTACTCTACTCTACTCTACTCTACTCTACTCTACTCTACTCTACTCTACTCTACTCTACTCTACTCTACTCTACTCTACTCTACTCTACTCTACTCTACTCTACTCTACTCTACTCTACTCTACTCTACTCTACTCTACTCTACTCTACTCTACTCTACTCTACTCTACTCTACTCTACTCTACTCTACTCTACTCTACTCTACTCTACTCTACTCTACTCTACTCTACTCTACTCTACTCTACTCTACTCTACTCTACTCTACTCTACTCTACTCTACTCTACTCTACTCTACTCTACTCTACTCTACTCTACTCTACTCTACTCTACTCTACTCTACTCTACTCTACTCTACTCTACTCTACTCTACTCTACTCTACTCTACTCTACTCTACTCTACTCTACTCTACTCTACTCTACTCTACTCTACTCTACTCTACTCTACTCTACTCTACTCTACTCTACTCTACTCTACTCTACTCTACTCTACTCTACTCTACTCTACTCTACTCTACTCTACTCTACTCTACTCTACTCTACTCTACTCTACTCTACTCTACTCTACTCTACTCTACTCTACTCTACTCTACTCTACTCTACTCTACTCTACTCTACTCTACTCTACTCTACTCTACTCTACTCTACTCTACTCTACTCTACTCTACTCTACTCTACTCTACTCTACTCTACTCTACTCTACTCTACTCTACTCTACTCTACTCTACTCTACTCTACTCTACTCTACTCTACTCTACTCTACTCTACTCTACTCTACTCTACTCTACTCTACTCTACTCTACTCTACTCTACTCTACTCTACTCTACTCTACTCTACTCTACTCTACTCTACTCTACTCTACTCTACTCTACTCTACTCTACTCTACTCTACTCTACTCTACTCTACTCTACTCTACTCTACTCTACTCTACTCTACTCTACTCTACTCTACTCTACTCTACTCTACTCTACTCTACTCTACTCTACTCTACTCTACTCTACTCTACTCTACTCTACTCTACTCTACTCTACTCTACTCTACTCTACTCTACTCTACTCTACTCTACTCTACTCTACTCTACTCTACTCTACTCTACTCTACTCTACTCTACTCTACTCTACTCTACTCTACTCTACTCTACTCTACTCTACTCTACTCTACTCTACTCTACTCTACTCTACTCTACTCTACTCTACTCTATATACTCGTATAAGGACTATGATGTACTGCGAATTTTGTATTCTAAGGGAAAATGTTTAAATTCATGTATCCCACCAGGGCAAAATGCATTTATAGTTAAAGTCAAGTAACTTCAAATTTTCATAACTGAATTACATATTATATATTCATGTCTATTATAGAATATACGCAATACTGGATCCGCAGTGATTCTCAGTACAGTGTTCTCATTTCTTTTCACGACAAATGGAGTAAGAAGAAAAGAGAACACTGCACAGTAAATCACTGCGGATCGAGAATTGCGGATTCTATAATCAACATGACTATTATCACGCAGAAAAATAATAGGTTAAAAACCTGATACGGTTAAAGCGGACAAAAAACAAGTTTCTCGGTTAGTATTACAAGTTTCTCGATTAGTATAACAAGTTTCTCGGTTAATATAACAAAGTCTTCCGTTTAATTTAACCTTCTTTTAGTTTATCATAAACAATTTCATTTAACCGAGGCGACTATGTTAATTTTAACCTAATTCACTACGTAGTTTTTACCCGAAAATACGTTATTTTAACCCATTATTTTTTTAACCAACCGAAAAAGCCACTCGGCTAAAAATTATTTTTCTGCGTGTATATTTCTTCGCTCCACTTTAACAGAATTAATTTTCTTTTTATCTTCGTTATTCAAATGATATAACACCCACGAGATTAAGTTCCTTATTTGAAGTGGTAATAAGGCACATAAGCCACAGAAAATTAGGCATTAAAACCCACGTTGTTATTGTCATTTGTATTTGACATAAAAACCCACATATTTATGTAAAATAAAAGCTTTTACATTCTATAAATTTTCCGTTCCAGGACTTATTTGTTGATGAAAAACTGAATGTTTTGATAAATTTCGCTGTTATTCACATTGAATCGGTTTATTCACTTAAAGCACGGACTGTTAAATTGAAAATTTATTCTCTAATTTTCTAATTTTCAATTTACGAAATATAAGTTTAAATTTTAATAAATGGAATATTTATATTGTACTTACTTTTATGTAAGGTTAACTCTTCAGAATATTTTGAAATTAAATGTTGGGTTAGGAGGTCTGGCGTGAATTATATTTATGTCCATCAATATACATCTTAAACATCCATGTGATGGGTCTTATATTGGTTGATTTAGTAGATTTCCAAATTATTTGATTAATTGATTGATTGCTGTGAATTGAAATGGAAACAGGAATATAATCGAAAAGACATTATGGCGCTATACTGCTATATTATATAATATAAGGATAATTGTGGGAATGTTAGAGAATTTGATTGATGATTTGAAAATGATATATAAATGATGAACAACCCAACAAAAATTCAAAAGGAGGTCGACAGCTCGGTTTTATACTCAAAGTTGGATGTAGGACATGTTTAATTTCCGGGGTTAATATAATTTAAAATGAACCTAAAACATTTTACTGCATTTAAAAGTAAACACAATTTATATAAACTTCCTTTGACTACACTGAAACAAAAAGTTACGTAGAAAAAGTAAAAAGTTTATTGGGACAGTAAATTTATTTATCAATTTTCGTCCAATAAACTGGTTTATTGGGCCAATAAAAACCGGTTTATTGGCCTAATAAACGTTCATTGATACAATCAAAAGCGGTTTATTGACCCAATAAACGTTTATTTATACAAACAAAATTTTTTATAATGCATTACATTTTCATATCTGAAAATTTTAAATGTGGAACTTCAAATTTTTAAGTACATCAATTTTCAACGCTAATTGAATTCATATATAAATAAGGTAGGTATGTACATAATATTAATGCTGATAAGGGCTATCGAAAAACTTAATTTTTTCTTTGTTGAAATGAGTGAAATATGATTTATATTTTAACGAATAGAAATTGAAAGGATTATAAAAATATTTTTAAAAGCCCATTGTTCCACTGAGTAGTCTTTTTTTAGTAATTTATCTGTCCTAAAAATAAATATAGCTATACGTAAACACATTGCCACTTTTATCATTGATAAAAGAAACCTAAATCCCAAACGAACCAAAATAAATATTTCCGACGGAAAAATCATTTTCAATTTCCTGTTGGATTTCATCAGATTTTTTTTTTTTTAAGCAAGCACTTAACGTGAATGCGTCATATACAAAAATATTCCCTTCCAACAAAAATATAAAAAAACTTTTTGCTTTGAAAGTTTCTGAAAAAAAAAAATATTTTACTTAGTTTTTGTATCTGTTTTTTGATGCACACCAATTGAAATGGGAGCATTTTTTAGAGACAACAAATTTGTCTGTATAGATACAATTTGATTTGGAAAGTTAATTTCTACACAGATATGTAGGTAGATCCTATGAGAGGAATTCTAAAGAAAAATCTCCGACAAAAAAAAAATAAATAACTAAAAAGATTTATTTAAAATGAAAAATAATTAATTAATAATATAATTCAATAAATATCGAAAATAATTTGTAATAAGGTGGTTGCACCAGCATATTCTTCAGCCACGGAACTAACAAAAGCTATATATTTGTCGTGCGTTGCAAGATTAATGAAAATATGGTTAACTATTAACCTTTATTTTATTTCTATTTTTTCTTCAATTTTTTTTGTTGTATCTCACCACCAACTTCCAATATATCGGGTTTGCTTTTACTTCAAGAAATCTCTGCCCAAAAATTTTTGAGTAAACGTTACCAACTGATTCTAAAACAAATGAGATATGCATTTCCATCAGCTGTCTTCAATTAAATAATCATGAATGTTCTTTGTGAACGAGCAACCTTGCAGGCTTCGAACAAATTATCATGTATACAGAATACATAAACCATTTAATACAATTGAAAACACCTGGTGAAACAGTCAAATATACGCATCTTATACTCATTTTATAATTCATTGGAGCCATATTTTCATTTTCATTTTATTCAAAAATATAAACATGGGGAGTACATTAAGAATTAAATTCTTTTAATTTGTATATACATATTATAAAATATTAAAAATTTACAAATCTATAGAATAACACCACATACAAATTAAGGTTGGGTCAATTATAATGATCATTTCGAACTGAGCTTGTAAAGTAGTCCCGATTGTGTACTTGCTCTAAAGACCAAGAATTAGTTTCGTATAAAAAAAAAATCGGAAGTTCTTATCAAAATTAACACTACAATGATGAAGAATTCTTAAAAACGTGGATATCGTGACACCGTCCATATTCGTAAATCGCACAGTGGTTTGGAAAAAAATCTGTAAAATCTGAATTATTTAACGGATTTTTATGATTTGGCACACATATTGTTAAAATTGCTCTTTTACATTTTTGGTCAAAGTTTGGTTAAGAAAAAATAAGTACAAAAAAAGTGTTTTGCATTTTTCTAAAATTTGAAGGTTTTGATGTTGTACTGAAATTTCAAAAAAATCTGTTAAATCTGAACTGTTAAACGAATTTTTATGAAATTTAGCACACATGTTAAAATTAGTCTTATACATATTTTTTCAAAAATTGGTTAAGAAAAATTGATAAAAAAAACCATTGAAAAACCATTCTAAAATTTGAGGGTACTGAAAGTCTGTTAAATCTGAAAAACTAAACCGATTTTATTGAAATTCGACACATATGTTAAGATTAAAAATATTTAGTAAAAATTTGGTTAGGAAAAAAGTTAATTACATTTTTCTAAAATTTGAGTTAAAAATCAGAAAAAAACACCCTGCTTGTAATTTTTGCGTGAAATAAAAAACAGACTTGGATTATCCCCAATTCTTTTATTAATTCTTTATAAAGCTCTATCATATAACTCAGACTCTCATAAATAATAATATTTATTCATATATTTTTTCCGAGAAAATTGAGTTTAAAGTTGAAAAATTTTGCAGGCAGGTTTTGCAAAAATTCGAGTTTATCATGACCTGGGTCAATGTATTAATTTTATTTTATTTTTTAAATAAAGGTTGGTACACATGCTAAAAATAATGGGCTTAACCAGTTCATTTTGACACTTAGTACCGAAGAAATTTAACTTTTTAATATATGTAGGTATACCACCGTCAAAACGGTGTTTTTTTAAACCCGATTCAGTAAGACAAATTTCAAAATTACACCCAGATCTGCAAGTATCTGCAGCTGATTTTTTCTGTGCTGTAACTTGAAAGTGTAAATATTTAAAGATGTTTTAACTTTATGGGCTTGTAAATAAGTATATAGTATACATATATGCATATATTAAAAAATACTTTGTATTTTTGCTCGGGTTATCCAAGAGTGGGTAGACATAAAAATAAGAAGCTACATATGACTTTCTCAAAAGGGGAGCGTATCGGAATCCCGCTTTTTAAAATCCCGTTTTTCGAAAATCCCGAAAAAAAAGTTTTAAAATCCCGTCTACTATAATACCGTTTTTTTAAAATCCCGTCTTCTAAAATCCCGGTTATTCATAATCCTAATGTATTAAAATCCCGCTTTTTAAAATCCCGCCAATCCCGTTTTTCGCAATTAATTTGGGTATTAAACTTGGTTAATTATGAACTCATTCCCATCATTTTAGGAACTAACTGCCAACTACCAAAATGATAAAAAGAAATTTTGCATACACCCAACCTCGCACCTACCCCAAATCCTATAGTGTGCCCAAGCAGGGGGGTTGCAGGGGTATGCCCCCCCATACATACCTCACTGTTTATTAAAATCGTTGGGACTTATTTCATAATGAAATAAAACCCAAATGAACTAACTCCCAAATTTATGAACTAAGTCCCAACGAAATTTTGGTGGGAGTTAAAACAAGTAGTTTTAATTGATAAAGCGGGATAATAAGAAACGGGATTATAAAAAACGGGATTATAAGAGACGGGATTATAGAAAGCGGGATCTTGAAAAAGCGGGATTTTAAAAAACAGGATTATAAAAAGCGGGATTTTAAAACCGGGATTTTAAAAAACGGGATTATAAAAAGCGGGATATCGAACCCAACCCCTCAAAAGACCTTTTTTCTGCTCTCAGCTCACTGTGCGTTGCGGTCGTCGTACGTAAAGGTCATGCGTTAAGGTCGTACGTGAAGATCATCAAGCAATAAGGTCGTGCGTAAAGGTCATGTATATATACGGTGACCATCCGTTCATTATAATAATGAACAGTTCAGTATTTGAAGACAATGTTCATCATGAATTATTTGTTGAACAAAAACACATAAATGTTCAGTATTTCAGAAGTTGTTCATTATTTTTTCTGTATTTAGTACAAATTCCTAAAAACAATAACATAAATATTAAAGCAAAATTCAATGGCAAATAAAATATAAAAAAAAAATGCTAACATATCCTAACCGCTTGAAAGAACGAACAAGACATCTAGTACAATTTTATTTTGTTAAATGCTCCTGCAGAAAGAGTTTTTTCTAGGTACAGTTTAATAAGACCCGCGGAAATAAAGCCCATGGGTCACATTTCCAAAAAAATGTAAATAACACCTGCAGGCTACTTTTCGTTACTGGACCACCACAAAAAAGCATTAAAACCCGTTATAGATTTTGCCTTTCTGAATTGGCATTCAGACCCACACTTAAAGTTACTATTCATACTCTGCTTTAAAATATTTTTCCATTAATGATTTTAAAACGAAAACTTTTTTGACTTTGTCAATAGTTTTATAGATACCTTGAATGGCCCGCTTCGCGGGTTCAGAAAAATATCAAAATCCGTAAAAATGAAATATGTATGTTAATATAAATTTTTTTTTTTTTTAGTTTTAAACAAAGACTGAATTTCTGATTTCTGTACCTTCATTTTTAAGTAGATATTTTTTTAATTAAATGGAATAATTTTAAATTGAATTGAATTTTGTTCCCTTTTTCACATGTTCATTATTTGAAATTCTAAAATATGGTCACCGTATGTATAAAGGTCGTGCGTAAAGGTCATGCGTAAAGGTCATGCGTAAAGGTCATGCGTAAAAGTCGTGCGTAAAGGTCGAGCATAAAGGTCATGCGTAATGGTCGTGCGTTAAGGTCATGCGTTAAGGTCGTGCGTAAAGGTCATTCGTAAAGGGCAATATTTTCAATATTTTTTTTTTAATTTGCCCATCCCACCTTAAAATCATTTTCATATAATGTACCGACAACAAAAAAAATGTATCCATTCATCACAAAATGCACAATTTTTTTAACTAAAACGCCCAACTATGTATATAGAAAAGTAAGACCCTTAACTCTTCCAATTGATTTATTTCGGAAACGGTTATTTTTATGAAAAAAAGTATGTTAATGTTTTTTTTTTTTGTAAGAGATTTTTCAAGCTACAAATTAGTCTTTGACATTTTTTTGTACAACTTACCATTTGGGAGTTATTCCTGAAAAAAACATTTTGGGGGCCTTCAACCCCCCGTAAAATTGTTAGCGGCGCTCATATCGATAGGGACTTTTAACAGTTTCTTAAGAACACTATGGGAAGGCTTTATACTAAAATCTGCAGCTTTCCAGCGTTTTTTCCGAGTCAAATGCTTTATTGATTGGACTAATTCGGAAAAATCCAAAAATTGTCTCATGTCGAACCCTGTTTTAAAAAAAAAACTTTGAAAATGGTTCTAAATAGCTTACCTACGTGTTTTGCTATGCTGATCTTATAGTGAAATATCCTAAATTTTCAATTCGCTTCACTTTACGGTGTTATTAAGGCCATTATTGTTTTACTTGCTGATTAAATTAAAATATAATGTAAAAATATTGTTGAAATTGAAAAAGAGACAGCTTCTTTTAAAAGAACACTGTCTAATATCAAAATTTAATTTTATTACCTACACAATTCGCTATCCCTGGAAAAACTTCTTCCTTAGCTCTTTTAGAATTAGGCTTAAACCTTTAAAATTCATAACAGTGATATATTTACAAAAAAATTCACTTTAAGATCTTCCTGATTCAAAATCTCTTAAGTCTGTAATCTTTTCATTGTTCACTGTACTCGTATAGAACATCTTCTCTGAACTTTATTAATTAAGCTACGAAAGAATCTCATAAAATACCATAAATATTTCTTTATTTTTTTGTTTGTTTTGCTCAAAAAAAAAAAGAAGAAAAGTCGTCAATCATTTTTTGTGAATCCTTTTATATATTTATGTTGATTTCTTGTGGGTAAAAGTAATATAATATATGGCGAGCCAGTAGGTTTTCATTTTAATAATACAAAAAGATATAAATCATGTGGCCTTTGTTTTGAATTTAGGGAAAATCACATTAAGAAATGATTTATGTTAAATTTAGGAGGTGAAAAGTTATGAGTGTTTTGTCAAAAGGTTTAAATAGATGTGGTAGGTAGGTATAAGATATTTAACTTTCAACACACATTATTCACTTAGGTTGTTTGTTTTACGTTCTTTTCCATGGTTTGGCAGTCCTTAAATGTTAGGCAAAGGTCAGATTGTTATTTTTTTAGGATTTTATTTTAGTAAATAATTTAGATGTTGACTTTTGGTGGATTTCAAAAAATAAAGTTGGCAAGTGTAAGGAGTTATAACTACACTTAATGTTTTGTAACATAAAAAAAAACTAAAAAATAGAAAATAGTGTGTTCGGAAAAGCATTTAATGCTTTACATTTCGTCATAATCTTATAATTGCACAAGATGCGGTTCATATGATTTTTATTAATTTAAACTTGAATTATTATATTTTCCTAAAAATAATAGATACACACGCAGAAAATTAATTTTTAAACGAGAGCGTTTTTCGGTGAGCTAAAAAAATATTTGTTCAAAATTACGTGATTAAAGGTTAAAATTACATAGTTCAATATGTTAATTCTAACGCAGCCGACTCTATTAAAATAAAATGTTTAAAATAAAAACCTAAAAAGTTTATATTAATTGGAGAAACTTGGTTAATATTTGCAATTTTAAAAATCGTTTATGTTAAACAAGTAACTTGCTTTAATCAAATAATTATATTTAGTAAATTTCACACATCTCTTATTTAATATAACAATCTTCTTGTTTGAATTAAACTAAAAGTAATTTTATTTAAATTTACCGAGTATTTAGGTATATTAATTATACACTTATTTAATCTAACTAAGTAAAACTTCAAATATTTTAACCGAATGGTGAAGATACAATCAATACACAATCAACTGTTTATATTATATGGATGTTTGTTAAATAGCTTTTTGGTTAAAACAATCAATACATTTATTTAAATTAATCAATAAGTGTGTAAAAATTTCAAAATTAACTAAATATCTAACTAACTATGGTTTGATTTTACCGAATGGTGATGGTCAAAATAACACAACTATTTAGTTAGAACAATCAATCACATTTAATTTATCTTACCAAATAAATCGTTTATAATTTTCAAAATTAATCTAACTATATAAATCGGTTAGAATTTCGAATTTTAAATAATCTTCTTGTTTGAATTAACCAGATGATTATGATCAAAATTACAAAACCAATTGTTTATTTTAACTTTATTTGAAAGAGTGGATGAGCTACTCCAAGTTGTCTAAAGCAACCGAGTAGTTTAGCTACTTCGTGAGTAGATAGGCTAATGCAACTGAGAAGATAAGATGATCCAAGCAAGTAGATTAAAAAATAAATTGGGTGGCGCTGAAGATCGTATCGAACCAGGGCCTTGTGACTTACAACTCTCAACAATTCCTGTGTGCCTAATATTGGCAGGAGTGAGAAGCACTTTTTCATGACAAGAGATACTCTTTGAGGATTTGTCAATTCCTGGCAAGAGACAGTAACCCGCCACGGGCTACTACTACTACCAATTGTAGATAAGCTACTGCAAATAAGAAGCCGGTTAAAGAAACAGAGTAGTGTAGTCAGCAACTATACATAAGTAAATAATAAAGTATATAAGTTGCTCTCAACTGAATAAATAGGCTACACCAACTGAGTACATTGGCTACTTCAATCGAGTAAATTGCTTATTCCAAATGAGTTAAGTTTGTAACATCAACCACATAGCTAAGTTAAATCTACCGAGTAGATAAGTTATTCCCTTTTAGAAGTTACAGTAAAACTCGCTTAAGAGAAACCCGCTTAAGAGAAAAACCCGCTTATCTGAAACACTTTTTTCATCCCCGAGTATTTGTCGACCAATTTCCTTTATAACACTCCGCTTAAGCGAAACTCGCTTAAGTGAAAAACCCCGATACTTGAAACATATTTTCAGTTAAATTTAATATTTTTCATTGAAAAAAAACTCTCTTAAGTGGAAAAAAAATTTAATAGAACAGAACAAAAAATTTGCTGAACGCTTTCACTTCTTTTTTATTTTTCATCTCCACCAAATTTTCATCACGAAAATGACATTTGAGTTTCTGATATGTCAGAACCCTTTTTTGGAATTTTTAAATTTGCTTGGGAACCCCGGAAGAGGGGGGGGGGAAAACCCGCTTAAGTGAAAGAAAGACTGTGACATTTTGCAGTTTCTCTTAAGCGGGTTTTACTGTACTAAACACAATAACCGAATAAATTCGTTGCCCCAACTAAATAAGTTTCCAAAGGCAACATGAGTATGTAGATTGGTTATAATAAGCGATTAATTTTTTTTTCATTAATTAACTTAATTGGTTATTGAAACAAATTAAATTAGAAGTAGTTTAATAAAATTTCGTACACTTTAACCGAATCAGTGTGTAGATACAAATGATTTTATTTAATCGAGTTGACTCAAATAATTTAATCTGGTCAGTTTTCAGGTTTTTTATATTAACAATATTTGTTATTTAATTTAACCAAGATGTACGTTGTTTTAACCGATCATTTTTTTGCGTGTATTAAATCGTGTATTATGTCAATTTTGTTAGATCTTTTGTTTTATTTTATTTCCTTAAAGCATATTCATTGTAAACTTCTAATAATAGACAGATCAATTAAATCTTTTCTATGTAAAGAACTGCCAGAAGAACAACTTTAAGAATTAAACATGGACAAGAAAAACCTTTGAGCTGTACTGCAATGATAAGGAATACCTTCATGTTCAAGTTAGATTGAAAAGTTTTATAAGAAAAATGATTTCAAGGAAATGTACATCATGCACAAACCTTGGGAAAGATAACACCAAAAGGATTACAAAAGAAATAGGTTTCTAAAGAAAGTTACATAATATTGCTTTCAATATTTTTCGGTTAAAAACAATATATAGAAAGATAAAGTTATATGCACTGCACTGCAAAGGTTTTCGTATATATACCTATTTTATTTTAGGATTATTCCATTATGTGCAAACTTTATATTTATAAAAAAGAATACAAAAAAAGGGGATTATAAATTCTATATCAATTTTCATAAAGTGAAGTAATTTCTTACTACAAACAAATTTTACATACAGATTACAGGTAGCTAATTAAAGGTGTAAGTTAAAATGCATTTGCAAGAAAACAAAAATTTAGTATGTTTTGGAATCTGCTTTGCAGGGATATTATACGTTTGCGTTTTGGAACTGTTTGCTTGGAATAATATGCGTAAGTTTTGCGTTCAGGAATTCGGTCTTCCACAAAATGATTGTAACTTGTTGGTTCATGTTTATGATTGTTCAGTAAATTTATACCCTCGATAACGTCAATTGAAATTGAAAATCAAAATATCTTGGAGTAATCCCCATGGACCAGATGGCAAAAACTTGTAATTCTTATTGAATTCTCAAAACATAATCAGTTCTATTTTGCTAAACGTTCGCGTATTGCTAAACGTTTGTATTCTGCTATTAGTCGTTAGGTTTTCTTAAGAATTATTAAAAATCGCTTAAGATTTGGACTTGAAAGCGAAAAGATTTAAAAATAAAAGTAATTTAAAGCAAATTTAATGAAACATTTACGTGAATCATTTCGAAGAATATTGCATCCAGTTCAAAAGCAAAAAGTCATCAGATCACGATTTTTACACTTATAGTCTTAATAAAGCCGACAGCACATTTTTATGATTGGAGAGTATGAGGAGAGTATGAGGACATGTATTTTAATGTGTGCCTACCTACGTGTTGTAATATCAAATATACTTAAAAGTCTGTTAATTTTTTTTTACCTTCTTAACATTACAAAAAAAAAAATTCTTCGTGATACGAGAAATGTTTTTTTGATCTTTTTTGATCTCAATTACATTCTGTGTAATAATCCCGAATTAACATACAAAATTTAAGAGTATATCATCTCATGTTACTACATTAATTTTTAAAAAAATTTTCAACTTCAGTCGATATAAAAAAAAGTATAGGTACACATTTTAATACCTACGAACAAACTGTATAAACTGCATAAGTGTGCTGCTGTCATAATGTTTTTTTTTTTGACGAGACATTTTTACAGATAAAGTTTTGTTACAGGATATGCAATGCACTTGCACACAATGCTTTTAGAAAATACAAGTATTTTCATGTACTCGTAACGAAAAAACTATTTGAAACACAATTCTTAGTTTATTAAAAAAAAATAATAGTTAGGTATATGCAAGCTGCACCATAAAGGTTTTTATCTCATATCAAAAAATATTGACATTTATTTTGTCGATGATGGAAGGCTCTTATATGGTTTAGATAGGAGTATATGCGAACAAAAACTTTCAATCAATACAGTTTGATTGATAGATCCATTTATAAGGCAACAAAAAAAAAGAAGTAAAATGATTGAACAAAAATGCACAACTCCAGAGGATATTATTTCTTGAATGTTAGTGAAATTGATTGATAAACTGGAAACAGTCATTCTAATAGACAAACCAAACAATATTTTGTACGTTTCAATTAAATTGTGTTTTTGTGTAGGAAATATTTAGTTACATAAAATCTAAATTGTGTTCATTAGTATAATACCTTCAATTCTTAATGTAATCATATGTATTGTAGGTCCTAATAGGACTGCAACAAAATTGAAAACTGATGTAAGGATACAAGAACCATTGAGAAAAAATACAATTGAAGTGGAATTATTTTGTCAATGTACTCAAATGTCTGGATTTATTTAACTTTACAGGAGGCATCAGCTGTCTCCCCTCACTGTAGACATTATAGTTAAGTTGTTATTAAAAACAATTTGAAAATACTGATGGACCTATCATTGGAGGTCCCACAAATCATTTGAGAAAAGTGAAACATTGTGATAAATTGCAAGAAAAAGCTTAAGATGAATGTGTTGGTGAAATAATGTTTTTGAGTTTGAGAAATTTTATATATAAAGGGTGTTTTTTTAGACATGTGGTCTTCAATCTGGCAATACTTTTTTCGGAGTTGGTCTTTTTGACAGCTGTCACTTGATTTATGCTCAGTTTGCTTTGCCATTTCACAATGAATAGACTTACTCCTGAACAACGTTTTCAAATCGTTCAAATTTATTACCAAAATAATGGTTCGGTTCGAGCGACGCATCTCGCGCTGCGTCCAATATTCGGTCGACATAATCGCCCAGCAGAGTAATTCGAGCAACCATGGTTTGGTTTCGCACCACGTTAACTCTAGTGGATAATGCGCATCCTCAGAGATGCTTTACAGTGCACACCAAAGACGATTTTGCTGCTGTGGAGCAGAGTATCGAAGAAGACCCGAATGAGTCCATCCGCCATCGCTTCGCACGCAACAATTAGAGCTGGGGCCTCTCGGCTGAAATTATTCGAGCCAGTCGCGGCGGCTACTTGCCCGAAATCATTTTTAAAACATAATGGCCAACCCTGATCTTTAGAATAAAGCTAAATTCTTGGCCATAACCCATTAAATTATATGGGTTTTATTTCTTCTTAAAAACCACACGTCTAAAAATAACACCCTTTAGAACTATAGCTGCTCCGACTGGTTTCGCACGGAACTTTTGGTTGAATTTAGAATTTTAAAAATAACAATGAATTTTTGGTACGCTCCAATAACTTTTATAAATAAAAATGTGCTATAAGAACAAAAAATTTAATGTTTACCCCTTACAGTGGCCCATTTCGAGTTTTTTAGTTTCCAAAATCATAACTTTTAAAAAAATAAAGATATATCAACAACAATTTGTTTTGTATCTTACAGAGAATTTTAAAGGCTTTCAAGCTGGTGAAAAAGAATTTTTACTTAAGGTTATAGACATCTGTTGTTTGTATTTCACTGAACAAAGGTCAAAAGTTTAGATTTAGATTAACAGTATAATGTTTTTTTTTTAAGTTATAATTTGAGTGAAAAACAAAACAAACCAATATAAGCTAAACAGTGGGAAAAAAATAAACCTTTGTTTAAATATTATTTTTTTGTTTAATTTTTTACATAAAAGAGTGTATTAAGATTGTGTGAGTACCGGGACTTACGGTTAAGATATGTGTAAACATCAATTTTTGTCCAGGTGCCGAAGTTTTTTCATTGTGAACGTACCCATCTATAACGTAATGTGTGACACGTAACGTGTGACATGGAACGTATTCCATGTGAGGCCCTAGTTTTTAGTTTACCCTACCGCCGCCAGGACAGATGTTTACACATCAAAAATATTTCAGTGATAGATTACAAGTCAAACAGTAGAAACAAAATCAAAAGTGATATATTACAAGTCAAAAAGTCGAACAAAAATTAAACAGACCAATATACAATATACAGGATGTTTTGCATAACATGTTAAAGAAAGGCTATGGGAGGGGTCTATTTCCCCCGTTTCGGCAGGAGGGGCAATGGTATAAAAAATTGACTTTAATTAGAAAAAAAAAATCAAAGTCAACTGCAACACTTATAATATTAAACTTTTTTTTTACCAGAAATCCATCCAGTATTTCTGTTTTTTAATTCATAATAAAATTTGTCTAGTCAATATTTTGGAAAAATTTGTTTTCTTGAAAAAAACCAAAAAAAATGGACTGATCTTTGAATTAAATCTCTTAAGCACAGCTCCATGCAACTTTATGCAGCTGAATTTTTGAGATTATGAGAACGAATACAAATAATAATTTTTTTTTTTGTTAATTTTGAGGCGTGAATTTTTGAAGGGTTTTGGTAACTCAAATTAAAGTCGAAAAGGTGTAACCAAAATAGTTTTAAAAAATTTAAAAATCTTTTTTTATTTTAATAATTAACAAATATATCAAGCAAAACAAAAACCACAAGTTTTTTTCAACCACTCTCCTCAGTTTTTACACTCAAAACTCAAAAAAATTATTTTTTTGCTGCCATACAAATTTGTCTAACTCTACAAGCAAACTTATTCATGCTAATTTTTTTTTAAATTTCTATAATGGTTCAAACATTTGTTAACTCAGTAAAATTACATTTGCATTAAAGACCCTGGACCCACCCGAAAAATGATTATTGCCACTACTTTTGCATAAACGGGCCACCGTGGTCTGAAATTTAACTTACCTAAACGAAAATTTTGTATCTTGAGAAAACAGGTAAGATAATAATATTTAGGGCAGACCATGCACGGAATTTTCAAACGACGATCTACGCATTAATTTTAGATTTCTTTATTTCTGTAAGAATAGTGCAAAAAAAATATTCTGCAACTTTTGGGTTTGTAAGAATAAATGCCACTTTAAGTGCTTCTAATTAATAGGAAAAATATATCAAGTGGACGCGGTTATGAAAGTACTCTCAGGAAATTAACTATCAAAACTTTATAAGTGAACTTGCGATATTTAAATCTCGAAAAAATTGCTCTCAAACAGACAGGCCCCGAGAGTAAATGTCGAGTGTTTTCTAGCGAAAAAACTCTCTTAAGTGACTTAAAGAATATAAATAATCAAAAAGTATACTGAAGTCCTATAGTCAATCGACTGCTTTAGTTAACTTCCAAGACGGAATATTGAAATTGAATATATTTATTGTAATTTTAAAGTTAAAGGGATTTTGTAAGTCAAAAAATAAATTAAATAAGTAATTTAATAATAAGTTTATTTTAATTCAATTAAGTGACTGACTCTGTTAAAAAACTGACTCTGTTATCGACTTTATCTTCTTCAACGTACTGCAGCTAACATAGACTTAGATAACATACTTTGATATGGGTAAATTGTGTTTAAAAATATCCAACGAAATTATCTTTGGAGAACATAAGCCCGAGGAGATTAAAAGACTGCAATCAGAAGAGACCATCACATATCGACAGACTATCAGAAATTCTCTTTAGCCAAAATGGGGGCAGAAAATCGCGGGATTTTTTAAGCACATATACATATATAAAATTTTCAAAAATACATTTTTTTGAAAATAAAAAATAATAATAATAATAAAAAAAAAATTTTTAAACATCCTTTAAAAATTTCATCTCATTAAGTGTGGAATTTAAAAAAAATAGTTTTTGAAAATTATGTTGTGCAAAGGTTATCATGTATTTTTTTAAATTTTTTGCGGGAATACGTACAGGAGAATCTATAAAATAAAGAATAAAGGTAGAACCGCACTAGGTGGAACTGCACTTCAGCGACACCGTGCGCACTTTCGCACGAAACTGAACAAAACTTCACGTGTGTCGCGACAAAGTTGGTCATATTATCAACTTTGTCACATAGTGTCGCGCGGTGAAGTGCTGTTGTCGCTTAGTGCGATATAGCTCATACAATTTCCTACAAATAAGTCCTGAAGTTCAATTCCGCTGAAGTGCAGTTCCGCCGAGTGCGGTCTTAGCTTAAAGCGTTCATCTGTTCGAGTACAAAATTTCAACCCGTTCATCTTTTTGAGAACTGAAGGGTGAAAATATTTCGTTCATCTTCCCGAATTTTCTTATTGAACCGTTAATCTTTCCGAGATTCTACTTTAAAATAGAAATCAATGAAATCGATTTTTTTAGTAAATAATTAATATGAGAGCACTAAACCCTTGTGCAATCCTGTCCCACATAAGTGGGTCATAAGATCATAAAAATGGGCCAGAAATCCATAAGAATTGAATGTAGACTTGGGACCCACCAGAGTATGCTTTAAGCTGACAATTGGTTTGTGGACTTAAACCACCTTTAAGCCACCCTATAGTGCATAAAAAGTCCTATGAACCTTTGACACACTTCCAAATCAAATCAAACAAAGCTCAGTGTGGATGTCTACCTAGGCAAAGTTTTTCAAAAAATTTTACCATAATCAGGTATAATGATCATAAAAACCTCAGAACCATCAGCTCGATTATTAAAAATAACTACACTACAGTAAATATGAATACCGCCTAAAACCCTTTAAAATAGTTTTTTTTTAAAGCTTCAAGTTCTTGCCGATTTTCTTATTTCTTCTTACTAATGCTTGAAGCCTAGAAAATTAACCATCGATTAATTAATATTCACATTGAACAAAATTCCACAGAAAAGACCCAAAAACTTAAAAAATATCTACCTTAATCCATCACCGACTTCAAAGCTGTTAAAAAAGATCTGGCTGGTATGGATATTCAATCTAGTTTTAGTATCTCTTTATCAAAAAGAAAAAATTGAATTCTATCATTACTTTCGATACCATAGCCGATATTTAAGACCAAAAACACTGTTATACAGCTGCTTTAGTATTTTGCTTAAGAAACGATGTGTCTTCCGGCACCAAGGCCAATACAACTGGTATGACCTCTCAAAAATCCACACAAACTCAGAGTTAACTCCAGTTTCTACTGAAAAATTGGTCCTAAATGCTTTTCAAAACAATTATTTTTCCCATAACATCACAAAAGTAGTCAAACACAAGAATGTTTCTATATACGTGCTGTGGTCAATTTTCGTGAAAGCTTAAGGACTTAAAAGTTTTTTTGTTTTTGTTTTTCTTTACTTTTGTATAGGTAAATCACAATGGATTCTATAATTAAAATCTAAAAAAACCACAACCAAACAAAAACCGTATATCTCACAGATTTCCTCTTAACACCAGAATGAACTAAATTTTGTATGTGAAGTTATATTGCTGAAGTTTGAACTTCCTCGGAAAATATTTTTTTCTAAAAAACTATAACCTGTTCACATTCTGCAGCTCACCTTATAAAAGCCACAAGTTGACCACATGGTATAAAAGGAAACGACAACTTTTCTATCCTTTTATCTACTCAAACGGTTTTTCCACCCTAAGGTTAGTGTGTATATGTTTGATGAAGATGTTTTTATCTATATAGAGCTTCTAAGTTTGTTGGTGTTAGATTGAATTTTAGTAAAATAGACATAATCCAAAGCCCAGACTGTCACATACAAAATGGACGATCTTCGGTGGTAATTGAAGACAAACGAGAATGTTGGTGTGGAACAGTTTGTGTAAAAACCAAAAAAAAAAAACATCAACAGAATGCCATAAGACCAAGCGATTACACTCATGTGGAAGTGTTCATGTTTGAAACTCAACCCCTTGGGCTACAGTAAAACAGTTTAGCTTTTTATTTTTTTTTATTCTGAAACAGGATTATACCAGGATATACTTACATAGCAGATAGTATATACCTATCCTATATATAAGTAATTTTGGATCCTTTTTGAATGAAAAAACCGCATAGAAGAGTGTGGGCAGCAATTTCCGGTTTCATGAACTTTTGTTTTTTTATTTTTTATTTTATTTTTTTTATTAAAGTAGTGTGCACACAATGTTCCTCGCACTTCATATACCTATACCTAGCAGCAGATATGTACGTAATATGAGGATTTAACAAAACAACCAAAATAGTTTGTATCCATGGGAAGAAGTGGTGCAATAAATTTTAATGACATTTATAGGTTTATACAAAAAAAGAGAAAATCGATATAATGCCTAATGGATACATTGTAACGTGCGTTGTGACGTCCTTTTATATTATTTTATGTTAAATGGATTTTACAAAAAAAAAAAAAAAATAGTTTTACTTTAAATTTTAAATTATGTTGAAATTGCTGAGGATTTTTAACTGTGTCACAGTTCAATATATTTAGTGTTAGATAAATAAGAATTTATTTCTGTTGAATTTGTCTGGATTTTATTTTATTTTCTTTTATTTTATTTTCTTTTATTTTATTTTATTTTATTTTATTTTATTTTATTTTATTTTATTTTATTTTATTTTACTTTATTTTATCATCAGATTTATAAGAATAATTTGTTGGAATACCTGAAAAATTACAAGATTTACATCTGATTTAAACTATTAATACACAGGCCTGGGAGTTTAGGCTCATGGACCTTATTCAGATAGAAACCACAGGGAAAATTTTAAATTTATAGAGATAATCTGCACTTATGAAAGGTGGCGCACAAGTCGTTGCAGTCATCCCTCAATCAGAAGATGCTATATTTTTTGCAAATGGCGGCCAATGTCAATTCTAAACAATTAGTCCGTGTTTTTTATGAGAATATGTGATTTATGCATCCCCTCCCCTTTCCTAACCCTTCACCCCTCCCGAAAAAAATCGAAAAAAATATTTTTGTGGAAAATTTGCATTTCTGTTGTTGTTAAAAAATTAATATTTATCAAAATTTTCTGTAGAGAACACCATCTGCCAGCTTTTTGTCAGAAGTCCTTTATTAATAACGTAATATCAAATCAAACAGTATTAACAAATTTTCGAATTTTTTCATATAGGGAACTATCAATATGTTTTGTATATACGGAAATTTTGGGTTCGTGTTAATTTTCCTAAGACTATAAAAAAAATATTAACGAATTAAAATGAAAGGCACATTTTTGATTGCAAACTTCTTCAGCCTGTATCTCTGAATCGATTGGGTATAGGAAAAAAAAGTGTTATGATATTTTTTGTGCAAAATGTAATAAGTTTTATTTCTGTTTTGACATTTTTCCTCGAGTTATGTTAAAAAAACCGGGACATAAAAACCCTTTTTGCCACTTTTTACCCCCACATAAAAAAACCAATGCGTTTAATGAAGAATACATTTCAGGGAATTTCGGGATACACTAATTTTTAATAATTTTTCCCTGAATTACTCTTTGGTCATATATTTTCGAAAAATCTTTGTTAGAAAGTTTCATCTTTCAGTACGATCTACCATATCATTGGAACAATTTTTTTATTAATCCAATATTTACGGTATCTCCGATAGAACCATTTTTTTGGTTTTCGACTACCTATTTCACTATCATTTCATTGTTGAAATGAAATTTTCAAAACAAAAATAATTTTGGATTTTTTAAAAATATTTCGAAATTCGAAATTTTTAAATCGATTTTTTAACTTCTTATTAATAAAAACTTCAAAATAGCGTACGAATTTGTTTTCTTAAAAATGTTTTCAAAATTTTATAAATACAAAAAAAATATTTTTTTTAAAAACCGCTCCGACGATTTTTAAAATTTAGTTCCCATAAATTGAGATTTGTTTATGAAATCAAATGGATGTGAAAACAATTTCAGGATTTATTTAATCAATTTATTTCTATAATTGTATATGTTGATTTTTAAGAATTTTTTAAAATGTAAGTTCCATGCATGCATTAGTGAAACACATTGCTTTATTTCTCATATGTGTGTACTTACATAATACATACCTTAAACTTAATTAAGTTTTTAGCATTTTCTATTATTTATTTCTATTAAATCGGATGAATAGCTTTACATTCAGGCTTTAAAAGCACCGTGTAATCGTACATAAGAGTAAGTACTTGTGACCCCAGTTGTGTACTTTATTTATTAAAAAATATACATATATTCATTTTTCTGTTATGTATTTATGTTTATAGGTATTATAAGTATTTTATTTATTTGTGTAGCCAATCAAAGAGAAACGTGACCCCGTTATCTTTTTTGGATCCACGCCTCTTTGTTGGATGCGTAATTATTCTGATCACAACCACGACGACGAAAAATTAAAAAAAAATTATATCAAAAGCACCACAAAATATTCCATAGTTTAAATAAATACTCAATAATTATCGTAACCCATATTCATTGTTTTTTTTTTTTTTATAAATAAGCTATTTGAATAAATTAACTGCATCCATCCTGATAACCATTAAAATTGTTTTTTTTTATAGATCTTTTCTTTTTCCATTCCATATATCTACATAGAAAAATCGCAAAGGGTTAACCAATCATTTTTATTTATTCACCTGAAAAGCACTGTCATGAACAGAACAGGGTACTTTTGTGTTATTGACAAAATAAAAAAAAAAATTCAAAAGCCTGCAATCTCATGGCAAAAAAACGATTGTATAATAAACGTATATACAGCTCATTCATGCTGTGCACCGAACTGACAGAACTTTGAAATTGAGGAATCCCTTTTCACAACATGCAAAGTAAAAAAAAAAAAAACGATTGATTTTATATTTTTTGTTCACATAAAATAGAGGTGAAATCTGAATCTTTTCAATTTTGTTTTTTTTTTTTTATTATTCAACTTCCCATTGATGAAATAGATGAGCCAATTAGAGCATCATAGAATTATTTTACGCAATTATCAATTCGATATTTTCGGTTTAAAATTTTGTTTGCCATTTTGTAGTCATATGCGGTAGAAGTGTTCATTTTTGTACGATAAGTTTATAAGAAAATATGGCTTCAGTACTAAAATTAATTAAAATAGCAACAATCTATATTTTGTTTACAAAAATAGACAAGGCCAATGTCAATTTATAACAGTTTATCGACATGAGAAGTTGGTGTGCATTAACACACTTCTATACGCGACTTGAAAAAACGATGAGGCTAGAGCACTGATCTCTATATACACTGGATAGTGTATTCATACAAAATTTTTGAGGCACAAAATATATAGTTCGTGGCCGGTACTTTCATAAAACAGTATAACAGCGGTGCCAGCGGTATGGACGGTACTGGACCTGAATTTTATTTTATTTTTTTTTAATATTTACCTACAGCCGCAATGCTTGCTGACATCAAATAAAGCTCAATTAAGGCAAATATCTTCAATCTCTTTTTTCGTTTGTATAGAGCGAGACACAAGGTCGTGGGCGGTACCCCGTCATAAATTGCCTCACAAAAACTGTTATACACTATAGGCTATTCACTATCCAGTTTATTATAGCAATCAGTATGCTAGAGAATGTCAAATTATAACAGTTATAACAGTTTATCAGCTGAAGAATGTCCTTTTGTAATATTTAAAGCACTTTACGCGACTTGAAAATGACCTCATGACTAGAGAAATGTCAATTTATAACAGTTATAACAGTAAACCGACATTAAAAGTGGTTTTGCATTAATCCCCTTAAATCGACTTTATAACAGTTATAACAGTTTAGTTATACGTGATTTGAAATTAAAAACTCTGGATACCCAAAGTATGTCCACCGCGGGCAGAGGACCCGGACCCTGCAGGATACCATAAATAAACTGGACTTTTATAAATAAAACTGTTATAAACTGGTATATTAAGAGTAACTCAAAAAAAAATTACAAAAAATTATGTACATATACAGGGTGTTTTGCATTAGATGCGAAAAAAGACTAAGACATATGGATGGGTTATGACAAGAAAAAAAAATCTTATAGGAGGGGGGTCTATTCCCCCTCGTTTAAGCAGTAGCGACATTTTCTAAAAAACTGACTTGAATAAGAAAAAAAATTATTAAAAATCAACGGCAACACTAACAATGGCATGTTATACCTTTTTTTAATTCTAGATATTCATTTTTCAATTCTATTTTTAAATCAAGTTGTTTTTATGAATAGTTTTGTAAAAATTAATTTTCAAGCTCTAAATTGAGTTCAAACCAACAGAATTAATGGATAGATTTCTGGCTTTTAAAAAAAGGTATAACATGATATTGAAGTGTTGCCGTTGATTTTCAATAATTTATATTCTAATTCTAATTCATGTTCATTTATTTTTTTAAATTGCCCCTCCCGCCTAAACGGGGGAAATAGGTCCCCCCATCCCGCATGATTCTTATACAAAACATCCTTATGGAAAATCATAGGAATCATGGTCCTTATCATTTTACGGTCCCCACTGGCCAGCCATGTCGCCAGCATTATTTTTGAACAAGTAGACAGTAAACCAAATGACTCAAGCATGACTGGCGTGTCGTTTTAATAGTATAGCTTCTGAGTTTTATTATAATTATAATATGTGCATCAAATGTGAAAACCTCTTAAACAAACACCTTGTAAATTGAAAAATCAGAACTCCTAACTATATTTTTTGCTTACAAAGTACCCATAACTAAACACTAAATGACATCACTCTAAAAGTCTAGACATACAGACTCTATGGTAAAAAAAGGTAAATAATAAATTCTTTGTCTGGTGTTCTATATATTCAAATAGGATAAAAATCTCTCTTGACCAGAATAAACATCAAAAGTCAACAAACACATTGTAAGTATACATATAAGGTAGACCTTTTAAAGTATAGAAAAAAGAAGGCTTTCAGTTTCGTCATAAAAAGAAAGAACCACACCACAAGTTGTAATATATGTGTATGGCATCCGGAATCTGAAACAATATTCAATCTAAAATGGAAAAAAATCCATGTCGATTTTTGTTTGCTTTATTTTTGTTTTGAATACAAAAGCCTTTGGAAAAAAAGTAGTATCTAAAGACTCAACACACTGCGTCAGCAGCAACAGCAGCAGCAGCACGAGAAGATTTTTCCAGATTATACTCTGTTTGTTTGGCGACTTAACTTTCCCATTCAAATCGGGCTTGTAATGCCACAAAAAGGATCCACACATTTCGTTTAGGTGGTTTTTTGGATTGCCATCAATTCTCTGAAAGCCTCTTTCACATTGATAGCCATCACAGCACTTTACCTAAACTGGGTGAGAAAACGCGTAGATTGTGTAGGATTTGGTTTGTAATTTTTTTTTGTCGTGTTGGAAAAAAATATCTTTGTTCTTTTGAAATTTTGTTGTCATTGTGTCTGAAAGCTTCTTTAAATTAAAACAAAAAATTATAATCGTTCTAGTGTTTATTTTAAAATATTTTTATTTTTCTCCAAGTTGCATTCATCTTCAAAGAAAAAAAACAACACAGATACATACTCTTATTTAATTAAATCTATTCGTGACTCTATTTGCTTTAAGCATGGTCAACACAATATTGTGAGATTGTTTTTATTTGAACAGGAGAAAACCACAAAGCCGTGAGAATGTGACCTAAAAACTTTTTCGACCACAAACTCAAATAAAAAAAAAATATCTCAAAGAATTCCTTGCCAACACGGCCGTCAACGTCATTTAACTAATTTGGATATATATGTTTTAGGAATGGAAGAGTTTTGGGGAAAAGTTTTGAAATTCCTTTATATAAATATGTACATACCTAGATGAAGATACTTACATATATGGGCGGAAAATATTTCCTCGAAAAACAAAATTGTTCAAACTGACCTAAAAACCAAACGTTTACCGCCACCATCAGGAAAGGGTTAAAATAACTTTTGCATAGACTTTTAACCCTTTCACTACACACTTATGTATTTGAATGGTTTTTGAGTACATAAGTATACCTATAGATATGTATAGAATGTATTTATATACATAGGTATACCTGTGTTGTATAGAACTGGTTTTAAGTTTAAGTGAAGTATGTGGTTTATATATAGGTTTACTCTAAAGACTTAGGATGTATTGCCAACAGACCCACTTTTAAAGCCAAAATTTTATAGTTTTTTTTTTTAAAAGAGAAAGGAGAAGTGTGGTGATTGGCCTAAAAAAAAATGTGTTTTGCAGAATCAGATGTTGTGAAAAATTTAAAGTATTTGATCCTTAACTTCTCATTGTGTTCTTAGTTTAGCCTAGAAGAGGGACCTTATTTACCAATAAGCATATACGAGTATTTAATAGTTTTGAAAAGTTTTGGTGTACCTACTGACTAAAATTTGGGGGTTCACTTGGCAAGTTTTCTTTTTATACTACCCACAGTTCAAAACGTTTTGAAAACTTGACAATGTGAGCACCAAAATTTTAATGAGTAATAATAAATTTCCCTCATAACTTGGTACTGTTTCAATATTACTCTTCTTAAAATAATTGATATTAAACCTTCATAAAGTTAGAACTTGGCATACTTTTAGATCTCACTTCTTTTCACGGCTGAGTTGTTACATATCGACGGTTAAAGTACAGAACCTCGTAAGTCGTTTTTGCATGTTTTTCAGAAATCAAAATAAATCTGTAAAATTTTGTATGCCGATATATGGTAAGACGTTTTGAATTTTTCCTTTTTCTGTTAATTGTTCAGAACAACATTGTTACGCTAAAATTGCCAAAAGATGGCTCTTATTCTGATAATTTTTTTGCAATAATAACATTTTTTTTATAATTTTTCGACTTACGAGGTCCTACACTTTAACCGTCGATATACAGATTTTTATATGGGAGAACTTGGCTATTTTTTAACATTTATGTTTTTGTTGTGATATCACTCCTTTTTGCAAAGATATTTATTTGTCGTCAGGTAATACCTCGTAAGATACCTACTAATATCATTCTACAACAATCAGAAGAGCTCCATTCAATGGGCCTCAGTTTTGGAAAAAGTAGGCGGATACCACGCCCCTTGAATGAAAAATCTAAAATACAAAATTTTTTTTCTTTATATGCACTTCAAACCCTATCGCTCTACGCAATTTCCTCATTCTACAGCAGTCGGAAATCCTCCTTGGTAACAATTCTGACAAAGTGGGCGGATACCACGTACCCTGAATGGAAAACCTTAAATATTTTTTCCACCACCAGTCCTACCGCTGTGCGAAATAACAAGATTCTGCGGTGTCGGGAAGTGCTCCATAATTTTGATGATCATGTCAGTTACGGTTTTAGTGATTTTTGACGTCTTATATCTCGAGAATCACTTATGCTAAGGAGTTAAAATTTGGTGTGGTGCTTGTGCTTGGCTAGCCTACCAAATATTTCGAATTTGAAGTTCCTGACTTTATTGGTACTGAATTTAGAGGGGGGTCGAAAATCACCTGAGTTTGTTCATTTAAAAAGGGTGTATTGCCAGAACTTGGCTGGGCACTACCGTGCCCTTTGATATTTAAAAAATGACAGCTGTTAATGGTCTTAGTGTAAGTGCAAAGATGAAAAATTTATTTTAAATCAAATTAATTTATTGATTTTTGAAATTGAATATAAAAATTGCCAAAGTTGCCAAATTGACAGGTCTATATCAAAAATAAATTAATTTTTTTTTACCCATAAAATGGCGAGACTAATAAAAGTCAGTTTCCCCAAAGTGAAAATTATGACGTTTGTAAATAAACACGATGGATATATTTCTTTTTTGTAGAAAACCTTATGTAATTGTATTCTGTATTTGATTGACTGTCATAATTTTTGATCTAAGGTGAGTCTTTTAAGAAACTGCAGAACTAGGACAGACAAACATATTATCGATGGGCCCGTGCAAAACAATACTGAGTGTATTTACTTATTTTTCAGGAGAGACTTTTAAAGTTTGATTTTGTTTGGGATAATTGTAGAAATAAGGCATTATACTGAGCCCTAATTGACCTCTATTTTCAAGGCATATTTGTTAGATTCGCAAGAAAAAATATTCAAATAATATATCGATTCTATATTCAATAGTATATCGATAACTCAAAACTATACTATGCCCACTTAGTATAGTTTTGCACGGGGCCATCGTTATTGACTAGTATAGAATATTTAAACATGGGTGCTGTTCCAAACGTTTAAAGTGCAAATTAATTTTTACCACCATTTAGGGTTATCTATTTATTTGTAATCGAAGCTACAGAATCAGTCTAAGCAGTGTTAATAAAAAAATGGTAAAAAGATAGAAATAAATTTTGGACAGGGTGACCCAAAAATTAAATCAAAGTAGAGGTTTTTCTAAATTTAAAAAAAAAAATTGGATAACTCAAAACCGTTAAGATTTAGTATTAAAATATTACAGATTTTAAAATTCTTAAGAAAATAATTTGACAAGAATTCATTTTTACAATATAATATGAGTTTTTCTACATCACGGTTATATTGTTTATTTGAAAATATTGTTTAAACAAGTTTAAGCAAAAAATGAACTTTTAGGCAGGTTTTTGGTCATTTAAATGGGTTTTTGGTGTAACTTAGCGTAATTTAAAGTCAACACCAAGTCCCAGATCCCTTGTGGGTTTTTCTTGAAGACTCTTAATTTTTGGTAATAAACAAAAAAAAAATAAAAAAGTAGGTTCCTACCTATTTTTAAATTTTTGTTGACTGAATACTCAATTACATGAAATTACGAACAATAAATGTGGTTCGATTTTGAATTTTTTGGTCTTATAGACATTTGGTTTCAATCTAAGCTTCATAATTTGTACCGGTCCCGGTTGAATTTCAAGAAAAGCGTTATTTTGAATCACCCAAATGCATAAACATTTTAGCCGAATTTCCAAATTTGGTTTTCAAATACCGAGAAAAAAAATTATATTCGTCGGAGCAAAATTAGTCATCTTTTTGTCACCAAATTTATAAAATTTGTAAGAAATCTCAAGTTAAAAAATATTGTTCTTTGTTAATCTTGTTAATTTTATCTGTTTTCTTTGTTCATCTGTAACAAGTGCTTTTCATTTTATTGAAATATATTAATATTAAAAAAAAGGAGTACAAAGTTCAAACTAAATTTGGGTTTTTATTTAAAATTTTAAAATATCATCAAATCTATAAAATTAAACAAGAAATACCAAAATTCCCCTCAGAAGTTAATTAAATAAGAATTTCGTTAAAAGTTAATTAACTATATGATTGAATAACAAATAGCATCACTTTTGGTTCTATAAATATTTTCAAGGTCAAAGCCTTAAGGCTGTATCCGAAAACAAACAGAATTTGTATGGGGATCAATATTTTTGTCGTTTTTATCTTAATATAATTTTTAGTTAAAATCTCAATTTTGATTTATTACAAGTCCATAATTTGCATTATTTATACATTCTACAAACGTATCGAACGAAAAAAGCAGACAAAAAGTCTTTCACAGACAGTTTTGTTTATCATTAAATTAAATTAATCTTGTAGAAAAATTTCAACACAACTTTAATTTTTTTTATTATTTTGAAAACTTTCACTGATTCCTTTTCAAGATTTATAAATATTTTTGCGTCTGAAATTATAGCTGTGGAGAAAGAGAATATCTCTTTCTTCAGAGCTATACTTTCAAAATTACAATAAGCCCCAACAAAAATGTTCAATATAAAAATTAGATTTTTGTGCGAAATACGCACAAATACTTTAAGCTGAGACATTAAATTTTGTAAGTTTTTGATGAGGAAGTTCGTTAAATATTTTTTTTTAATAAATTTTATTGTTTAAAATTTATTTAAAATATTTTTTAGGAAAAAACAGCTGAAGAATGAATCATTTGAATTTTAATGATACAGTTTAAAAAACGTAGCTTTAACTTAAAAATTATTTTTACTTGCTCATTATAGGCCACAAGGCCAGGTATAAAACTTTACATTAGTTTGATTAAGATCTCCAAAATATGGAACTTTGTCAAAAACAAAACGCAGTTAAAAACTATTTTGAATCAATAATTCAACAAATCCAAATAAAATAGAACTATGTCTTCTAATTGGCTGATGTATTTTAGTAGTATAGGGTCATTCATTGAATGGTTTCAAGTTGGTAACGCTGGCATTTGACACCTGTCAAACTCAGCTGTAATTTGAAGTGTCATAATATTAGTTGAATGTTGGCCATTTACGATAATGGATCGCTTAACAAGCGAACAATGTGTTAAAATTATTAAAACTTACTACAAAAGTGATGATTCAAACGTAGCCACCTTTCGCGCATGGTCGTCATAATCGACCGACTACGCAAGCAATTGGTAAAATTGTGAGGAAAGTGGAAGCGTTACTGATGTCGGAAGGGCTGTGCATCATCGTAATGCACGCCCAGTCGAAAATATTGCTGCTGCAAGTGCAAGTGTTGCTGATGATCCAAATCTATCGATTTCCCGGCGTTCGCAACAATAGTCGAATGATAAGCGATTTTTTTTGGCCGAGCGGCAATTGAAGATCATATGGCTTGGACGATATGTGGTTCCAACAAGACGGGGCAACAAGCCACACAACACGACCAATTATGGCTTTATTGCGTGAGAAGTTTCGTTGTCACGTAATTTCACGTTTTGACGACGTAAATTGGCCACAAAGATCATGCGATTTGACACCGTTAGATTTTTTCTGTGGAGCTACGCAAAAGACCGTGTTTATGCGAATAATTTCCGAACTCTATACGCATTAAAAAACCAACATTACTCAAGCCCAAAATGTGCGAAAAAATGGTTAAAAAATACATCAAAAGAATCGCATGCCGCGAATATTCCCGAGGCGGCCATTTGAATGATATTGTTTTTCACACTTAATGGCAAAGTCCAAAATTTATAATGAAATAAAATTTTCATCAAAAATGTATCGCTGTGTGTGTTTTATTTACTTTTACTTTCGAAACCGAACATAATGACCCTTTATATGGAATTTGTATTATTAAAAAAAAAATAATAATAATAATCTTATTTACATACATGTGTAGGATTCAATAATAATCTTAAATTTAAAAAGGTTATGGTAGATTTACATTTATCTTCATTCTTCATTCGAGTTCTGCAAAAGAACAACGTCCCTTACTTTGGCGGACACTTTTTGGCGGAAATTAAATGCTAATTTGTTGCACAAACAAAAAATTTATAGCTCGCATAGTTTCGTAGTTATTTAAGTTTCCGCTAAAATAAGTCTGAAGTGAAGAAAATATGAAAACCATAATTCTATTGGTGTCAAAAATTGTAGCTTTTTAAATGCTAATTTGTTGCGCAAGAATAAATTTTTTACCTTTTTTATATCATTTTGTATTTGCTTTTTAAGTTTAAAAAGTGCATTTCCGGTAATTTGAAATAAAACGGAAGTTGGCGGACAAAATCTAAAAAAATGAGATTTTCGAAAAAATTACAAATTTTTGGTATAAATATGTAAAAATGTAACAAATGTAGTAAATGTAAATCAACCATAACGAATAAGGAAAAATGATTCTATGTGACAAAAGTAGTGCAAACAGTCAAAAAGTACTTAAATCAATAAACTGCTTATTCATCTGAAAAGTCAGAATTTTTTTTTAAGTAGTTTTAAAGTATAAGTATGTTTCATATACATATGTACATAAGTGTTTGTTTTTTCTATAAATCCTTTGACAAAAAGAAACTACAGTCAAATTTCTATAACTCGAACTACTACTATCCACAATAAAAGTTCGACTTATCAAGACTTCGAGTTATCCAAATTGATTATCAAAATTAAAACAATTAAACAATTCAATATTTGAAATACATATGCATAATGCACAACACTTTTTGTGCTTTATTAAGTCTTATACGTTTTATGTTAATGTACATAAGTTGTTACACCATACACAAAATTATTGCATGTATTTAGTTATTTGGGTCTGAGAGTAGTTTTTTTTTATTGTTTTTTTTTCAAGAAAAAGGATTCTAATTTTTTTAAAGCTGCATAAAATTCATCTGTTGTATCATCACACGTTTGCAAAAATATAAATTCAAATTGTCAAATGTGCTACAACATGCATCGAAGGCTGTTGAATGAATTCCTCTACCGAAGTCTCGTCTTCACTTTCTATATCAATTCATGTTGGAAATTGTACATAGAATCTTTTACAAAAAACAACCAAGCAATAATTATGTAGATAAATTAAAAAATAATGCAAAAATATTGAAATGTTCACCGCATTAAATAAAAATTTTCTGTAGGTACTTATACAACTTCTAAATTTCTTAAACCTACTAATATTATGTGTGTATGAAGGTATCTCGTTTTCAAATGAAAATTCCCTTCAAAAATTCGAATTTCAAAAATGCATTTTTTCTCACTAAATGGGAATTCCCCTAAAATGTTCGACTTAGTTGATGCATATGCCATATTTTTTGTTCGAGTTATAAAGAAAATCGAGTTATAAAAGTTCGAGTTATGAGGGAAAAAATGTATGAGAGTTGAACTCTTAACGCTGCTGCCACATAATTTTGTTCGAGTTATAAAAAAATCGAGTTATCGAAGTTCGAGTTATCGAAGTTTGACTGTATATTCATACAATACATAATTAATAATATTAATTCATTGAAGCTTCTGATTATATATTTCATTTATTTCAGGCTTCAGAAACAATAAAGGGATTTAAATTAAAATTTTAGTAAAACAATTTAATAAAACTACATATATCAAAGAATAATTAAAACTATCTGTTTCAATTACTTTACTAATTCAAATCCATGTCCTCCTACTCGACAAAAGGTTTCAATTTTCTAATGCCTTATTGTACTTTGAATTGTTTATATGTATTGTATAAATCTTTTTACTACATTTCTCTATTAAAACAGGTACATAGAGAAATCAAATTTCGATTGAATTTCAAAAGCAAATTGAAATGCACTGCACAAGCACATGTTTATGTATGTATGTTATATAATGTATGTGTACTAGGGTGGTTCTTATTTGTTTTTTTTTTTTTCAGTTCTAAATATTTTAAAAATCCCTGATTGTTTTCAAATTTGTACCTCTTCTCCCTATTGGACCAGTTTCAATGAAAATTTCTGTTGACCTGCTTTTAGGACTATTGACGTATATATCTGCTCAGATGGCTTAACCGATTTTGTTTCTATTTTGGATTTCAAAATATTGCAGTAATATTCAATTTTACTTGAATTATTACTTAATTGTAAAATTGAATAAAAATCGGTTGACCCAGTGAGATTATACAGTATTAACCTTAAAATAAAGCTTTTTAAGCAAGTTAATATAGAACTTCCTATTGAAGGATCAATTAAAAAGATGAGATAAAAATTTTAACAAATTTTTTTTTTAAACAAAGAGGTAGAGATAAGTTTTGGGAAGAAATAAAGAATTTAGTTTTAATATTTGGAACCGATTTTTTTTGTTAGGAACCGCCCTAATTTACATACGTTTATACTCTAGAATACTTATGTTATTTTCAAATATGTATTAATCCTATTTCCTGTTATTTGTTATGTTAAAATAGATTTTCCAATTTCACAATCCCATAAGTCCTCAGCATGAACTGAACTTAATATATACAATTGTTTTTATCAGGATTCAGGAAAGGCTTTTTAATGCTTTTATGCCAGATGCATATGTACATTGAAAACATTTGATATAACGCGGTTCATTAATTTGCTGGTTCTGACAGTTCTGTTTAGCCGAATAAAGGTTTAAATGGAATTACTGATGTATATTACAAAGTGCTTTGTTGACTTAATATCTGATTGAATTAAACTTTGCGTTGAGATAATTAGTTTATTTTATTTTAAACTCAAATAATATAAACAAAATTATTTAATATAAGAGTGTGCGTGTGTCAGGTCTTGCGTGGAAAATTTTAAATCATAAAGATTAGTCATGTTATTTGTTTTATTTATCAAATAAAATGCCATTTTCAGTGCCTCATTGTTACTCTATGAGTGAAATCTGTAAATTTTGTTCGCCGCCAGATGTATACAAGTAACAAGAGGGTCGATGTGTGTAGCTTAACCACACTGCAAAACTAAAATAAATGTTCATAGCTAAATCTTTTTATTCTTCGGTTATTCCTTCATCTAAACTCTCTTCTTATACTTGCGATATACCTACATATAAAACTTACAAACATAACTCCGAAAAATGATGGTACCTCCCATAGAAACATTTTTTTTTATTTCCGATTTCTCAGAAACGGTTCAACTGATTTTGGTCAATTTGTTTTATGGGGAATGTTTCAAAAAGTTTTAAGAGAATTTTATACCAAAATTTTCAAAAAAAAAATTTTTGAATTTTTAAAAAAAGTTTCAATTTTTTTTTTTTTTTTGAGAATTTAATAATTCGAAAACGATTTGATAGACTTTTATTAAATTCTGCACCCAGTAGTTTTTTATCATTATCTACCAAATTTTAAATAAAAATTATTCTTATAACCAAAAAAAACGATACCCCCCATACAAGTGATTAAAAACCGGTAAGGAAAATCTCATTTTTCTCAAAAACGACTCTAAAAATTTTGCTTGAAATTTTTTGGTGAGCTAATATCGATACGAGCACCTTTTTTTGAAAACAAATGTGTATCTACCGAACCAAGTTGTTTTTTGTTTTCGAGTATCTCATAACTTGTTTAACTGATTTTAATGAAATTTATACACAAGAGCTTCTAATAAGTTCGAAATAACATTGCATATCAAAATTTTCAAAAAAAAAACACAAATTTTGGAATTATTTTATGAAAATTCGATATTTCGAAAATGGGTAACAACATTTTTTTGTTTATTTATTTTTTAACTTTGCATTAATGACCTATAAAAAACGACATACTATTTTTTTTTTCTTAAAAATGTTTTTTTTTTAATTAAAAAAATTAAAAAAAACGAATTTTGGATTTTCAAAAACAATTCCAAAATTATTTTATGAAAATTCGATATTTCGAAAGTGAGTAGAACATTTTTTTTTATTTATTTTTTTAACTTTGCATTAATCAACCTATATATTGTACCTACACACTTATTTTTTCTTAAAAATGTTTTTTTTTTTAAATCCGCTTCAACGATTTTTGAATTTTTTTAAATTTAGGATTTGTGATAGAAATTAGATGGTGTGCATAGCGTGGGTGTCAAAACAAATTTCAAATTTTGTTTAGTTAATTTTTTTTAATTATATATACATTTACATGTTTACAAAGAAAAAGGCCTTCCTATGCATAAAAAAAGGTTAAAATCGACTTTACAATATTATTTTTGCAACATGATCACGATTCTGTAACTTGCCATCAAACAAAAAACAAATTAAATTTTGCGCTAAATAAATTAAATTTACGTATGTATAATGTTTTATATAAATAATAAAATATCAGCTTACATAATGACAATTTTTAAATGTCAAATAAAAGGTTGTGAATAAAATTTAAACAATTTTTTTTAAACTTCTGTACATCTGGACAAAAGTCATATAATATTTCAAGAATATACCATATAAATTATTACGATTAAACGCTTCACTGAATTTCTACATTACATCATTCAAACATATTTATATGGTTGTCGTGTTTTCCAACTGAAAACTAAGAAAAAATAAACTTAAAATGAAAACTCGTTAAAAATTCTCAAGCTTAAAGTTAAAAACACAATTCTATACACGAAAAGGTATATCTAGAAATTTCTTAGTGGATCAACCTTTTTGCTTGTTCTCTTGGAAATGTAGGTTTATATACTATACAAGTATGTACATACAGGGCCGGCCCCAACCAAACTTGCGCCCTGTGCAAGTAAAAAGCGCTCCTTTTTATATTTGCACACATAAATACACTGATACACATGCCTAAGACTTTTCCACATTACCCTGAGCAAAAGAAGAGATAAATTCTGCCATTTTCTTCATCTGACACGGTAGATATGAGGATTTCTGTGAATAAAGAAATGTATCTTTTCATCAGTTAACGACTTTTATCATACATTAAGCTAAGTATTAAAAGTGTCTGAATTTAAACAAATTCCCTTAGAATATAAAAGTCACAGTATGTTTATGCTGTGGGTTTTATAAGAGTCGGTAAGCATTGACCATAGTTTGCGTCTTAGAGACGCATTTTGGAGTTGAGGTCACTTGAACTTTTGATTGAATTATATTCAATCGGTGCAACTAATCAGAAGTATTTTTCTAATTTATACATGAAAGCGTGATTATAAGCAGCCCCAGTTCCCTAGTGATTTCACTACTAAGTTTTCATCATAATTTTCATCGAAAATATTGAGCCGATCCACTCATTTAGTGATTTCTTTTTTGAGTATTCATCATATTTTTCATCGGCAAATATTGAGGTAATGAAAAAAAGCCCAAATTATTTAGTGAGTTCATAAAACAATTTTCATCATATTTTTCACCAAAAATTAATGATCTGATGAATAAGCAAGTTACTTTTGTTTAGTTATTTCTTCGTTTTAAATTCATCAATTTTCGGAGTCCTTAAACTAGTGAATAAGAAACTTCCAAGGAAGTAGTGATTTATAGTTGTGGAACTTTCATCGCGAAAGTGGAGTGTGCATTCCGCCAATGACATGTTAAATTCCTCAATGTATTACCACAAAAGATCCGGTTGCAGTTCCATTTTCTTAAGGAAAAAGCAGGTTATTCACCACTGAATTTTTAGAAATTTCCCACTGGGCCTGTTCTCTTTTTCGAAAACATTTTGTTGTTGTTTTATTTTCGTAGATAAGAAGTCCCATACACAGGTACGGTGCATAATATAAAACCTACACGTTCTAGCCCACATGATTCAGTATAAATAATTTTTTTTTCTTTGTCAGATTTTCCCATGTTAATTTTGGGACTCAGTGTCTAAACCTTTTTGTTGCCTGAAACTTTTTTGTATTGAGTTTTTTTTTCTCTTGTACGACAAGGTAAGATTGAACTTGCATAGGTCTAGTGGGATCATCAATGCATCAATGAAAGTGAAGTTAGTTAGAATAACTTCGTCTCCAGAATTTTGCGCCCTGTGCATTTGCACATATGGTTGGTCCGGCCCTGTATACATATGAACATATCTTACCTATTTGTATTAAGTTTTATGTTTCTTCGAGCATGTTATGATTGTTTGTCCTTTCTAAAGTGCTTAACGTTTTTCTATTGGAGTTGGGTATACGTATACAACATATTTTTTTTTTAAGGGATTTAGAATGAAAGTTTATGACTTAAAAAAGAAAAATAAACTACTCATACTCGTATACAAGGCATGGTCTATGTTAGTTGCAGTTTTAGCTGCTTAACTCAAACTAGGGGAGTACAAAGTGTTATGGTTCGAGAATACATTTGCCATTTTTTTAACTGACATATATTTTGTAGTTAAAATATGCGTTAAGAATATTGTTAGAATTTCATTAAAATTCTTTACTTTTAAAATATTTTGAGTTCTTTGTTATGTAACATTTTTTTGTCAAGAAATGAAATGTTAGCTTTTAAAATTCACTGGAGCTGTTTGTTATACTACTACTGAGTTCATTTGGTATCAAATTCGATTGTCTTTCAAGCCAAGTACAAAAAATAACCCACTTTTGATATAAATCTACTTGGTAGAAAGTTTAATAAAAATGGAAAAAGTCATAACGGAATATTGAAAAAATTATTTTAATGCCAAAAATATTTATACATATTTTCATTTCATTTAACATTACCATTTATTGGTAATTACTTTTTAGAACCTTATTCATACCAAATTTGATCAAAATTGAACCTGATTTAGAGAAATACATGAATAAAATGTTTTTTCTATTAGAAGTGCCATTTTTAACATTTTTTGTTTTTTTTTACCCAAATTTAATCAACTGAATTTGTGTTTATTAAAATATCTGGAGCTGTTATTGAACAACATTTAACATTTAGAATTTCAAAACATACATTTTAACATTTTTTTTTCTGACCAATAAGAATTGATTGATTTTTTAAAGAAGAAAGTTTTATTAATTTTCAATAAAAAAAAATAAAACGTTTGAAAGCATTTGGTTTTCAGCGTTCGACAAAAAATTGATGAGAATATTGATTATTATATTCAAAAATTATATACTAATTTGAATCCTTACAGTACACGAAAAAAGAATTATTACAACTTTGAAAAATAAACATGTTTTTTTTTGTCAAGATACACGTCTTTAAAAAACCATTGATTTGAAAATAAAATTAAAGTAGAGTGAAGTGAAGTGAAAATTAAAGTAGAGTGTAGTGAATTTTTGCATTTAGCAATATTTTAAATGTTTTTGTTTTTAAAAATTTTTTACATGCTCTATACTACAGGACAAGTATAAATTTTGGACATACAAAAATTTCGAAATTGTTATCAAAATTATCGTTACTTTTATGGAGAATTCCGTTTCATCATAACGTCCGTCAATTTGTGTATCTGTGCCTCTGTGCATCCATACCGCCACTGTAATTTGAGGTAGAACCCGAACGGGTAAGCCAATTTGCTTAAAATTTTGTACCGATCTTTTTTATATGATTTCCTTAAGAGGAAATTTTAATTTTTGTTTAACGTCATCTGAAAGGGACTACTTCCTGCCATACGACGATTTCAGTTTTTTTTTCAAATGCTCTCAAAAACCTCTAAAGATTTTAATTGTACTTCATACCTGTAATGGTCAAAGCAATTGTAAGAAAATTACGTTTCAGATTTTTGCCAAAAAAATCGCATTACGGAAATAGCTAGTGTTCGCATGTTCTTCAGAAAATTCCTTTTTTTTTAGTTAATCACGTTTGTATATCTCTATAATAACTGTACCGATTTTGCTATTATTAAATGTAATGTTACTTAAAAGTTAAAAAAATATTCCATTAAAAAAAAAAAAAGCAAAACAAAAAATAATTTTTTTATTTTTATTTGCGGTGTAGGTTTATTAACAATTCATCATAACAAAAATTAAACTATAGATTTCAATCAAACATGAACATGATATACGATGAAAGAGAACGCGAAAAAATTGGATCCCCCAAAAATTTCTGTCTGTCAATTTGTACCTTGACTTACAGCCTAAACCACTGCACAGTGGTGCCACAGTTGCCATAATCCAAAAAAATAATCGTAAAAGTTTGGGAACCTTCGTTATATTTTATTTTATCATGGCTGATAATTTCATAAAAATTGCTTGGATCATCCAGATTTTACAGAGCTTAGATTGCAACTCAGTACGAAAAAAGTTATATACATATATGTATTTACAAAAAAATATAGTATAATTTTTAAGAAAATTGCTGCAACGATTTTAATTTTTTTTTTTTGTATAAATTTATTTTTAGTAAGAAGAAGAGAAACACAAATAATAAGAAAATTATTATTTTTGTTTTTGCTTTTTAGTGGACTGTATTGAATTAAATTCCAACTGTCAAGCCTGGGTGAATCGCATTGGACTTAAGGTCACAAAAAAACTTTATTTTGAATTTCATTCAATACCACAGTACACATATTAAAGGTAATATATTGCGCAGGTTGTCAAAGTTGGAAATGTCAAAAAATTAAAAATGGCTGTTCGAGTGCCCACAGGAACTCAACGCGCAACATTAGAAACAACAACAAAATATTGAAATTAGACAAGGAAAGGGGCACTGAATCCACCATTTTACCATCATAATACCTCGATTTTGACAGATGCGCAGAACTGAACAAAAATGAAAACGCTAATGATATTACCTTTAATATGTGTACTGTGATTTAATACAGTCCACTAAAACAAAAAAACAAAAATAATAATTTTCTTATTATTTGTGTTCCTCTTCTTCTTATTGTACTTAGCCTGACCACGGGCATTATTTTTGTATAGGTGCACGAATTTATTCAAATTCCCCTAGAAATATATAATTTGCAGTGTATGTATGCTGTAAATTGTATAAGAGTCGATAACCATCAACCAAAAAATTGCGTCGTAGAAGGGTATGACAGTGTCTAACTGATGAGTCTAAGTGTCGTGCCTGGGCAAAAAGCATTTAAATAAATTTATTTTTGTTCACAAATTCTGACGGCCGCGGCGACGTTTTTTTTAAGATTAAATCTTTTTAGAATTTGTTTTAGCAATTTTTCTTTTCCATTTTCTCTTATTTATTATATTATTATTATAAATAATTTATAAGTATGTATATAAATGTATAATATAAATCGTTAAAATGTTGATCCTGCACTTTAACCCCAAGAGCAAGTTCGTACGAAAAAATCGTGCATTTTATTTCCGTTAAAATTTAGCTCAATTATAGTAAGTTGTTAAACGCAAAAGCAAGTTCGTGAGTATTTTTTTTAGTTTAAATAAATTTTTTAGAAAAATTCTTATTCACCCCAAAACGATAGAAAATAGACCCACCTCTAAAACATTAATTTTTTTTCAACTCAAAAAGACGCTCTGGCATTATGAAACATCTTATTGAAATCACCTTGTGCCTATATAGGACTCTTTAAAAAAACAAAAAAAATAGTACGTATACGCCACAGTGAATAAATATATTATATTTATGAAGTTTAATCAAGACAATTTCAAAATTTCGTAAATCCACTCTCTGATTAGATTTCAGATTTTGTTGTTTTCAAAATTCTAATAAATAAAATACTCAATAGTCATAGACCCCCCTTGGACAATCCCCCATTTCATCTTTTTTTTGTACATTGATTTATCACAACAAATGCTGCTCGATTAGTTTTCATTATAATACCGTTCGTTAAAAAAGACTAAACCCCTTTGAAAATTCTGCAAATGCTAACAAAATAGCCATTGTTGAAAGATCCCAGCGAGGTTTCAGTGTCATATTTATAAGTGTTGAGAAAGAAAATATAAAGATGATTTAAATTTCCAAAAATAGCGGAACAATTTATATGTTGTCATCGCGCATAGACTGAATATTGTCCTCTGTCTTTAAATAATCTACTGTTGTGTATTAAATGATCTTTATCTTCTTTCTAGTGAAGCAATTGTCGTATTTCCTCCAAGAAACATATATCATCAACATAGTCCAGATATGTCTAACCACATTTTAAATTAATTTCATTTTGGTACCATATCTGGGGTTTATCTGAATCGAAGTTGTCGATTTCCAAGAAAAACTGAATTTGACTCATTGACGTATATGTATAAATCGAAAATCCACTGCGCAAACCTAACAACTTCCATTGTTGTACAATTCTTCAGATTTTAATGACTTTTTTCTCAGAAATACAAAACTCATGATACCTAAATGATATCCAAAAAGTGTTGACTGATTACCATATCTAAAATCTGAGAATGTAAGGAAAGAAAGCGATTAATACTTAACTTTAAGCTGCTCTAGAATGATTCGTAAGGATTTAATGTGATCGACAAAAGATCAACCAATGGGAAGTACCATATTTAGAACACCTTGATCAAAGATTCAGTTATTGTTGTTTTTGAAATTGAATTTGAAATTTTTTAAGATTTAATTTCAATTTAAGGTTCCCCACACCAACGCGAATTTTTGGTGGCGACGACGTTGTTAATGAAAACAACATGTTGTTATTATTGTTTTCGTAGTCGCCACCGAAAATTCGCGTTGGTGTGGGGAAAACCTTAAAGAATTTCGAATGCCCACTATTTATCTTTGTATCAACAGTAATGCAGTCTTATAGTTAAGATAGAATACCATCACCAGTTAAAAGTTTAATTTTTATTATTTTATTGATTTTCCAAACATTAATATTTTAATTTAAAAACATTTATTCGTATTTTTAAACAACTGTTGAAGTTAAAAATAAACATTTTTAATTACTGCCTAAGAGTTATCTAATTTAGACAACGGTATCGGTTGTTTAAACCTTGACTAATGTATTTATAATTTATAATTATAATTTTATGTAATTAAGTAAAACATATTTCGAATTATTTCCAATTATTAGGATACTATCTAACCATAGGAAAAATCTAATAAATACGCCTGATTAAGTCTATATTACTTTGTTTGTTCAACTACCTGAATAAGCACTTTGACCTATTCCAACAGTATAATTTTTTTTTTTACTAAACAAAGTTGCACAATAGAACCATAAGTTCAAAAAGGTATACATTTTCTTATAAAATAAATTAATGAAAGAAAAAAATAAGAAACAACTTTTACCTATACCATATAAACAACAGAATATTTTATCAAATTATAAACTCAACACACGGAGCAAGAGAGGTTAATTAATTAAGTGATTGTTTTGTAGGCAATCGAAGTGTCAAACGCACATTCTGTGTCACGTTTAAGTATAAGTAAATATACCTAACCTGAAGAATTCAAATCACATCAATTCGTACGTTCCGCACGTGCCTTATCAACATATTGAATATTATGGGAAACATGTGACAATTTTAAATAACAGTCTTCTTGTTATTTTTATTTTCAATTTAAAAAAAAAAAACTGGTTTGAAAACGATTAGAACAAAGAGGCAGGTTTATCAAAAGCTTATAATGGTGCAGTATACAATTTCAAAATCATTTAATTTAAGTTCTTTAATTATATATGCACACAAATGTATAGTTGTTAAAGGCAATTGAAGACATTTTGATACAATAATTTTATATAAAATTAAAAGTGGTGTGCAAAATTACTACTTTCTGTTTGGATTTGATAATAAAATACATAGACTCTCTCCGTTCAATTAAATCTCAAGTCACATTGACAACACTTTTAGTTTATTGTGATTTTAATTGAATTCGAAATTTCTTTGAGTTTTATCCCGAGCTCTAGATTAAAACACAGATTTCAATTTATAAGTGCTTCAGGCATTTGAGGTTTTCAATTTAATTAAATATAAACAAAAATTGAATCGTTGTTTTCTTCTCTTTTGATTTTTGATAAATAAAATGGTTTTTTTCCAATGTTTCTGCCACTAACTGGTAATACTTTGTTTTTTTTTGCAAATAAACTATAACAATTATTTCGACCCACGATTCGTAACTGATAGTTAAAGCGATAAACTAATTTGAAAAAACGAGAAGCACAGTGGTCTAAGTTTATTATTTTTTTATCCAAAAACACGAAAAGTTAAATTAATTCGAACAAAAATTTGCACAAGTGAAAAAAACATTACCAGCTCTATTGTAAGATTAAAAATTAATTCATAAACAATTATAATTAAAAAATATAAATTTGGGTTAAATTTTTTTTTTATTTAAACTTGATCTAAATGGAAAATATTAGTTTAATGTAAATAAAATTTTGACATTTTATCAATCAACATTACGATGATAATAATAATAATACACGGTTAAAAATTCTGGGGTATTTTTTAATACAGCTCTTGTATTACAGCCGTTACAAAACAGCAAATATTACATTTTAATACTAGGGAAATATTAAAAAAAAATTCTAATCAATTCTTATTACATTCTAATATTTTTGTATTAAAATATCATTTGTAATACAAAAAAGAGTCGATTTTAACCCAAAAGAATAAAACATATCCCTTGTAGAGAAGGAAAATTTCTCTCTCAGTTGCCATTTCAAATATGAGAATTTTTCTAATAATTGTTGATTACATTCTAATACCTCCACGCTCTCTCTCAGTTGCCATTTCAAATATGAGAATTTTTCTAATAATTGTTGATTACATTCTAATACCTCCACGCCCTTTTTTTTGCTTCGATGCTCTTTTATGTCAGCCATATTGAATATGAACATTTTGAACAGACTGCGTTACTTTTTAATACACCCAAGATTAAAATTTATTAATATTGTATTAAAAAGCAAGAATAATAAAAATAAAAAAATTTAAATATGCATTATTTTGAAGGCGCTTTGCAGTTTTTCGAGGCACAATATGTTAATTAGTAGACAAAATTTCAATCGCAATAAGATTTCTATTCTCATTTGTGAAAAACGATGGAGAAAAGAATGTTATTATTCTAATAAAAATAATAAGAATAATTATTCCCAAATGGAAATAAATTGACATACAAAGACATAGGTACTCTTGCGAAAATACACATTCATTCAGAAAATCTTATGAATACATACTCGTAATTCGTAATAGCTATATTACGAATTACGAGTATGTATTCATAATATTTTCTGTGTTGCATTAATTCTCAAAAAAAATTTCCTTTTAAGAGAAAATTTTCTTGTGAGAAATTTCTTTTTGAGATGTTTCCTTGTGAGAAATTTCCTCAATTTATTTCCTCTCTTTTTTTAATAAAGTTCCATTAAAAAATGTAATAATTTTTGTATTAAAAGTAAAAATGTAATATTTGCGATGTATTTAACTTTAATACCTTTTTTGGTGTTGTCATATATACAACCCTGAAAATATTAAAATTAATGCCAGAATTTTTAACCGTGTACAGAATAAAATTTTATATTCAATGCGTCTCGGTATATGCTGTAATACTGTATAGAACAATTTCTTTTGAAATTGCCTTCTTAACATCAAGGGATTAAATAAAAATTTCACTTAAGCGGAGTCCGAATAAGTGAAAAAGAAATTTCACTTTAGTCATTTTCGTGGGGAAAATTTGGTGGAGCTGAAAAATAAAAAAAAACATAAAAGCCTTCAGCAAATTTTTAGTTCTGTTCGATTAAATTTTTTTTTCACTTAAGAGTTTTTTTTAATGAGAAATATAAAATTTGACTGAAAATATGCTTCAGCTATCCGGTTTTTTCACTTAAGCAAGTTTCGCTTAAACGGAGTGTTTTCAAGGTAATTGGTCGACAAATACTCGGGGATGAAAAAAAAGTATTTCTCTTAAGCGGGTTTTACTTTATTAGAATTTCTCTAGTCTCGTCTAATTTATTTATCCCACTAGTTGATTGTAATGTTTTCTTTATATAAAGTTTTGTTTTTTTTTTGTCTTTTCTTAGTGTTAAATGATTATTTTGATTTTGTTTTATAAAAGTTTCACAAAAAAGACGATTTTGAATATCTATTTAAGAATATGAAGAAATTTTGTTTTCAGATTTTACTACAGGATTTTTGATTTTTGGGATTTGAGTAACTTGATTCTGGGCTTTTGGGATAATGGGTTTTCGGGTTTTGGTTTCCAGGATTTTGGGTTGTCTGAATTATAGATTTTGGGATTTTGTCCAACTCCCGTGTTGTTGACGGAAAATAAATTTGCATTGAATTGTTTCAAGAAGTTTAAATCCATTTTACAGAAAATGTTGGATATAAAACGGCAAAGTTTAAATTTCCTGAAGATAAAAAGAACTCAGTTATTTTTAGACTATTATTTGGGCTCCACTCCTTTTTGCACATTCAGGAGGAAAAATAAACTCATAAAAGTGAATTCCTAATTTTTTTAAGATCGGTATTGATTCAAAATTGAACCTTTTACAGAATATCCAACTGATGAGTCCAAGTGAGATCGCCGGGGCGAAACGCCAATTTTTGTAGGACTTAAGGCCGTTAAAAGCTATTTTGAATCAATAATTCGACAAAGTCCCTTAAAATAGTGCTAAGTTCTCTACTTGGCTGATGTATTTCAGTAGTATAGTATATAGAATTTGTATTATTAAAAAAAACCTTCTTAAATAAAAAAATAGTTAAACAAATAAATTATATACAAAAAAATGGCTACACTTGCAAATCATACTTTTTTTAAGACGAAAAACCTAATTTTAAGTTTTTATTTCATTAAAACAATGAATAATTTTTGGAAACGTATTTTTCAAACTCAAAATTTGTAAAAAATAATTTTCAATCTGACATTTTTCAAAATGTTACGTTTTTAAGTAGTATTTTTTTTCCATATTCAATTCTCTTATCTATTTTTATTCAAACACTAGAGTCATATAGTTATATCTCTCAAAAACTTTTAGGACTTTGAAAACTTCAAAAACTACATTTTCCTAAAAACAATAATTTCTTGGGTATAAAGTAAATACAATAAAACGGTCATTTTGTATCAAAAATCATACGAGATTTTGGATTTTGCGATTTCTAAAAGTTTCAAAGGCTTAAATACCCAATTAACGTATCCCCTTCCTTCAGTACTTCTACTCGTTTGGTTTCTTAAAAAAAAAACGATGTAATTAATTAAACAATTATTTTTTTTTTAATTTTCCTCCCAAAATTTCATTTACAAAATTCAGTATTCCAAAATTCTATTATGAATTTTAATATTTTGTAAATTATTAAATTCAGAATGTTTAGTTATAGAAAATTATAGAAAAATCATTTATACCAACTAAGCTTTCATTAATGTCCAAATAAGTTTAATTAAAATTAATGTTAAGAAAAAGTTTTTCAACTAAAGTTTGCTAATTTTGTTTAAAATTTCAATTACGTGTGACATGTCCGAATTTAACAATTTTTAAGTCCAAAAAACTTAAAATTCACCAAAAAAATATATGCTATCGATTAGAAATATGCATAAAAACAAATTTAACTGCGTAAAATGCTACTAAAATCTAAAAATACTCAAAAAATAAACAATATTTATAATAAAAGTCAGTGACATCTTTTTTATGATGAAGTTCTTTGTCTTCCTTTCGCTATATACACCATAACTGAATAACTGAGATCACATTTAATATTATTTTAAATTAAATTAATTATACACCGTAACAAATTTGTATATTTAAAGATCTTTGCCTTGATATTGTCTTAAGCTTAGAACAATTACCTTTATTTCAAGGTTGTACATTTTAAACGTAAAACTCAGCTGCAGAGTATATTAAACAACAAACAAAATATTTCAAGTGATAATTTTTATGACGTGACCTTAGAAGAAAAATTTTAATCAATACTTTTGTTTCATTAAAAAAAAATTAATGAAAAATATTTGTTCTTACTGTAGATATACATACATACGTATGTTTGTACAGTAGTTATAGTAATAAAACTTAATTCCATTCGATAGGTAAACAAGAGCTTATAGGATTAAATTTTGTTATACGAATACAAGTAGGTACCTTGTTGTTGACTGGGAAATGTAATTTGACTTACGAAAATAGAAATCAAGGGAGTTTTTTTTTTTATTTTAAAAACAAACTTTGGACTGAATTAACTATTTTAATAATCATAAGTAATAAACAATAAGTATCGGATATAAAAGTTTTCTCCTTGATTGTTAGTTATAATTTTAATGACTAAACTATTAATAGGCACCGGAAAGACTATTGACTGTTCAGATCATAAAAAGATTTTTAATTTCATTGAAAAAAAAATGAAAAAACGTGATCTGCTTCGTCACCGGTAGAAAATTCTCAAAAAAGTCAATATTCATAGAGAAACGTGATGTTGGAGAATCAACATTTTGAAATGTTACCAGCCATCATTAGCTACTTTTATGGAGTTTTTAATTAAATTAAATCGGCACCTTTCGAAAGGTTGACCTATCAAGATCTGCACATCATCAGCGTATATAGATGAATCAGTCAATGTCTATCAATGTCTAATCACTTGTGAAAGCTCAATTATGTAAAGGGCGAAAAAAGTCAGGTCCAAGGATAGATCCCTGAGGTACTCCAACTAAAATATTTAAAATGATATGGAAGATCATTCATTAGAATTAAATAGTAATGCTGAATTGAGACGACTAACAAACAGTGTTCTCACTTCTCTGTAATTACAAATTTTACTAATCTAGGATTTGTTCTTTCCGGATCCAGCCAAAAAAAACCATCGAAGTGACACTTGAAAATTTATTATCAAGTCAAGTTACCACAAAAATTTGCTTTTCGTCCCAGCGATTTCACGTGGACTCATCCGTTTACTAATAACAGCCAGAGTTTTTTTTACTAAGAGCTTAGCAGGAATGTCGCTGTGTGAGACATATTTTGAACCCTTTTTTGGCTCGTGCCACCATGAGATGACTTTTTTAAAAACTGGCTTTTTGTACCCTTTTTAAACAATCTTTCGACTTTTTTGACCTCATCTCTACACCATAGCATGAACTAGACGAAGTTTTTTATGTTTGTATAGAAAAAAAATCCAACGTTCCATTAAAATATCTTTTTTCGTTCATAACAGCGACAAAATAGTATTGTGCATTCTTACACAGTAACAGTCAGTTAATACAGGCAGTAATAATGTAAACATAATATAAACCTTTTTCGCACATTATTTATAGAGAATTAATTATAACTCAAAATAGACGAAAAGTTTCAAGAAAAATGTCCTAAAAGGGTTTTAATTTTTAATTTTTAATTTTATAACTCTGATGATATTTTTTTTAATTTTATAACTCTTTGATGAAATTTATTGAAATTTTGGTCTATTTTGATTACTAACTTTTGTATTTTAAATTTGGAAGATATCGCAACCAAAATTGTAGAGAATTCATTTCAATTAAAAAAATTTGTGTCGGAAAACGTTTTGCATCTACTTTTCCAAAGTGGAAGCCTAATGGAGAGACTTTCAATGCTAAAAATGGTTTAGTGTACTTATGTACATTGAACCTAGCTACACATAAAAACAAATGTTGTCCTGTACAGAATGCAAAGTTAATGTTAAATTTCAATGTACCAACATTTAGTTAAAATTATAGAAGAGCGTTTAAAATTAAAATATATTTAAAATAGCTTTTAACGGCATTAAGTCCTACAAAAATTTGGCGTTGCGTCCCGGCGATCTCACTTGGACTCATCAGTTGACTAGTGAGGGCCTTGTCAATGCGCAATTTTTTGTTAAGTTCAGTTCATCATACATAGATTTCATTACGAACTTCTAGTGTTAACTTTATCCAACAAGACTAGAATTCCTAATCATTAAATTGGAAGTTTTTGTTTTTTGCCCGGGCAATGTATAAGAAGGTTTTTTAATAATACAAATTTTATACACTACTGAAATACATCAGCCAAGTATAATACTTAGCACTATTTTATTTGGACTAATTGTTGAATTATTGATTCAAAATAGCTAAATTTTTGTAGGACTAAAGGCCGTTAAAAGCTATTTTGAATCAATAATTCAACAAGTCCAAATCAAATAGTGCTAAGTCTTTTACTTGGCTGATGTACATATTTCAGAAGTATATAGAATTTGTATTATGAAAAAAACCTTCTTATAAAATAAATTAAATTAATTAACAATTTCTATTCAAATTAGTTTAACTTGAATGATTGAAACAATTTTAGAAAATGTTTCTACTACCATGCTCATTTTTTTTCCTCGCGACCAATTTTTGTGCGATGTTTTCAAATACTTCAGCGGCAACACTGGAGTTAAGTTTTCTACTATGCTGATTCTTTCAGTATAGTAAATAGAATTTGTATTATAGAAAACATTCGTATAATATACTTATCGGATTTTACAGTAAATACAGAGAATACGTATAATCACAACCAGCTTTCACTTCGACTGCTTGTCATTGTCAATTACTGTCATATTCATAAAGATTTCAAAATGGATATATTTGTTGTTTAAACTCCGTACTAATTCATTGATTGCAATATAATCGTATACACTTTGTTTATGCTGAAGTTGAAGTGTATTTTAAAATATTAGTTTTAAAGTTGGCTGAATAATTGTATTTCATTTCCAGCTAACAGCCATGAAATACCGACAAATCTTACTGACAAGTCAAAATGGCAACACTGGTGATCAGTTATTAGTATATCTGTCAAAAAGCTGCATGCTTCGTGAGTTCATAACATCGAAGAAATAGTGTGTTAAATCTTTTAAAAACAGGGGCCGAATTACGGCATCCGTAATTTTCATACAAAATATCGATGATATTCGATATTACGTATGAAATTTCCCTCACGTGTCGTTCAGTCACTGATGCCGTAATTTGGCCCCAGATTTTTTGTTTCTGTTTCAAAATAATGTTTTAAAACACCTTTGAATACAGAGCATTCTACGAGATTATCTGTCATTTAACGAATTTACCAATCGCAACGGTTGAGTGCATGACAGCGCTGGAGAAGTGAAAAGTTAAAGGAGTGATTACATTAAAAAAAAAAAATCTGCGACAGTTGAATACCAAAAAATTAATTAATTTTTAGACTTTTTTCTTTCCCTAGTTAAGTTAGAAGTTTATTTCTTAAATTCTAAAGATCGAATCTTCTTGATTTCTGTAAAAATGAATGAGTATCAATATGATTGCATTTTTATACTTAGTATATAGGTATACATATGTATGTAGGTATTACATGGCATGGATTAGTAAAAAAAAATCGAACTCAAGATTTTGATGAAATTTGACATGACGATGTAACAAAGTCGAATAACGTAGAAGAAAGTAGCCGCCTAAAAATTCATTTTTCTTCCACTTAAAACTTTTGTTTCTTTTCCTTTATCATGTTGCGAGCAGAACCTTAACCACAGCGGCTCAAAACAAATCAGTACAGCGGCTCAAAACCTCATCTGTCGTCTGTCATCTGTTTTTGTCTTTTTTTCCTTCTTTTTTGTTTATATAGCCTTATTTTTCTTTGACTTTTTAAAATAAAATAATTATATTTTGTTTTATTTTTGATTTTTTTATAAATTTTTTGAATTTATTATTTTTGTATTATCTACTTTATATACAACATGAAACTATGAGGATTGTACGTTATATAAGATTCATCTTACTGTACATATAGCCAAATTTATGAATAAACTTCAACTTAAACTTTCAGAGGTTAATATACTTTTTTCGAATATGCCACATATCAGATGCTAAAATGAGGTGCTAAGGGCCAGTTTCACAGTGAAGTAAGTGTCACTTAAGTGCCATATATGGAAAAATAATTCCCAATTTCACAGTGTAAACTTATCGGAATAAGTGACACTTAAGTCTCCCATGTTGGCCACTTAAGTTCCACTTACTCGGGTAGTAAAACTGAGGCTAAAGTGCCAAAATGTCAAAATTAAGTGCCACTTATTTTGTTAAGACGTGTGCACTGTGAAACTGGCCCTAAAAGTCTTATACTGTGCCCTTGAAACAAGTTTTAAAAATTCTTAAAAAATACCTATTTTTAAAAAATTATTGAAACTAGCTGACCTTTTAACACAATCCGGTGGCTTTTCAGATGGAAGGTATACTTTTTCTGCGAATATCCCATAAATGAGGTGCTAAAAATCGCTAATGACCTTGAAAAAGTTAAAGCTTTTAGATGGCGATTTTTTGTTTTGCAAATATCCCATGTACGAGATGCTAAGGTTCCAGAGCCCTAAATACCGAGGTTGGATTTTCTGCAGTGCAATATCACGTCCATTAAGATTTTTATACTTGGAAGTGTGTACGCATGAATTTTAAGTTTGGTTAATATTTAAATATTTTCATCGTCATTCCACATTCAATGAAAACAATTGCCACTTAGGAGCCTAATAGCAGAAGTATTGTCTAGGTCTTTCCTATTTCTCAAAAAAGTTTGTTTTCAATTTCCTTTGGCATTTGACATTATTTTATGACTGAGAATGTTAGTACATATGCCTTAAAATGCATTTTATAATACAGAAATTTAGATTTCAATCAATGGAATGCCTCAATTTACACGCATTGATTAATATGAATTTAAATAAGATGAGATCAAGAACCATTCAAATTTGAGTAGTCAAAACCTCTTTTTCCCTTCAGAATAAAAAAAAAATCTACATGCTGAATACAACTTTATTCAATAATTATATATGACATACTTCTATTCCTCCATTAACGTTCGTTGGCCCGTGATATTACCATACGGCCCGGGCGGCGGCGTTTGAGTTTTCTCACTTTTGAAGCACGACTTAACTGCACTCATTTATTTAAGCAAAAAAAAAAAAACCGCTATTACATATATGCTTATTTCCAATATTTAACTTTGTTTTGCAATTTTTAAGTTTTATTTTTAACCTCCTTTATTATAACCTAAATAAAAACGCTTACCACCAGCAATTTCGCCATAAATATCAGATATAATAAAAATCGAAATCATTATTTTTTTTGTTTACCTTTTTACAGCCTATAATATATTATGGGCATTATTCGCACAGTGACCTTAAAATGTATTAGTAGATAGGTATTTGCAAGAATCTACGATTTCATTTGTTTGATTGTTATCAAATCTGATGTAATTCATTTCTATTTCTCTAAGTCGTAGCCAGAACTTCAACACGTTTTTTCACCCAAAAAAAGATAAAAAACCAAATAATGTATGTATTTTTATCTCAACGAGTTTTATTGTTTTTTTTTCTTCTCTGTCTCTAAAATGAACAAAATGTATCTTTTGTTATACAAAAATTCATTTGCAAATATTATGAACTTCATTGGCAAATTTATATATATTTCTTTTTTTTTTCATTTTTTTGAAAAGAGAGTCGAAATAAAAAATAAAAAAAAATAAAAGAGAAAATTCCAAACAAGAATGAAGTTTTGCACTTTGAACACCGGCCTAGTCACACAGCTTGGACTTTAGACTCTACGAAAATGAATTCGTGAATTTTTTGTATTTTTGTTGAACTTTTTTTTTTTTTGAAGTCATGAATTTTGCTTATATGCGCAATTTAAAAATTAAAACACAAAAATGATAATAATAATTCTAATTGAACAAGTGGAAAACCAGAAATGAGAATTCCATGTTATTAACATTGCTAATAATTTATTTTTAGTTTTTATAATTATTTTTTGTCATTATTATCGTTAAGTATGTCATTTAACCTTTTCGCCGTAAAGGTTCTTATTTTTTGTACTTTGTTGTGGTTGAAGTTTAACTCACATTTCAGAAGGTTTTTTTTTTTTTTTTCTTTATTTATTTGTCTGTCCAATAAAGCAATGTGTGTATTGTGTGTACAGGTATCGTGACTATCGTGAGTTGCCTTAATTTACTGAACTTATGGAAAAGCACGTAATCTTAAACCCAAATTACTTTAATACGAGCTCTGGTATATGATGTATAGAGATACTTCCTTATATCATACATATATGTAGGTAAGTTCAGTAGATATATGGATATATGACAGGTAAATGCTAAAGTTGCTACAAAGTTATATACCTATACGTATACACATAATGATTGTCTAATACTCATTTTGTTGATACTAATCATTTTTGGCTGCCAAAAAATATATTTATAGAAACTACTATAGAAAGGTCAAAATTGAGGGAAACTAATGATGGCAGGCCAAGCTGTTGACCACGTTTTTGGTTTCGGTTTATTTCTAATGACTTTTTGCGGGCTTAATTGAGGTAAATGTTGAAAGATTAATCGATTTAATATAGGTGCTTTTATTATATAGTGCAAGGGTGTGGTTGTTCTTATATTGGGATTGGATACGTAGGTACCCGTACGGGGTGTTACAGAAATCAATTTTAATGATATGATATTAATTGTTTAACTTAGGATGAGGTTGGTGTGGTTTTTTATATAAAACAAATAAATATTTAATTTGAAGTTTTTGGACCAAAGGGCCAAGGTTAGAAAGAAGCTTCAAAATAAATATTAGTTAAAGTTAAGAGGAAATATAGAACAAAATTATGGAATTATTTCAATTGTTAAAAAGGAAATAGTAGCCTACGATTTGCACCCTAAAAAAAAGATTTGGCAACACTGTTTCTAGTGAAGCAAATTTGACATCTGACAGATGATTTGTTTTTAATTTGGCAGCCATCAGGTTTGTAAAAAATGTGGATTGAACCGAAAATTTCCGGAGTAGATTTAAAAACTAAAGAAAAACTTAAAGTTTTTTTTAACAAATAAATTAGTTTGACAAAAAAAAAAGTAAGTCACATAAATTCCATTCGTGTCAGAATAGAATCACCCTTTCATAGTCAAATTTAGTTAGAAAATTGAATAACACAGTGCTGTCATTACGAGGTTTGGGTAAAATAAATTCTGAATAAAACTGAAGAAAAAGGAGTAGATCTCAAAAGTGGAGTGGCGGAGTAAATTTATTTTCTTTCTTAAAATTGAAGTAAATTTTCTCTGATTGGAGTTAGGTTCTTAAGCTGGGCTGGAATTCAATGACTCTCTTGGCCGGAGAATTGTTATCCATTTGTTCAATGTGGCAATACTACTGAAGTCGACATGTTTTGACTTTCTTGACCGCACATACTGGTTTATGTAGCACATTAGCACATAGAGCTCGTGGTTATATCTTCTTCTAAATCCACCCTTCTTGATTTCAAGACAGGATCAGAAGAATTTTCCTTTTGAATGAGCCCAGAATCAGCTCTCTTTTTCTGCCTATCTTTCAATACTTGGCTTGGCACCATAAAGTAGGACTGGCATGCGAACCCTTCGCTTAATGCGCAAAAAGTTTTTAACCCATTTGTTTCACCAAACCGCAAAAGCAGTAATTTGTCGATAGCAAGTTCTTGATCTTATCCTCGTTTATTTGAATAACTAAAGATTCAAAAATGATGATGAGGGATATCTTCGGAAGTTAGTGATTTCTCTGGCCCAAAGCACTGTCTGTTCAAGAACGTGGTATGGAGGGAGAAGTCACACGATAGTTCATCTTCTTGCCGAAACGCTGTCCAAATGTACATGTTTGCAATATTTTGAAAGAGCTATTCCTTATTCTTTCATTTGTTTGCTAAAGTTTGTTTGCTAATGTCATGCGATATAGAAAGATCAATTTTCCCGAGATCCCAAGTTCGACCATCGCCATATAGGGCTGCCGGCGATACATCGACGCCCAAAGTGCAGAACCTCGTAAGTCAGAAAAATTCAATAAAAAAAATATTATTAATGCAAACAAATAAGCAAAATCAGATCCACTTCTTGGCAATTTCAGCGTAACAATGTTTTACACTTTACAGAAAATGGTAGAATTCAGAACCTCTTACCATAGATCGCCATACAAAATTTTAGCAGGTATTTTTTATTTCTGAAAAACATGCAAAAATGAATTACGAGGTTCTGCACTTTAACCATTGCGTCAGTTGGCTATCAAAATGGTGAGAGTATACCTGAAATTCATTGATCTTTTCCAAAATTTCGTTTAGTGTAAATATTTGCTTTATGGTCGATCTTCTTGCCGGGCCAGAGGCCACACTGAAACTTGTCTATTCAAGTGCTGCAGAATTGCCTAAAGCACTCATATCAGTATAAGTTGCATAAAGTGTCATATGCGATGTTAAGCAGGAATATGCTTCGATAGTTCTTGCAGAACATAGGACCACGTTTTTTTCTAAATAGGACTTAAGGAGCTGAAATTAGGACATCCTTCTTTTTACAATACTTGGTTGATGAATTGATGCATGCATCCTTTAAACTCAACCCCTTCGTATTTGAAGTTGGTAATCAATAAAAACCAGCTGCCACACTTGTGTGTGGCAAAACTGCTGGTTGGAAACTTGGTCTGGTTCGACTCTCGTTGACGAAAAAGATTTTTCAAATAAAATTGAACAAATAGACTAATCGCTACTACAAAGAGTCTGATGATCAGCCTGGCAGTCGTGAAATAGCTATGAGCCTATACAAGGTGATAGCAGACCCAAGTGGTTTTTCATTGAAACCTTCAGCTGCCATGTTGTTTTTAAACTTTTAATAATTAATCCAACTTCTTCTATGTTACGGGTTGCAAATGAGGGGTTAATTTATTGAAGGTGAAGTTTCTTCTTGTCCTATCATTCGCTCAGCTCAGCAAAAAGTGAAATAAAACAATCTCCTATAAAGACTCTTATACTCGGAGTACCCTCAATATGGTAGGATCAAATGTCCATTAGGATGGCAATTTAGATGTATTGAGGTACATATTTAGAATATTGAGCCGACTAATATTTCAAAAATTAATTCTTATTGCTTCAGTAGCCCAGTGGCGTACTGGTAAGTCCGTAGGACTGTTATGCAGAAGGCTTTGGATTCCCAGCCTAAGCCACCTAAGAAAAACTGAAATTTTTTTCGCAGTTTACTGCCTCTTGCGAGGAATTGACAAATCCCCTAAGAGTATCCTCTGTCATGAAAAAGTGCTTTTTATCTTAGCCATTCGGACCTAGCGGAAAATTGTAGGTACACTTCATTTCTACCGATAACATTACGCACCACCTAAATGGTTGAGAGTTGTAAGTCACTAGGGTCTGGTTCTACAAGAGCTGTCAGGCTACCAAATTTAATTTTCTTATATCCTTAATTAAATAATGCATAGTATTTAAAGTTAAAACATTACCTATTTTTTAACAAAATAAATCTTAAATGTTTCTAGATCAGTCAAAATTCTTTACCATAGTTAAGCTAAATTTGCTCCTTACTCACTTTAATATTCAAGGAGTTTCTTCAAATATAGTTATGATTAATAACTTCATGAAAAACATATTCATATTTCATCTGCATTCTACCTTACATAACAAAAGAATATATACTTAAACTAATCACTACGTCAACAACAAAAAAAAACATTCAAACCAAAAGTTTCTCAATTATCAATTCTAATTTTTTACATTTTACCACCAACATACTACAACAAGAAAAAAAAGTGTTATCGTCCTTTCAAAACTTTGAGATTATAATGTGTGCTATTTCCATTTCAGACTTTATCTCTGACTTAGGTCCATTTTTTTATCATCATCATGGTCTTCTTTTTTTTTGTTATATCTTGTGCAATGGTCCTTTTATATTTTTCAGAGCAAGATTAAAGCAAAAGTTTCCATCAAAACCATCATCAGTAAAAAAAAAAACAAAAAAACTAAAAAACTTATGTAATAAAAAAGGCGTTTTTACATCTTGCTTGCTAGCTCGAGAAAAAGAACAAGAACAGCGTAAACTTCCGTCATTTTCAGCTTTTCTCATTTCGAGTTGTATAAAAAAAATAAAAAAAAAATCAGGAAAAAAAAGTGAATCATGATGACTTAAGGGATTATTATGTTATCCATATTTTAACTTCAAGTGAAGTCCACGGTGATGACGACGCCGACGACGACGACGTTGAAAAGAAATTACCGCCAACAAAAATTATGGTAAGTTTTTTAGTGAAACGCTGTTGAATTTTTTTATATTTTTGGGATTAAAACATTAATCTTTAAACTAAAATGTTATAGCAATGGAATAACAATTGAGGAATTATGATTAGGTACCTACTTTTCTTACCAAAAAAAAAATGATTATATTGTTGTTTAATTGATTGACTCATTTCAAAACTTGTTTTACGAAAAAAGTACTTCTATCGAATGTTTTGATATCCAAAACTCGAAATATTAAAACTTTTGAATAAAACTCGAAATTCATAAAACCAAAAATAAATAGCTGGTTTTAAAAGCTTTAAAATTTATTTTGACGTTTTTTTCGTATATTTGTGTACATCAACAAATAAAACTAGCTTAACGAGAATATCTATAATTTATTTCAGATTGTAAGAAATCAAATTGACATATTTAATAAATTGAATGATGAGAAAGTATTCCGCGAATTGGCCATGAGGAACATTTTGAAAAAAAAACTTTTTGATGAATTATTTTCTGATAACGATCTATAAGATTGCAAGAATTTGAGATTAGTAGTACCCACTAATAACAATAACATGTAGCCATGCTGTAGTAGAAAAGTGAGATAATTTGGCGTGCTATCAATGGGACAGGATGATAAAGAGCTCATTCCAGCATGTTGAACATTTTGGTTGAACTATACTCATGGAATCATATCGCATTTATGGTATTTTTATGTGTATATACATATGTAGGTTTGCCTCTCACAGTTTCTTCTGGAGCCAAAAAAATTGCATTAATTGCGAATTAGAAAAATGCACTTTTTTCCAAAGTCCGAATAATAACTTTTAAAAAAATTAATTTATTTGGGGTTCCGCCAAAATTACAACACTCTTGAAACTGCTCTTTGTCATATACTGAAGGGCTAATGGCATGTGTGTACGACCAACACTTATTTTCTTTATCACCCCGATTACAGAATTCGATGAATAAGCTGCGAATGGAGTCAGACAGGGAATGAATAATTCTGAGTCTGAAACGTAAATCCAATAAAAAAACAACTTTTTTGTTAAATAAAAAATTAACTAGTGCGGCAAAACACAGAAATAAACAATCAAATTCTTAAAAGGCGTTTTCGAGAAAAATAATGAGACATTTTAAGATTTTAACCAAATCTAAGAGGAATATAGGTTTTCAATCGTTATATTATTTTTGTTTTTGCGTCCCATCAAAAATGTGTACATACATCGACGGTTAAAGTGCAGGACCCCGTAAGTTGAATAATTCAATCAAAAATTTTATTAAGGCGAATCCAGAGTCACCTTTTGGTAATTTTAGCGTAACAATATTGTTCTGAAGGTTTTACAGAAAAAGGCATAATTCAAAATCCGTACTATATAGATCTGCATCCAAAATTGGGCAGATTTTTTTGAATATTGTTCTGAAGGTTTTACAGAAAAAGGCATAATTCAAAATCCGTACTATATAGATCTGCATCCAAAATTGGGCAGATTTTTTTTTTAAAACATCCAAAATGTGTGTAAAAAAAATTTCATTAAAATCAGTTGAACAGATAATGAGATAGTTTAAAACCAAAATAATGGTTCTATGAGAAATACCGCTATTAACCGATAGATTTTTTTTTCCAATAATATGGTAGATCGTTCTAATATCAGCTCACATAAAAATTTTAATCAAAATCGTACAAGTCGTTTTTGAGAAAAACGAGATTTTCCTTACCGATTTACGGGAGGTACCGTTATTTTTGCTTATAAGAATGTGTTTTTTTTTTCAAATCTATCCTATGTTATAAAAACTGATGGATGCCAAGTTTTATAAAATTCGACCAAGTCGTTTTTGAATTTTTAAATTTTCAATACACGGAATGCAATACTTTTAGGGCCATTTTTTCACTATTACTCAACTTGACCAAACTCTCGAGTTGGCCAACTTGAGAGTTGACTATAACTCGAGAGTTGAAATGCAAGTTGAAATTTCTTTTTATTCACCAATTATTGTCTCAACTCTCCAGTTGAAGATCTAAAGTTGGCCAACTCCAAGTTTAAAAAATATTCCTGGGACATTTGTGAAATATAAAACAAAAACTGTCATTTTTAAAATTAAATTTGAATCTATCAATCATATTTGATATTTGACTGTTTTTATGTATTTAATTGTGTTTTTTGTGTTAAATTGTATTTTTTTGTGTCAATACAATACAATGGTGTCAATTAGTGTTAAAGTGTGAATAAAAATAATTAATGGCTGACAAAAAAACTTTCATGTGCCCGAAGAAAAATTATTACTTACTTTGGAACATAAATAGGAACAAATTTGTTTTTGTAACAAATATAAACAAGAAAATTTTTGTACCTATGTACGTTAAATCTAAAGTTTGCTCGGTCCACTTCTACTATTTCCAGGAGTTGAAAAATCTGAAGTTGATCCAAATCTAGAGTTGAAAATGGAAAGTTGAAAACGCAAACTTTGAGTGAATAAAAATAAATTCACAAGTTGAAAATAAAAATCCTCAAGTTGTGTTCAGTTTCGAGTGAATAAAATTGGCCTTAAAACTTTTTGAAATATTCTCTAAAAAAAAATTGATCAAAATCAGTTGAACCATTTTCAAGAAAATCGAAAATAAAAAAAATATTTTTTAAGTTCTGGGCACGTTTTTGAAAAAAAAAAAACCTCATTATTTGTTAAAAAGTTGTTCGGCAGGTACCTACCGTTATTTTGGGAGAGTGCCTGAAAAATACTAGGTACCAAGTTTAAAGAAAATATATTCACCCTTTTAGGCTGTAGCCAAATGGACAAACAAACAGACAGACGGACAGAATTGCGAGACCCACTTTTTTGGACTTCGCTATCATCATAATGACAAGTTTGATCGAAATCTCGAATTCTATTTTTTTTTACGATTCCATAACTTGCTATGTATGTAGGTATGTACATATTATGTTCATACAGTAAATAATGTTTTTAATTATGTATTTTACGTATGTAAAATAGTTCGTTACGTATGTAATTAAGTTCTAGTAATTTTTACACGAGCGATATCGTTTTTACAAAAAACCATAAAAAAAACCTTTGACTTTTAGTCAATTTCTTCAATTTTATACATTTTACATTAAAAATTTTGCCATTGAATTTTTGTTTTCATAAAACATAATCCCAAAATGGTTTTGCAACCATGTCCAGTTTTGCTCACAATTCGCAAGTAAAATTTTTTTAAACAAAAAAAAACTATTTTGTACCAAATTTCATCTATTTTTATCTATTTTCCAAAAGCACTGATTGAATTGTCTGAGTCATGATTCTAATACATATGTATACCTACACAATATTAGCTAAAATTTAAGAAAAAACTCCAAAATACAGACCCAAAGTCAAAATATTGGACATTTTTTTGTTGTTGCTTCACTAGGATGCCTAACAAGTAACAATGCAATAAAACAGTCACAATGTATAAGAATTAGGTTAGGTACCAAATTTAAAGCGGTAGTCCTAACCCTTTCCTCGGGATGAAAAAGATTTTTTTTATCGCCGAAGACATGTTGAAGTTCACATTTAGACAACAATTATCATCCATGTAAACTTGTCAATGAACGCAAAATATAGTTTATCATTTCATTAAAATCGATTAGATGGTTCAAATTTTATCGAATTTTGACTGCCTCCATACTAAAAAAGTAGAAAAAGTTACAGAAAATGCCCACAAAAATAGGCTCGGTAAACAACTTTGCTTTGCCGAATTTTTTAAAAACAAAAACACTAGGTAGGTATCATAGGTATAAATTTTACTTCGAAATCACACTAGATTTTTATCAATTTTGACGATGGTTACATTTTTTTTTAAATGGGCGTGGAAATGGGCAGAAATTAATTGATTGCATTGTCCATTCCATTTATTATCATGCTTGAAAATTTTATTAAAATCGGTTATCGGTTATTTTGGAATTCTTCATAATTTGTTGAAAATATCGATTTTTTTCACAACAATAACCATACCTATCTAGGTAGGTAAGTAGGTATTTGCCTTATGAACTATCGGTATTTTAATTTTTGTACACCAATCAAAGACCTTTACACCGCAGAAACTACTGCTTAGTTTTAAAAATAAGAACACTTTTTCATGAAGTTTTTTAACGATTCTCAATTATTGCTTCATATTTATTGTAAAGGTTTACTAATTTTCCTACGAGTAGGTAGGTATCTACATAGAAAACAAAAATTGTTTACTGACTGCACATTAAAACAAAACATCAAATTTGGTTCATGACCTTGAGCTGAAGCAAAATGTGGAGAAACAAAACAAAAGCATTATATTAGACCACCTCTGTTTAACTGCACATTAACCTGATTAAACAGCAATAAGTTCTTTCTAAAGTTCATTCACCTTTCCTCTTCACAACCGGCACGACGCGGCGTTCATTTTGTAATAAATACTAATAAATCAATGGCTCTGAATTCAGTTAGATTTTTCACAAAATGAGTTATTTTTAGAATTGTGTGCATTGTTAAAGATAAAATGTTCAATATTTATTTATACTCTCTGAAATAGTTTGGAATAGCAATATCAACCCTCGAAAACACAGTACACTCGTATCTCCCTACCTACCTATATTATTTTAATTTTTTGGTTGATGGTTGTGTTTATTTTACAACCACCCACTTCAAAAAATCAATTATTATTCCTGCATTTGTGAGTTTGCAGATCAGCAGAATCAAACACAGACCCAGTTTGCAGAAAATGAACAAATGAATCTTCTATCATCCCCACATTCAAATATACCTATTCATTTTCAACTCTACTTTAAATTTTATACAAAACAAAAAAAGAAAAATCTAATAAAATGAAATGAATAATATTCACAGTTAATTTAAGAGAAACACAAAAAATAAAGTAAAAAAAGAAAGAGAAAATCATAAAATTTTCAACAATATAATCAAAATGAACAACATTCTCTTCTGATTCATCCATTTTTTGTTCATTCAATCGACTCAACTGATTCATTTCATATTCAATGCTTTTTGCTTTGCTTCTTTATATTAATTCAACAAACGAAAAATCCAAACGAACAGTATCGTAGATGACTTTCATTCATTCGGTAACGTTATACGGAACTCAAAACTCAAGTCTCAATTATTAAATGGTTTTCTCGTAGCATGGACGTGAGCTACAGTACATTATTCTCACCATCAACAACAAATAATATTTGTAATAATAATATTGAAAAATCAAATCAAACAATCAAAACATTTCTTATACGGAAATGTGGTATAAGTTTAATTGGTCGTACATTTTATATACTTTATCCGACATAAACTAAAAAAGTTTAACAAAAAAAAAAATTATTATTAAATTCTCACAAAGAATAAAATAAAATACAAGAAAAATAAATTTTAAAACAAAAAACACACATAATTTTCTAAAATACCTTCCTATACTACCAACAACATATTATTGTAGTGTATTCGTTCGGCAAAAAATACTTAGAAAGAACATCGTGTATCTGTTGCAATTCTTTTTGTGGTACAAATTTTTATTTTTAATTTAAAACAAAGTTTTATATTATACAAATTCAAAAAAAAAATAAAATAAAATAAAATTATAAATACCAAATATATAAAAATAAACAAGTGATTGAAAATAAAAAAAAATTTACTGCGATAAAATTGAATAAAAGTCGCTAGTTTAAAAAAAAAGTGATATTAAATAAAAAGAAAGGAAATTAACCAAAAATTATATATTTAGTGCGCCAGTATTTAACAAATTAAAAAAAAAATCAAAATATTTAAATTTATATTTCGTTCTTAAGTGAAAAATAAATTCAAACTAAACTAAAACAAAAAAAAATATTTCAAAATGTGGTGCATAGTAAATCTACCCAATGGAACCCAACAGGCTGTTAAGTGGGATCCCAAGGCTATTGGACAGGAATGCTTAGAGAAGGTAAAAGATACGAAATTCAATTTTGCCCAAATTTGTATTTATGTAAATTCAATATTTAAACAAAAAAAGATGTGGGAGTTTGTGATAAGTTTGTGGCTTCTCAACATCAATGATAAAGGAAATTATGGAAAATACCTGCCTACATACGAATTTCTTCTCCAAGTTTCTGTTATTTTTTTATTTTTCTCTTCTTTTTGTTTTTTTTTTTTTTCTTTTTTTGATATCGATGTGTGTTTTCCTGTCTTTAAGTTGGAGTTTCTTCTTTTTTTTTTTTCTTTTTTGTTTCTTTGTTTGGGTTTCTTCTTCTTCGTATATTCGTCGTGTACAAAGATAAATCCCCGGTGTATTGTCTACTTTTATGCAGATACTTCTCACCTGAAGTATCTTGTATATCGTTGTATGTAAATGTAGATTATAGCTGCATTTATAGTTGCGTGGGGGAGAAAATTAATGCTATGAATATGAAGAAATAAAAATAAAAAATCTACATACTTACCTTATAAAGGTATATTATTGTATATCTATCCAACAAAGTAAGGTACCTATCTACCTCTCCATACCTATGGTTTTAATATAAATAAGGTGAAATTATTCAAGCAGTCTTGGGGGGATAATTTATTCATTTTTTATACTTCAAAAAAAAAAAAAACTGTTGTATAGGGGGGTACAAGGTACAATAAAGTTTGTGGAGAATTTTATTTTATTATTTTGTTTTGTTTGGTTTTTTTTTTTTTGTTTCTTAAATTTTATTTTTCCCTGTTGACAAAAGTATTTACGTACCTACCTACCTTGTTTAACAGGATATTGACACGTCGTTTAAAAACATAAAACAACAAAAAAAAAAGAAGAAAAACCACAAAAAAAAACTTTGATGTTAAACGAAAAAGTTTCATAAGAAACAAAAGTTTTAAACCACATAAAGAGCAAAAATTTAAGTGCTAATGAATAATTTAATTTTGTTATTCACTTGTTGATCTTTAGTCTTTTTAGAATTTTTTTTGTTTGTTTGAATTTTCCAAAGATAATTCGTTAGGGAAAAATTAGAAGGAAAAATTATTATTAATGGCTTAAGAACAAAATTGACAAGTCTGTTAACAATTTTAATTTTCCATGACATACCATTAGTCCATTAAAATTCAATGTTGATGTGAAATTTTCAAATATTATGTCTTGTACAATTTTTATTTTGAATTCTTTTTTGAAAAAGCTTATTTATTTTGATAGTACTAAATTCAGTTCAAATGTATCTAAAACCCCTTTTAAGGTTGTCAATTATGAATTGATAGATGATAAATAGAAATACCCATTGAAAAATTAAAAGTCAATATCTTAAAACAACTAATTAACTATTTCTGTAATAACTATCAATTTTCTTGTAATTCACAACTTTCTGCACAATTCTCAATGAACAAGCATTGGGTTTGTTAAATATCGATTTTCAATATTTATCAACTATCAATTGATATAATAAAATTAATTAATCGTAATAAGGGTGTCAGATACACACTTGCACTGAATTTAGTAGTATCAAATGTTTGCAATGAGCCTTTACTTTCAATTAAGCATTGAAGAAGTTTTTTAGGTTAAATCAGGTACTAAAAAATTCTAAATTTTACAAAAAATCGTTATTGGTACTAAAACAAAGTTGTAAATACTAAACTTTGTTAAATTAGGTTAAACCAGATTCTAAAAAATACCAAAAATTACAAAAAATTGTAATTAGTAGGTACTTAAACAAAGTTAAGTATCTACAACTTTGTTTCAGAAATAATAATTTTTTTTTTGTAAAAATTAATATTTTTTAGTACCTGATTTAACCTAAAAAACTTCCTCATTGCGTAGTTGAAAGTCACAATCTAAATATGGACATAATCAATATTTAACACTTCACTAAAAACAAAAAATATCTCTATACGTGCGAACATGCCCAATACATATTAAAATTTTCCTCACCTGAATTTGTACGTTCCATTTACTTTAAAATATGCTGAACGCATCACTCAAGTTGTCAATTTTAATTTAAATGCGATGAAATGCATTAATTTGTTTTAGATGTTTTTGTCTCACGACCTCAGTACTTGATGGTGGTATAGCTTATGTCGTTCATCGTTTTATCGTTTTATTTTTGTTTTTGGCTTTGGCGTGTGGTTATGTGGATTTTGGCAATAAATTGGAGAAAAATAGTTAAACACGATCAAGATTTATTTTCAATGAATACAAATAAAAATTGAAAGAGAAAGACGTTGAAGCAAAATTGAAAAGAGTCGTTCCTTTGTCCAGACCTTGTCGATAGATTTATGAAAGAAATAAGTCATACTTTCTGCAACAACGCAAAAACAAGGCAAGAATTTTAAAAAATTTTAACGAATTTTTTTTTTATTAAAATTTAAACACCATTTTTAAAAATTGTGCCAATTGATTGGTGTCACATCTGGTTTATTTTTCTTAATTCTATAATGGTTTTAATATTTGAGTTTTTACAAGGTGTTTTTTTGTGAATAGACTGCTTTTGACAGGATTCCAAAACAATGAGAAAAGGTTCAGAACCATATTGGGTTCAGTATTTTTTTTTCGAGTTCAGTACAATCGAATACAGTCGATTGGCTTAACTTTTTTCAATTATTGTCTTCAAAATATTTTTAAATATGTTCTTTTCTGCAAGATTCTAACTAATTCTTATTCCTACAGCACTTGAGGCTGCATTTATCAAACTGTCATATTAAAGTATATAGGACTTGTATTTAATACTATTGTTGTTAATGGTCCAAAAACCTTCAAACATTTTACCAGAAAAATGTTAATATGTCATTAAATTCATTTTGATTTAAAATTCAAAATGAAAAATGAATGCATTTCAGACTTTTGGAATGGCTTCATTGTTGGGTTTCTGTCAAAACCTACTCCTAAGTCTAGAATGGAAAATTTTTCAGGAGATACAAAAAACCGATTTAAACGTGCATGTTCTCCCATTCAACTTATTGTGAATTCACATTCAAGAAAATGAATTTGGGTGTTTTTACAATTCGTTCGAAAAGCTAATTGTGAATTGAAAATTCGAAAATCAAAATTGGTGTTCTGCATTTCGTTTCATTCCGTTTTCTGAACGAATTCCATTCCTTTTGCTTATGCTTTGTGATTGCATTTTCGGTTAGTTTCAAACTTTATAATTTTGTCCTTTTTAGTATAATTGTTTATAATTATTTTAGTAAAAAATATAAGAACATACGAATATATGTATGTACATACAGGGAGAAGACAATTGTAGGTGTTTGAAATACTTTTCACATTCATTAGGTATACTTCCGGAATGAGGGTTCTTTGATTTTCGATCGGATTGAAAATAATTGACGTTTTGAATTATATAATTTGTTTTATTTTTTTATTATTTATGTAAATTTTTTTTGCAACAAATTTGACGTTTCGAGTTTTGTTTTTACTGATTTTGAAAAAAAAAAAAGGTTTAAATACTGGCTAACGTCAAAGTGAGCACCTTTTTTGAATCCGTGGAGAAATCAATTTCGTTTATAAAGATTCGGAATAAAAATCACAACACGAGTGAATGTGTGAATTTTTTGTAATTATTGAGTAATTATTGGATAAGAAGGAAATTTCAACTTTTTTAGTCAAGTTCGAGTCTAAAGCCGAAACCACACTTATATCGTTTGATGTGTTGTGGTAGATTGTAGATATCTCATATGCATAGGGCATTATTTGTTTTGTGTGATGTGTTGTGGTGTGTCAGAATCAATCTTTTTCTGTTTGGCGCCATAACACGCTGTTTCGGAGACAAATTTTTCTGCAGGTAAGAGAAGACAGTGCTCGGGAAAGAGAATAAGTAAATAGCGAATGCAAAAAATAACAATTTTTAAAAGAAAACTCTAATAATTGTGCAAAGTCGGCTTCACAACACAACACAACACAATTCAAACAACCCGACATAGGTGTGGTTCCGGCTTAAGTCTATAAAGTACCTACCTCTAAATAGTTGAACTCCTTAAAATGTGAACTGACTTCTAAGACATGTCGAGAATTGAATAACTTACGGTATAAATTTTTCTTAAAATCTTAAACCAATATTAAATAAATAAATAAAAATCAGTCTTTAGATTTATACATAGATATATTTATATTTATCTTTAAGTTTTGTATACCTAAAGAATACATAGAAGAACAAAATTAATCTAATATTTCTCTCAGATTTTAAAATATTTCTTTTAATTTAAAAATTTTCTGTGTACATATTTTTTTTTTCTTCTCTAAAGCCAAAGAAATGCTATTTTTTATTGCGGGTGGCTATAAACTTCCTATCATCTTCAACCTCAAATTTCTACCAATCCTCAAATTTTAATTTTTTTTTTTTGCTCCAGACTTCATCAAAAATATTTTTGTAGGTATTAGGTTTATCGTAAATTCCTTATATTCTGTATTACCTACCTATGGAATGGTGGAATATATATCTACCTATAAAACAAAATGAATGCGCACATTTAATGAACCGTTAAATTGACTTCTTTCTTCGTTTGAGTATATTTCACTCACTCGTGGTTTCCGCTACAATATGGTGAATATTTTTGTTTGTTTGTTGTTGTTGTTGTTACTGATTCTGTTTGTCTGAATGGCTTTAGGTGAATTTAATTTAAGTTCATAAACATATATTCAATGACTTGTGACTAACAACTCTTATATTGATGTTGTTGACAGCGACAGACTGCGTTTATATTATTAGATAGGTTAGGTATAGGTTATAAACGAATTCAGTGAATATTTTAAGTAGGTAAATGCGATAAAGGTATAAGCCAAACATTTTACATAAATTTACAATGGAGCTACTTAGGTATATTGAAACATTAACATTACAAATAAAAGGAGCTTAGTTTTTTTTTTATTATTTTTTGATAGAAATAATCCAATTTATTCAATCCAAATAATACAATAATAAATATTCTTCTTATGCTTATGCTTTGCTTATACGGTTGCCTGCACTGATTTATAAAAATTTTAAAAAGAAGTTTGCTCTATAAAAATGTAGGTACAAGATAAGATAAGGCAATTTTTGTCAACAATTTCGAACTTAGTAACAACATTATTCTCTATATTCTCAAGGGGTTAATGTTCTTTATCGCAAAATCAACTTCTTATTACATACATACATATATAATATTATTAAGTATGTACTTTGTTCTTTATTTTTATAAATAAGTTATCACAATAAGACCTTTGAGCCTCTTAAAAATTTGAAAACTAGCACAACAAGTTTTCTTATCGTTAAAAAATTTTATTTTGATAAAAAATATACATATTCATTTTCAAAAGAATTTTCATACTCAAGTGTTTTTGTTTTAACTGACTCAATTGAAAAGCAAAACTTTAATTAAAATAATTTTATAAATATTATATCTACTCCTTAATAAAGATTATTTTTTATTGTTTGTTTGTAAAAACTGTTTCAAGTAGCGCATTGGTAGTAACAAAAGAAACTTATTTAAAATATTTTAAAGATAGTCGCGTTCGAAGAGTGTCTACCACACCCATTTTTTGGGAGGTTGGTTTACAGTAGAGTTCTCGATTTTAAATGTGTTTATATTTAATTACACTTGTATTCGTGTCACGTGTAGTAAACAAAATTCAGCACATGTACACGTGCAGGTTCTAAATACTTATATGTATTATTATAAAAGCGTCACTTTTTTCTAACTAACCGAGTTGAAACGATTTTAAGATATTTTCACAGTTTCACAGTGTAGAACAAAAATATACCCACCTGGAAAAATGTTAAGTTTCTGTAAAGTTTAGCCAAGGCGCCTGGGAAGTTTTCGCTATGCAAAATGTAGAAAAGGAAAACTTATCAAATACTTGTGAGGCCCTTGCTAGCAAAAACTTGTTCGTCAAATTTTTCTATAACTTATCAGAATTCTGATTTTTTAAATCAACTAAAATTATACAAGTTGGGGCGAAAGTACCCGCCTGGAAATATGTCAAATTTTTGTCAAGTTTAGTCAAGGTGCCTGGGAAGTTTTCGTTTTATGGCAAATGTAGAAAAGGAAAACTTTTCAAATACTCTTGAGGCCCTTGCTAGTAAAAACTTGTTGGGCAATTGTTTTGCTATTTTATCAGAAATATCGCCAATATAAAATAAAGCAAAATCTTTATATATGAACATTGAACAATTTTAAAGTATAAACATATTCTTCACAACGATGTACTTTTGTATTGCAATCGAGCCCAGTGGTGGGAGCATATCGGACTGGGGTCGAATCTTAAATAAGCCAATTTTTTTATCTCCTGAGCCAAAATATTAGATACTTAACTAGCGAGTGCCTATACCTAATTTCGATATTAGGTAACCCTTGCTTACCCCTTGTTAGTATCTAAGCAAAAAACTTTCTAGAGCCTCATTAAAAACTAGATTGTTTTTCTATGTGGGTAATTGCAAAAATTGCTGTTTCAAAATCTCCATCGTTGTTCAAGCTGTGAGAGGGATTCCACAATTCAGCTGTTAAGAACAATTCTTGAGACCCATTTCAACAACTGGCGGACAAAAATCTCATTTGACATCTCTGTTTCTATAGACATTTGACGCCATTTACAAAAATTATGTCAAATTCACATTATGACATTTCTCTTTCGGATAGTCTATATTTGTACCTAAATCTTTTTATTTTAACATTTGAATTGTGAAAGACTGCAAGACCTCCTTTTAGTTCATATTAAATCTCATTTTGTAAGGACATTAAGGACTGACGAAAGAAAAAAAATAAATTTGGACTCCTTTTCGTTCGTTATAAAAATTATGTTCGCAAATAGCTTTTCAATTTAATTTTAAATTTTTGATGACGTGAGTTCAGTTAAGACAAAAACAAATAAAAAAAACACAGCAAACAAACAAAAATGATCAGATATAAAAAGAAAAAGTATAAAATAAAACTGAGAAACGTGCACAAATCGAATTCATCCACCCTCGCCTTTAGTTTAAACGTAAGGTATAGCTGGCATGGCAAGGATGTTGGATGTGCCATATCACTGCAGCTGCATTACTGCATAACCTCTTTCTTTTTTTTTTCCTTTTTTTTACATTTTTGAGAATATTGAGATTTATATGTGATGACAACCCTTTCGTTTCGAAATCAGCGCAATATTTTTGTATAAAGGATTATATGATGACGAAGTTGATTTTAGTATTCCGACTAGTAAACGAGATATCGATTTTTTTATATTTATTTTTTTTCTGTTTTGTTCAATTCAATGGAAAAAAAGTGGTATTATTGTTTAAGCCTTTAACAAAAAAAAAAAAAACAAACAAGTCCTCAATGATGTGAATGAAGACCATTGGTAGAGATTACCACAGCAGTTTCATTCAACTTAAATAATATAACATGACAAGATGAATAAAATAAACATACATAGGTAGATATATTTTGTCAGCGATTATTTTTGAAGGATGAATTTATATGTAAGAAAAAAAAATATTAAATATATATTTCCATTAATATGATAAAATTGGTGACTGCAGTGCGAAATGGGGATGAGGATCGTGGTATACAAGCAATAAAAAATAATCCTATTTAGGTATACCTATACCTATAATGTTTTAATTGAGTTTTTACGACATTAAAACCAGATAAAAAGAATGGGGCTTATTATATACAAATGGGATTACAGTATAAAATTATTTATCCTTCAATATAAATATTCAGATAAAAACCTTCAAGTTTTAAATTAATTTTTAAGGGCCTTGTATAATGTATATGCTACATCAGTTCATATGGAAAAAATAAAATTTTGTAAAAGTATTCACAGAAAATTGTTGGCTTTAACTTTAACCTTCCTTTACTTTTGGAATCGCATAAATTGAATATATTATGGATAAAATAGTTCAATGAAAATTCACTCAGTTAATTTCTATTTTATTTTGGGTTTTGCATTTATTATGTACTTTTTTTTACTAAAATAAGAATTTTAAAATGTTTGAATTTAGAATTTTTAAAATTTAGAAATTAGAGAAACGAAATTTTAGCGTAAGCTCGCAAACAAAATTCACTTGCGACACTTTCACGCCAGCCTTAATTCGTATTGTACGAAAGCAAAATATTCTCAGTTAGACATGTACCTACGAAATTCAAAAGTACACAAGAATTATATTTACTCACTACTCATCCCATGGCACATGTATACGAAAAGGGCTAACGCTATTATTTTAGTGCAGGGTCATGGGTTTAATAAGGAACTTTTGATACACTTATGGGTGGGTTACAAGGTTATAAATCAATTGTGAACTTATGACCCACCCTGATAGGCCAAAAAGTGATAATGTAAATTCGGGAAGTTACTGCTAAGTCTATATAAAATTACGAATTTTAAATATTAGTTCAACTACTACTTTCAACAGACACATTTTTAAATAACCTTGTACTTTTTTCTATCTCAGTTTTGTTGAGTTTTCCGTCACTTTTATATAGCAATTAGCAATATCACTTTCGAAAGATCAATCTTATTCGAAAATGTGATCTAACCTATCATGATTATGAGTACGGAAATCTTTTTCACTTCGGTTTATTTTTTTTTTGTTTTCAATTCACTTATGACTCCCACTTATGTTTTTAATGCCAATTTTTAAAATTAAACTTAAATTACGTATAATGTTTTTTTAACGCAATAACAATTTGTTTACAGCATTCTTTTATCCCAGACAGCAAATATATACATACATTTAATACATACATATTTATGTATACCTATGTACAGTCGTTGAACTTAAATTAATGTTAAATACCTGTATTTAATTTATTTTGGCACACCTTGCTCTTAATCAATTGCAATTGCATTTAAATTTGCATTTACATTTAGAATTGATATTTGCATTAGTAGCAAACTAGTAAACAACTAAAAATATATTTTTAAAAAAATATCTCTTTCCAACATTTACACTGCAACCAAACCAACATATCTACATACCTATAATATGTTTATAGCAATTGCAATAAAAGCTGAATATAATAAATATTCAGAATCAGGTTTTTTTTTATTTTAGTTATTTAAATTTACACTGCTAGTGTAACACGTTCATAATATATTTTAGACTTTATGCACAACTACTTTTAGTTGTACATATAGTATGGATATATCCTTGTTACGGTCACGTACATTTTTATGGATAAATTTATTTACCATTTCAATAAGTCAAGGGAAACAAATTTTTTTTTTCGATTTTGTAGGAAAAGTTGAAGAACGTAACTTACGTACATATTTACACAGATATACATACATAGTTATTTATCGATGCTTAAATTTGAGTAAAATAATGATATTTTTTTTTTGTATGGGAATATTTAATAAAAATATTTTTTTCATCATTTTACGATTAAAAATGTACACTTGAAAAAAATCACATTTAACTAAAAGTGATATTTTTACATATACCTTCTTATGTAATTGGTCATGCTCTTGTCAATTTTTTATTTTTCTGGTAAGTCTCATAAAAACTCGATTTTGATAAAATTTTACTAAAAAAATAAATAAATTCAATTCAAAAAAACATCACCTATTTAACACTTTTAATTTTAAGGAAACGTTTCTTTGAACTTTCCTTGAAAACGACTTAAATAATTTTGATGAAACATGCTTTTATTAAACACTCATCGTGTGGAATTTTGTTTTAATATTGTGGTAGTACAGTATAACGAATTAATATATAATAAAATGTCCGAGGAGCGTTCGTTATACAAAAATTTCGTTAAATCCAATTTTTGTTTTCTAGTAAAAAAAATTTTTAATAAATAATAATAGAAATTAAAACACATTTAACGAGTTATTTTAAAGAAGTTTCTTACTAAAGATCGAAATTCTAAATGATAGAACATTAACATACTAGTAGGTATTTAGGTATAAAGTGGCGTGGGAATTTTGTTTTGCTTTTGTCACTATAGATGCCACGCATCGGTGTCGTAATATACCTTTTTTTTAGTGGATAAACCTACTTTTATAGGTACTCTATATACCATACAAAATAAAGTTACACACATAGTTTTAGAATTATGCACAATAATGTAACTTTTAGCATCCTGTTTGATTTAATAAAAACGAAACAAAATAGTTTGACTTAAGCTTTAAAAAGTACATACTTGGTATTCGTTTGTTAACACAAATTATCTGCTAACGAGAAAGTGTGAAGAATTTTTTTTACAAATTTTTACTTTTACAATTTTGTTATTTTTTGTAATATTTACTAAGAAATATAACTGTGTGCTAAATTAGAAAACTCAAATTCTCAAAAATCATTAAAGGTGTTGTTAAGAAACATATTAAAAAATTATTTTTATGATGAGTTTTTATTAGGTAAAAAGAAGTAATTTCGTTGAAAATTCCTAAATTCGATTCCAAATCATATCATTTCCATTACAAATTCACTTTACGAAATTAGGTAATTCCAAAAAATTGCATGGAATTTGGTAGCTTATGAATACACCCAAATGGAATCCATTTAGAGTGAAATTAATTGAAAATGTCAAAAGGCAAATTAACGACCAAATTAGGCACAGTGTATACACCCAGAGAAAAATGGAAGTCTAATTTTGAGCATATTTAGATTGAATTTAAAGACGCGATCCTTCTTGGCATAACATACTCAATTTAACTCCGCTTTCTCTTATTTTACCCAAAAAGTACTCAATATAAGAACGCTCGGAGTTAAAATGACTTTTATACCATCAAAACAAAAAAATGCGTGCTTAAGTTGTTTGCTGGTGGTGCTTAACTTAGGAATGCAATTACTTAAAGAAAGAATGCGTTAATATTGATTCAAATCCGACGTACTTAATTATAGTATAAACACGATCGCGATGAAAAGAAGTTTGAAATTTGTCAATTTGAGTATGTTTCTCCTTAATTATACTCTTTTTTTCTCTGAGTGTACGTATGCAAATTGCAAAGGCCGATGGAAAATGTTAGAGGACAACAATGTGGCAACAAATTTTAAACAACCTGATGTTAAGGTAGTAACATGATAATATACTTGACAATTGTCTATTTTTAAAGCCCTTTAGTAAAATGTCCCCATTTTTTTAATATTTTTCAACTAGTAGGTATCATATTTAACCTATTTCCTTAATAAGCTCCAACTGAACACGTCTAAAATAATGACAGTTCATGTGAAAAAGTATTCAAACATACCATTTTAGCATTTATTACTGTCAAAGTGACATTTGCAATAAGTTTGACAATGTTTACATTGGAATTTCACCTCTGACTTTTTTTTTGACGCCTCTTGACGTTATCTCACTTTCACTTTATGGCGAGAATGATATGCCTTTCTTGGCCAACCACTTCCACTTCATGGTGAGAAAGTACAGAGACGTCAAAAAATGTTCTACTAGGTTGTCCAATGTGAACAGAGTTTATGAATATAGTTATGAAAAGAATAAAATAGGCATTTGGTAATTTTAACTTTAATAAAATGTTTAAAAGATAAAACGATCTTAACTCGCATCATCCATATTTTAAATGCACTAACGTCGTATTAAATCGTCTTTTGCACTTATATTTCTTTATTTAATAGAAAATAGATATATTTATTTGATTCCATATATTTGTATAAACTTTCTTCCATGCTTAGTAAAATAATAGCTTTTGAAGACTCGAACAAGTGCATGCAACCAAATTTATGGTCGTTTTTTTTCTATTTTTTTCATAAATAAAATAGAAGTCAAACGAGTTAAATTGAATGCAAATTATAAATGATTAACTCAAACAAAATAAAAATCCCATTTTTTGCAAAGCATTAAGAGATACAATAATTAAAGTTACACAACCAAATATGAACCGCAAAAAGACTACTATTTAATTTCCATAATTCATGTACCAACTTTACATTTGTGTGCAAAAAAAAAAAACACGTTTTCCTATAGAAATCGAATAATTTTCTTCAATTATATTTTTTTATGTAACTATAAACTTACACGAGGCATCATTTAATTACATTAATTGTATTTCACACCCTCACCCACATATATGTATCTACAAGTATAAAATTTTAAATTTATCAGTTAATTTATTCAACCATTATTATTGATCGTAATTTATGTTCTTTTTTTTTGTTTTTGCAAAAAAAGCAATCATTTGAATTAAAATGCATTTCTCCATTTTAATAAAGCGAATTTTCTGTTTTATATTAACTTTGTAGGTAGGTAGGTACATATACATTCCATTCCATCAGTTTGGATTTGCATTGCGATTGCATATATCTATACTTTTGCCTTGCAAATGTAATTTTTATATCTGATGTCAACAAATATAAATTGAACCTCCTACATTATACGAGTATAATAGTTAGTATACGAGTAGTACTATAGTAGGTACCTACATATAACACTATAACGAATATCAATGATTGCACGTGTCTGGAAGCATGATTCTAAACGAAAATTTATATCTTTGTGTCACTTTCAGAGAGGCTTGTGCTTGCGTTTTCACAAATAGGTAGATATATATAGCAAACGAGAATGCGTTTATTGGATTTAGTTTGCTTCGGGTGTTATGTTGTTTGCCCGTGAAAGTATAAAATAGATACGTATATATCCCATTGTCATTATTATACAACAACCAAGGGCAAACCGATGTTGCATGTTTCTATGCAAAAATAAAATTGAAAAAAAAAAAATAAATAAATTCAATCGATAAGGAATTTATTCTGTTTAGATATGTGATGGCACAAGGACAGTGTGATTTGATTATTTTAGTTTAAAAAAAATTGTAAATTCTACAAAACCAAAGATAGAATTTTATCAAAATCTGTCAGATGGTTATAGAGAAAATAGAGGTAAATATGGAGATATACATAGGTCGCTAAGAACCTGGAATTTATTTTTAACACAGAAGCTGTATTTGTTATGTATATAAAGCGAGCAAAACACGAGTATGTTCTACAGAAAATAATAGTACTTAAGAATTGTCAAGCATTTACTCATTTAAACTTAAGTATTTATGAGATATTTTTCTCTTAAATCTTAATTGTTTTTTTTCCCTTAAGCAATACTTGTCATATATTAAATAAAGCAAAATAAACGTGTATATTCTAAACAGATAAAAATAATATTCAAGAATTATTTAGTATTTACTCAGTAAAACTTGAGTATCTATGATAAATATCTAAGAAAAAATTAAATCAAATCAAAATCTGTCGAATAACGAGTAACGAGAAACTGAAGGTTATAGATATAGGGAGATATCGCTTGCTTAAACCCTTGAAAATTGTTTATTAATCAAATAAAATACGAGTATATTCTATAGAAATTAAGAATATCAAGCTTTTATTCAAAAAACTTAAGTATTTATGGGAAAGATCAAGATAGAACTCACAAAATATAGATGAATAGTTTAGCAATTCATACAAACAAATAAAGTTGGCACTACATAAACTGATAATTAAAATACTCAAGCATTTACTTTGTTAGAATTTAAGTATTTATGAGAAAGATCAAGAAAAAACTAAAAAAAAGTATAGACACACAAATACTCAAAAACTATCAAGCATTAACTTGTTAAAATTTAAGTATTTATGAGAAAGATTAAGAAAAAAATGAAAAACAAAACAGTTTATACATTTTTGAAAATAAAAAAAATTGGTACTACATAAACTCAGAATAAAAATACTCAAAAAATATCAAGCATTTACTTGTTAAAATTTAAGTATTTATGAGAAAGATCAAGAAAAAAATTGAAAAATATAGACACAAAAAAGTTTATAAATTTTTGCAAATAAAAAAAATTGTAACTATATAAACTCAAAATAAAAATACTCAAAAAATATCAAGCATTTACTTATTAAAATTTAAGTATTTATGAGAAAGATCAAGAACGTACTCGAAAAATATATACGAAATCTTCAGAAATTCTTACAACCAAATAAAGTTGATACTACATAAATTCAACACTCAATAATTTAGCAAGTACTCTTTTTTCACGAGCAAAAAGCAAAAAAGTTCTTTCTTTTACTACAAAAGAAGAACTACAAAAGAAGGTGAGCAAAAAAGTTTATAAATTCTTGCAAATAAATAAATTTGACATAATATTACATAAACTGGGGCATGTACTCTTTTTTACGAGCAAATACTTCAAAATTATTTTATTACAAAAGAAGATCGGCACAAAAATGTATACACGTACTCTTGCAAATTAATAAAGTTGACATCCATTATACAAATTCTCAATAGTTGAGCACTTACTCCTTTTCACAAGCAAATACTTAAAAACTTCATTCATTACAAAAGAAGATAGACAAAAAAGTTCATAAATTCTTGCAAATAAATAATGTTGACATCAATTGCATAAACTTACGATAATTGAGCATTTACTCTTTTTTACGAGCAAATACTTAAAAATTCTTTTAATAAAAAAAAGATAGTCACAAAAATGAAAATATTCTTGAAAATAAAAAATGTTGACATCTATTACATAAATTCTCAATAGTTGAGCACGTACTCTTATTCACGAGCAAATACTTAAAAACTTCATTCATTATAAAAGAAGATATTACCTAAATATAAATTTTAAATTGTATGAGCCAATTCATATAGTAAAAAAACAATGTTTTCACCTTATTTCTACCCGTTGGAATAAGTATACAGGTTGCACATTATGCGGAAGTACTCAAGCATTACCTTCTATGAACTCGATTAAAAAATAAGTATTATAGAATTATTTCGAGCATGAACTAAAGAAACTCTAGCTATATTCATAAACGATAAACGGTCAATATGATTTGATACTGAATAAGCTCGGCATTAAACTTTAAGTATAACGAAACATGTAACATGTACTCATTTTGTTCATAGAAGGAACCTTATATCTAGTCATAGCTCTAAGAATCTTTTTCTTTTTTTTTTTGACCATGCAGTTTAGAAAATTGAAATAAATATATAACATATGGCTTCAAAATCTATCAAAAATATTAAATATTTTATCAATTAAAAAAAATAATAAAAAAATACCGCAGCCAAGTTTTCCTGACCGGAATCTAAAAATGTTAGGTATCTTTTATAAGCAAATTTTGAATATTGATTGTATCTTTTGATGTTAAAGGCTGTTGCATAACTTTAAAATAAAATTCTCAAAAAAAAGTAACAATGTATGTGCATCATTATAGATATATTTTTTTGTATTATTCTCAAGGATGTCCTCTTATAATTTCCTTTACAATCCTTTTCAACATGCATGCACAAATCTCCACATATACACAAATATGGCATCTCCATTAGCTATGGTTTGGTAGTCTTTTTATATAGTAACATTGAATATATGTAAGTAGATACAACTAATATAGAATCCCACATACGTGTATATTTTTTTTTTTTGAATCATGCAACGACCAACAATACGTACTTGAAAAATCGACCATCGTGAAACCAACTTTTTTGAGAGCAAAAGTCCTTTCTTTTCTATACGAGTATCTAGCTACAGGGAAAAAAAACTACCACTTCTATGACCGAAGTGAACTATTATATCTTCTTATTTCCATTTGCCTTGAGTGTGTTTTTGAAAAATTCAATAGTTAGAGAAGCGCACCCATTTTATGGGGTATTATAGGTACACAAATAAAAAAAGAAAACACAGAGAGAAAGAGAGTATATTTTATAGATACTTATAAAAGAAAATTGTTGGGTAATAATAACCCCTCAAGTAAGATACACTCCAAGTGTCCCTGTCCAATACAATTTTTTTTCTTTACTCTCCAAACCCCTCTACCACCCATACCTTCTTTAAGTACAGATAGCTATAGGGTAAAAAAAAAATAAAGCAGAGGGGGGATGAGGGTTGAAAATGTGTTGGCCATGACGCATATCCTCTAGACTCTAGAGAAATAAATGTTAATATTGACATTTGTTGATCGAAAGTGTGTTCTTCTATTCTCTTCGTCCTGTAGTGTATATAGTCATTCCCTGGGTGTCTATATATATGTATTGAACATTTGAGCTACCGCATAGTACAGTGTAATATACTTTTACGAGCTGATTGCTGTTTCAACAAAAGATGATGGGGCGAGTTCGGGGTCACATCCTCAATTTTACTTGATTTGTGTGTCTATTAAGGGGGAAAGTAACACAATCGATTAGAAATGACAGTGTCGATTGAACAAACATTCAAGTATGTAAGTCCTATGTATGTAACTATACTGTAAATGCGGGTTTGTTTTTTGAGTATATGGAGGAAAATATACATATCTATGTATTTGGGGTTGTACGTACGTTCAGTTGAAAGATGTGCGATAAAACTGAAGACAAAACACCATTAGTTTCGGAGGGTTCTTATACACACATACATATATACCTACATATATGTAAGATAAGGAAAATTAATTGGTAGCAAATTGTTATTTTTCTGATACAGAAGGCATTCAATTTGGTTATTTGATTATATTATTATTTTTCCTTTTTCTTTTTTCTTCGATATATTTTCAACCTCTCAATTATATTGAGGAGGGGTTTCAATATCATTAATTTTATGAATATTATCTGAAACATTTATACACCACTTATCGTTATTTTTTCGCAGTACATTTTGTTTTTGGATTAAATTGTTATTTCCCAAATTAATGAGCCTTTATATTTTTTTTTTTTTTTTTTCATTTTCTTAATGGAATTTTCACTTATCCATTGAAAATTTAGAGTGTCAAAATATTCAATTGACCTAAAAAGTATACTTATTCTTTATGGTATACGTGCATTTGACTAGGATGACATTTGATTAGATGACAAGAATTTGGGGTCAATTCGTTAATTTTTAAAAAAGTTTCTGGTATAGCTTTATGGCTTTAGAATTTGCATAATAATATTCATCTAGATTTTTGCGGAACAAAAATATTTTGAATGGCTTTGAGAATTCCAAATTTCTGTTTTTCAAAATTTCTGCCAATTCTTAATTCTCTATATTTGTCAGTTTTCCAATCAAACATTTTATTTAAAGAATCAGGCCTAAACATTTTACTGTGTCAAATTTTGGTTTGCGAAATTTTGAATTTCAAAAAACATTATAGTTTTGCCAATCAACAATTCGATTTAAAGGACTAGGCTTAAATATGACGTGTCTTTTGTAAAATTTTGGTTTGTGAAATTTTTTTTTTTTTACTGGTGAGCTGAAGTTCAAGTTCGAAATTTCTGTTTTTCAAGTTTCTGTTTATCCTAAATTCTGTACATTTCCTAGTTTTGTCAATCAAAAAATTTATTTAAAGAATAAGGGTCAAATATGTGTTTGTACCGAATTTTGGTTTGCGAAATTTTTCATTTTGTATGGTGTGTATTTTGTATTTGTGTGCTAAAATTGAGGTTCAAAAAATGTCTGCTATTCAAAATTCAGTTAATCCTAAATTATGTACTTGCTAGTTTTGATAATCAACGATTTTCTTAAAAGAATTAAGCTCAAATGTGTGTTTGTGCTAAATTTTGTTTTTTTTTTTATTTCAAAAGACATTAGCTTTGCTAGTCTGTTTAAAGAACAAGACACTAATATGTTTGTGTTTCCCAAATTTTGGTTTGCGAAATTTTGCACTTTGTATTTTTGTGCTGAAATTCAGGTTCCAAATTTCTGATTTTCAAAATGTTTGTTCCTTTATTCTCTGTAGTTCTTAGTTTTGTCAGTCGAAAATTTTATTTAAAGCATTAAGCCCAAATAAGTTTTTGTGCCAAATTTTGGTTTGCGAAATTTTACATTTCAAAAGGAATTAGGTATGCCCAGTTAACAATTCATTTTAAGATTTAATGTTCAAATATGTTTTTGTACAAAATTTTAGTTCGTAAAAATTTACATTTCTAAAGACATTATATTATACTCGAAATCCAGCTATTCAAAATTTTGAAAAAAAAATTGGGCATTAAAAATTCTGCACAGAATTAATAATATAAGGAAATTATTATTATTTTTAAGTTGTTCTATTATAATCAGTCCCAAATTATGTTTCTAATGTTAAATAGAAAAATTCAAAAATTCAGAATAACTTTGACCTTGTGAATCAAAACGGTCTGTATTCCAAAACTTTGTAAATATATTTTTCATCATTGTAATAATCTAAAGCTTTATGTATTTTCAAAATTTTGTAGAAAGGTCAAATACTACTCAAATTTTTGACCAAAATTACCAGCATATTGATTGTAATCACGATTATTTAAATTCTGTTAAGAAAGCGTTTTGAGTCCAGAATTGTTATACAACAATTTTGATGTTTATCCTAAAGAATCTTTAGGTTAGATGATTTTCTGCTAATTTTGTTAGTTAAATTCGATATTATTTTTGTACCAAAATTTGAATTCTAAAATTCTGTATGTATTTTAAAATTGTTTGTATCAAAAATTCGTTTTTTTTTTTAATTCTGTAAATATATACCTAATTTTATGTTTGGATGGTCCTTGATTTTAGATTATAAATATCCAAATTCTAAATATATAGAGAATTTTTGATACAGAATAGGCATACGGATCTACTTCCATCTTTAATCAGATCGAAATTATTAAAGAAGAAAATTTCAAAATTCAATTTTCGAAATTATTTAGGTTCCAAATTCTGGATTAAAAATTTTTACTAATCTAAAATTTTGTAAATTGCTTTTCAAACATTTCTATGTTACAGATTGAGGCAGACACGACTACATATTTGCGAAATATTTTGAATAGAAAAATTTGTCAAATAATTTTTTTAAAGCCAAATTTATTTACCCAAAATTTTCAATATTCAGATAATATTTCAAAACTCCATCAAAAAAACTACATCAATTTAAAAAATTAAATCCATAAAAATATTCAAAAATATAACATTTCAAATAGCTACATCCTCATTTTGTGTTGTAAGCCTATGCAGATGACAACTGTCAACTAGTTTAACATGGGATTGACCTCCCCCAACAACATTTTGTATACAAAATAAATTTATATGGTTGTCAGTTTGTGGTTCTGATAAGATATACAATTCGAATATCTTTCCATGCGGAATATATAGATAGATACTCAGAAAGAGAGAGAGAGAGAGCAACTGTCAAAGAAAATAACACATAAAATCTTTTAAATCCAAAAGGACACATGGTTCATTCTGTATAAATTTATTTCATCAAAACTTATTAAAACAGGGATATGAGTTTTATTTGTTTTTGTCATTCAATATCTCCAAAATAAAAATCTTAAAGAGGTCAAATTGAATTTATATCGAGGCAACACACTGTGTGTGTCTTTTTTATTTCAATTTTCAACAATTCTATCAATTTGTATATTTTAAATAAATACACAGAATATCCAAATCTATCTACAATTTGTATCTCTATCCAAATTAACATGCTTAAATTGAGTATACACGTATCTATATATATGTATATCTAGGTAAACATTGATACGAATTAGCTTGGTGTTGCTCATCTATATATCGAATACCTACCTACCTACCATGAGGCCAATAATCACTTGGTGGATACGTGAAGTCCAAAGTCCAATAGTAATTTTTTTTTTGTGTAGACTCGAAACGAAAAAGCGGATCGAAAAGAAGACAGAGAGTACAAAAAAAATATTATAAAAGTAGACAAACAAGAAACAGAAACTTATTTTATTGACTTTATGTGTCTCTTTTCAATAAGAGAAGCATGCACGAATTAAAAAAAAAAAATTATATTTTTGTGATATAAGGGAACTGCTCTGCTATAGATACATATAGAGAGCAGCAAGCACTCGCATATTGGCACGTTCGCCTATATGAATTTAATAGCTGAGTTTATGTTATTTGAACACTAATAAGCCTGTGCAAGGCGAGCAAAAGCCAAACCGTGTTGATAAATTCACCCACATAGGTTTTTTTTTTATATTAATTTATATTTAATTTTTTTTTGAGTCGAGTGTTGATGATAAAAGGCATTTTAAACTGAGTAAATTTATTTACTTAAATTTCAATCAAATAATTTATTTGAAGTACATAGCTGGTTGAATTGAGATGAGGATTATAATTTCCTTTATGTGCAGTTCTCAGACATGTTCGTTATTTCTAAATGACTATACTTAACAATGATGTTGCAGCATTGAAGGACTGACAAGTTGAGAGGAAGGAGTGGGAAAAAGATTTTAGCTACACGCTTATTTATAGCAATGGGAATATAATTATCTTCTTTTTTTTATAAAATGGCGCCCAACGTGAAATTCTTTTTTCTATTCTCTCTTTGTTTATTTGTAAAAAAAAAGTAAATTAATATTACATATTTAAGAATCTTTTTGAAAATCCATAAGTTTCAGATAACAAAAACAACAAATAAGTATAAGTAGGCCAACAAACTCATCTAGATTTGTTTTTATTTATATTTTATTTTAGAAACAAAGAATGTATACTATTCTAAAACAAAAGTGACATCATTATGAAAAAAAAACAATACCATTAAAAGTTCAAGGGAATTAAGTAGAAACATTTGTGAAGTATTAATATGAAACCATTAGTATGGTTCTAAAAATAGTTAGCAATATAAAAATTTAGAAGCTGTTTGAAAAAAAGCTCCATATAAGTTTTGTTCGATAAAAGAAATTTTTTTGTTAAAAATTTATGACGGAAACATTTTTATTTGATTTACTCAGAAAACACATTATATATTTTATTTCCTATTTGTGATATACTAGCAGACCAGTTCTAACATTGTTTCGCGATGTAATTGAATTGAATTTTTGTGGTGATCAAAATTTTGATAAAATTGTTCCCTTCATTTCTGAAGTTCAGGGCCAGTTTCACAGTGCACACTTAACAAAATAAGTGGCACTTAATTTTCCCATTTTGGCACTTAAGCCGCAGTTTTACTACCTGAGTAAGTGAAACTTAAGTGGCCAACATGGGAGACTTAAGTGTCACTTATTCCGATAAGTTTACACTGTGAAATTGAGAATTAGTTTTCCATATTTGGCACTTAAGTGACACTTACTTCACTGTGAAACTGGCCCTCATAGTTCCACTAAACTTCATCAAAATTACTTCTGTCCTTTAGGTTTAAAAGCCGGAAAAACAGTCTAACAGATAAATTCACTTGGACATTTTGTTTTATAATATTAACTCACTGTTATACCCGCTTTGTTCTCCAATATGATTTATTAAATAGAAATTAGTTTCATATTTTCAGTAAAAGGACATTTTTCGCCATACTAGATTATATTTCTGGTCTGCATTAAAAAAATAAAAGAGAAAAAACTTACTATATTTTCATGACCTAACTAATAAAAAAATATGATACCATCATCTGCATGAGAATGAAAGACTTGCAAAAAAGAAATTTCCTTAATCAAAAGTTATTACTCGTAAAAAAAAAACAATATTTCTTTCTTTTATGCAACTGCATCCAATTATCCCATAGAAAGAGTACATTTATGTAAAAGGGTATAATATATCTGTACCTATGGAATGTATCATTTTTGTGTAAAAAGTTGATTTAAATTTACGTAATTTTTTGGTGGAAAAAAGGTTTATTTTTAAGCACTATGAATATTTATGTTCCACTTGTGATCTCAAGAGATACTAAATTATAGCTTCAAATATTTTCAACTTCGATGCACAAACTCAATGGAAGTTTTATAGATGTAATAACTTCAAAAATTATTTAAAGATCTTAAGAAATGAGAGCGAATAAGAATGTTAGACCTTTAAGAATTAGGGTGGTAAAAACACCATTCATTTTAAAATGGAAGTAAGTTTATTATTCGTTAATACATTTTTGTCTTAGAATACATAATATGTACATAGATATCTCAAGACTCAAAATACGCGACTTAAAATGATATAATTCAGATATGATTCAGCCGGTTTTTACTCTTAGCTCTATTATAATTCTACCACACCAATATCTTTAGAAATATTTTAATTTAAATTTCTGTGGTTTCTTTTGCTTTTTCATTTGCATATATACGTTTTTCAGTAAAGTCATATAAAGATCATGTCTAATTAAAACATAGACTTTGTTCATATCATTAATCATTATAAAAATGCAAAACTTAAAAGTGATTTATTATACAGTGGGTGACAGATAGAATACCGGTACCATTAAAGTAATATTTAAATATTTTTGAATAGCTTACCAATTATTTATAAAGAAATAAATATAATCTTTAAATTAATTGAAAGCACGTGTATTAATTATCGTTGTGTTTCCATATCGGACGAATTTTTGGTGGTATTCCTAAAACCGCAAAAGGTCATCTTTGAAACGCAGAAGAATTTATTTATAGAACTTGACTAATTGAATATAGCTTAATATTTATTTAATGATAATTTTTTTTGTCGGTTTTGATTGAACAAATGTCATAAATCAGAAAAAATATTTCACGAAAATTTGTTGAGTACATTTAGAACAAAAGAAGAACATTATTTATTGGATTTTATGAACAAATTGATGAGTATACAATTCTATTGTTGCTTTAAAGAACTTAAGATAACCTATATAGAAATATTTAATTCAATTGAGATTATTTTAAAATTCTTTGAAATTTATTAAAAAATTTTGAAATTCAAAAACTTAATGGAAAAAATCATCCCTATTTTTGTTAATAATCAAAAATGTTTTATTTAGTATATCAGCTGATATGAACTAAAAACAAAATTTTGTTGCTTAAAGAAATTATGTAGCTATGTACATATAATTGAATAGATAAGATGAACTTCATTTCAAATGATAACATCTTCAATACAGCAGTTTCACATTATTTTAAAATGAATATTCGGTTAAAATTTAAAAAAAGAATGCACGAATTCTTACCAAAAAATATTATGTGCAGCACTTGGAAATAATGCAACTGATTTTGAATGAAAAAAGTTAAATTTGAAATGTCAAAACTAAAGGAAATAAGCGACCAAAGTTACAACTGTCAAAGTTAATTCAAAAATACACAACATTTATGTCTGTGCTATTTATGTCACACGATTACTTTTGGTCATAAACTGTTTTGTTTCGTTGTTTTTTTCTCCTTCACATAACAAAAGAATTTTAGTTAGCTATCATGTAATAAACATCTTCCTAACTTTCAAAGAAAGGTAGAAACAATTTTAATCAAAAAATGTTTTATACATGAATTTCAAAGTTTTAGCTCATTTTGAATCCAATTAAAACTTGAGTTAAGGTTAAAATTTATTTCATCTGTTGATTTTCTTGAATTCTTAAATATTTGTGGAATCTTTTTAATATGAGCATGAATTCTAAAAACAATTCTAAACTATGAAAACAATACTTCTTCGGGAATGTTCAAAAATCACACATGAGCGCTTTTCTTCTTAAAATTGATTCATAACTTTTTTTCGCGGTGGAATGAGCTTTATTTTAATGGCTTCCATTAATTTAAATGTTTTTTTCTTAAATAAAAATATGTACATACATAATAAGTTAAAACACTATAAAGGAAGAAACTGCAATTTCGAAAACCTGACCTGATAAAATAATTTCTTAGTTTTAAATTTTTTGGGATTTAAATTCGGTAAATCAAAAATCTTCGAAAAAGTATAAATGTAGTTGTTTTAAAACCAGTTTTATTGAAATATTCCATTTCCAGAAATCATTCAGAATCAGTGATGTTAAGGAAGCAGGCTTACTTAAATTTGTATTGAATTTTAAAGATCGGAAAACTTTTCTTTGAAAATTTATTTTGTGTGCTTGTTTTTTTTTTAATACAAACTAAATCAACAAATATTCTAAGCTACACCTGATGCATTCTTTAACCCTGATAACCAAGTTACCTATTTCATATCTACGATTGCAAAACCCTTGAAACCATAATGTGTGCAATATTTCATATACATAGTTATATTATATAGATACAAATATTTTTATCCATAAATCAATTTTCACCTTGCTATAGTTTCACGTGTAGAAAAGCATCCTTGTTCACGATATATACATATATAGGTTTTTGTATATGCAAGTGTGTGTATTGAATTTCTAAATCTTAGCCTTCCATGTCACCCATTATAGACATATAGGTATACCTACTAGCAAGGGAATGTCAATAACGAGGTCTATAACTATTCAGTGCAGCATGCATCGTCAGAGTATAACGAGTATACCTACGAGTATTCTGAACACGTTAGAACTTTCATTTTAAATGAAAAAATAAAAAACAAAATGGAAGCCGTATATGCATTTTAATCCAATAAATTGCAAAAGCAAAAATTCAATATCATCACAAGGCTTGTCAAAAAAGAAAGAAAACAACAACAACAAAAAAATAAACCACAGTGAAAAAATTGGATTTTGGTCATGTATAGTTCTAGCTAAGAACGTTGTTTGTGTGGTATTGGATTTGTTTTTTAGTGCATAAAATAATTGATCCAAACTACTTCAAACCCTATATAGGTAGAGAAAAATTAAAGAAAAAAAAAAATGATTTTAGAAAAAATACCTGATTGTGTGGGCCAAGTTCAAATCACCCCCAATATCATGGCAAGAGAATTGCCTTGGGACACAAAAATATATGTTTGTTCGGATTGACGCTGAGGCTAACATCACATCGGCTCCATGAAACAATATTAGAGAGGTTGAAGAAAATCAATACCTCCTAGAAAGCTCTTTGGTATCTGTATCAAGGCAGGGGGTTTTTGTTTTTAATTCCACCAATAACAAAATAAAACAATGAAACAAAAACTAAGAAAGAAGAAGTGTCGAGCACAAGACATGAGAATGTTTCAAAAGAAAAAATCTCTTGTTGCTGCAAAAGGATATCTTTTCTTTTGTATAGCTGGAGTTCTTCGTATTTAGGTTATTTGTAGTTTCTTGACAAGCAACAGAAAGAAGATATAGTTGACAGCATGGCTATTAAAAGAAAAGAAATAACTAATGAAATAAATCGAAGCACAACAAAAAAAAAAGGATCCACTCTCTTTTGTTATCCGTTTATCCTTGTCTCACTATTGTCAATTTCTTAGAAATTAAGATTAAAAAGATTCCATTTTGGTTGGGTTGTATGTAGGTATATATATTAAGTTTAATAGGATTCGGGATTAATTAATTTTTGTTTCCGGGTGCTCGTTTTTGTTTTACTTGCTCTTGTTGTTGTTAAGATAATTGAAAAAGGACCGAATGAACAAAGCAAAGGGTAGGTATTTATTATCTTTATTATATTTTTTTTGCCTTCAACAAGAAAAAATGTAAGAAACACTAAGCCAGCTTCAATACATAAATGATTTTCTTTATGAAAGTAGAAAATTACTATGGTCTTCTCCATTTTTCGGCGATGAATTTAAGATTTAATGGATAATGGATTTAATTTTTTTTTGTTTTTTTTTTTTAAATATCTTTGACATTTTGATTCTAAGCATGAATATTAAACCGTTTGTGAATTTTATTGTTATCTTCTTATTCGACCCCTGAAGCGAAATTTCATAAAGAAAGTCAATTAAAAATAAATGCCAAGGATAAAACAAGAAGAAGTTAAGATTGTACAGGAAAGTGAATTAGGGATTATGTTACCTAGTCTTTAGGCAATTTTGTATTATTATAAATGTCTATCATATTTTGAGTTAAGTTTACGAAATTCTATATTTCATTCTTTAACGGGGGCACGGGGCTATGAATTTCAGATTAAATTTCTGATGAATTATGATACTAAGAGATTGACGGCGCTGAGTTTTGTTCAAAAGAACAGTTTAATTGAAAAAATACAACAAATGGGGGGATACTTACATCAGGAAAATTTCTTACAGTAGGTAGGGACTTTCCCTATTTTATTTTGATTTATTTTGATTCCTATTGGTTTTAGGGAAAAAATTTGTAGACAAAAGTTATAAACATTTGCTATCTCAGGTCAAAATTTTTTGTAGTTAATGTCCAAAAAGATAAAAGCAGCAAATTTTTCCTTCTTATTCTTTTTTAGGTTATATCTTTTTGAACAGCTAACTACAGAGAGTTTGACCGAGGACAAGAAATGTTCGGAGTTTCAAAGCCGAATGTCATAAAAGGGGTTAAATGGGGAAGTGGGAGGAAATTATGAAGAAGTGGGGAGGGGGTCCATAAATTTTCTTGTATGGTCAACATTTTTGACGATTGAAGCTAGCGAGTCAAATACGCCCTCAAGCTAAGGTGGAAGTTGTAGTGTTTGAGGGCTTGAAATAAGCTGTAATTGTTGGCGTGGAACTGACGACTTCTTTAGAAGAAGAAGTTTAATCGCCAGATATCGCTGATCAATTAATTTCTCCATAAAGTCATGTCAATCCTTTTTGGTATTTCATATTCTATTCATGAAACTAATAAACAATTCTGTGAAGAATAATTTATTCTTTAAGGAATAAAGCCTACAAAAGTATTGGTTAGAAATGATTCGAAATAATCTTTGAAAAATCATCGGTTGAAAAAATCCTCTCTCAGAAGCTTAAGATATTCTTTGAACTTTAAGAACCAAGGTAATATTTTTTTAAAAATCTCAATAGCTCAAGCTCAATACGGTTCGAAGTTTAAAAACAGTTATAGAAGTCTAAAGAAATATAACCTAACTAAATTAAACTCGAGTTTAATCCTGTAAAAATGTTTTCAGTGTTAACGCATCGAATTTATAAAAATAAATAAATTAGGTGAAGCGACAGCCCTTCTGTAGAACCAGGGTCTAGTGACTTACAAGTGTGTGGAACCCAAGACCTTCGGCGTAACAGTCCTACGCACTTAACGTTACTCCACCAGCTGCTACCTCTGAATTAACTAAAAAGAGATTTCTGACAGATGTTTTTGACAGCTGAAATTTAAAGTTTCTGAGTCAATTTGGCTTCCATTTATTTGCAGGATTAACGAATTTTGGTATAACCCAGAGTTAACTCAGCACTGAAAAACCGGCCCTTAAAAATCAAATATGTACAAATACATTAGCAAGTGTCAGCTTTTCCACAGTAATTGTGAAATAAATTGCAATTTAGTTGCTATTGCTATATCAATCATTTTCATTGATAAAGATACGAAAATCATTTACTATTCGTTTTTTTTTTTGCAATTGAATGTCATTAACATTTTATTCTAGACCTTCAAGGCTTTTGAAAATATAATGCTTGTCGCTAAATCTATACTACATATTTTTGCATTGATTATATTCTTATCGCCATATAAAATTCAACCCTTTGGCATTTTTTTAATTATTATTACTTTATACTATGACGTAATATTTTAAAGCTGACTATAGCTTCTGCCTATCTATATGTATGTATGTGATGTAGGATCTAGTACCATGTACTTGTAGATATACTTTCGCTTTAGACTTCTAAAGTGCAAATCAATAAAAAAATAAATAAAACGAGGATGATGATGATGATTTCATCGATAATATTTTAAAGTTGAATGATTTTTTAATTGTGCTTGATGCACACTGCTGGTTACATAATCAGTGGTTTCTATTATACTTTGCAAATGCCTTTATGTTTATTTTTTTTTTTGCATTTTGTTAATTGAAAAAATATACATACAGTGATAGTTGCTAGGCCAAGAATGTTGATAAAAATAATTGCAATACGCTTATGATCTCTCTGAGGAGCTAAAGTACTCTCTTTAATCATGATTTGCGATAGAAAATATAACATAGCTATAAAAATTTGTAGATAATACCCATGCGATAACTCTGGAATGTATTCAATAAAACACGCCTGTCATAAAATGTCAAAGAGCAAGCATGTGCATTGTGCATATTTATTTAGGGTTCAGTGCTACATATGCTGCAGCAACGTGTGAATGTGTCCGTTAAGTTTTAGTGAAGTCTGAAGAAGTCATGTTCGATCAGCATCCACTTGGAATTTTTTTTTTGTTGATCCGGTTCGAGTGCATAAACCCATTTGTTTATATTCTTGTTTTTGTAATTTTATCTCGTTTTGATAAATCGATGTGAATTGCAACAACAATTTAATACGATAGTGAATTCATATTCATGGACATTAGTGCAAATTCAACACCATCCGCCATTTTGTTTAGTTTAGTGTATCCAAACCAGAATGACAGCCGAGGTTTCTAATATTTATAATTTATAATCGCTGGCAGTAAAACGACAAACGTAGTAAGGGTGATTAACAAACCATAATTTACAAAAAAAAAAACTATAACAATAGAAAAATAAAATGTCTTCGCTCGAGACTCAATATTTGTGTTGCACTTTCAGTTTAAACGTCACATTGTTAGATGAAAGAATTCAAACAAAAACCTTGTTTGTTTACTTCCCAAACCTACCCATTTCTACCGTTTTTAGCCCGAAAGCCTGTCAAAGATCATATAAAAAAAAAACTGGTAGATTCTGGCAATTTCGGGCAAGTACGAGAACAGACCTAAAATTATTTGGCGTGTTCAGAACTGAGAAATGAGATTTCAGGGATTTTTCCCACTCAAAAAGTGAGGAAGCGAATCCAGAATTTTGACAGCAAAGCTGAGAAATTTTGTTGAGGAATCCTGTTCAGGTAACTGAGATTGCTGAGATCTCCGAGATCTCATTTTCCTGAACATGCCTATTAATACACTCACGCTGACGTTTGGGATGCGTTTGGAAACTCATGACTTTGACACCATTTTCTGTTATGACTTTCGAAACTCATGACATTGCATCAAATATTCATGTGATGCGTTTTGGAACTAACTTATAGCAGTTTTTTACTTCATATAAATAGTTTTTTAATGGAAAAGTTGCCTGATACCAGAGCAACTAATTGCATGAAATTTATACAAATTAAAACAAAGCGAGAGCTGCAAAAAGGACAATTTCCTAAAGTATATAATTTATTGGAATGTTTGTAATAGCCTCAATATTACAACATATAGAAACCGATAAAAGGACTTTCATTATGCAAACATCCCGAAATAGTTTTGGAGATTATTATTGCTGTACAATGTACATATATGTATGTATATAGGTAAATTGGGATATAAGAAAATATATAGTAAATTAATAGCTAAACCAATTTAACAAAGTGTAGCAATAAAAGCAATTACAATAAATTAAACCTACAGCATACAAATTGTTCGAAAGGAAACAATTAAGTTAATTTATACTAAACAATTTATCTCTTGATGGTAAATATAATATCGATTAAAGGCTCAAGTATCCTTTTATATTTTAGTTTTCTATTCTCATGTGATGCGTAGGTATATACATAAATGTATTTTACACTAATACACATTTCAAATTCTCTTATTATTATATATACATACATAAAATAACAACACGCACCTAAATTGTTTAGAGAAATAAATTGTGGTCATTTTTGGCAAGGTATAGGTGGTCAGGAACCTCAAGGGCATTTCTGTATGTTTTGTTAATTTAACCCTTGAACACTGTTATACATAGGTACCTTTAAGTTGGTATTTAAATATAATATAAATATATGTAGATATACCTATGACTTAATTCCGCTTTATCCATTTGAACATTTTTGTTTTGGAATATTTTATCTGCCACGGAAATATATAATATATTTGGCACGATTTTTATAAAAATGTCGTGACGAAAAGTTTTTTGTAGTTAAAAAATATTTATTTTTATATTAGGCATGTTGTGACAGGTACCTTATCTTTATGACATACGGAAATTCCCTCATTTATGGCTTAGATTTGACAGATAGCTTTTGTTTATGTTTATGGCTTTTTTGATAAGCAATATGAATTTGAATTCAATTCATCAACTTAATTTCTTAGTTTTGATATTAGTTTGACCTAAGAAGTCTTTAAAAAAATCAGAAATAGAAAGATTTCGTAGGATTTTGATAAGCTTGCTTTATTTTTGACGAAGGAAAATCTGTGAAATACTGGAATATATAAACTGACCATGACCAACTGCCTTGATTTTTAACTAATGATCATTTTTAAGTGATTTTAAGTGATCGCAAATATGTATAAACGTAACCTTACTTCCCAACCGTCAAATTATACCAATTTTAGTCGAAAGTTGTGTGAAAGTTCAAATAAACAATATAATTGGACTTAAATTTGCAGTTTTGGTTAGTAAACGAACAGACCTGTAGTTAATCTTCAAATTTATCTTTATCTAACTGTCATTCCAAATGTCAAAACTGTCATTCAATATCGATTCGATAATATATCTGTTTGTTTACTTTCCAAACACTTTTTACAAACTTGAGTCCAATTTTTTTTTTACTGAACTTTGACAGAACTTTTAACTAAATTCGGTAGAAATTGGCAGTCAATTTTGAAAATAAACGAATAGAGGTAATGTGTAACATGCTTTACGAACATATCCAATTTGCATTTATGTATTTTGGAAAAAGTAGAAAAAGTTTGTATGGTAATGTCAAAAGTCGATGCATACAAAAAACAGAAATAGGAAGAAAAAGAGACACAAAAACAAATGGCTAATGCCCAAATAAAATTCAAAACAAATTGAGCTGTCAAACTAAATTACCAAATTTCAATTGAAAACAGTTTTTCTATGTGATTTTTAAAATTACCTTATTTAGGCTTTAATAAAAGTGTATTATTAGATATAAGAAAAACAAAACAAATATTTTACCTACATAACTTCAATAAATACAACTTTATCAAAGTCAAAATCATCTAACTATTGAAGAAAAGGCATTTAATAAAGTGTAAGTTTACACGAATACCATATAAATTATTATATGTCTAATCTAATTCTACCCTTTTTATGTACCTTCTAGATAAAAGGGTTGAATAAAGTTATCATAGTAAACAAATTATGTATTATCATTTTTTCTATGCATGTATGCAAGTATATTTATCTATTTTTGTTTATAATGGTTAGCGTTCATTCAATCATTACTCATGAAGGTTTACACGCACGTCACGGAAATGTTATGACTTATGATATTAAACAATAAAATATATTTTGTTATTGTCAAGTTGTAATGCCAGTTCCAGTTGTGCTTATACTTAACGCGATAACCATAATGTCAAAGCCCATAAACAAAAGACAAAATATTCTACAAGGTGATATTTTTAATCGGGCAACTGAACAAATGGAAAATTATTATTCCTGATATAAAGAACTTTACAAGTTTTTTTTTTAATGTAAATAGAATGGAATTGTTGCTTTTTCAATGCATAAAACGATTAAAGTTGATTGTTATAATGAGAATGAGACTTCTTATGGAAATTTGAATAATTTTAAACTTTATATTCAACCTATGTAGGTACATATTAGTTCTTGACAACAAAAATTAGTTTGAAAGTAAAATTTGTAGTTTTATGTCCCCAAAAAACTTTATTTTTTTAATTCAATGTTCAGAAAGTAGAATATTTCAAGGTATTAACACTTTCATCTTAAAACTGACAGAAATATAAATACGTCGGGACAAAGTAAATTCCATTTCTATTTAAAGAATCATTTACGACCAAGAGACACCAAAAAGAATTTTATTTTATAAATAAAAATAACATTTAATGGTTTTATTGAACTCCTTTATATGCACACACTGCAGGCAAAACTGTTGAATAAAATTTTCATCACAATTGATATAAGCACTTTATTGTAAGAGCACTGTACTACCATCCGTCAATTAACAGAAATAAAAACAATACCTAATGCGATTTGAATGATTTGTCAAATTTGATAAATCAAATTAATTAAGATCTAAAATAAAACAAAAAAAAAATCCTGGCTTGATATCTAATGTTTTTTTGATGACTTCTTTCAGTTTCTTTTGGTTATTTTTCAGTTGCTGAATAAATTTTTATGACAGATCAAAGGTCGATGAAGTCATAAAACGGAAGAACTTGAAATGTCTTAAATAATCGTATTTTGAAATTTGCAAAATATGAAGAATTTAATTTTATTTAATCAGAATCTTCACTCATACAAACTGCGTAATCACTTAATTTTTTTTATATCCATTTTTGATTGAGCATTAACTGTCAAAAATAATCCTATCGATTGATGTTCATAAATCGAAGTTGACTATTTGTTTTTTCAAATAAATTATATCCAATACGACATGACGCATATGTATATACACAAACCCTTCTTTTTCAATAATTCAAATAAAAGATTATATCAAAAGTTCAAAAGTTGCAACGTGTAAAAGTCCCCATTTATAATCTAGTCTAGTCAACGCATAATGTCACTTATATTATTAGGTAGTTGGTTTTTCTTCTTTTTTTTTTTCTTTGTCATAACCTCAAAGAAAATATATTCCTTACCTGATTAACCCGCCGACATCGTCTTATATAATGCTAAGAGTTTATGTCTATAAAATGCATTTTATTTACGTTCTTGCAAATTTATTTGCTCAAAGATGTAGATCCATAGATAGAAATACACTCATGTGTAAAAGAAATGAAAAAAAAAAAAAAGATTGAAAGAATTTCCACACACGTGCCACATGTATCTATACCCCAAGCCGAACCCCTTATATGTGTTTTTGCAATGGCGGAGATTTTTATTGACGTCAAAAAGTTTCTTTTAATAAACTTTGGCATTTTGTGTCTCTACTTTGAATTAATTTGTTAATACAGAATTTTCATTCAAATTTGTTTGAACAATAAAGATACCTTTAAGAAGATAGATAATTCAAAAAGGCCGACAATAAAAAATTATATAGGATGGATGAAGAATGTTTGTTTTTAGTTTATTACCTAAAGTTTTGTAATAAAATTATATACCTATAACGTGATATTTTGTAATCCTAACTATAAATAGAAAAATGTTCACTTTACCTTGTCCGTTAGCATCATAGTTTCATTATAATCAAAAATATTAAGCATGGTTGACATTATGCATCAAGATTGACAGTTTTGACTGATGTCATAGGTATATGAACTAAAAGTAACTTTCCGTTATTTCTATAATGTACTTAAATAAAAGGAAGCAAATGTCTTTGTTTGTTCTGATTTACATACCGATTGCAATTATACATATGTCACCGTTTTCATGTGGCACGTAATCAAAGTTAACGAAAACTGAACGAAACTCAAATAATACGCTTTTATGGGCTTATGGTACGAATTTCTTATTGTAGATATTCGTTTATTTTTGTACGCTCACCGCATTCGTTCAATTATTATTATAACAGGCATGTAGGTATTATTTCTATAGTCTAACTCACTTTCCGACTATCAAACTACACCGATTTTGAAAAATGTTAATAATTTGTTCAAAAACTGTAATTGTTTGTTTTCGTGCATCTTTTATTTTTATGTAATTGCGAGAATTCTCGCACGGGTAAGCTAGTTGTTTTTATTTATGGAAAAAATACTCAATCAGTGACCTGTCTCATAGAGTGTAGACGTGTGATAAACATAAAAGTGTTTTATACCATAAGACAACCAATTCGTTTCATAAATACATATATTTTTTTTTTTAAATTTTCATCTGGTTCAAGATAACAAAGCGACATCTGGGGTGAAAAAAAACGAGCCTGTCAGATTGAAACGCATTTTGAAAGAGACAAACTCATTGTAGGTATGTATGTATGTATGTACAATGTATAACGAATTCACTGATGCAAAAGCCGACAATGCAGTTGATTTTAGTGGCACAACTTGCTTGTTGAAGCGAACATTTATAAAAACCAAGAAACTCAAAGAAATATCCAGCATCCCGAGCCCGACTCCCAAGATTCCATCCCAGTAGCGATTTCGTTTGTCTCTTCCGTCCATGGTCCGTTTGCTTTGCTCTTTAACATTTTCTGTTTATTATTTTTTTTTTCTTGTTGTATTTTTGTATTTATGTTTGTTTATGTTTCTCTTCTTTTTTATTTTGGTTCGTTTTTGTTGCCGTTTTCATTGGGGCTTGAGCAGTGTGCACACCGCGTCAAATGGACAATTTTATGGCACGTGCTCACCGAGTGATCACACAATAGAAGACAACAAACTGGTTGGGATGTTGTTGGTTGGGTGAGGCAGGGTATTTCTTTTTTTTATTTTTTATCGTATATAAAACAACAGGGGAGAAGGAACAGTTTTTGATATGATGGTTTTACTGAATAGTGCGCTGGGAAATTGTTTCAACGAACGCAGCTGGAGGCGATGGCGATGCAAGTTAAACGGGAAGATCCAATGTTGTTGAAAGATGTTTTAATTTTGTTTTTTTTTTTTTTGTTGGATGTCCCCCATTTAATAAATATGAAATGAATATACCGACATTAAACAATAGTTAGACTGATGATACCGTGTTTGATGATTTAGAGCATTTTAAATTAACAAACGTTGAGGAACTCAAAAGTTATATTAAGCAACGGATGTATAAGCTGTAGTTTAATAATTGTAATGTCATGATGGGTTAAATTGGATGGTTTCAGTGCCAGTTAAGCCAATAATTTAGTCGTAATGTAAATAACAACATTATATTGATACTGGGTATACTTAAATCCCTATAACGTATGGATCCTACTTCGTAAAAACTCAATTTTTATTTTGAGATCTAATGCTTGTTTTGACAACCAAACTGTCTTTGTAACCATTTTTGACAGATTAAAAGTGACGGAAGAACATAAACCATCATGTTTTTTTTACGACACATCTTTAAAAGCCACATTGATTTATTGAGAGCGATAGAATTTGTTATAATTTTCATGTCATATTATGGAAATTTTCCATTCGCAAAAAACATATTTTTAATTTGTAAATAACAATAGTTGGATAATTTTGCTATCACTAAGTTTTTATAAACTGGAGTTACAGCTTTTTCACGACTGACATGTCGATCATCAGACTCTTTTTAATATGGTCTAGTTTTCCAGTAAACGGAATTAGCCCTTAGTTAAACCAATGTGGGTTAATCTTGCAAATAAATAAATAAATTATAAATAGCTATCAATTGTTGAAAGGATATTTTTCACCTGTCAATATTTCAGACTTATCTCTTGAGGTAATCCAGAGTTTAACCACTGACAGGTGGGTTAGCTCCGAGTTTAGTGGAGATATACATAAATTCATTAAAGAGCAATATTAGGTCTGTTTCTTTACTTCCCAAAACTGTCACTTTCTACCCATTTTAACCCAAAGTTCTGTCAAAGTTCATAGGTAGGTATAAAAAAAAATTGGACTAGAATTAGTCAATTGGCAGTTTTTGGAATTAAAGAAACAGACCTATTATATCTGCCATAAAAATATGTATTATTAACCCTCTTAACATAATTTAATAGTTCCTGGTTAAATCCTCATGTTATAAGAAAGTATGCCAAAATCACAGTTGCTTAAAACTTGGAGCGACTCCCAGCCATTCTGTCATTAAGAGAACGGTTATTTAATAAACAAAGCAACGACCATGATCGACGAGGTCTATGATCTGTACCTACTACTGGAAGCGCTAGCTCACTATATTGAAAATAATAATAAAAGAAAATTATTACTCACCTCCAAGCCAACAAAAAACACAAAAGGTGTAAAAGAAAACCCAACAGAAACATAACATTAGCTCGATACCAACAAACAAACATCAAAAAAAAATGAATGGAAAAAAACCTCAAGAGTAAAGACAAAAAACATTTAAATGTTTCTTTTGCACACACACACACAAACACACACACATTTTTGCCCTCACTTTTGCCCACAATTTCCAATTATTGGTCTGTGTAAAGTATCTTTTCTTACTTAAAAAAAAGTCTGATCTAAAAAAAGTAAAGTGTATGCCAACAAATAGCATTCAACTTGCACGATCATCGCTGAACGCTGAGTCCAAAGTCCAATATCTGTTTGGGTCGCTGTTCAAAGTCCAATTTAGAATTTCGCGGTTTTTTTAGACTCTTTCTCAGCCATTTTTTATTTTGTTACGTGTTTTGATATCTTTTTTTTGTTTTTTTTTCTCTTTCAAAAGAGTTTGAATCGGTTTTATAAAATAAGAGCTTAAACATGTCAAAATGTAGTGAAGTGAATTTTACGAGAATGCATAGAGTAATGCCATTTTACACTAACTAACAAGATTTTGACGTTCTTTTTAATGTCATTTTTAAATCCAAAAAGAAACATTGGCAACACTTGTTGTCTCTTGTATAATATTAAAGTTTTCAAAGAGTTTCATGTAAAATTATCTCTCTTCTGAATGTTGTATCAGATTCTGATCAATTCAATAAAAAAAATTGATAATTTGTATCCGGTTTCGAGCAACAAGAAATATCTTAATAACAGAGAATAATTTCCTACAGCTGTTTTTTGTTTTAGGACCGTCAATAAAATTCAGTAGCAAATACATAATTGTTTATTTTATTGGACTTTGTAACTTTGGATTTTTAGACAATCACGAACAATATTCGTGCCTGCTTGGTTGGGTGAATTTCTTGTTTTCTTGTTTTTTCTACAAAATGAACTGGTTTGAAATTTAAGACCAAACAAGAATGAATTTCATTAAGAGAAATGTCTGCATATTATGATATGACGTTTGATGAAATAAAGTTTCCCCCAAATTTTTAATACTGATTTGATGATGAAATTTGATAAGAACTAAATTACTTTTAAAGAATAAGACAGATATGATTTCTTATTTTAGATTAAATATGTACCTAACTGCGTATCGTGAAAAAATGAGAAAGAAGGTATCACGGACGATTAGGTATAATTGCTTTCCAGTTTTTCCTTTCGTAATGTTTAAAAAAAAAACAACTAAGAAATAATTCCATAAATTAACCTTTGAGTTTAAAATCGATTAATTAATATATAAACGTATGCAGAACATGCAATTTAGAAATTCAAATGACCAACTGCAGTTGTTGTAGGTAGTAGGTACCTACCTATTTTTTTATGAAAGTATTATCACTTACCTCTTGTTATTGTGAACAAATAAACTGCACAGTCGTGTTTTCCTGACTTTTGACATCTATTAACACTTTATGTAAATATGAACTATAATTTGAGTATAAACATGTTTATTTGAATTTGGCGTTAATTTTGTTTAATCAGCAATCGATTGACAAACAAAATAATAGTAGATGATTGATATTTTACTATTTTACAGTATTCGAACATAGCACAGTACAAACTCAGAAACTCAACCATGGCGCACCTTTGATCAAATTTTGACAGACAGATGTGAACATTTCCGAATCAGAACAGCGACCCAACTTTTCTTTTACTACGTTCACATGACGTTTTGTGTAAACTTTAAATTGTTGAACAAGGTAATGAGCTTTGTTCGACTCGATCCCACTCGAGTCGAAATTTGTGATAAAAAACTAAAATTTCAACTCAACTCCAACTTGAAGCGTTTTCACACTTCACAAAATTCTTTTACAAAAAATAAAAGGATTTTTAAAGGTGACGCTATGAATGTGTTTGCGGTATAAGGAGATGTATAAGTTTAGAACACCACTTAAGAAGTTGTTCGAAATACAAAAAATGCATAACTCTGGTGCGACAAAAATTGAAACGCTGCAATTAGCAATTATTGTGGTTAGTAATTGAAGTGTTTCTTTTCAAAACTGTTTTCTTAAGTTGTTGAATCACTTAATTAGAGTACCTATGATATGAGTGACTTGTCCATTCTACATATCGGAAATTAAAGTTATTAAAAAAACTGAAAAATATATATTTTTTTCAAAGATTTAATTTATAAACAACCCTTGATTGAGGAAATATCAGAAAATTTACGTTTTAATTGCAAAAAAATTATACCTAGCCCTCGATTGACACAAAGGTAGCTAAACAATTTGTTTTATTAAAATAAAAAAAAACTGGAAATATCCCATCTATATCAATGTTGGAGTGGAATGTTTATCCGGTCTACCGTCATGCATTAACTTGTCTTGAATGCGCATTTAGCAAAAAAAAAAAACTTGATATTGAATAACAAGAACAAACTGATATTGATAGGTTTATTAATCATCTTAGAAATGACTTTTAATGCATGAGAGAATATTTTTATTGAAGGTTGACATTTGAAACTATTATATCGCATTTTAATGTCAATAGCGCTTGATAACTTTTACCTATTACTTCAATATACAGACTCACAATAATTACAATTATGTAATATTATTTAATTAAAAATCATCTTCATGGTGAATATTATGCCTGATGTAACCACATTCAAAGTGACAGATTGGGTACGTTCAATGAATAAAAACCCCTCGAGGTAATTCAATTATCAAGTGTTTGATTGGTCAGTTGTTTTCAAATAAAGACATTCAGAGACTTCAAACTTGACTTACCTTGAAAGTACCTACCTACCTTTTACCTGGAACCACAATATTTTTAATAAATTATGACATACATTATATTTTTTTTAAATAATAACACAATTCTCCTATCTGTCAAAATTAATCCGATTTAAATAATTAATCCGTATTCTGCGCTTTGAACTAAAGTTCATTGCTCTTTTGTGTTTGTTCCCGAATTTGTCCTGTCGTGTCTACAAAATAGGTAATATTGTATTCATTAGAGTAACAGATATTTATGTATGTAAACAAAAATTCCAATTGAAACTTGGAAAACGACGGTCGCTTCGCATGAACAACAAACAACACTTTCAGATAACATAATATATATGGGCATTGTAAATATATTTGTATATCAAATTTTATCGAATTAAGTAAATATTATCCGTGATATAGCTCATAAAGTAGGCAATCAAAATGCAATTCTTTGATAAAAGATAAACGAATGACGGAAGAAAAATAAACTTACCTACATCTCTTAAATCACATTTGCGTGCTTGTGCTATACTATTTTGACAGATAAAAAAATAAATCTCTATAATTATTACCTTAAAGCGTGTTCCTTTAGTTTGGAACTCCGAGCATTTTTTGTGTGAATTTCTACACATTTTATTTTCAATTTGTTCATTTACTTCCCAAAACTGCTAATTTCTACTTGTTTTAGTCCAAAGTTCTGTCAAAATTCATATACATAGGAAAAGTATTAAATTTGACAAAGAAATGGATTTTTAATTGCAAGCTTCTGCCAACTCAATGGTTATTTTAAATAAAAATTGTATTTAATTTTGATAAAATATCAAAATGTTCTCTATAGAAACACCTACAAATTTGTTAATCTAGTCCAATATTACATACTAGGTACTTCAATGAAATGTCAACCATGTTGTTAGTAATGTCATTATTTATAAATAACTTCTGTAAATTATACATATTTTTTTTAAGTACGAAAGTACACACGACAAGACATTAAGTACACTATTTTATTCAAAACTTCTGCATAATAATTGTATTTGTCAATCGTTATAAACTGGACAGACTTTAACGTTATTGACGTATCTAACAGCCTTGAAGTGTGACTTTTTACATAAACATGTCAATAGCACTGGCATCATCGTTGATGTCGTTCTTATCGAGTTATCAAAAGAGGCCATATTTATATAGATAAATACAGCAAAGCAATTAGAATGAAAGGAAAAGAAAAAATCAGGTATTGATTTTTTACCACTCATGTCAAATATACTTATCGATCGTTAAGAAGAAAAATAACACAACAAGCCATGTATATGTATATTGATTAAATAACGATACAAAAACAAAGGTAAATGAGGGAAGGACAAATACCTGAAGTACATATGTATATAACATTATTGTACACACCTTTATGCTTTTGTTTTATTGAAGTATTTTTTGTTGAATCAATTCAAGTATTTAACAGAAAATTAACATAATGTAAAACATTGAAGTTCTTGAAACATTCAAACTAAATTTGATTTCATTAAAAAAAATACTTTTTTCAAGTATTTAACAGAAAATTAACATAATGTAAAACATTAAAGTTCTTGAAACATTCAAACTAAATTTGATTTCATTAAAAAAAATACTTTTTTTTAAATTTAAGCTGATACATTAAAATGGAATAGGTACAATAAAATGACATAAGGAGGAATTTCGCACTTAGCCAGTTCACGTTTCTGAGATCTCACTGAGCAAACATCTGCCAGCTCCACTTGAGGAGAAGGAGAAAGCACTCTCCATCTCGTTTTTATAAATTGATCAACTGCGACAAAAAATAATTGAGCAAACGAATCCAAAAAATTTCAGTCTCAGCTTTTTGACAGCAAAAGTGAGGAATCTCACTTAGGAATTACGTTCAGATTTCTGAGATTGCTGAGATCTCTGAGATCTCAGATATCTCAAGAAACCTGAACTGGCTAACTATTTCGAAGTACAGTTCAATTTTCGTTAGTTTGATACTATTTTGACAGTTAAATTTTCTAAATGGGAATCATATGATGCGTCAATAATTAAATCTTTATACTTTTCGTCCAGGTTTGTTCACTTTGGCTTTACAAAAGTATTCACTAAAGTGCACAGGTGACTTCTCTTTTTCACAATTCTAAAAGCTGAAATTGGCGTTTGGTACCGACGATTTTACTTAGACTCATCAGTTGACTAATGGGGGAAAGGTATTTTTCTTTTTTCGACGATGTTCACATTGGACTGCCTCCGCCAACTTTTTTGACGCCTCTGTACTTTATGCTACTCCCACTTCATGGCCAGAAAATGTAAGAAAAGAAAGGCATCTCTGTGATGCAGTCCAATGTGAGCCCCGTCAAGTAGATTAACGAAAACAAGAGTGAACGAAAACTGAACGTTACATTTAACGAAACAATCTTACACAATGACGTGCTAACTGTAACATAATTATTAAAGTACGCTGAACCTGTGAACGAAAACGCAGTGATTATAAATTATTGGGCCCCATTTCATTTTCCAGCAACTGTTCGATTGAAATTGGTACATCTTGTATTTTGTTTAATTTTGACATTTGTAAATGTTCTAAAATGTTTATTTTAGGTATGTTTTTTCCAACTCCGGAGGGAATTAAAAAAAAACCAGGTCAGTTGTAAACAATTTACATGTTAAATGGAAAAACAACTAATCCCATGTGTGTTTGGCTTAACTTAGAGAATTTCCGGGATGCAAATAACCTCTTTGGTATCGCTAGTTTGTATGAAAATGTCAAATTTTTTCTGTTATGACGTTATCGCTAATTCCTGATGTTAATTCTCTTCGGGATTGGAAAAAACACACGTGACGGCAACGTTACATTTGCATAATTTATATTGAAGTAATAAGCCCTCTTGTAAAATTTAATAAAATGGTGAGCCATTAGGGGTCAATTAGCACATGAGTAGCAATTCATGTTACAATTTCAACACAAATTTGAAATTAAAATTTTATGTTTTTCTATCAAAATCAAATTGTAGGTATCCTCCCTTTAAATTACTTCATTTAAAATCATGAATTAAATAGGGAAACAATCAACTCAGTATAAATGTTGTATACAAATGTGGGAATAAAAGTTATTTTTTCCCTAATGATTTCCTATTCTTCTGGGTTCAGAAATATTGACCTGATTTTATCCATTGTTTATACATTCCATCATTCGCTTTATGTTTTTGTTAAGTTTTTTGTTCAACAAAATATAATTTCAATAAAAATTGTTCTGTTTATTTATTTAGTGAATATTTCAACAGTCAACTTTTATTTCTCTATAAAACTAAATTGTATCTATTTGTTTTTGTGGGTGGTGCCTCCCGCTCTCCCACCACATTATGATCGAAATTTCATTTCCAACGATTTTTTATTGTTTTTCAGTCGTTATTTTGCTTTTGGCTTGGAAATTCAATTAAATTGAAAACCAAAAAAACAATAATACAAAAAAGAAAAGAAGAAATTCCTTCGTTCGTCGTGGAATAAAGAATGCTTCCTAGAACTTTTACCAATTTATCACCCATTGTCAGGGAAAACGGATTCAAAGGCTTTATGAAATCCATTAAGTTAAGTCTTCCTGAGTGGTTGGGCTTGGAAGTACATATATATATATAGGTTTCTTTATTTTTCTCGACCGACTTAACAAAGAACTCGGATCCGTTATCCGTGATAAATTCAATGTTTAGTGTGGCAGTGTTTTGTGGGTTTTATTATGGTCAGGATGGTGAAAATTTTAAAAGAAGTTGTGGCTTGTGGAAACTGCTTTTAATTGTTCACGGAAATTGGATTAAGTGTGCTTGTGGGGTTCGTCAAGAAGTTCGGAGAATTTAATTTTCTTTCTTTGTAATAATATAGCTGGTATAAGAAGAAGAAGAAGAAAGTAATTTTAAAAGTTATAAATGTACCTAAGGTACTGTTAGCTCATCGAAGAAAATGTAGCTTGGTTGGAATCGAAAGTTTTGTTATATAACTCCTGAGAGTATAGCCATCAAGCTAAGCAGTAGGTACCTACTTAAAAATTTTCTTTGTGAATCCTTTTGTTATAAAAATAAACCATCAATACTTTCTACCTTCCTTAATATTTGCAGAACCATAAAAACTCTTATATAAGTGCTTTTGAAAGCTTTAAGGTTCCCCCACACCAACGAGAATCTTTCGTTGCGTCGACGAAAATAAGAAGAACAACGTGTTGTTTTCATTGACAAACTCATTTATCTATTAGAAATTTAGTAAACATTCGCCCGTCACAAAACTGAATGACGTTTACAATAAAGTGTTTATGAAAATACAAAAAAGTATTGTTTTACGTAAAAAATGTGTTGAAAACATTTTTAATTACCACTGTTCGTTTACTTCTCTTCTTCTTACCAATTTTAGTTCAAAGTTCTGTCAAAGTTCATATTAAACATAAAACTGGCTCAAATTAATAGAAATTGGCAGATTTTGAAAGCAAACGAACATACCTATTATGTGCTACATTTCGTCCAGTTTTCGTTCACTTTTGTTTTCGTTAGTTAAAGAGCGCTTCGGACTGCACTTTACATATTGAGTGTAGTTTACACTTTACTGCAATTGATGTAATCGTAGTAAGAAAGGTGGTCCCTATAACTGTCAGTTTGACATTTATTACATTATTTTAAATTACCTTAAAAGTAAACGAACCCTGTTGCATGGGAATGATGTTGACTAAATTAATGTGGAATAAACTCAAATTAAAAGAATTGATATTCAACTAAGTTTTGACATCTTTCATGATCATTTACTTTCAACATAATAAAATCGCATAGCAAAAGTGTCATGTAAAACACTTAAAATGTAAATCTACTTAACTTATTTAAAACTCATAAATATATTGAATATATGTATTTGGCTTCAAGTTCACCTGCTCTCTTGTGGTTGTAGTCTGTAGATATATTCAGATTTCAGAATATTCGTTTTCTTTTTAAATATTCAGAGAAAAAACATGACTCATACATATACATAACATTAAAACAGAAAAAAAAGAGAAAATTTTGAAGGATATTTCATGCAAATATATGTAGCATATTCCCAAAACCAACCTCCTCAGATTTTAACCGTCAACACTACTGACAGACAGACAGACAGACACTTCATTCCTTCAGAATAATGACTGTGTTTATTTAAACCACAATATCCCAACAGCATTTTTTTTTAAATCCATTCCTACATCAAAAGCAGACGAAAGTTACACTCCAAACGAGAAGCATTAATGATAAAAATATATACACAAATATACAAGGATAGACTCTTATACAAAAAAATAAGGATGCACTTGAGCTGTGAATGTTGGCATTTGATATGCAAAACATTCAAGGATAAGAGTTCAAATCGCGAGAATATATTTAAATAGTATACTGCACTGCAATGTGACAAATAGGGTCATTGGCTTATGCCAAAAATCATGAAAATAGAAACAAACCAAATGGGATGGAATAGAGTAGAGTAGAATTTTACTAGTTTTCGGAACAAATACATATTATAGCTGTCAATCTAACTGTATGGGCTCCTTAGAGCATTCCATATCTCCAAGAGACAATTGTGTCCCAGATATAAGAGAAATTAACAGTTAAAACCCTGCATTTCTTACCATAAAAGTTTTTGTACTACATACATACTTATATCTGAAAATCCTATACCAATTCTTTCTGACACTTAATACCCATTCGAATGTGACAAATAATGTGCTCTGTGCTAAGGCCTTACTGATGCTTCCTGATATCTGCGAGAGATCGTATCCTTTTTGAAAAATGTGAAATGCAATTTAACACATCCATTTTCTGCCATAGAGGGATTTTCGTTTTATGGTAGCTTTGTATAAATATACATATAATACAACCCCAGAGAAAAATACAATTTCAATGGAAGATATTTCCTTCTTGTGATTGTCGTTTTGGTTCTCTTTTTGACTCGACTTGAAAATTCTTTTCTTTTTGTTGTTTTTTTTTTGGCAAATTGCATCGTTCATCTCTCTAGGGTTGTCATCGGTTGACAAGTGAAAAGCTGTTATACGGTTTTAAAATATGACCACAGTGTGGTGTGTTGACTTTGAGGTGAATTACATTGGTTTATTTTCCACTTGAAATAGCTTTATTGTTTTCTTCTTCTGGGAATTTCAAAATCAATTAAATGGGAGTTCTATCTATATATGTATTTATTTAAGTCTGATAGGAATTCTTTTGAAAAATTAACAAAATATAACCCGAGGACTATTCATTTTGAGAATCATTCTTTCACGATTAGGTCTGTTCATGAATTTCGAATGTAAATGTTATTTTAAAATAGTAAATCATTCATTCGTTAAGTCATTTAAGGCAGGCTTATATACTTTAGAAAATAATATCTCGATATAATTTCGTTAAATTTTACTCTCACTATAAAATATGAACTAGATAACTAATCAAAAAATTATATTCTATTTATTGCAGGTTTGCAAAGCCCTCGGCATAATATGTGAAATGGAATATTTCGGTCTCGAACATTGGTTGCCAAATCAGAAGGAAACACGTCCCCGCCAATGGATCAATCTTCGCAATCGCCTTACCCAAGATGGCAGCTGCAGCAGTGGCATTCAGCTAATGTTAGCATTACGTGTTAAATTCTGGGTACCAGTGCATTTTATTCTTCAAGAAAGTGTCCGTAATCTTTTTTACATGCAAGCCAAGGTGGATCTACTTGAAGGTCGACTTAATGCCAAAGATTGGAATAATGCTGCAAAATTAAGTGCACTCTTATGTCAAGCCGATAGTATTCGATTTAATGATATGTCATTAAAATCAAAATGCCCCCTACGCATGAAACGGGAACAACAAGAACAACTTCTTAAACTTATCCAACAACAACATAAGGAAAAGAAAGAGAAGGACTATGTGTTTACATTGAAAAAACGTCGCCTTTCAAAACAAAAATCCTGTGAAAATATTGACAATCCACATCATTCGGTCAATCATCATAGTCATCCGCATATAGCCGTAGGTGTTCATCATTCGATAGCTTCAACTTCATCATCATCAAGTCCCGCTATTAGTACACATCCGCCTTCGACTGCAGCATCAGCAACAGCAGCAGCAAATACATCCGCATCGTCATCATCAACATTAGCTTCATCATCGTCATCATCATCGGCAGCATCATCAGCAGTATCAAACAATTCAACGGATGCATTAAGTGTAGAAAATTTAATGGTAACATCACCACTAAAAATTTACGAGGACTATATCATAAGGCCAGCAAATGATACCAACGGTGAGCTGCCCGATGAGTTTCTTCGTCAAATTGCTGTCGAACATGAGAAACTAGCAAGGTTGAATATGCCACCGAAATCAGCAAAGTACTGGTTACTGCAGGAAATTCAAGAGCTGCCTGGCTATGGGGAGGAGATTTTTAGTGGTGTTACCACAAATGAGAATCCAGTGCGTTGTGATATTGCGGTAGGTGCTCATGGCATCACGGTTTGCACTGGAGATGAGAAAAACAAGTAAGTTTCATTAAAAAAAAAACTCTCTAATGAAAAACCCAACATAGCATGTACTATACAGTGTGTTTGACAGTAAAATATACGGAAGTCTTAAATTATATAGGCAAACAGTGATTTCATAAACTGTCAATTTAGCCGGGTGGTAGTTAAAAAGAACTTTTGACATATGGCGAAAAAGAGGTGGCCATGAAAGTCATCTCTTTCTCGTCATAAAGTGGGAGTGAGTAAAAGTACAGAGAAGTCAAAGAAAGTCGGCGAGGCAGTCCAATGTGAACACCGTCTAAGAATTCAAAAACACTATTTTGTTTTAAATTTTAAAACATAAATGGAACTGTTCGTTACTTTTCATCTGACAGGTGTCTTTTTGAAAGCTAACTGTTGCGCTATCATAGAAATGTCATGTCATCATTCACTCGTTAAATATTTCAATTTCTTAGCCACACTTTGGTCAGTATATTAATGCTCTTTTAACCATAGAAATGGTTAGGTGAAAATAAATTTTCTTTCTTTCATATGGCAATGTTATTGATGTGAAACCGCACCTGTCATCGTTCGTCCTCTGTTCATCCTCAATCATTATGGCCATTTGCTACTGGTTTGACCAGAATGGATAGCATAAAACAGCAACAATCCGGTCTCTAACCTTGTTCCTTGCAAATCCGTATTTTGCACTTTTGGTCGACTCGTTCAACAGCTTCTTTGATTTATTCAATTTCTCCAACTTCCATTTTTGGACAAGAAACGAATAAAGAAAATGCTATGGTCGATGGCAGCATATACGAGCATGATGATATTCCTTTGGCATGGAATACTACTGGATATGGGTGTCTTTCTCTGTAGGGAGATTATTAATGCGAACATGTTCCTGATTATATAATAAAGGTATACCTATATATAGGCTTAACTGATTTGGAGAACGGGGAAAACAAAAAAAGTAGAACAGGACGTAGGTATACATTTTATAATTTCCCAATTGACCCTATTTATTTATAATTTTCCTTGTTGACAAGTTTGATGGATTGAAACGTGTTCTCGGACAGAGGTGTGTCATATTTTTATGAAAGAAAATTATTATGCATTATTTTCAGGTTATTGAACCAATGAGTACTGTTGAATTTGAATCCTGAGGGATTGGATTTTATTGTTTTTTTTTCTGAATAGCTCAGCAGGAAGAGTATGTTCCTCTTTATGTATTTTTTTTTGTCGTGTTGACTTTGGTATTTTTTTAATAACCAGCAAATTGCCCCCATTTATCATAAAGCACAACATAACTTGAGTTGGGATGCCACATATTTCTCTTTCAGGCAAAACTTTTTTCAAATAAAAATAATTTCATCTAAATGTATTTTTTTATAAGTAGGTATGCATACATATATATTCTACATAGACATACCTATATATCCACTATACATCGTTCATTCAACAACCACTGTGGGGAATTATCAGGATAAAAAAAAAGAATCCTCAAGCTATGGCTATGACACAGAGAGCTTTGAATAAGATAAGTGTGACAACAAGACAAAAAATAAAGATTTATCTCGTATATAGCTATATACAGGGGAGAAATTCTGCCCCATTTGACCTTAAGGACGAATGTTTCTGTCCATATTAAGATGATTTTCCTTCTCTTGTTTTTTTTGTATTTTCCAGTTTTTAGTGCTTATCCTTAAGGTGAGTTTTTTTTTTAAAGATTACTTTTGTGAAGACAGATGTAACTAATGATGTCCTTTGTGCGATTGAGTGATGGAAGTTTATTTTAAATTGTGATCTTTCATGGAAGAGGGGTTTTTTTTTTGTAAGGAAGCATAATGTTAAAACTTTGTAAATGGGATCCAATCAGCACTTTTACGGAGCTGTAATTGGAAATTGCTTTTCAAACTGGAGTTTCAAAAAAACAAAAAAACAAATTGAAAAGAGATACTGGAATGTGAAGACTGAGACCTGTTTATGAGACATTTTTGAGAATATTATGATTCTTTTTTTTTTTATTCACCGATAGTACATTGACATTGTGCTCGATTTTGTTGGATATTTTTAACCTTAATCTTCTTACTTTAAAACTTGAATTCAACATACATTAGTGAATAACTTAAGTGTCAAGTGTTAACTCAAAGATCACCGTGTAACCTGACCCAAAAGACGTTGAACATTAGTTCTATTTGGTTTCTTTTTTTATTAAAATAATATGTTAAACCTTTCAAAATAGCTTAAAGCCCTTCCACACTATCGCACCGTATATTAACACATGTCAAAAAATTTGACATGTATATTAATACATGAGAATTTTTAGAAAAGGTTCTAATTCTATCACACATTTCATCACATTTTTATTGAGGTTAAATTAAAATTTTGTGTGTGGTCAAAAAATGAAGTAATTTCTCTCCCACAAATTTGGCAATTGGCAGTAGAATTGAATTCTTTCCCACTTTCATTTTGACATGTATTAATACTCAGTGGGATTGTGTGGAAGGGCTTTTTAAGGAAGACAGAATTTTTCAAAAAAGGAGAAACTTACAAGAAAGAAAAACTTTCAAACGCATTGAACCGGATTTGTGTATAAGGACGTCAAAATTCAACTTCTCACATCAACAATCAGATTCTATTTACAAGAGTTAACAATTAGCGTTTATTTAAAAAAAACTAAAATTGTATGTACTTTTTTACATAAAATACACCAAAATTACAAATAAAACTCGAAAAAACAAACAAACAGACAGGTATTTCCAATTATTACAGATTTTAGTGTGTAACAGAAATTCAAAACTTTTAAATGTAGTTGGCATTATTTCTCTCTCTCTTTGCAATTTCGGTAAATTAATAGGAATTTGACGCTGATTACACGAGTCTTTTTTTCGCTCGTTTAGTCTTTTTGACAGCTTGTAGAAATGTGTGGTTTCGTTACATACTTCACTCCCCCTACATTTCTACACATTTGGAAATCCAAATCCAAAACAAAGTTGGATCTAGTGTTGTTTTTGTAATACCATGTATTTTCGTAAGCAAATCTAATCTGGTTCGGATCTGGGGGAAAATATAACACAGCTATCGTCCACACTTGAAATTTCATGTTACCGAACAACCCTATTTTTTTGACGTTTGTGATTTTCCAATTGGGCTTTTCCACCAGCCGTCAGTTTCAAACAAGCAAAAAAAATAGGAAACAGCTGGTCTGAACTTGGAGAAAGGTAAACAAACGACAAATATTTTTATAATATAGTGCTTGTTTGTTTTCCAATAAAAACGTATAAAACGATGGTTATAACGCCAATTTAACAAAAAATTAACTTCAATAACTATCAAGCTTATTTATATAAACAAAAATCACAGAAAATATTAAAAATCCACTTTGCACTGAAAAAGCATTTGTTTACATTTCTCCAAGTTCGATATCACATGTTTTGTTTTTGTTGTTTTTAACTGTCAAGATTAGAAAGAGAAAAAACAAAGATAGTTTTTGGAAAAGCCCAATTGCATTTAATGTGGATCCATAATTATTTTTTAAGGCCCATGTATTTATTGCGTTTAAAAAGGTCTGTTTGCTAACTTAAAAATTAATTTTTCACAAATTGGGTTTTATAATTTCCAAATAACCAAACAATGTGTCAGAAAGGATAATTGACGTCTTAGATGTGCAGGAACTAAAACTATATGGACGAACTTTTACAAATCTAAAACTTGCAATCAATAAATTAAAAAAACCTTTTGTTAAATTTTCTAGCTTCTCTTATGTGAGTCATAAAATCAATTACATAGGTAATTTGATATTCTATTGTTGTTAACGTAGCAATATCGAATACATAATAAAGAATATAATTACCCCGAGAACAAAAATGTTACCAAAAGCCCAAAGTTCCTTAGTCCGCATTTATATATTAATGTGGAATATTTGCTTCATGGTTGCTTTGATTATTATTATAGTTCATTAAATTCCGAAAGATTTAGGCATAATATGCCTGGCCTATTATATATTCCACTACAGATTTGCTTTTAAAAATTGAAATATCATGGCAGTTCTGGGAAATTCATTATTATTTAAATAATTTGCTGATATGCCTATTGAAATTTTCTCAAGAGATTGCATGTGGCGCTTGTTGCATATATTGTTTTGTTTCTGTTGTTATTGTGGTTTTGCGTTCCGATTTATTTTCTTCTGTTTATGCAATGAGTGAAATGTGTGAATTTGTAGCTGTATCTATACTAGAGCTGTCATTATACTCAAAATGATAAGAAATGTAATTCTGGGAATGACCAGCTTCAAGTAGTTCGATATATGTATAACAGATGATACTAGTTTTAAGACGGTGTTCGCATTGGACTTTCTCCTCCGGCGTTTTTGACGTCTCCTCTGTATACTTATCTCACTCCCATTTCATGGCAAGAAACCACTGATCTCTATATACACTGGATAGTGTATTCATACAAAATTTTTGAGGCAAAAATATAGTCGTGGCCGGTACCCTTATATAACAGTATAACAGCGGTGCCAGCGGAATGGATGCTACTGGACCTGCATTTTCTTTTATTTTTTTCAATATTTACAGCCGCAATGCTTGCTGACATCAACTGATATCAAATAAATGCTCAATTTCGGCAAATATCTTCAATCTCTTTCTTCGTTTGTATAGAGCGAGATGTGAGGTCGTGGCCGGTACCCTTTAAAAAACTTGCCTCACAAAAATTGTTATACACTATAGGCTATTCACTATCCAGTGTATATAGAGATCAGTGCAAGAAACGAGGTGGCCATGAAGTGGGAGTGAGAATGAGATGTCAAAAAAAGATTTTCCGAGGCAGTCATAATATGGACCCCTATTAGACGGGGTTATGGAGAATACAATTTTATAGCAACTTTTTTTTATCTTTTGTAACTGTCAGATATAATGTTTGTTCCTTATGTAATTGTTTTTATTTAAAAAAAAGTATTTGTACCGATTAGTACCTGCATATATTTCTGCTCCTATCAGAAATAAGTCTTTTTTAAAAGTTTGATTTCCAAAGATTATTTTATGACATTCTAAATTAACTGTCAAATAACCATTACTATATAACATATCTTTCTTCTATTACGACTTTTTACTTATTGTTATTTTCTTTTCTTTACAGCATCCCATTCAGTGCGATTGCAGCAGCTAAATCCTTCCGGCGTACCTTTAAATTAGAATACGTTGACGATCACAACGATCGCAAGGAACTCGAAATCAAACTGCAAAAACATGCAATCGCTGCTGGTCTCTATCGTTCGATAACCGAACGCCATGCATTCTATGTCTGTGATAAAGTACGTGGTGTGGTAACAAATCAATTTACACGTGATCTCAAAGGAACCATTGCTTCGATGTTTAAAGAAGACACAGAGTTAGGAAAACGTTATGTTTTCGATATACAACGCACTTGCCGTGAGGTACACGATCAGGCACGACGAATTCTACACGAACGAGGTATTGAAATAACAGCATCGGCATCAACTAGTACAGCAGATGACATAAGTAGATTGCTGCCAAGTACGGTGAAAGATGGTGCAATTGTTGGTGGAAAAGTTGACTTTGCCATTAAGGAGAAAGAAGAAAGAGAAGCAGCAATTGAACGATGTGTCGATACAAGGATCTCAGAAGCGATGACATGCAAAATTTGCATGGATCGTTCAATCAATAGTATGTTCAATCCATGTCGTCATGTTATGGCGTGCAGTCAATGCGCAGCAAGGTAAGAATTCAAATTAAAAGATTTAAATACGAACCCAAAAAAAAATCTGTCAATGAGCTGTCAAATTATTGTTGAAGCGTTTTGCATGCAACAAGTTATTTATTTTATTATTGTGCTTAAGCACACATACGACTGGTGTTTTTAGTTTTTTTAATCGAGTGAATACATAAATATACATATACAAAACACGATACTATTTTTACGAAAAAAAAGTGTGGCGACACGAGATAGGTGTGGTTCCAGCTTAAAGGTTTTAACTGACTAACGATATCTCCGTCAGAAAGATAATCATCTTTATTACAGAATCCGATGAATGAGCTGCGGGGGGAATCAAAATCAATTTTGACATTTCGTTGACTCCCTCCGAAGCTCATTCATTGCATTCTGTAATCGGGATGAATATATCGACACTTCTGCAGATATCAATTTTTAATCTTTGAAACTACACGATGACTCTAGATGCATGCTTCCCTTCGAAACGAAACGAATACAAATAAGAAGGAAGATTAATGAACACACTAAAAAGAGTCATCGTGTAAAATCTGTACCAATCTGATTTTAAAGGGGTCGTACCTAATTATCATATCAAGCACACACCATCAAATCATGTTAGCTCAGATTTAATACTCGTACAGTAAATTAATATGTAAATTTTCCTATACAAAGAATTTCAAATGTTCTCAATTTCGAAAACATTCTCATTCGTATTTTCGAACGAAAATTTGGCATTTCTACATATTTGTAGCTACATTGAATGTTAAAGTGTAATTGACAGTTCATTTGTTAGATTAGGAAGACTATTTTAGTATATTATGCATAGAATTAAAACATCTCAGTTTATCCATAGAACACTCTTGTATGACAGTTTTATTTTTCTTGTCCATTTCCAGATTGACCAACTGCCCAAATTGCCGAGTAAAAATCACAAACGTAGTCAAAATATTCCTACCACCAGAGTTGCGTGCGAATATGTTGGCCAATAATACCACAACCGGCCCTGATGGAACCGTTATTAATGCCATTAACGATGACACAAATATTGACGATAACGCTGCGCCATCTGCTAGCAATTCACCCACCAATAGTTCAGGCACAGCACCAATTTCGACACCGAAAATTACAGCGGCTGCCTAGAATTGGCTTTGGTCTTGGCTATTTCGAATCTTAGAATGGGTTTGTGTACCAGTTGTATAAAACAAAATAAACGTATTTCTTTGATTTCTTCGAATTCGAATTTGCCATGAGTGCATTCGTTTTGGTTAAAAATTTTATATTCACCACACACCGTGGTAGTTTCAGTCTGAATATTATTTTTTTGAAATTATTATAAAAGTAAAATGAAATAAGAAGAAATCGTAAGAGAACGATGAGAGATAAAGTAAAAAGGAAATCGAAGTAGAATCGAATGCGATTTATCGTTTAATTTTTGCGCTTGAAGATAACCGTGATAACAGATGTGATTTATTAATCTTATTATTATTTTTAGCTTTAATTCTTGTTTATGTTTTTATATATAGTTTTTTTTTGTTAATTTATATTATTTTTATTTTATTCTTGTTTTATTAAGTAGATTGAAGAACAACATAAAACCCTTTAAATTCCTTCAATAGCATTTAAGTATCACTATTTAATAATTCACAGTCAATAATCACAGTTTAAAAAAAAAAAAAAGAAAACAACAATCAATGCAAATTAAATTTATTTGAAAATTAGATGTGAACAAAAATTTATTTAATTTTTACTTTCCATTTGAATTTGAAAGAATGCATGGTATTTAATGATGAAGTGTGAATGAAATTAAACGATGGATGGACGCATATAAAATATTTTAAAGAAAAGAGAAAAACTTAAGAAAATAAATAAATATATATATTTTTTAATATTTAGTTTAAGCTTTGTGTCCCCCTTAAAAAAAACTCAAAAGGGTAAACAAATTATTTTTATGTAAATCCCAGTTACCTTTTATAGAAAAAAATGATAAAATTTTGTATTGTTATAAATATAAGATTCGCCCAACGTAACTTTATTTATAAAAACAAAATCATGTATTTCTAAAATATTAATATTAGTTGAAAAAAAAAATAAATTAAAACATCAACTGAGTGCATTATTTTCCATAAGACTTATTATACTGCAAAAGCTCTGTTCTGTTTTCGATTCTTAATTAGTTTGTTCTTAGACATATTTCATTAGTGAGATATATTCTTATGCAAAAGTGTTAAATTTTGAACCAGTAATACACAAATAAAACTCTACACCATACTAATTGGGTATAGAAATTTCTATAATCGTCTAGAGTATGAGTAGGTATAGTTAAGATTAACACAGTAGAGAGTTATATAACAGAAAAACAAAACGAAAAAACAATAAAATAATTATATTAACTTGAAGAATTAAAATGTGTATAAACTTAATGTTAAATGTACAAAACAAAAGATATGTAAGAAAATAACAACTAAATAACAGATAGATGTTAAAGTAGAAAAATGAATGAACAAAAAAAATAAAATCTACACAAATTAAAAATTATAAAGCTTTCTTTTCATTTGTTTCTTTATTTTGCCCTTAGAAGCCTTCAATGGAAAGGGTCGCACCCATGATCGTCATGAAAGTTACTCACGCTCGTCGGTCGTTGAAAAGTTTTTCTTGCAAATTTAAATTGAAATTATCTAGAAAACCTGCATACCATAATGGTGAATGTACATTAATTTTCATCTGCAAATATTAAGAAAATTATAGCGGGACAGGTTAATGCCATAAAAACAAATATGTGTAAGAGAACCTTTATGAAGATGAACATGTTTCTCCCTTAAGCTACGCGCAAACCGACGCGATGGCGGTGGCGATGGCGATAACAATGTGGATGCCGCACACGTAAATCAATGGAGGGGCACACATCGACGCGATATGTGGATTGCGTTCAAATTCCACTGCTGCGTTCAGTTACGCGACTTTTCTTGAACGCAGCAAGCACCATTTGATCGCTATATCGCCTGAAGAAAAATTGCTGTTCTCCGAGATGAAATTGTTTTCAACCATTAAGGTAGAACCGCACTAAGCGGAACTACACTTCAGCGACACCGTGCGTACTTTCGCATGAAAGTGAACAAAACTTCACGTCGCGACACAGTTGGTCAGATTATCAACTTTATCGCATAGTGTTGCGCCGTGAAGTGCAGTTGTCGCTTAGTGCGATATAGCTCATACAATTTCATACAATAAAGTCGTGAAATTCAGAAATGCACGCTAAAGTGCAGTTCCGCCGAGTGCGGTCTTACCTTTACAATTGGATAGATTGAAATTTTGAATACATAAAGTACATAAACAAACCTTTGTTTCTGTGCAAAATATTGACCGCTCTCTTTTATTTTGATTTTCATCGTCGAAATAATTTTAAAAGTGTCGGTGCTGTTCGGTAATTTGTTTTTGAAATAATCACTATAACATTTTAATAAATCACTATAACATTTTAATAAATCATTATAATAGCTTAACTACGTACATTCAAAACTTTTTGCAAAAAGTACAAAAGTGAAAAAGTACACACATACTCAAGCGATATCTCCTTGGAGAAATTTTTACCAAAACTGCCATTTTGTTGAAAAAATCCTAGCACCATCTGAATGAAAAGTTTTGTTCCCTTAAAATTAAAATTTCCCTCCCTGTGGCGACATATTATTCTGTTAAGCCCGCATCACACGACGCTTGTTTTCCTGCTAGAAATGCTTGCTGGCTTTCGTGCTGGTTTTGTTGGATGGTGTGGTGCTGGATGTTTTGCTGGTTTGAATTCTTCGGCTTCACTCGATGATTGTTTTGGAGCTGGATTCGCTGATAGTTTTTTTGACATTTCCTGCGAATTTGCACAAATTTTCACAATATTTTTCTACAAAAATTTTCACAAAAAATGCATACATCTGATAGAACTAAATATACAAATTAATGAAATCACATTTAATTTTGTTTAAAGTTGAAAAAAACTATTAGAAAATAAATAAAAACGAATTAGAAAAAATGATATTTGAAAATATACGTGTACCTTTTAACGTCTGCTAAATCCAGTAGCAAAACAAGCAAGAAAAATAGCACCGGTTCTAACTTTGAAATCTAGCAGCGCTTCTGTCAAGATAGCCAGCAGTGACGCCATTTTCCAGCTCAATAGCCAGCACGAATTTTTAAACTGATTTTTATGTGTGTTGTTGTTTTACTTTTGCGCAAAAGTAAAAGTTAAGACCGCTTTAACTTTTACTTTTTGTAAAATTTGAGAAAGAAGATAGGATTGCGTAGTACGTTGACAAAAACAAAACATTTTGTTCACTTTTGTACAAAAGTAAGTTCAATGTCCTTATGCCTGTAAAGTTATTTAAAAATTCTTATGAATTTTCTAAAAACATTAAAATTTGGTGTCAAAATATTTACTATAGACGTCTATGAAAGTTTAAAATAAAACATTTAGCCAGTTCAGGTTTCTTGAGATATCTGAGATCTCAGAGATCTCAGCAATCTCAGAAATCTGAACGTAATTCCTCAGTGAGATTCCTCACTTTTCCTGTCAAAAAGCTGAGACTGAAATTTTTTGGATTCGTTTGCTCAATTATTTTTTGTCGCAGTTGATCAATTTATAAAAACGAGATGGAGAGTGCTTTTGACTTCTAAGGAGAAATTTTGTTCAGGTTTCTCCTTCTCCTCAGTGGAGCTGACAGATGTTTGCTCAGTGAGATCTCAGAAACGTGAACTGGCTAATTAAATAACTTTTGACACGCTCTCTGGAGGTAATGGAATTCTGCACTGACACAACAAAGTTAATCAGATAATCAAGTTTTCTCGCTTAGGGCCAGTTTGTTCACAGTGGGTTAAATCTGACCGATGACTTTCACAGCTTCTAACTAAATGGCGCTTAATCAACCAAAATCGGCTGATTAGCGATTTCCATGATCACCAAATTCAATTATGGATTTCTTGAAAAAAAATTTTATTACATGCTCATTGATTTACCAGTTCCAATAATCCTTGATTAAAGATAATCAGCTGTGCTTATATATATTAATGATATAGTAGAAGCGATATCAGAAGTACAAATATCAATATTTGAACATGTGAATAAGTTTGGCCGCAAAGATTTCAAAAAAGATAGGTTTTTTCAAAAGAATCCGTAGACATATAACTCAAAATTGTGCGCTTACAGTTTATAATACTTTGATTCTTCCGCATTTTGATTATTGCTCGTCGATTATATATGTAAATTATTGTGGCGGTGGCAAAGACAAAACACTTTGAACAATGTTAAAACTCAATAAAGACACAACTTATTTATTAACGATACGTTTTATATTGTTTATTGAACGTAAAAGGTTATAATTATTAGTTTACAAAAATGCGAAGGCAAATTTTATTGTTAACAAGTCAAAGGCAGAAAATATCCTTTTTAATAAAATGGTTGAACAAAAAACTTGTTAGAGCACGAACGGCAAGTTAAACCAGTTAAGTTAAACGCAAGTTTTCAATTTGTATTTTGTTCCTCTTCTCACGAAATCTTTTTTACGACTACATTTTTCTACTGCCCTAGCTGTCAAACTCATCATATCGTTTTGTCTCTTTCTCTTAACAATATACATGTACTATAGTGAAAATATTCGAAAATAACAAATTTTGCAAAATAGGGCGATGAGAACCTATTCTCAAGTGTGAATACAGAACTCCAATACAAGAAATGCTAACAAATCTCGGATGGTTAAACATTGAACAGCGATTAAAATTTAATGCACTCGTCATGATATTTAAGATTAAAAACAACTTATATTCTATATACCTACAACGTAATGTAAGTCTCATAACAAACGCTTTTTATAATTTAAGATATGCGGGAGATTTTAGATTACCACTACATAGAATAGCTGCGGCACACAAAACAACCTACTTTATAAAGGATTGCAATTATTTAATAATCTACCTATAAACCTCAAGACTGAAACAAATATAAATATATTTAAATCTTTATTAAAACCTTTATTAAAAAATAATGTAAAATAAAATGATAACACTAATTGTAGTTATAAAGGCTTAACTACATAAGCCAAAAAGTACTGAAGTACAAAAGTAAAAATATTTTTTTTACCGCTAGCGCCGTTGTTTTGTGAAAAAGAATACACAAATTTGTTTTTAAACCAAAATTTAAGCTTTCTGCATCATTTTTATAAGTTTTCCAGTCAGAAACACTATCCTAAAATGAGTTTGAAAATTTTCACTTTTGCACTTTTTCACTTTTTTGGCTTATGTAGTTAAGCCTTAAGTATCAACTGATATGTTAAGAGTTTTTCAATCTAATAAATTATACAAAACAAAAAAACAAAAACAAACTGGCCCTTAGTTCTCCTTCAGTTTCCTAGAAATAATAGGGGTATTCCCGATCCGATGCAAACTGGTTTTGCATCATTGCAAAAGTGCAAAGTTTTTTTTTACAATGGGGTTTGGTATAGCAATTTTACACTTTTGCATTTTTGGAATGATACAAGATCAGTTGCATCGGATCGGGAATAGCCCTTATATTTATGAAGCGTTGCGTCGGTTGTAAAGTTCTATTGAAGTGCAATTCCAAAATGTTTAAAAAGAAACAAACAAAATGAAAATATTTAACACTTCCCTTCTTGTATGATTGTTTATATTTTTTTTAAGACACATATCATTTTAAATACATTTTAGAACAGAATCGCTAGTGCATGTTTCCACAGTCATTTTAGTTAAACCGTGACTACGGAATGAAGAAAACCTTTTGCAGTTCAATCTACCCTTACCTCACTCACACAATAAAAAGTTTTGCATTCTGAGTCCAAGAATTTTACTCAAATGTAGTGCATCTGTGGATTTTGGGTATGGAATCTATCCTTCTCGTTTTTACGCACATAATATCTTCCTGCCTCATTGGATGCATCTTTTAGTAAAATTTCTGTTAAAGCAGGCAGTTATAAATCATACAAATTGTTTGAAATGTGATTCATTTAGCCAGTTCAGGTTTCTTGAGATCTCTGAGATCTCAGCAATCTCAGAAATCTGACGTAATTCCTCAGTGAGATTCCTCACTTTTGCTGTCAAAAAGCTGAGACTGAAATTTTTTGGATTCGTTTTCTCAATTATTTTTTGTCGCAGTTGATCAATTTATAAAAACGAGATGGAGAGTGCTTTTGACTTTAAAGGAGAAATTTTGTTCAGGTTTCTCCTTCTCCTCAGTGGAGCTGACAGACGTTTGCTCAGTGAGATCTCAGAAACGTGAACTGGCTAATTTTCTCCAATTACGTTACAAAGAGAGGCAAATTACAACAACTTAATGAAAACAACCCAAGTGGCGTTTTCATGAATTGTTTCATTATTGTGTATCCCACTTAAATAAATTCTTCTTCGTACTTAATTTAGTGCCATCTTCATTCTCAACACACTAAACTAAAAATTCGCAATATTCGAAACAGCAATGGCCGCTTCAAATTTCGAATAACTAATTTCGAAATCCTTTCACGAAAAATAAACACAACTTTTTTTACAACTTTCTCACAGGTGCGCGAAAGAGAAACCACTATTACCCGGCGCTTAAAACAAACTACACAAAAAAGGCCAACTATACGATTCCTATTCAATCCATTTGGCCTACAAAAAAAATCTGACATGACAGAATATAATCCAAGATGGACGACTTCAAGAATCTGCAGAGTATCGTTCGTTCGTTGGTTTTTTTCTTTCGTTTTTTAAACCAACAATTAAACTAAATAAATCGGTTTAATTGAAATAAAACAAAATCTATCAAGTGTGAGTGTTGCATGAATAAAATTTTATACCATCAAATCAATTGTGTAGAAAGTTATTAGCTGAGGAAAAAAAACTACAATCGCGAGTGAAAAAGCAAGCAAGCAGAAAAAAAGCAAAGAAGAAAAAATTCCCATTCATCCATCAATTCTTTTTTTTTTCTTTTGTCAAAACTGATACACGGCGAGTTTCTATCCATCTCCATTGCCTGCCCTGTCGTCTTTTCGTCATTCACGTCGCTGTCGTTATTTCTCTCGTCGTCCTCGTCAGAAATAAAGTGTTAAACTAGCCGCTTGTGGTTTGTTTTCCTTCGAGAATCCTTACCGAAACCGAATCCCCGCAGTTGCCGAGATCGAGTTTTCTTCTGGACGGTTGTCGGGAGCATTGTTGTGGTGATTTTCGTTTGTCCCATGGTCCGAAATTGCTAAATCCTCAGGGAAATAATTCAATTTTATGTGAAAATCCAGGAAAGTGTTGTTGAAGAAGAAAGTTTATTTTTTTTTTAAGTGAAAATGCAAAATTGCTCGACAGGAATTTTCCAATTCGACATGAAGGCGAATGAAAGTCTGACAAACTGCGGATAGTCCGTCTGTCTGTCGTGGTCATCATAAATTTCCAAAACAAAATCATTTAATCCACATCGAAAAGGCTTCTCGCGGAGTAAAATAAAACAAAACAAAATAAAAATTTAATTTAAATAAAATTACATTATCGTCGTTCGTCGTCGTTTGGAGAGCAGTTCTGGGCTGGGCTCTGTATCGGTATCCACTTCACCTCCGCCCCCTACCTCCTCTCCTCAGCACTCGCGTCAACACAAAATCCACTCAAACAAGGACTGAGGATTATTACTCTACCTCTTGCCGCGGACGACCCTTATTGGATTATAATTAAATTCACGTTTACGCGTTTTCTCCTCCTCGTATTTCGGTTATTCCTCCCCCTGTAGCACCTGCAACTTGCAACCCGTTCTTTTGCACCCCTTCTCCTTGGCTTGCTTATTATTGAGAGTGTGTAGCCTCGTATTTGGATATAATCGCTCGCACGTCGCACCTACCTTGATTCACCTTGATATCCTTGGTTTCAAATTCGCTTGCCGTCGTCGTTGTCGTCATCATATCGTTGTCTCGGAGTTGTGTGATCTGATCCGAATTTGAACGGCTACGCACATATTTTAGGATTATACCTACTCTCGAAAGAAGCTGAAGCTGATTAACCAAAAAGGGGGAATCGATGCGAGGAATCTACCTAAGTAGACGCTGAGGATCTTCCATTAAACATCTTTTGTGGATAAAAAAAATACATCGAGAAAGAGGTGAGTTTCAAATGAAATTGTTGATTCATAATTTCTAGATTAAGGAGTTACCTACATATACGTATATCCATATCTTTGAACCATTTTACATGGTTGTTGAGGAAGAGCATTCTACATTAGGGGCGTATTTCACGGATCCCAAGTTCGAAGTTTTATTAGTAAAAATGCCGACACACTTGACCATTAACGAGTTAATTGGGTTTATACACGTCTCCATTGACCTTCCCGTACTCGTTAAACCATTTACTTCTTCTGATCAACCGTAAAAGCCTTCGGATTGTATTTTTTGTAGATAACTAGAAGAAATCTCCCAGATAAAGTTAACTTCAAAGAAGTTCAGGAGTTTCTTGCTCATTCACCCAACTTTTGTCTTAAACTGAAGGTAGCAGGTTAACAAACCTCTTCTTATCTTCTTCAGTTTAAAACGTTTTTTCTCTGTTTTTTTTCTGAAATTCCCTTGCTGAAATGGAAAAAGTTACTGCAAAGTTCCCGAAAACATCTTGGTGTTTGGATGTTTCTCATCTGCATTAATGATATGGAAAAAGAGTTAAATTTTTCATATCTTAAGCTTTTTGCAAACGATGGTCTTTTGTGTATTTCTGGTCATGTGTGTGAATAAGTAGTCTTAATGATGTCCTTTCTGCAATAAATAATTGGTCTGATATTAAATATGGAAAATTCAAAGTGTCTGCTTTTGAACGTGTTATTTCCTTGAAATTCCCTTGAAATTGTGTTCCATATCAAATACCAGAGAACAGCAAGATGTCAAAGATCAATCTTCAATAATATATTGAGGAGACATTGCACTGCGACCGTAGTCCGTGGCGTAATGGTTAGTGCGTGGGACTGTTACGCCGAAGGTATTGGGTTCGATTCACAGCTTATGCCACTTTTAATCTTTGTTAAAAACAACTTGCCAAGGTCGGAAATAGATTTAATTTGCTTAGAAATAAATTTATAAAAACATTACAATTTGGCAATCTACTTTATTTATTTATATAATCTCTTAAGCTAAGATAGTATGGATATCACTAAAACCGCTTTGCTGATATGAAACTTAAATATTTAAGTTCAACTTTAAAGCTTATATGCTATTATAATTCCTCTGAGTTGATTGTCACAAATACATTCATATGAAAGTACTCATTAAGGTGGTTTTAAGATTTTAAAATATTTGCTTTTCAAATAATTATATCCTTGCAATATAATAACCTTCATTTTTAAAGTTAGGATATTAAATTAAATTAACAAAAACATAATAAAAATGAATTTAAAGTAGGTTAACGAACACACAATTTATTGCATATATCGTGCCACGATTAATAACTTTCCCCGCATTGAATAAAGCTCTGCGTTCGCATGTTTGCGTGTAGGTAGAACTAAAAAAAAAATTCTGCTGCTATAGATGTTGCTGCCGCAAGCAACCTTATAAGAATTATTACAAAAAAAATTATAATAACAACAGCAAAAAAATACATTATTTGCCATGCCATATATGTCTTATATAAGCGTTGCCAACAAGACCTCCTCATCTATAGACACCATCAATAAAATTACAACCCATAAAAAAAAACCAGTGTATTCATGCGATTTTCAAAATCCAACAAAAAAAAGTAATAATAAATTCTTTAAGTACCTACCTACATACGAGTATAGCAAATATGAACTTTTTTTTGTACATACATATGTACATATATATGTACATTTAATTCCTATTATAATATTGTATCTGCGAGTATTCCTGTTTACACTCTGATAATAACGGTAGCTCTGTTGTATGCAATGCATTTTTTTATTATAAATAAACATTATTATGAAAAAAATTGGGAAATAAAAATTTTAATGCCGACAGTTCCTTTTTGTTTATCAACATAAAAAAAAAGAATTTTAACAACCTTTTTGATGCGCCAGTTTTACCATTGACCTTAGAATGTGACCTTTATTGGGTGAATACAATGTATTTAGCTCGTTGCACTGTCAAAGTTGAAAAAGTACGAAAATAATATACCTACAGCACGACAATGCGAAGCGGTAGCTGTATAGAAGTCTAGTCAGCTTTAACTTTATTGCTACAGCTATGTACATCTCATTGTGTTCACCCAGTTATTCCGAATTTCAAATAAACTTTGTTCAATTAGCTTGTTCAATAAAATGTTGATATAGGTAGGTACCTTCTTTACCTACATACATATGTATGCATAACAATTTGATTTTAAGAGTCAATTTTGTCTAAAACTCTCCACGGCAGTAAAGCAAATCTACGTTATTTTAAATCTCAATCTCATTAATGCAGCTCTTACATCCAGCCAATTTAATTAAAACAAATGTACTGTAATGAAAATTGAATATGTAGGTATACTGGAAAACCACTTTTACTTTTGAAATGGCCGTTCGAACTAAAATCTTCTTAATCCACGTCAGGCACTTTTCAGGAGATACACAAGAAGGATTTAAAAAGTTAAATGTTGTTTAAATTCAAATTGAGTTGGTTTTGAGAAAAGAATAACTATCTATTTGAATTATTTAAATTCGATTAGATTAAATGTTTTTTTATTTTAATTTGCTGCATATTTGTTTGAAATTTTTAAAGCGTCAAGTAATTTCAATTTAGATATGAAAATGGAACGATGGTTATTCACTATTCACAATGTCATAAGTGGGTTTGAAAACAATGAACCGGTGGTGGCGATATTGAATTCTTGGGTTTTCTCCAAAATCTGGCACAACGTACAAAATTTTATCGATATTAAATTTTAGAGGCATTGTTAAGAATTCATCAAACCAACTTCTTAAAAAAAAAAACTATGATAGTTGGAAGGCGACGTAAGTGGTCGTACGAAACGAAACGAATACAAAGAATTCATATCAGGTGCCCATAATTGAGGTTTGCTTCGTTTCGTCTAGTTTTCGTTAACTTTTGCTTTCACCGACCGCTCACTTACGCATGAACTGTGAGATTTCTGCAATTGATGTATGTATCGCAGATCATCATATATTCGTACGTTTCATCCTCGAAAACAAAGTTGCTTACACTGTTATTTTTGGAATTTGGTTTCAAAATCTATTTCACTTGGCGATGGGTGGTTGAAACTCCAGATTGACGTGAATCGGTTGCTGATTGGTGAGATCTTGATCATCACTATTAAAAATTAAGGCTCAATGACATAGAATGTAGGTAACGTTCTTCGGGATAGACTGTAACGTTCACTTTTGATTGAATCTTCTATGCATAGTTGTTGATCGGATAAGAGCTTCATTAAATATTCGTAAACTCAGATTGCTATTAAACAGGTAGTCATCCGGAGTCGATGATGGCTCCTCTTAAAGTACTAGGTCTGTTTGGTTTCTTTTTTAAGAAAAAAAGTGTAAAACCTGTCAAACTTTGAAAGAAGGAGAAAATACTCTCAGAGAGGGAGAACTTGTCCAAAAGTTAACAAACGCACTGAACCACTTTTTGTATAAAATGTCAATTTTGTGTACAAGATGTCAAACATTGACAAATCATTTTGAACCCTGTCGAACGAAAATGTAACACCGGTTTTGATGAACTTATCTAATTCTTCATCAAGTGAATGAAGACAATTAGCCAGTTCAGGTTTCTTGAGATCTCTGAGATCTCAGCAATCTCAGAAATGTGATGTAATTCCTCAGTGAGATTCCTCACTTTTGCTGTCAAAAAGCTGAGATTGAAATTTTTTGGATTCTTTTGCTAAATTATTTTTTGTCGCAATTGATCAATTTATAAAAACGAGATGGAGAGTGCTTTTGACTTCTAAAGGAGAAATTTTGTTCAGGTTTCTCCTTCTCCTCAGTGGAGGTGACAGACGTTTGCTCAGTGAGATCTTAGAAACGTGAACTGGATAAATCTGAATCGATATTTTGTAAATTCATAGCCGACATCAAGTAACAGACACTGACAGCTGTGTATTTGATAGTTCTTACACTCCTTGCACACAGAAATTTGTGTAGCAGAAAATTGCAAGTTATCCAATGGAGGGGAAATCATTTGCTGTCTTATTAAGCTCTCTCGTTTTTGAGTTAACAAACAGGAATTTATGACAATTTGTGAAAAGTTGTGAAATTTTGCAAGAAACCAAACAGAGCTACTGATATTAATGATGTTAAAGGTGTACTTTCCGTCAATGGCACTATGATATTTAATTTTAAGTACCTTAAGATCAATTGTGACCCCATTAAGACCTGGATGAGATAACTTGTCCTGCTTTTCGTTAAAATTTATTTCGTTAAAATCTAACGATAACAATGTTAAAAAAAAAATGAGGGCATAGAAATCTAATGTTTTGAATGCTGCTTTGCTGTCTGATATGCTGACCATGCCTTGATTATGGTAGTTTTTTTTTGAGATTTAATTCCAGATATGTATTCTTTTTTGAGAATTTGGTTCATTGCTTTTTTCTTGAAGATATAATTTTCAATAATCATGCAACCTGTTGGAGTGTCAGGAAGATTCCTTATATACTGTAGGCTTGGAGATGGAAAGAATTTGGACATTTTCCCGTCTCAGTGTTTCCTCCTTAATTCCATCATTAATTCTATCTTCTGGGACAACATGTAATGGGTTTAGGTGATGGATAACTTTTTTTGTATTTTTTTATATACCTATTTATTTATTAAATGCCTTTTATTTGAAGATGTTTGGTATACACCTCCATTATTTGCCTGCAAGTCTCTTGAATATGGTAAGGACAGACAATTATTTCAAAATGTTTGTTCCAGACCAGTTTACTATCGATTTTATTCCTAGATATTTTATCTCTCTCTTCGTTTTGATTACTTCGCCAGCTAATCGGATAGGTGTCATGTTGGCAGAAGCCTTTTTTTGGTTTGGTTGCACGGTAGTGGCTTTTTTGGATGTTTGAACGTGTAATTCTCGTCCTACTTACCCGCATGATTTTTGCCGCTTTGCAAATTCAACGAGTCCAAGTATGTTAACGGATATGATTTGGTTTCTCTATCATCCTATCAAACAGATTTTTTGTTTGAGCATATCCTAGGAACTTTCTACGGCAACACGTTGTAATCATCTTTCTCTTCTGTGTAGACATATGCGCTAATAATGAATAGATGATGGACGTTGACCTTAATACGGATCGTCGTGACTTTGTAATTCATTGTCCTTTTGCATATAAAGTGGATCATGTGTTCATTCGGGACTAATAGTTCTACTCTCACAATAAATTAAATGTTTTTTTGTTTTTTTGTGAAATAGGCTAGGATCTGATCTCCAGACCTCCAGACCTCAATCGGTCATGACAGTCTAATGACTTAATCATTACGTCACATAGCACTACTGTAGTGAAGTTTACTTATATAAAATTTTGCAAATTTTACAAATCGGAAGGGAATCTTTCATTCAAATGTAAATAAGATTCGATTTGCTTTAACCTAGATATGATTTTTAGGTAGTAAAAGCCTGTAATTCACTAAATTGACTGAAATCAATATCCTGACTACCCATACCGCAGAATTATTTAATATCTAATCATGTTTTTCCATTTTTTCTAATATTGTAATGAAAAAAGATTAATATGTTAACATCAGCAAGAATCAAGCATATGAGAATAAGCCTACAAAAAATTCTACGTTCTTCATACCTTGTAAATTTTATTTTTAACAAATCAAATTTTTTTTTTGTTATACATATTTCAATTTTCAATGGCAACTCTGCCAGCAGCTATGTTGTACATTTCTACATAATATGCACATAAAAAAGCAGAAAATATTAATTAAAATAAAAAAAATGAAGGAAATTCACCAAAGTTAAACAAAATAATCGAAACAATAATGCAATAGCTTTTACAGATCAACCTTTACAAAGATATAATCCGCTATATGAACAATGGACGGACGGCCGAATGAACAAAACAGTCCTCAACCAAACAAATATGCATCAATGTGCTGCATATGCAACTTTGTGCAGCAGCACCTAAAAATGCACCAAAAGTAAATAAATAAATAAATAAATATATCTATCTATCTATATATACGTCCATAGAATTTAAGCCCCCTTTAGAATCCATCCATTCGTTCATCACTGACTGTCACCATGCAGATAGACAGAAATACAGACAGATAGAAACAACGCAAGACATCGCCAAAGCTGCTGCTGCTGTTGCTAGTGCCGCTGGCAGTAGGAGAAATTTCATAAAAAAATATTCAAAATAGCAATTCAATGACAAAAGTCTGGAAATCCCTCCAATCCGGGGGCCCTTATCCTGTCATCCAAGTATCCCAAGTATACAATCATCCATCTAACCATTCATCCATCCGCATCTGTCTATATCTTTATATATATTTTATCAGGCTATCGAGTGGATGGAGAGGGGGTGTGTATTGGGTTTCGACTTTGTTTTCAAAGTGCACTCCCATTCCTAGAATTTGTTTGTTGTACTTTTTTTTTTCCGTTGTTGATGGTTGTTGTTGTTGTAGTTGTATTACATTGAAATGACGAACCAACCAACCAACCAACGGACGGACGTTGGCTTTATAACAAAATTACTGTGTTACAAGAGTTTTGTGAATTGCAAAAATGTTCAATTTGAGTGCCGGAAAAATTGTGAATACACATTTGATGGGAGAAAGAGAAGTATGGCAAGAGGGTGGGAGGTTGAAGGTGGGTGGGTGGGTTAGTTATATTCTGTGGTAATATCTTGCCTCCTTGAATGTCTTTATGTTGGGGGGATTTAAGCAACCTGACGGACGTTACACCGGATAAGGTCTAGTTTTTCCATCCAAAAAGCTTACCTACATACACAAAACTATATATAACTGTGTTATGTTTAATTCTTCATGGTTGTTTAAAGTTTTTGTTTTTCCTTTTTTTTTTAATTTTGTTTAATAAAAAAAAAAGATAATGTCTACCTATGTTGTTTTTGAACTTTCATCATAAAAAAAAGAAGTGAGGTTTTGTTGGGGATTAAGTGCTTCCTCGAAAAAGTTATGAAACAAGAAGAATTTATGTTGCTTTATATATAGGTACCTACCTATCTACACTATGAACTTTTCATAGCACTAATAAACCAAGTCTATGCGGAAAGAGTTGCTACTGAAAATAATAAATTAAATAGTTTGTTTTCGTTGAATTTTTTTTTTTTTTATTTTATGCAATTTTACTGTAGAGATGAAAAATTTGGATTTCTATATTCACGAAAGTTGATGTTGAATACAAAAAACTCTTCACTGTTGATGGGGATTATAACAGTCTTCTTCAGAATTTGTTTCATAGTATTAAAGTGTGAAGTTAAATTTTTACTGCAAAGGAATGTTATTGCAAGTTTTTGTTGATTTGTAAAGAGTAGATTATATATTTATACAAAAATGCAAATAAAATAAAAAACTTAAGCTAAAACAAAAGAAATCAAGTAGCAATTAATTAAAAACCAATATAAACCGGTTTTTTGTATTTTTATTTGGTATGAATATTGACAAACTGTTTTTTTTTTGTGAGATCTTCAACTTTATGTACGTAAAATTAGCATTACCAATAAAATTTGAAAAGCTCGTATATTGGATTATTTTTCGTGAAAAAAAATTGTAATTCAATTTGGAGATTTGCATTGAAATAGAGAATGACGTTATAATGTGACTTTTTTCAATAAAATATTGATTCACAGCCGGAATGACACCACCTTCAATAAGGGCTGATCGACTTATGGTAGATTGTACGAAGTCTTCACGTCCCAAAAGGGCTTTTGAGATCTCCAGATCAAACGACAGTATCATGGATGTCCCAGCGATGTAATTTCAGTAGATCGCTTAATACTTTTCCGATCGAGTCTCTAATAACCTCTTGCGAATTCCTATGTCACCAGCATCAAGTATTGAGAAACATTGACAATTTTGCCAAGAAGTAATCAGAAATTGGGTCTCTGACGTGCATGGATAAACCAAAACGAAGCCCCTAGTTTGCCAATGAGTGTCGTCAAGAATCATGTAGCTTAACAAGATGTATACAAAGCGGCGATGCATAGAAGAGCCAAAGCTATTCGTGAGCTATACGTGGTGAAAGCAAGGAGTATGAGAAGCGCGAGTCATAGAAAATAGAGGTATGTCGTAGCAGAAATGAAGTTCAGAAGATTTACGAAAAAGTAAAAAGAACACCTTAAGGTTATAAGCCCAGAACCATAGCGTGCAAGGGCGATCATGCGAACATATCGTAGTAGAATCGCAGTCTTTTCCTAGGTTTTGGAAAAATTATTCCTGTAACGGCGATGATGAATCGAATTCCACTGATTGTACCATACAATCTAGACGACATATGAGGCGCTCAGCGCCAAAACGGCCTAACCCCAAAATTTTCGAACTGAGATAAATGAGTTTAATAAGAGAAGCTTATTTGAAACAATTTTTTTTTTTATTGTCATTAAAAGTTAAATAAAAATTGTTTATTATTCTTGTTTGAAATAATTAGGTAATTGTTTAAAGAGTCATTGTGTACTATTGACCTAACTTATGCAAAGTTTTTTTTTGAAAATTATATTTCATCTAAGCAACCTAAACCATTTTATCTTCTAGCCTTTTTGATGTTTTTTTTTATACATTACAAACATTTTTCCGCAATAATAACAAAACTATTCTACATAGGGCTTCGGTTTTTTTTATAGGTAATATGTAAATGATTGAATTGTGGTTCGATCTGCGTATTTAGTTAATTTTTTTGGAAATGTGGGTAAGGCCGTTTTGGCGCTGAGCTCCTCATATATACCAAGAATTTCGACCACTCAATCTTGACAAAGTGAAGATAGGAATATTTAAACTTAAGTCAAATAAGGCTGCTGGAGATGATGTGCTTCCTACCGAGCTATTCAAAGCGGGGGAAAGACAATTGGATATGAGTAAGCACAAGCTCATCTGCAAAATATGGTCGGTGGAAAAAGTAAACCCTCTGAACTGCGTCAACTACAGAAAAATCAGGCTCCTTGACATCGCCAGCAATATCTTTTCTGCGGTGCCATGTGAACCCGCAGGCATTCATCAACTTGCTGTTTGATTTATAACATTGTGACCTTAGGACAGAAAAGTCCACCAACGATGAAATATTCACATATTGTCCAATCATAAAAAAAGGCGGGAACCTCAAATCGACACCCAGAACCTTTTCATCGATTTCAATGCAGCGTATAGAGACGAGCTATATGAAGGATGGTGCCTAGTTTTGGAATTCCTACCAAACTTTTCCGTTAATATAGAATGACGATGGAGAACGCACGCAACTCTATCAATGTCATTAAATAGATACTTCAAGCATAAGTTTAATGTCAAAAGTGGATTTAGATAAGGCGATTCGCTGTAATGAAACTTCTTTAACATCATTCGTGAAATAGTTAAAAACTCTAACGTCAACACTAGAGGCACAATTTTTCAAATGACTATGGTTATGTTTTGACCAAGGTAGCTAATATTTGGACGCTCCGCTATCAAATCAAACATCGATACCAGAGCTGAGATAACTCTTGGCAATTAATTCTTTTTTGATTTAAAAAGGTAATAAAGTAGCAAAGCCATTTCTCGAGCAAATAATATAAATTTTGGTCGACTTGTCTGCATAACGAGGAGTTGAGAATATCTCCTTCGAAGAATAACAACAACAAAGAACTGTGCCGGCTGAACGACTTACCCAACAAAATAAAAAGCCATAACGATGGAGGTGGCTGGGTCATTTAGTGACACGAAAACTTCGGAAGAACCAGATCCTATAGTGATATTACAAGTTATAATTAACTCTCAACCATTCCTGTGATCTGCAGGAATGAATAGACTTTACATTTTTTTGCCGAATCTGACCGGACTTTTTCATGACATGAGCTACTCTTAGGAGATTTTTCAATTCCTTGAAATTTGTGTTTTTGTTGGCAGAGGCTGGACTTCTATTCCACGACCTTCGACGTAACAGTCTTATTTACTAACCACTAAGACACAGGTTACTACAATCGTAGTAGAAATTTTTATTCTATTCGGAGCTTTCAACTAAAATCGAAAATTAAAATGTTAATTCTCTTATCAGCCAAATTCTGATCAAATTTTTGCTGATAAGAGAATTAACATTTTATTTTCAATTTTTGTTGAAAGCTCCGGTCGAAAGCTTTTTTTAATATTTGGAAAAGAAAGTCTTTTCTGTGAGCCGATATCAACACCAATTATTAAAAGCTTAATAAAATCACACAAATATCGAATCGATTTTTTATCGCAAGTAATGGGTAATTCATTAGAGGTACTCGTATTTTTCAAAAAAAAATAAATAAATTAAATTTTATTGTGATCTTTATTTTATTATTAATTATCATACACCTACAATAAAACCATTCTTCACATTTATTAACAAAATCTAATTTACTTCTTAATAAGTGCGAATAGGAAAATCTTTGGACAAATGTAAACAACAGATTGAAGTCAAAATCAATAGAATCTTATTTTTGTTAATTTCAATTTTCTCAAAAACTAGAAGATTTTTAAGGCATCTGGTTTTTAGTGTTTGATTCCCGTAAAAAAAAAAATCTAATTTTTAATGAGGGCTTAGAAAGTTTCATATAGATAATAATAAGGGGCTTACAAATGTAACTAGTTATCGAAATGAGCTAGCTAGGCCCTCGCTAGTTGTGTGCAATTTTGCCTCGAGAGACAAACAAAATTAAGTTTATTTAAGATTCGATCATAGACCTTCGACTTTACAATATAGAAGTATAATTTGAATAGGTACCTACATTTGCAATACAGATGTATAATTTAAAAAAAGGAATGACTATAATATCTATAATTTTGCAAACGACTGCATATGGTGACTATAAAGTTTCGCGATTTCTAATGAAAAATAGAAAATTTGCCCAACAAGTTTTTCTACCAAGGGCCTTACGAGTATTTGACAAGTTTCCTTAATATAATTTTTTTTTATCAAAATCTTCACAGGGCCTTGTCTAAACTTGGCAAAAACTTCCCATTTTTCCAGGTGATTTTTTAAGGACTTAATGGGATGACAGAACTTGACCAAGACCTTTTTACTTACAAGGACCTTTCGAGTATATGACAAGTTTTCCTCGTCTAGATTTTTCTTAACGAAAACTGTCCAGGGCCTTGATTAATCTTGGCATAAGGGTTGCCATTTTCTAGGAACGCTAAAAACTGGGCGTTTAATAATAAAAACCAAAATACATATAGAGCTAAAATTGTAAAAAAAAATTGTTTTGTTTTAAATTTTTTTGTTATAGTTTTGAGTTTAAAAATTGTATTTAAAAAAAACTGTTCAATAAAACAACATGAATTATAAAGTTAATCAAAGAATAGATTCCAAGAGGTATAGCATAATATTGTATGTAAGTGTTCCCTAGGTTTTTTGTTTTTCAAACAATTTAAGTTTCAATTTTATAATCAGAAAATTGAGTAGAAAATACTTCCGACCACCTACCACGGGGGGAAACAGATCCGCTCGATACGATTTTTTTTTCTTGTCTCGACTCAGCCCACTCGCACTATCTGGGTGTCGCATCTTATGCGAACCACTCTGTATTATGTCAGTCACCCCAGCTATTGTCACCATGACATCGGCAATCCCTTAATTAATTCAAAAACTCATATATAAATTATTTGCTTTTCAAATTTCGCATGAATCAACAATAAATAATATTAAAACTAATAAAAAACATTTTTTTTCCAATTATTCCTTTTTTTTTTGTCGTCATGTTTATATATGTACCTATCATATAATAACTTATTTTAAGTTATTTTTTCATTTGAAAATAAATTTTGTATTCGCGAATATAAAAATCGAAATTCACGTGGAGGTGGGAGGGTGGGGGGAGTGTTTTATATGATGGGACAGAGCAGTCATAGTATTAAGTTGAAATTTACGTAAATATAATGCAGCCCGTTCCACCACACAAATAGGGCATAAATCCGGTTTAAAAATGAGTGCGCACATAAAAGCGAAATTTCATCCAACAAAAAAATAATATAAAAAGGTTTTTATCTGAATCTATATTCGTACATATATGATTGTGCTGCAGAAGCTGGGCACACAGCGCCTCTTTTTATAAGGTATATTCACAAAGTTATGTACCTATCTATTTATATATGTGTGAATGTATGTATGACGTCTCTATGGAGTTCCAGGAAATGGGATTTAATTAAATTTATCTAATTTTTTTTCTTATAGATATAGCTACGTTCTCGTTTGAAAATTTTTATTTGCTTTATAAAAATTTCTTTTTCCTTCATATTCGCACGACTATAGGTACGAGATGAGAGAAGTTAGTTTACCTTTTGAATAAATTGTTGAATTTCCGCTTTGGTAAAGCAACTTAAAGTTGTTTTATGATAACAAAAAAAATTAATAAAGTGCACGACTGGGTCGCATGTATTTACCTACTTTTATACAAAAAAATAAATGGTAATCGTTTTGCAAAATCCATTTTACCCTCTTTTTAGACTTGGTCTTTGAGTCTATTTGAATAAATTAAATTATGTATGTGTGGTATCAATTTTTTTTGTTTTTGCTACCGTTCAGAATGAGGTGAAAAATTTTTCAGTTTTTTGTTGACGTATTCCGAACATTTTAATGAATTATATAGTATAAAATTCCAGACGAATAAAACCGATTTAAAGTTAATACGTTTGCCACAGATCTAAAATCCAGGAAAAATGACAAGTTTTTGCCAAGTTTAGACAAGGTCTAGAAAGTTTTCGGTAGGACAAATCTAGGAGAGGAAAACTTGTCGAATACTCGTAAGGCCCTTGTTAGTATGTTGGGCAAGTTTTACTATCCCAACATGTCTTAAAAAAACAACATGGAATATGGAATTTTTTTGTCAAGTTTAGACAAGGCTCTGGAAATCTTTCGGTAGGACAAATCTACAAGAGGAAATATTGAAGAATACTCGTAAGGCCCTTGTTACTATGTTGGACAAGTTTTACTATCCCAACATGTTTTTAAAAAAACCACCTGGAATGTGGCAAGTTTTTTCCAAACAAGGCTCTGGAAAGTTTTCGGTAGGAAAAATCTAGAAGAGAAAAACTTGTTGAATACTCTTAAGGCCCTAGTTACTAAAAACTTAATAGATACGTTTTTTTTACCATCATGTATTTAAAAAAAATATAAAAAATAACAATTAGAGAAATGCCAAATTTTTGCCAAATTAAGAGAAAGCCCAGGAAGTTTTCGGTAGGAAAAATCTAGACACGGAAAACTTGTCAAATACTCGTAAGGACCTTGCTAGAAAGAATGTTTTAATTGATTTTTAACTCAATTTTTTTTACGATGTTATAAGTTATCCTAAAAGTACCTATATAATACCTTCTACCGCATATAAATAAAAAAAAAAATAAATAAATAAGTTGGGGCTTTATCTCGAGACCAGTTTATCGATTTATAATTACATCGTTACTTACAATGTTGTAGATTGCATTCTGTAGGTAATTATACATTAAAATGGGTTTTTGCTTGTTGTTTTTATTTTTATTTATTTATGGATATACACCTAGATTCTTTCCCATTCCATGCCATACTATGCCATGCCATGTTTATATAGGTACAAGAAGGATGACTTTAAGGCTTGTTTTTTTTTTTTTTTTGAAACAAACTAAAGGTATTTACATATAGAATCGTGTGCTGTGCTGCTTGTTGTTGTTGTTGTTGTTGAGATTTTCTTTAAATTATGGGTTTATCAGGTTAATTGGAATAAATTTTTGTAATATTCTCATATAGAACAGATGTGTAATATTAATTATATGTAGCTATATAAATATGTAGGTACCGGTACCTATGACAGTGTTGAGAATTTATTGCTTTCATGAAAATTTAATCAGGTCAATGTTTTTTTTTTTTTTAATTACGTTGTATTCTTACAAGTTAATTTTTTTTTAATATATGGCATTGATCTGTTTTTAATAAATGGAGATTTCTTAAATTTTTTTATTGACTTAACTTGGGATTATATAAGAGATTAACTTTACAACTCATCCGTAAAAAAAAAAGGGAGTATGATACAATATTTGTGATTCAATTTGAGTTTACGAATTTATTTACTTCATGAGACATTCGTTCTTAGTTATAACATCGATCGGTAGTTCTCTTCAAAAGAATATACGCTCCGGTGATGACGCCGCACGCTACACAAAACAGTGGACACTTGGTATACCTCAAGTGGATAGGAATTGTTTCAGATTCGTCAATTTTGCTTGTTGAATTATCCGTTATTCGAAATAGGCCCCGTCAATGAAGACGATTTGTGTATGGTTGCTGAAATCGTCGAACACACATTAAAGTTGTTTTCCTTTAGCCATGGGGATCTGCCTTTAATGTCTAAAAAATTAAAAAAAGAAAAACAACAGATAGATCGCCATTATCTGTCAAAATCTTCCCTAAAACAAAAACACTTTAGCTAATCTGTTTTCATCGGCGTGTTTTACGTTGTTACTCATCCACCTAGCTAAACCCCCTCAACCCCCTTGCTTTAAATTAAAATACTCTATAACCGATTCTATGACAAAATCAACGAATATAAGACATAGAATAAGTGATAGGAAACTTAAAAACTTAAATTCGACTTAACAGCTACTTTTCCATTCGTAAAAAAGGTCACAAAAGTGCTTAGGTTTAATTTTTGTTGAGCAAATGGGCCTTAGCTTCTTATATAAGTAGATTACCATAGATGTTAATTTGTAGGTATCTGAGTATAAAATCTAAAATTAAAAATATCAAGTATAAAATCTTTTAAACAACTAAAAAAAATTAAGTGTACAAAAATGTTGTTCAATGAAAATTCACTATTTGAAAATTCACTATTGTTGAATTTTTGCGACAGAAAGCATTTCCCAAGCCAATTCTGGAGATAAATTTAAAAAAAAATTGTTACAATAAATAACTTGACGACCCTAAATCCAGTGGTTCTGAATTTTTTTATAATCAAAATATATAGGGCTTTAACATTTAGGAAAAATAAGGTATACCAACATTTCAAAATAAAAAAAAATATTTTTAAAGTCAGGAATTTAGTCAAAGTATTTGAAATGTGTTTAAATGTGTACACTTTCATATGAAAGTGATTCAAATATGTACATATGTACCGAATTTAAAAAAATTTAATCTAAAATGAAGCGCAATTTTCCCAAGGGATACGAACTAATTTTTGTAGAAATATTTTGATATTTTTTTTACTGAATATAATTTTCGAATCTGCTAGAAATTTTTGCGATTTCGACACTTAAAACTTGGACTACTATAACACGGGATTATTATCTTACTTGTTTTCTTAAATTATGAAATTTTCATATTTAACTTGGAGAGCTCAAGAACAGTGTCAATATTAAAAATGTTTAAAATAACATTTTTTTGTTTCGATCGCCAAATGATTGATCAGTTGTTTTAAAAGTTTTATATTTTAGGCCAACCTGTTTTCACAATAAAAAAAAATTAAGATAAATATTGGAAACTCAAAAAACCAGGAGCTTTCAAATCTTTTCACTTTAAATAGGTTCCAAAGTAAATTATCCGATTTATTTCTCTATTGAATGATTTCTTTCCACTTAAGACCACAGTTTGTCTATGAAAATTGTTGACAGCTACTCGCAAAATACGGACTGTATTTGAATTCTGCGTGCTAATCTCCAATAGTGATCAAAACGTGTGTCCATTTGAGAATATTATAAAAAAAAATCGAATGTCGAGAGCAAAAAGTTAACTTTCCGTGAGCTACCTACTCTCCAGCCTATATACCAATTTTAAAAAAGGCTTACTATTGTACTTAATTCTGTACTATTTATTTTTCCCAGTACAGACGTACAACTTTTATATTTTCAGTACTATTTAGGGCTGGAAACTTAGAATGAAAGTGACCTAACTAAAAAAATTTGGAATATTTTTTACAACCTGGTTTTAGAGTTCATTTCGATTTTTGAGGCCAGTTTATTGAAAAATCAGAAATTGCAGAAATTTTGAGTTAGGTCAGTTTCATTCTAAGTGGTCCGCTCAGTCTCGTTAAAATCGAAGTACCTATTTCAGTATCGTCTCGTTATCGCCTTGACATCATTTCGCTCTCGTCAAGTTTTGTGTATGGAAGAAATATCGCAACAGCGCAAGTAAAAGGGTAGAATTTCAAAAAAATTCAAATATGGTTGCTTTTATAAATTAGGTACATGTATTCAGTTAAGTACTATGTTATTAGTAATTATCAGTACTATTTTAAATTTTTTTTTATGGGGTCGATATGGCACTATATTGCTTTTTTAACACGACGATATCTTCGTGGCCCGAAAAAAAATCAATATGACACGCTATTATTGCCATTATTTTACTAATTAAAATAAATCGAAATTTGATGCAATTTAATACAAATTGCTCAAAATGGTCTAGAAATTTGTAAAAAAAACTCTTGATTTTTGACAATATACACGAATAAAGCAAATTATTACTTTATAACATTATTGCCTTATAATTTTTGTTTTAATTTGTGTTGTTTTTCATGTGGCACAAAATTACTTGGTGTTTCAGAAAATGTGGCACGGTAATTTTTTTTTGGCTGGCAACGAAGTTGAAAAAATTCCATACTATATGTACTCAGTTTGTATGGAAAAGCCTGTCTTCATTCAATAAAATTTTAATCACTCTCAACCACATTTGATGAGTCATGATGATTACACATTATAAAGGATTGAACACAAATTCATCTTAAATAAATTTCTGCCCACTCAAATGCTCAGTTTTTTTAATCTCTTTTTAAGTTAATTGAACCGCTGTTGATAATACTCAGAAGACAACAAATCGATTTTTTTGCCGAAAAACCACAAAAACCGCAGTTAAAAAAATAATAAAAAAATAATAAAAAAATAATAAAAAAATAATAAAAAAATAATAAAAAAATAATAAAAAAATAATAAAAAAATAATAATAAAAATGCAAAAAATTAAATTTACAATTTTGGTTTTCGAAGGAAAACGGTGGTTACCGTTGGTAATCGCTGTGACTGCAGGAATAAAAAAAAATGAATTATAATACTCTTTATTACTATTCTGCTTAACGATTCGATCTATTCACACGATACGCTTGGTGTGATTAAAAAAAAATATAAACATATGTGTGTCTATAGAAAGAACAGGGTCATTCATTTCGTGGTTTCAAGTTGGTAGCGCTGGCATTTGACACCTGTCAAACTCAGCTGTCATTTGAAGTGTCATAATATTAGTTGAATGTTTGCCATTTACGATAGTAGATCGCTTAACAATCGAACAACGCGTTAAAATTATTAAAACTTACTACAAAAGTGGTGATTCAAACGTAGCCACTTTTCGCGACACATTTTCTTCAACGATGAGGCACATTTCTTACTCGGTGGGTATGTAAACAAACAAAATTTCTACATATAGGGCTCAGAAAACCCACAAGTGATCGAAGAGGTGCCGTTGTATCCAGACAAAGTGACTGTTTGGTGTGCTCTATGGTCGAAAGGTATCATTAGTCCGTATTTCTTCGAAGATGTCAATGGTTAGAGTCAATTCGATATGGTCGAATGATAACCGATTCTTTTTGATGATCATGGCTTAGACAATATTTGGTTCCAACAAGACGGGGAAACAAGCCACACAACACGACCAGTTATGGCTTTATTGCGTGAGAAGTTTTGTAGCGTAATTTCACGTTTTGGCGATGTCAATTGGCCACCAAGATCATGCGATTTGACACCTTTAGATTTTGTTTCTGTGGGGCTACGCAAAAAAAAAACGTGTTCAAGCGAATAACCTTTGAACTCTAGACGCATTAAAAACCAACATTACTCAGTTATGGCCGCGATACCGCCCGAAATGTGCGAAAAAGTGGTTAAAAATTACCTCAAAAGAATCGCTTGCTGCGAATCTTCCCAAGTCGGGCATTTAAATGATATTGTTTTTCACACTTAATGGCACAGTCCAAGTCATCAAAAATGTATCGCTGTGTGTGTTTTATTTAGCTTTACTTTCGAAACCGAAATATGAATGACCCTTCATATCATCGTCTGTGTCTAATAATTTATTAATCAACACGAAATAGTTTAATTTTTTAGGAGACACACAAAATTTTTTTACTTGGCTAAAATTAAATTGTTGGCAATAATTAATTACATAAATTTGGTGGCGCAAAATGTCGTGGAGAACCAAGACCTAGTGATTTATAACTGACTTTCAACCATTCTTGTGTGCGTGTGGTTAGTCGAAGGGATCTGAAATCCCAAGCGAGAATCTGTCTATCTCTCGCAAGAGGTAGAACCCGTAAGCCAATTTATTTGTTTTAATTTGTTTGCAGGTTCTCCTTTTCCTGTTCTTGATTGAACATTCTTAGAAAAAATGTAAGTTTGTTGAAATGGTTTTAGACACCTGATAAAATCGTCTCTATATCAGTTTGACATTAATAAGAAATAATAATAACAATAATCTACGACTATTGCCAACGTTCTGTAACTCACGCATCGACAAAATCAGTCGAGAAACGATCAAAACTGAAACTGCAATCGTATGAGTTTTGTTCAATTTTTCAACGTTTCTCGACCAATGTTATCGATGCAAGAGTTATAGAACGTTGGCACATGCTACAAATTGGAATTATGTATGATTATGATTATTTTAAAATCTTATATTTAAATATTCACATAAATATTATTATTTCTATACAAAATTTAATTTTAATAATTAATGTAAATTTATTTTAATAATTAATGTAAATTTATTTTAATAATTAATGTAAATTTATTTTAAACTTTTTTTCTCTTTCTTTTTTTCAGGTAAGTGCCTTAAACTTTTAAAATTAGTAAGTAGACAATTAATTGAAGTCTAGTAATTTAATACATTGTCCGTGGAAAAATTGCGTAAAAACTGAACTTTGGTGTTGCTTTTTTATGGTGTTCTTAAGAAATTAAAAAAAGTGTATAAGTATCAGCATAAGAGACTGTTTGTCGAAGTCCACAGTAACAACTTTTTTGACATTCTAAAAGATGACATGATCAAAAAATATAACTTTAATAAAAACTTTCAGACGGAGTTATGTAGCAAAAAAGAATTTGCTTTGAATGTACTGGGACAGACATTTTTGGGCCTAAAACCAAACTTTTCATACATATCGTTAGGACAGTTCACTAGAATTTTCCAAAACGAAGTAAATGCCATATAAAAATGTGTAGATTGAAATATCGAAAGGAATTATCGAAAACAAAACATTGCCAGTAGCTGCACATTTTATTATTCATGATCTGATCCGTATAAAATTTTAACACGTAAATACAAAAAAAAACATATAATCCTGCTTTTTATCTGGATCTATTTAAATGATCCAAAAAGTAGTAAACACACAGAATATTCAAACGCAATGAAAAAAAGAGATGGTTATATACCACTGGCTATCACTGTAATCTTGTTTGTTTTATTATGAGGATCAGATCAAATCATGTGGATGATAAAATCAGCTATATTATATCAGATAGTCAAGTAGAGCTAAAAGCACTAAGTTCCTACACTATTGACTCTAAAATAATTAATGAACTTGGCAAGAATAATAATGTCACACTTCAAGATACAAGTTGGCGTTCAGGGTAATGAAGAGACAGACTCTTTAGCAAAAATAGGAGCAAAGACCATCTTAAGGGGAATAAAGTCCTATTGGGATATAGGAGAGAATGCGATTAAATGTAAAAACAATAAAGATGAGAAGGCCAGATGATCAAAAAATTGGAAAGAAATCCCCAAGCTGAGGCAGGCCAAATTCCTTCTTGGGAATTATAACCAAGAAGGTTGCAACAATAATACTGTTAACACTGAAGAGACTGAAAGCCTTAGGTAAGGTTAAGTTAGGTTAGAAATGGGGATAAAACGGCAAGCCGCATTATCTCCATATTGTGCCCACTAAAAAATGTAGGCAAGGTAGGAATAAAAAGGGTTGGGAAAAGGTGTGCGTGTAAGTTTAGGTATGGGTATATGGGATGCCTCCCTAAACCATCCCGAATTCTAAACGAATTTTAGAATTTTCTTTAGTGGCAAAAACCAGATGTTGCCCAGCTCCTGGAAAAAGTATTCTCCGAAGACTGAAAGTCTTTCACGCAACTGTCAATCAACCATTATATGATATTTTGTTGTAAAAAATGTTTCAAAATTTGTAACAAAATTTATATCGCTGAAATTAGTTGAACTTTTAAATGTTCATAAAAACACTGAAGTAAAATTGGTGTAAATTGAAATATTTAAATATGTTCTTCGTGACCAATAACTTATCTTCTGCGAATTGTTAAAAGTAAATTCGCAATTCATCAACATCAATACCAATTCCACAAACTGGTGTGAATTGAATTTCGTTCGAATTTAACTTTAAACACTCAATTTACTTGTTTTTTGTATTGAAAATTCGCACTTGGTTTTTTTTTTATTATTGAGAAATTATTGTTTTTTTTTATTATTGAGAAATTGTTGTTTTTTTTATTATTCAGAAATTATCGTTTTTTTTTTTTTTTTAATTTTGTAGGTAAGAGTTCATATGGGTATAATTTTTTGTTTAATTTAATTCGATAATAAAAACACTCTAGAGTGATATTCCCGACGCGTTTTTTTTTAAACAACATTACCAGTGAAGTCCAAGTGAGATTGCCGAGACGAAACGCCAATTTTTGTGGTCTTAAGACCGTTAAAAGCTATTTTGAAGCAATAATTCAACAAGTCCAATTAATTAATGCTAAGTTTTCTACTTGGCTGATATATTTCAGTAGCATATGTAATTTGAATTATTAAAATAAAAAAACCTTCAAAAGTTCAAAAGATTTTAATTCCCTTTTAGATCTTAATGTACTGCCCATGCAACTCCGTCCTTATTTATTTTCTAAAATTATGGAATATCGACACAATTTGGTCCAGGATAATATTGGATTTTTGACCCACAAAGTTGTGCTAAAACCACCTTTTTGGGTCAAAAGTCCATAGGAAATTCTTGTGGGCTTCTGGCCCATCGATTGTGGCTTTCTGATTTACTTTATAGTGATTTAAAAAATACTCAGTTAAATAATATTAAAACAAATATTTAATTCAGCTTTTTCTAACTTAAGATGCGTTTTAATGGTTCAATAGCGAAAAACAAAATTTATTGGCTTAAACCCAGACAACCAATGTAGGTTGATGTACTCGATGCGTTTTCTTAGAAAACGAGTAGGTACATCGAGTGGCAAGATTTGCTGGTTCAAAGGATTATGACTTTTTTTTTGGGTGCTTTCCACGTTGCTTCGCTTATAGGGTGTGTTCAGTCGTCAGACAGGCGCAATGGAAACAGTTTTCTTAATAAACAGTTCCTACTTTGGGAAATTTTTAAGAATTCCAAAAAATATTTGTGGACTTATGACTTCCTTTTTAAAATAAAGGAATATTAACCAACTTTTTTGTAGACTTCTGGTTCATTAGGGTGCGTTATAAGTCCACAATTGGTTTGTGGACTTTTAATCCACACAAATGGATCAAAAGACCATTATAGGCTTTTGGATTGCAGAAAACACAGTTACCTACAGATTTCAATTTCCTTTATAGAGAATGATCTAAAAACCTTAAGTTGCAAGTTTGTCAAATTTTATTTAAATCTCGAATTCGATATTTTTGTGAATCCAAACCTGCAAGTTAAAAATATGCAATCAACATTATTTCGTTTCGTCAACCACATTCGTCATCGAAGAAATGTCTTCAGAAAAAAAATGTATGCCATCATTAAATTTAGAAGTTGGTTTATGCATCAATCATGTGATTTTTTTTCAATATATAAATAAATTTTAGCATGATTTTAAATAATGGTGTTTAAAAATTTCCAAGTGAGAAACTACAGTATTTTGTAAAAGCATCCTCATATCACGGAGGATGTATAATTTTAATTAACCCACGTTAAAAAAATAATCAAGGCTTCCCTGGTTCTTTATATTATAAATATACATTTTATTTTCTATAAAGTCAACCGTAAAATGACGCATTTAACTTCTTAAATCTAGGTCATATTGCAAATTAATCAACAACATTCATATTGCATCACTATGGTCAGCATCATCTTCAGATAAATACCTACATACATACATAAATAAATATAAAGATTGTGAGGGAATAAAAAAACCATATCATAAATAAAGCTACTATCTTGAAATTAAATTTCTGAACTTAAATCTTAAACTTTTATTGACCTTTATTTAAACATTTAATAAAAATGTGTAGGTATACCTACTGATTTTAAGCAATTGAAAATTGCATCGGATGTTATTATCGCGGATGAAACATAAAAAAGGTAAAGCTTAAATTTAAAAGGCCAAACTCCATCCTTTTTTTAGAACTTTTCTTATTTATTAAATTCTTACGTAAAAATTTAAGAGCTTTTTTTTTAAAAATTATCTCATTCAAAATATCACAGAATCCATTCAAAGTTATTGAAATTCTTCTTAAAAAACCCACCGCCTTAAATTAATATTTATTTCATAGTCAAATTAATTTATTAAATGAATTACTCCTCCTCTAGCAATTCGACAACAACAAAAAAAAAACACAAAACCAACCCATCTCTAACCCAACCCAATCCAACCCAAATATTCCGACCGAGCAAAAGCAAAAGATACAACAAAAAAACACACAAAATGTATCTCATTATATTATTTATTCATTCTTAGATCACATCGCATAGATATGAACGAACTCAAATTTCCAATTTATATAACTTTATCCTTCAAAGGAATACATAATTTTTCTTCTTGAAACATTCAGTTATGGTGATGGTGAATGGTGACGGGATACGGATGTACACAGTCATGGTGCCTTAGCTTGTCAGTTTCTGATTTAAAAGGCACGCAACAAGAACAAAATAAACCAAAATAAAAAAGAACAACAACAACAAAAAATAGAAAATTCCATCTTTAAATAACGCAAAATAAAACCCAACTCAACCAAAGTTTATTCAAGTAGTCTTTTGCACGCTCTCGATAAAATTAAACTTTGCACGTAGTTATTCGTATGTGCAAATCAAATAAAAAAAAAAAATGGCTACACAACAAAAAATAATACAACAAAAAAAAAACACAACAAAACACATAAAAATAAAACGGAAGTGGAAGTGAGGTTTTTACATGTACAGCATATTTTCAGAGCTGTAGAATCAGCAGCAGCAGTAGCCTGAAACATGTTGGCTCTAACTCTAACAAAATAGGTCATGGCTGTGTGTTGTGTGTGCGAGAGAAGTCTATACAACATCTCCTCTCCTATGCCGCATGCCTCATGCCTCATGCCGCCTTTCCACCTCCTTCCACCCTTATGCAGCAAGCCCCTTCTTTTTTGAAAAGACTGGACTCACGGATTTTTTATATACAGAACGGACCAACTAAATAATATGTAGTCTATTCATTTTTGCATTTATTTTCTGCTCTGCATAGTTTTGCATATATAAATTCCCAGTTCTCCTACACAGAGTTTGAATATAAATTGCGTTGTGTGTGCCTTGTGAATATAGTGAATCAATAAAACTGCGATGAGGTATTCAACAAAGTTTACAACAAACAACAAAAATTCAAAAATGTGTGTGAAACAGAGCTATACCCAGCATAATATCTATAAAACTCGTACATAATGTACGTACATATATCTCAATTTCGCACCAAAAGAAAAAATCGATAAAACTTGTTTTTCTTTAAGAGCTTCTTTGGCTTTAAGATGACCATAAAGATATGCTTTGACCAAAAATGGAGTTATAAAACAAGGCAACACGAAATCAAGGATTTGAAATAAATAAAAAGATTAAAAAAAAAAAGAAACAAATCGAACATAATAGTCAGAGAAGTTTTGTTGCAAATAATAATCTCATTTTCACAATAGCTCTGAGTTGAAATCGATGTAACACCTAATTTTTGGGTTTCGGCTTCAACTTGCAAATTCGATATAATTCATTCTTTCGTTAAAATATTGAAAAGATATTGGGGCATATTCATAGTCATTGTTTAAGTTGTTTCTAAAAAAACACTGAGTTTATCCTATCTAATTTACATTGGATAAACTCCAGCTAAAATAAACTGGGGTCTAAATTCGACTATGAATATGCGCCATTATAATTTACGAATAGATAATTTACCAAGTCAAAATATTCGAAAAAATTAAAGCGTTATTATCCCAGAAAAATTAGAAATTCAATTTGTAAAAAATTAGATAAGCTGGAAATTATATACCAAAATTTCTTCGATCCCTATGCCGATCTATTACTTAACGAAAATCGTAGGACACCCTTAAGCGGCGTAATTAATGGCGTGGTACCCGTCAAACGTGAAAACTTTACGAAAAAGTCTGAGGACAAAATACAAGTGAAGATTTTTAACGCAATTATATTCATATTGGCATAATAAATGCTGTCTTAAAAGTCCATCGCAGAATCGTGTGTCCAAAAAATTTTATCCAAGGTCCAAATATGTCAAAAATATCGGGTTTTCGCATATCAATTTTAAACGGTAAACGCTATTGAAAGGAATTTCATACGAAACTAGAAGACCGTACCATTCTTTATAAAAATGATCAAAACACTTTTTTCCTCTGACTGATCGTTTAAAAGATATCGCTATTTAAAAAAAAATCGAAAAATGATCAAAATATCTTTTTTTTTGCGTATACGTATACCTCATAAGTGGGACTTGCTTTACCAAAAAAATTGTAAAGTTTTTTGCATTATGTGGGTCCTTACAAGAACACATTAACATTTTTTTAAAGAGTAATCATTTATAAGATATTATTATTTTAAAAACTTAGTAAAAAAAAACAAGAATACCGGTTTTTGTTATTAACCCTAAAATGGCGAAGTTGTGAAAAAATAATGTATACTTACCTAATAGATCATAATATTCTCTACAAAGAAAAATCATAGCATTTTTTTCCATAAGTTACAAGAAGATTGATACTTCCAAAAGGCAAACTGTCAAAAATATAGGTTTTTCGCTCATTTTTATTAATGGGTAAATTTATCAAGTTTTTTATTTAAATAATTTGTAGAAACCGTATGTACATATTATTCGAGTAGCCATAGTTAAAAAAAATCATTATTTCAAAAAATTGGTCAAAGTAAAAAATACCGGTTTTTTTCTATTAACCTTTAAATGACGAAGTTGTGGAAAAATAATATATGCTCACTTTATAAATCATAATATTCTCCACAAAAAAGATTTTAACATTTTTTTCCATCAGTTACAAGATATTGATACTTCAAAAAGGCAAAGTGTCGAAATATAGGTTTTTCGCATACAGCTATTTATAATTTATAAATTTCATCGTGTTTTTTTTGTATATAATTTATAGATTATTTGACCTCTTATAGAAAATATTAATATTTTTTTTCTATTAGTCATAATTTAAATCTTTGTTTTAGAAAATTGGCCAATGTTCAAAATACCGGTTTTCATCTAAACTCTCCAGGAACATTTTTTTCAAAAAATAATTTATACTCACTTTATAGATTGTATATTATTTACTATAAAAATATAATATACCTACATTTCTTTAACAAACGAATGATTAATTACAAGATATTGCTACATCAAAAGGGGGAAATTTAGAAAATATAGGTTTTTAGCATAGAACTCTTGATGGTTATTTTTTTTTCTTACAAAATTTGTAGATTATTATTTTACCTCTTATTAACATTTTTTTTCTAGTACCTACCCAGCTATAATTTCAAAGATATCTATAAATATTTCAAAACAGTAAAAAATACTGGTTTTTTGCGTTTTACTTTTAAATGACGAAGTTGTTGAAAAATAAAACATAATAAAAAATAATAATACTCAGTTTAAACATTATAGTTTTTGCTACAAAAAACATTATAATAGTTTTTTTCTACACGGGGCATTAGTTGCAAGATATTGCAACTTCAAAAATGATCAAATAGTCAAATTATATGCGAAAATAACCGAATTTTTCAACATTTGCTCTACAATAACTTTTTATGCACATATGAAATTTCTCAGTGGAATTTCTATACGTTATTTCTTATGCCAAAATACAAATAATTGCTTTAAAAAATCAACACTAAATTTATTCGAAAGTAAAGTACTGTTTGCCTGGGGCTGTAGGATCTATAAGAAATGTTCACACGTAGAATTTATAACTTTGAAACCATGATTCCCTCAAAATAAAAAATAAACGCCTGAGGCTAAACTGGAAACGAAGCGGTACACATTGCTTTACGTATAGCGATAGCATGGTATTTCTTGCAGCTTGTGTACTGTGAAGAATACGTTCAGCTTATGTCTGTCAAGTTAGCATTACCATTTCAAAATTTTAAGATTCTAATAATTGGATTAATTGTCGTGAATTTGTCGGAAATTTGTCGTGAAAGAAAAAAATTTGTCGCGCGTGTTTTTTAAAAATTAACCCCTGGTAATGCTAACTTGACGGTCAAGTTAGCACTACCACCCCCCAAAAAAAATTTAAAAAAAAAAACGAGTATGCCATTAAATGTCGTGAATTTGTCGTAAATTTGTCGTGAAACAAAAAAAAAATTCGCGCGTGTTTTTTAAAAATTAACCCCTGGTAATGCTAACTTGACGGTCAAGTTAGCACTACCACCCCCAAAAAAAAAATTAAAAAAAAAAAACGAGTATGCCATTAAATATCGTGAATTTGTCGTAAATTTGTCGTAAATTTGTCGTGAAATAAAAAAAAAAATCGGAAATTTTTTATGTAATTTCGAAAAATCTCACATTGCGTTTCATCAATGAATATACAGCCTAACCCAGACTTTGAATTGCTGTATTTTTTTTATCGAACAGAGATTTTAATGTGGAATTTGTTTAAACAATTGTCGCCCGACGTCCTTAAATAAGTTGTGTCAAAAAATAATTTGTCGCGCCTTGATTTGTCAAGAAAATCACCTAAATATGACGAAATACCCCAAAATTGCATTTTTTAAATAAATCCAGCATTACCACGACTTTGGTTAGCTGTACTTTTTTATCCAAAAGAGTTTTTACTGTGGAATTTGTTTAAACAATTGTCGCTCGACGTCCTTAAATAAGTTGTGTCAAAAAATAATTTGTCGCGCCTTGATTTGTCAAGAAAATCACCTAAATATGACGAAATACCCCAAAATTGCATTTTTTAAATAAATCCAGCATTACCACGACTTTGGTTAGCTGTACTTTTTTATCCAAAAGAGTTTTTACTGTGGAATTTGTTTAAACAATTGTCGCTCGACTTCCTTAAATAAGTTGTGTCAAAAAATAATTTGTCGCGCCTTGATTTGTCAAGAAAATCACCTAAATATGACGAAATACCCCAAAATTGCATTTTTTAAATAAATCCAGCATTACCACGACTTTGGTTAGCTGTACTTTTTTATCCAAAAGAGTTTTTACTGTGGAATTTGTTTAAACAATATTCGCTCGACTTCCTTAAATAAGTTGTGTCAAAAAATAATTTGTCGCGCTTTGATTTGTCAAGAAAATCACCTAAATATGACGAAATACCCCAAAATTGCATTTTTTAATAAATCCAGCATTACCACGACTTTGGTTAGCTGTACTTTTTTATCCAAAAGAGTTTTTACTGTGGAATTTGTTTAAACAATATTCGCTCGACTTCCTTAAATAAGTTGTGTCAAAAAATAATTTGTCGCGCTTTGATTTGTCAAGAAAATCACCTAAATATGACGAAATACCCCAAAATTGCATTTTTTAATAAATCCAGCATTACCACGACTTTGGTTAGCTGTACTTTTTTATCCAAAAGAGTTTTTACTGTGGAATTTGTTTAAACAATTGTCGATCGACGTCCTTAAATAAGTTGTGTCAAAAAATAATTTGTCGCGCCTTGATTTGTCAAGAAAATCACCTAAATATGACGAAATACCCCAAAATTGCATTTTTTAAATAAATCCAGCATTACCACGACTTTGGTTAGCTGTACTTTTTTTATCCAAAAGAGTTTTTACTGTGGAATTTGTTTAAACAATATTCGCTCGACTTCCTTAAATAAGTTGTGTCAAAAAATAATTTGTCGCGCTTTGATTTGTCAAGAAAATCACCTAAATATGACGAAATACCCCAAAATTGCATTTTTTAATAAATCCAGCATTACCACGACTTTGGTTAGCTGTACTTTTTTATCCAAAAGAGTTTTTACTGTGGAATTTGTTTAAACAATTGTCGCTCGACTTCCTTAAATAAGTTGTGTCAAAAAATAATTTGTCGCGCCTTGATTTGTCAAGAAAATCACCTAAATATGACGAAATACCCCAAAATTGCATTTTTTAAATAAATCCAGCATTACCACGACTTTGGTTAGCTGTACTTTTTTATCCAAAAGAGTTTTTACTGTGGAATTTGTTTAAACAATATTCGCTCGACTTCCTTAAATAAGTTGTGTCAAAAAATAATTTGTCGCGCTTTGATTTGTCAAGAAAATCACCTAAATATGACGAAATACCCCAAAATTGCATTTTTTAATAAATCCAGCATTACCACGACTTTGGTTAGCTGTACTTTTTTATCCAAAAGAGTTTTTACTGTGGAATTTGTTTAAACAATATTCGCTCGACTTCCTTAAATAAGTTGTGTCAAAAAATAATTTGTCGCGCTTTGATTTGTCAAGAAAATCACCTAAATATGACGAAATACCCCAAAATTGCATTTTTTAATAAATCCAGCATTACCACGACTTTGGTTAGCTGTACTTTTTTATCCAAAAGAGTTTTTACTGTGGAATTTGTTTAAACAATTGTCGATCGACGTCCTTAAATAAGTTGTGTCAAAAAATAATTTGTCGCGCCTTGATTTGTCAAGAAAATCACCTAAATATGACGAAATACCCCAAAATTGCATTTTTTAAATAAATCCAGCATTACCACGACTTTGGTTAGCTGTACTTTTTTATCCAAAAGAGTTTTTACTGTGGAATTTGTTTAAACAATTGTCGCTCGACGTCCTTAAATAAGTTGTGTCAAAAAATAATTTGTCGCGCCTTGATTTGTCAAGAAAATCACCTAAATATGACGAAATACCCCAAAATTGCATTTTTTAAATAAATCCAGCATTACCACGACTTTGGTTAGCTGTACTTTTTTATCCAAAAGAGTTTTTACTGTGGAATTTGTTTAAACAATTGTCGCTCGACGTCCTTAAATAAGTTGTGTCAAAAAATAATTTGTCGCGCCTTGATTTGTCAAGAAAATCACCTAAATATGACGAAATACCCCAAAATTGCATTTTTTAAATAAATCCAGCATTACCACGACTTTGGTTAGCTGTACTTTTTTATCCAAAAGAGTTTTTACTGTGGAATTTGTTTAAACAATTGTCGCTCGACGTCCTTAAATAAGTTGTGTCAAAAAATAATTTGTCGCGCCTTGATTTGTCAAGAAAATCACCTAAATATGACGAAATACCCCAAAATTGCATTTTTTAAATAAATCCAGCATTACCACGACTTTGGTTAGCTGTACTTTTTTATCCAAAAGAGTTTTTACTGTGGAATTTGTTTAAACAATTGTCGCTCGACGTCCTTAAATAAGTTGTGTCAAAAAATAATTTGTCGCGCCTTGATTTGTCAAGAAAATCACCTAAATATGACGAAATACCCCAAAATTGCATTTTTTAAATAAATCCAGCATTACCACGACTTTGGTTAGCTGTACTTTTTTATCCAAAAGAGTTTTTACTGTGGAATTTGTTTAAACAATTGTCGCTCGACGTCCTTAAATAAGTTGTGTCAAAAAATAATTTGTCGCGCCTTGATTTGTCAAGAAAATCACCTAAATATGACGAAATACCCCAAAATTGCATTTTTTAAATAAATCCAGCATTACCACGACTTTGGTTAGCTGTACTTTTTTATCCAAAAGAGTTTTTACTGTGGAATTTGTTTAAACAATTGTCGCTCGACTTCCTTAAATAAGTTGTGTCAAAAAATAATTTGTCGCGCCTTGATTTGTCAAGAAAATCACCTAAATATGACGAAATACCCCAAAATTGCATTTTTTAAATAAATCCAGCATTACCACGACTTTGGTTAGCTGTACTTTTTTATCCAAAAGAGTTTTTACTGTGGAATTTGTTTAAACAATTGTCGATCGACGTCCTTAAATAAGTTGTGTCAAAAAATAATTTGTCGCGCCTTGATTTGTCAAGAAAATCACCTAAATATGACGAAATACCCCAAAATTGCATTTTTTAAATAAATCCAGCATTACCACGACTTTGGTTAGCTGTACTTTTTTATCCAAAAGAGTTTTTACTGTGGAATTTGTTTAAACAATTGTCGCTCGACTTCCTTAAATAAGTTGTGTCAAAAAATAATTTGTCGCGCCTTGATTTGTCAAGAAAATCACCTAAATATGACGAAATACCCCAAAATTGCATTTTTTAAATAAATCCAGCATTACCACGACTTTGGTTAGCTGTACTTTTTTATCCAAAAGAGTTTTTACTGTGGAATTTGTTTAAACAATATTCGCTCGACTTCCTTAAATAAGTTGTGTCAAAAAATAATTTGTCGCGCTTTGATTTGTCAAGAAAATCACCTAAATATGACGAAATACCCCAAAATTGCATTTTTTAATAAATCCAGCATTACCACGACTTTGGTTAGCTGTACTTTTTTATCCAAAAGAGTTTTTACTGTGGAATTTGTTTAAACAATATTCGCTCGACTTCCTTAAATAAGTTGTGTCAAAAAATAATTTGTCGCGCTTTGATTTGTCAAGAAAATCACCTAAATATGACGAAATACCCCAAAATTGCATTTTTTAATAAATCCAGCATTACCACGACTTTGGTTAGCTGTACTTTTTTATCCAAAAGAGTTTTTACTGTGGAATTTGTTTAAACAATTGTCGATCGACGTCCTTAAATAAGTTGTGTCAAAAAATAATTTGTCGCGCCTTGATTTGTCAAGAAAATCACCTAAATATGACGAAATACCCCAAAATTGCATTTTTTAAATAAATCCAGCATTACCCACGACTTTGGTTAGCTGTACTTTTTTATCCAAAAGAGTTTTTACTGTGGAATTTGTTTAAACAATTGTCGCTCGACGTCCTTAAATAAGTTGTGTCAAAAAATAATTTGTCGCGCCTTGATTTGTCAAGAAAATCACCTAAATATGACGAAATACCCCAAAATTGCATTTTTTAAATAAATCCAGCATTACCACGACTTTGGTTAGCTGTACTTTTTTATCCAAAAGAGTTTTTACTGTGGAATTTGTTTAAACAATTGTCGCTCGACGTCCTTAAATAAGTTGTGTCAAAAAATAATTTGTCGCGCCTTGATTTGTCAAGAAAATCACCTAAATATGACGAAATACCCCAAAATTGCATTTTTTAAATAAATCCAGCATTACCACGACTTTGGTTAGCTGTACTTTTTTATCCAAAAGAGTTTTTACTGTGGAATTTGTTTAAACAATTGTCGCTCGACGTCCTTAAATAAGTTGTGTCAAAAAATAATTTGTCGCGCCTTGATTTGTCAAGAAAATCACCTAAATATGACGAAATACCCCAAAATTGCATTTTTTAAATAAATCCAGCATTACCACGACTTTGGTTAGCTGTACTTTTTTATCCAAAAGAGTTTTTACTGTGGAATTTGTTTAAACAATTGTCGCTCGACGTCCTTAAATAAGTTGTGTCAAAAAATAATTTGTCGCGCCTTGATTTGTCAAGAAAATCACCTAAATATGACGAAATACCCCAAAATTGCATTTTTTAAATAAATCCAGCATTACCACGACTTTGGTTAGCTGTACTTTTTTATCCAAAAGAGTTTTTACTGTGGAATTTGTTTAAACAATTGTCGCTCGACGTCCTTAAATAAGTTGTGTCAAAAAATAATTTGTCGCGCCTTGATTTGTCAAGAAAATCACCTAAATATGACGAAATACCCCAAAATTGCATTTTTTAAATAAATCCAGCATTACCACGACTTTGGTTAGCTGTACTTTTTTATCCAAAAGAGTTTTTACTGTGGAATTTGTTTAAACAATTGTCGCTCGACTTCCTTAAATAAGTTGTGTCAAAAAATAATTTGTCGCGCCTTGATTTGTCAAGAAAATCACCTAAATATGACGAAATACCCCAAAATTGCATTTTTTAAATAAATCCAGCATTACCACGACTTTGGTTAGCTGTACTTTTTTATCCAAAAGAGTTTTTACTGTGGAATTTGTTTAAACAATTGTCGATCGACGTCCTTAAATAAGTTGTGTCAAAAAATAATTTCTCGCGCCTTGATTTGTCAAGAAAATCACCTAAATATGACGAAATACCCCAAAATTGCATTTTTTAAATAAATCCAGCATTACCACGACTTTGGTTAGCTGTACTTTTTTATCCAAAAGAGTTTTTACTGTGGAATTTGTTTAAACAATTGTCGCTCGACGTCCTTAAATAAGTTGTGTCAAAAAATAATTTGTCGCGCCTTGATTTGTCAAGAAAATCACCTAAATATGACGAAATACCCCAAAATTGCATTTTTTAAATAAATCCAGCATTACCACGACTTTGGTTAGCTGTACTTTTTTATCCAAAAGAGTTTTTACTGTGGAATTTGTTTAAACAATTGTCGCTCGACGTCCTTAAATAAATTATGTCAAAAAAAAAATTTTTTTGACAAATTTTTCTTTGTGTCAATAAGCTATTGTACACAATTTTTTTCCTGTACAAAAGGTTATTGACACAAAAAAAAATTGTGTCAAAAATTTTTTTTTTACATAATTTATTTAAGGACGTCGATCGACAATTGTTTAAACAAATTCCACAGTAAAAACTCTTTTGGATAAAAAAGTACAGCTAACCAAAGTCGTGGTAATGCTGGATTTATTTAAAAAATGCAATTTTGGGGTATTTCGTCATATTTAGGTGATTTTCTTGACAAATCAAGGCGCGACAAATTATTTTTTGACACAACTTATTTAAGGAAGTCGAGCGACAATTGTTTAAACAAATTCCACAGTAAAAACTCTTTTGGATAAAAAAGTACAGCTAACCAAAGTCGTGGTAATGCTGGATTTATTTAAAAAATGCAATTTTGGGGTATTTCGTCATATTTAGGTGATTTTCTTGACAAATCAAGGCGCGACAAATTATTTTTTGACACAACTTATTTAAGGACGTCGAGCGACAATTGTTTAAACAAATTCCACAGTAAAAACTCTTTTGGATAAAAAAGTACAGCTAACCAAAGTCGTGGTAATGCTGGATTTATTTAAAAAATGCAATTTTGGGGTATTTCGTCATATTTAGGTGATTTTCTTGACAAATCAAGGCGCGACAAATTATTTTTTGACACAACTTATTTAAGGAAGTCGAGCGAATATTGTTTAAACAAATTCCACAGTAAAAACTCTTTTGGATAAAAAAGTACAGCTAACCAAAGTCGTGGTAATGCTGGATTTATTTAAAAAATGCAATTTTGGGGTATTTCGTCATATTTAGGTGATTTTCTTGACAAATCAAGGCGCGACAAATTATTTTTTGACACAACTTATTTAAGGAAGTCGAGCGACAATTGTTTAAACAAATTCCACAGTAAAAACTCTTTTGGATAAAAAAGTACAGCTAACCAAAGTCGTGGTAATGCTGGATTTATTTAAAAAATGCAATTTTGGGGTATTTCGTCATATTTAGGTGATTTTCTTGACAAATCAAGGCGCGACAAATTATTTTTTGACACAACTTATTTAAGGACGTCGAGCGACAATTGTTTAAACAAATTCCACAGTAAAAACTCTTTTGGATAAAAAAGTACAGCTAACCAAAGTCGTGGTAATGCTGGATTTATTTAAAAAATGCAATTTTGGGGTATTTCGTCATATTTAGGTGATTTTCTTGACAAATCAAGGCGCGACAAATTATTTTTTGACACAACTTATTTAAGGACGTCGAGCGACAATTGTTTAAACAAATTCCACATTAAAATCTCTGTTCGATAAAAAAATACAGCAATTCAAAGTCTGGGTTAGGCTGTGTATTCATTGATGAAACGCAATGTGAGATTTTTCTAAATTACATAAAAAATTTCCGATTTTTTTTTTTATTTCACGACAAATTTACGACAAATTCACGATATTTAATGGCATACTCGTTTTTTTTTTTTAATTTTTTTTTGGGGGGTGGTAGTGCTAACTTGACCGTCAAGTTAGCATTACCAGGGGTTAATTTTTAAAAAACACGCGCGAATTTTTTTTTTGGTTTCACGACAAATTTACGACAAATACACGACATTTAATGGCATACTCGTTTTTTTTTTTTAATTTTTTTTGGGGGGTGGTAGTGCTAACTTGACCGTCAAGTTAGCATTACCAGGGGTTAATTTTTAAAAAACACGCGCGACAAATTTTTTTCTTTCACGACAAATTTCCGACAAATTCACGACAATTAATCCAATTATTAGAATCTTAAAATTTTGAAATGGTAATGCTAACTTGACAGACATGTTCAGCTTACACCTCATGTGCGGTTTTTAATTGAAATTCAATTGAGTTACACACAGGCTGTAGCAAAGCTACACGAAAGCGTAGTTCAATTTAGAAGGGTAGGATCACTTTGAAAAAATTGAGATTTCAATTCGCGAGATTTTCGAAATAGGATTTTGAAATACGGTCAATCGTAACCCATACAAGAATTAACTTCTTATTCCGGTAATCCGGCACAATCTGTGAGGTGTAGAGCACAGAGTTTGCTTCACTGTTAATGTTACCATGAGCAGTGCTTTTTCAGCAATTGCCTAAATAAGAAATTTGAAGTAAAGCTCAAATTTTTTCCGCAGTTCAAGAAAATTCTCAAATTTATTTGATATTGGAGATTTGTAACGTGTTTTTTCATGAAACAAATAAACAAATAAATAAACAAAATTTACAGATTTCACTCATAGAGTAACTATGGGGACATTGAAAATGACTTGTGTTAGCTCGATAAAATAAAAACATGAATAATCTTGGTGATTTCTAATTTGTATCCTATAGTTGCACCAAAACTACTGAAGCTGTCTAAGAAACCATTCTTCAGTCTGAAATTACAATATGTAGATATTTTTAATGTCGAATCCCAGTTGGCGGTTAAATTAATGTTGTTCAGTTCAGTTTATTTAATCACGGCGTTGATGTTGAAGAAAATCAAATTTTTGCTCAAATTTGCTCAAATTGATTTACAAGTCTCTCAACTTATTGAACTATTTTCATATATGTAGGCAAGTTATTTGATTTACTGTCAAAGTGAACCCTTTTTAACGCAAGACTAAATTTATAAATAATTTGATGTGATAGCTCAAACTCAATGCAAACCCGATTTACCTAATTGTTTTTAGGTATTCTATAATATTTTGCATTTTGAACTCATCTTTTAATAAATTTAATAAACTCGAGTCGTGTAATTTCTTAAGACAATATAAATGGTTTTGACAGTTAAGCAGTATTCTTTTATCGTGAGTATATGAAAAGCAAAGCACCAATTAAGTTGACAGCTGAGTTGACAACCAAATTGAATCGTTTTTTTTTTCATTTGAGGACCTTAAGGTAGAACTGTAATAGTCGGAAGATGTTGGAAGAAAATTCTCTCAGTTCACTTACGCATGGAGCGGTCTGTGAGCGCTCTTCACTTCCGAAAGCAAAAGTAAAAAATTGGTCGAAACAAGCAAAACTCAATTATGGGCACGTCATATGAATTCTTTGTATTCGTTTCGTTTCGTATGACCACTTAGGTCGGCATCCGACTATTATAGTTCTACCTTTAACCTTGAACATCTGAACATTAGATCTAAATCTATATAAGTTTATTAAGGAAATTCAATTATATTGCAGTACCTATGAATATTCTAAGTTCAATAATCGCATTGGCTTAGACGTGGGTAAAGTTTTGTAACATAAATTTATAGCCTGAGATTTTACTTGAATTCTAAGACCTTAAATTATATTTAAGTTGCTTAGGTAAGTTAATCCTACCTCTAGACTGATGAACGTTAACTTAAATACCTTAACCTTCAACAACTTAGAACTAATGTTGTAAGTTTATTAAAGAGAAACGCAAGTAGGTACCTTTGCATATTTCAGGCTCAAAAATAACATTGGTTTGGACGTAGGTCAAGTTCAAAAATCTCATTGGCTTAGACGTAGCTCAAGTTCCAAAATCGCATTGGCTTAGACGTTGGTCAAGCTCAAAAATCGAATTGGTTTAGACGTATAGTTCAAGTTAAAAAATCACATTGGCTTAGACGTAGGTCAAGTTCAAAAGTCGCATTGGTTTAGACGTTGGTCAAGTTCAAAAACCGCATTGGTTTAGATGTTGTTTTGTCACATAAATTTGTAGCCTGAGATTTTACCTTAATTCTAAGACATTAACCTCAAAGATCCGATAATTAGAACAGAAGATACCAAATCAACCCTTTTCGATTAGGTATTATATTTAAGTTGCTTCGCTAGGTTAATCCTACCTCTAGCCTAGTCAACCTTAATTTAAATAACTTAACCTTCAACATCTGGCCCTTATAGAACTAAAGTTATAAGTTATAATCATAGAGGTTCAAGTATAGGTCTCTGTGCATATTCTAGGTTCAACAATCGAATTGATTAAGAATGAAGTCAAGTTTTGTCACACAAAATTTTGAAGCCTATTATTTAACTTATTTCAAAATCTTAATCTTTAAGATCCGATTATTAGTACAGAAGTAAAAAGGCAACCGCAGAACAACTAAATCAATCCTTTTATATAAATGTACATACACAATGTCATACTAAGGCGTCAAACTTCTTACGTCTCTGAGCCATTCTGAGACATTCCAAACCATTTACATCCACAGGTCCAACGAGTTATGGTAACAAAACGGCGTACTCTAGCGCTAATTGGGTCAACGAGCCAGGTTGCTCGTGATCGCCATTTCTACCTACCTACCTACATACATAATGTATGTACCTATATAGATACGTAGGATGAATTTTGCTGGCGAAGCCAATTTTGTTATTCAATTTTTCAATTTTTGCAATTATTTATTTTGATGAATTAAACCTAAACGTTTTTCACCTACACTTTTATGTTATTTTAATTAGTTTTTAACTGAATAAATTAGTTTGATATTTTAACTTCATTTTAAGACCTTTATTTTAATTATCCGATTGTTAGAACAGAAGTTATAAGCCAAACAACCAACCTAATCGTACCATTACGAATAATATTTGCAAAATACCTACAACAATAATTTAATCAACATAACATTTTACAGACATACCTAACCTACTTAATAATGTAGCTATGTATGTATATCATTTTTGTTCCCGATGCGAAGCCAATTTTGTTTGCGACCAGCCACAGTGCAGTGGTGGTTTTTTATTGCACACATTCCACTCCAACCAACGTCTTGCCAACACCCTTACAGCAATGTATATTCTTTGTGGGTATGTTTTTTTCTTTTTCTTTTTGTTTTCTTGTTCCTCATGTCATTTGCCGTGATGAAATTAGTTCTCAAAAGCCAATCTTTCACGTTTTTAGTATGAAAATTTGTAAGCTTTTGCAAACATTTTGATGCAGATTTGTAGCCTGTCATTTTATCTTTAATTATCTATCTTAACATTAAGCATCCGATAATTATAACCTGAGTAAAAGGGTTCTAAGTGCGCTCAAATCCAGTGATTTTAAGATTTCATACAAATTCAACTATCCTCCACTGAAGCTCGTCGGTTGGCGACGATCAACATGTAGGTACGATTCATCGATTGTGTCTTTAGGTTCATTTTGGCATTTTCTTTGGTAACACCAACCAAAAATTCGATCCTGAGCCCCCTATACGCTAGAGTTCATTTCGTTCATTTGTTATATATTCATTTGTTCATTTAATCATTTTGGTAACACCATATTTTTCTCAAAACGACCCTATAACCATTTTCAATGTTAATAAACTTCAAACCAAATTTTGAATTCGTTACTTAAAAAAAAATTACAGGGGTTGTGAAGGCGCAAGTCACAAGCTCCCTTGTGGTTGTCGTGATTCGATAACATTTCGGTATTCTCAGAGAATCCTCACAAAAAAACTCACCACAGCAAGGTGATTTTTTTTTTAATTGTAAGGTTCTGAATTTTTGTTGAACGGACCCATTGAATAATTTTTTTTTCGTGATTATGAAATATCAAACTTTATTTAAAGAAAATATATCTATCTTTTTTTTATTCCTATTTCAGCAAATGCCACTTTAAACTTAGTGAATTGCACTTCATATTTGTAATTTATTTATTATAAGCTTAATACAAGCTGGACTTAAAAACTATATAGTGAATTGCACTGTATATTTGTAATATCAAAAAATAAAAATTCCAAATATTTGTTTCATAGAAATAATGATGACAATGTTTTTAAAAATCTAGGATGTTTAGCCTTGGGGCTTGTTTTGCTCCTCTGTGATATTTTATATAAATTTGTGTTGGTAAAAATGTAAAAAAGTATTACCCCCTTCAACTTCTTAAACTATAATGAAAGGTTCTTTGCCAAATATTAAAAAAAAACCTAAACAAAAACCGAACGAACACCCAAGACAAAAATTCAAACTAAACCATCTAAAAGAGCTGGAGGAAGATATTCCAAAAATATGCATAAATATTTATATTTATATACCTACTTCCATTTTGGAGCAGAATATAAATAAATAACCCTTTTAAGAAAAAACGGGTCTTTTTTCAATTCTTTTATTATAAAAAATAAATAATATGAACTGATAATTTATAAACATCAGAAATAAGAAAAAAAAAAAACTAAAAAGAAGAAGAAGGGTATAAAATAAACATTGAAATTTGATTCGGTTTCGGATGAAATATGATAAAGGGCATATTTATCTTCAGTTTTTTTTTTAATTTTGTTTTTCTGATTTGATGGCCTTGTTTGTCTACACCCGCAGGGTTGAAGAGGGTATTGGTTTATGTTGTCGGTTTGTTGCAACTTTTTTTTTCGCTCTTATGTTTGTGATATTATTTTACGTCATCCGATAAAGGTTATTTATTATTATTTTTTTGTTTTAACCTTTGGATATATGTATACCTACCTTCACATAAAGTTTTAAGGTCCATTTGCTTGAAACTTTAATATATTTGAGCTAAACGTATAAACACTATGTGATAAGTAGAGGATAGAGTTTCACATAATCATTTATGTTTAATATTTCATATAATCAAAAGGTGGTTACTTTAACTAATCACCCAGAATTATATAATAAAAAACGAATTGATTTTGCTGTTCAAGTATTTTTTTATATGACAAGGGCAATCAATTTTAAACAAAAAACTTTCCTGTTACTTCTCCTTCAAGCTTAGTATGCTGCTAATGCGAAATGAAAAAAAAAAACCATACTAAAATTATACAGCAAAATCATAAATGAAAAAATTAATTCTACTTTTCATTAATCAGTGAAGAAATTGGTAAATTTAGAGCATTTCTGGGAAGTCTCCACTCTTTTCGCCCAGCTCAGTAGTTAGTATATGCTGCTAAATCGAAATAAAAAATTGCATACATGTATAATGACAATAAATCCATAAATGAAAAATTTCGACAATAGAAATTGATAATTTGTGCTAATTTGTACAAAGTCTCCACAATGTTAAATTCCATACATATTGATCAGACAAAAAAAAATTAGGGACAAATTTCGTTCTGCTTTTTGATTTGCAGTACTTAGTTTCATTAATTTTAGAAAACATCTGGCAGTCTCCACTCTCTTTAAGTTTTCTGCTGATGTGACATAAAAAATCCCATACATAAATAAAACAACTAAATCATAAAAGAAACATTTCGTTCTGCCATTTTAGTAGAGAAATTGATAATTTAAACAGATTTCTCCGTAGTCTCCACTCATTTCTCACAGCTAAATTTGCTGCTACTGACTCGAAATAAAATAAAATCCCATATAATAATGACACAAGAAATCACAAAACAAAAAATTTCATTCGACATGAGAAATTTATTAGTTTTAGTAAATTTATTGGTAGGTAGTCTCCACTCTTTTTTCACATGAAAATTTCAAAACAGTAATTGTGTCTGAAAAGATGACAATTTAATTTTGAACTTGTCATTATTTTCTATGACTGTTACGTATGTATGTTTTGTGATTTTGTTATTTGAAATTTATAAAACTCCATAAATTTTATTTTGCTTTGTTTTCATAAGAACTTCGTTGTCGTTTATGGAGTACACAGAAATAAAGCCTTTTGGTTCAGCAATAGTGTAATTAAAATTAGAGGCCTTTTATATTGATGTCCGTCAAGTTAGCATTTTTAAAGAAAATAAAACTATTATGAAATTTATCGAAACTTTTTTCAAAAATTTGTCATAATTTTTTTCAAAAATTTGTCGTTATTTTTTTCAACAATTTGTCGTAATTTTTTTCAAAAATTTGTCGTAATTTTTTTCAAAAATTTGTCGTAATTTTTTCAAAAATTTGTAATTTTTTTTCAAAATTTTGTCGTAATTTTTTTCAAAAATTTGTCGTTATTTTTTTTAAAAATTTGTCGTAATTTTTTTAAACAATTTGTCGTAATTTTTTTTTCAAAAATTTGTCATTTTTTTTCAAAAATTTGTCGTCATTTTTTTTTCAAAAATTTGCCGTAATTTTTTTCAAAAATTTGTCGTAATTTTTTTCGAAATTTTGTCGTAATTTTTTTCAAAATTTTGTCGTAATTTTTTTCAAAAATTTATTGTAATTTTTTTCAAAAATTTGTCGTAATTTTTTTCAAACACCTGTCGTAATTTTTTTCAAAATTTTGTCGTAATTTTTTTAAAAAATATGTCGTAATTTTTTTCAACAATTTGTCGTAATTTTTTTTTTAAATTTGTCGTAATTTTTTTCAAAAATTTGTCGTAACTTTTTTCAAAAATTTGTCGTATTTTTTTTAAAAAATTGTCGTAATTTTTTTCAAAAATTTATCGTATTTTTTTTCAAAAATTTGTCGTAATTTTTTTTTCAAACATTTTTCGTAATTTTTTTAAACAATTTGTCGTAATTTGTTTCAAAAATGTGTCGTAATTTTTTTTAATTTTTTAAAAAAAATTTGTTGCCATTTTTTTTTCTTAATTTGGCGTAAATTTTTCGTAAATCTGGCGTAAATGTTTTTAGAATTTTTTCATAAATTGTTTAGTAAATTTGTGGGAAATTTAAAATTTTATTCGTATATTGTTTTAAAAGTCGTAAATTTGTCGTAAATTAAAATTTTTTCTTAAATTTGTAATTCTTTTCGTAAATTTTTAAATATGTCGGTTTTTTTTATTGTAAATTTGTCATCAAAGTAAATCTCGGCCGCTCCTTTTTTGGGTTTATTTCAAGAGGTAACGCGAAAGCTCGAAAAACTTGATCTTTCACGACATATTTACTGCAGATTTACGACAATTATTATATTTTATACAGGAATGGCAAGGACTTACATTTTTTTGACAAATTCAACCGGCTAAGTTGGGCGGAAATTTTTCATGGCAAGAGGTATTCTTGGAAGATTTTTCACTTCCTCGCAAGAGGAAGTTGCCACGAAAAAATGTTTTTGTTTTAAAGTGGAAGAAGCTGTGATTCGATTCCCAAACATGTGGATTACAAATTTTAAATCGAATCAAATGATATTAATACAGCTTTTCTTCATTATTATGTTGATTATTATTGTGGTTTTTAAACCCATCCGTCAACACCTTCGCAAAACCACATCTCTAACTCATTTCAAATTGTTTTTCTAATGAAACTCAAAGTACTGCTGACTAATGATCAAAATTAAAATAACAAATTTTGATAAAATCCCCAGAGTACGTACAATTGCAAACACTATTTCTTATTTATACCAAACAAAAACTAATTAAGTCCTTTAGTTATTTTGGCTTAAATTTTTTGTTGGCTATTTCTTTTTACCTGGTTCTCTGCATAATGTTTTAAATAATAAAGTTTGTTTTAATTATATTAAAAAAAAAAAGAAAAAACTTTCCTAGGTGCCCATGTCAATTCAGTCAATTTCCCAGGCGGTTATAATTTTCTCTCACAAATCTGAATTACAAATTAGAGATACATTACCTACACACACTTTCTTTTGCTTCAGCTATATAAGTTGACTTAAGGGTAGAAAGAAACACGCGATAACGACACTCACTCTAAATAACAATAACAACAACAACACCAACTAAGAAAAAACTGTTTCCTTTGCACTCATAAATTATTCATTTTATCTTGTTTTTTTTTTATTTTTTATTGCATATAGAACTGACGAGTTTTATCTGAATAATAAAGATACTTTTTTTTTCGTGTTTGCTTCTTGATTTTGTTTGTTGTTGTTTTGTTTTCATTGACGGGGAAGTGAATGTGCAAGTCCGAAAACTATATTATCACCCACGTATATGATGGTCTCGTTTTTTTTTGTATTCAATGTTGGCAGACATCATTCCTTATACGAGCCAGTTCTGTCTGAAATTCGTTTAAATTAATTGCCAATACAAAAAAAGGAAAAAAAAAGAATCATTGGCTCTGAAATAAATCGACACGATTCAAATTAGATTTTTGATATGTTCCGTTATTTTGTGATGTTTAATTCAACTATAATGATAAAATCATGTATGTATTCAATTTAATTTCACAACCACCTACACTTCTCTAAAACTCTGAAGAAATCCATATAAATTAAAAAGTCAAATATTGAAGTACACATAATTAACACAATTTTTTTTTACAATTTAAATTTGTTCAATAAAGGCAACAGATTATACACCTATTCTGTAGACTGGTTTCAGGCTAAGTACCTAATTAGAGTAAAACAAATTGATCCATAATTATTTTTCTCAATTCAATTGGTCCAGTTGTTGAATAGCTAAATTAAGACAAAAATTAATCAGCCCAATTCTAAGAATTCCACAGGAATGCGTGGCAATGGCGTAGTGGATGTATTACTTGACTGATAACTTATGAGGTGTGGGTTCGAGTCCCACTCTAGGCGGCAGCATTATTTTATTTATTCCCTCAGTTTCAACTGAACGCCACACGTGGGATTTCATGAGATAAATAAACACCTTATATTTGTCAGTCCACTGTGTCAACAAAAAACTCTATGCTATTCTTCTATAGGTACTCCTTCTAACTAGTGCCTTGCAATTCAGGTTGCAATTAAAAGACCTTAGGTCTTACAGGCATATAATTAAAATTATTTGGTATTATTATTAAAAAAAAACCCTGCGAGAGGTCTTTTTTTTCCCTTCGAAAGCTGGAATGAGAATTCTGAATGTTCGAAACAGCTGTTTATATTCGAAATATAAATCAAATTGTAGAAAAAAAAAAGTTATTTATTCCCGAGGAAACATTTCCCTGGAAATAGTCATGTAGAGTTGGGCTGAATATTTGGAGAGTTTTTGATTTATAGAAAAATTATTAGGATTTGGTCAAATCAAAAATTTTACGGTCGTATTTATAAACGTTGTCTAAATTTGGAAAGCCGTCAAATTTATGGATACAAATTTTTAGTTGTTTAAAAGTTATCTAGCTTCGACAATGGACTCGGTTGTCTTGGAATGTAACATTTTATTTAATCAAATAGAGAATATTTCCAACTATTTCAAGACACAGTTTAACAAGCCAAAAGTGTAATAAATACGCACTTTAATCATAAGATAGCAGATGTGGTCTGATAATATTTTGTTGTTCTTAATTTTGTCAGTAGACAAGCAAAATTGACTAAATGCGTTTGGAAGTAATTGGAGATAGTGAGGTTTTTTAATGAATAATTAAGTTTTAAAATTCTATTTCATTATGTCCATTGAATGATTCATTTTATCAGTTTATGAAATTCAAAGATCTGAGACTGGTATTTTAAATCATTCAATTGACACAATGAGTTTTTCTAGCAATAGTTTTCTAATAAAGTACTTGGTGATATTAAGTCATTTTGGCTCAAATTTGGACTTAATGAGTTTTACCTTTCAACCGACGATTTAATCTGTCACATCTCAAATTATTGCGTCGCCATTTTGAAAAAAAAACTTGAACTAAATTTATCAAATTTTAAGCTAAAATATTGTCACTTTAAAATTCCAAAATGTAGACATTCTAGAATTTATTGTAAAAAATTGAATTTTTCTGAAAATTTTGTAAATGTCAGAATTTTTTGTTTTCAAAATTCATTCCGGAGTTTTACCCACAATGCATTCAGTAAGCGTGTCAACTTTTTCCGACCCAACTCTTTTTGATTACCTAATAAATTGCTCGCCAAGCTCGAATTAAGTAACCCATTTTCAGAAAAAAATAAAAAAATTTAGAAAAAAATATTATTAATTCAAAAACCATGTTCTGCTAACATTATTTCGATTTATCTCGAACAATTAAACTTTTTCCGACTTAAATCTTTTTGATTGGGGTACTTAAGTCGAGCTAGACGAGCAGGAGAGCTTTTAATGAATAAAAAAGATTTAAGTCGAAAGAAGTTGAATTGTTCGAGAAAAATCGAAATAAAGCAGAATCTAGCAGAACATGGTTTTCTATGGGGAAATTAGAAAAATATTTTTTTTTGTAAAACAATTTTTTTGGGATTCCTAGAGCTCTAGACTGAAACTATCTCCTTTTTTTTTTCCTTGCGTTTTAAGCATTTTTCGGTAATTGGTCTGCTAACTTGAAATCAAGTCAACAGAACATTAATTTACAACAAAAGTACTGGAGCACTTAATTTTGTTGTTGGGTATTTAAATAGCAATTAATAATCGCCCAATGATGACGTCATAAAACTTTTGGTCTGCTAACTTAAGGGACATGACAAATTCTTTGTTTTACCTACCAGTAAATTCTAAAATTTCAACATTTCGGAACTACACAACTCCCGCATTGCATAAAATCTGGAAATTTCAGTGATGGGACATATACTGGTAAGTCCCAAGAGAAAAGACCTTTAAAAAATGCAAATAAATTAATTTTCTGATAACTCATTTAATTTAAAGAACTTTTCAAAGTTTTTTTTTTCATTTTATGTACCCATCAAAAAATTCTGACAAAGGTAAATTTTGTGGGGAAGCTTAATTAATATGTCATTAGTATTTCTATAAAAGTTTCTAAATTTTGACCATGTCTGAAGTTATGGGCTTAGAGGGAGAGGAGGCGGAAATTCAGTTTCTTGTAAATACCTCGAAAACCAAGTATTTTTGAAATATTGCAAAGATACGAATTTTAGCTTATGAAATTCTACACAAACAAATTGAACCTCTTTTTTCGTAAGAATAATACATTGTGATAAACTTGCCTTGACTTTTCTTAAAAAAAAAAAAACTGGTAGTTTTTAAGCTTCTTTCAAAACGAGCACCCTGCTTCCAGTCATTCAGACCAAGCGCACTGGTATTTGGTATGGCTTTGCTTTCTGAACAGAAATTTTTGGTCTTATTTGTCGCCACAAACCTCAAATTTGAGGGCTGAAATTCGAAGTCAACATTGGCTGAAGCCTAGTTGTCCATTCGTCCCATATGAAAAAGTCAATGTAAACGACATGTTTTGACTTTTTCGACTTCACCTACAGCTCGGTAAGTGCAGCTAGTAGCGTTCGTGGTTATATCTTCTTCTTGATTCGACTTCTTCGCAGATAGGACCAAATATCCGTTGAAGATTTTTTCTTTTGAAAGAGCCCAGTATCAGCTCTTTATTTCCAAGATTTTGCACTGTACAGCAAGACTAGCAATTTAAAAGTTTTGTAGAGTGGGGACTTCTTGTTACGCTTAATGTATTTCGAACCCATTTGATTAGTAGCAGTATTTTCCTAGGGTAATCGCACTACGTCTCCACTAAGGTGTAATTCGTGGAGCTTATTTTTACTCCAAAATAATAGATGCAACTCTTTAACTACTTCGAAGTTACTGCTATCAATATTAAAGTTTTGTTCTAGGCAGTGGAGAGATACTTGTTTGTTTTTCGATATCAGGTATTGGGTAGATATTAATCTCGTTTACTTCAAACCCAACAAGTTTAGACTGTTCTTCAATTACTGTGAAGACTTTTCTACAATCATCCACATATCCTAGTACAGTAAAACCCGCTTTAGAGAAACCCGCTTATGAGAAAAACCCGCTTATCTGAAACACTTTTTTCATCCCCGAGTATTTGTCGACCAATTACCTTTATAACACTCCGCTTAAGCGAAACTCACTTAAGTGAAAAATCCGGATACCTGAAACATATTTTCAGTTAAATTTAGTATTTTTCATTGATAAAAACTCTTTTAAGTGAAAAAAAATTTAAAAGAACGGAACAAAAAATTTTCTGAACGCTTTTACATCTTCTTTATTTTTCACCTCCACCAAATTTTCATCACGAAAATGAAATTTGAATTTCTGATGTCAGAATCCTTTTTGGAATTTTTAAATCCGCTTAAGTGCAATTTTTTTTCACTTAAGCGGGGTTCGTTTAAGTAAAAAACCCGCTTAAGTGAAAGAAAGACTGTGACATTTTGCAGTTTCTGTTAAGCGGGGTTTACTGTAGTTGAAAAGATCAGTTAAAGATTGTAGGTAGGTACTTTCCATTGAAGAAGTCCCTTGACAGTGTATTTTCTTGGTGAACTCCTGTGCATGTTTGGAATAATTAGGAAATTCGTCTATATTTGCCAATATATGTAATTTTTGACGATTGCAGGTGTTTTTTATAATGTCAAGTGACACAAATAGACCAGTTTATCAGGGATCTCAAGTTCAGCAATCGCCATATAGACCTCTTAACGATGAATGATTTGAAATTTCAGAATTTGATTTGATGCAGAACGGCTTAAGATGCTCGCAAAATACTTTAGATAGGATTTTATTTGCGAAGTTTATATAGCAGTGATATGTATCTTCATAGTTCTTGCAAGACATAGCATCGACTTATTTGTAGATGGGACATAATATGAAACTGATTTAGTAGGTACATTAATTGGCATGTTTTCTTCCGCCCAAACTTCATTGATGATATCAATTTGATACAAATTAATACCCACTAGCCCGTGTAAAAGGCAAATAATAAAATATACAAAGAATGAAACAAATTAAAACTTAAATCGTATAGATCCTATAATACCTAGAAATTAAAATTCATTGTGTGTTCTAAAAAAGTTATTTCAATTTCTATAGAAAAAAAGAAAATATTTAACTGTAAATACTTACCCAAACAATAAAAGAAAAACATCATAAAACTCAATAAATAATTACGGTCTACTTCTGACTTTTAATAATAATAGAAAAAAAATATTCAAACTTCTCTCAAATATTTATTGAGTAAAAATAATAAATTCTTGGAAAATGTGGGAAACAAATTTTTGTTCGACCTTCATTATAAAGAAAGCGAGGCAGGTAGGTATACTGAAAAATAAAAATATTCCATACCTACCTACATTACAACTGAAAAACTTATAAAGTCATCGTATAAATTATTTATGAAAACTTAGTTTGAATTTTTGTATACATATATGTATATACCCCTCTCAAAAGATTATCCATGAAAATGAAAATTTATTAGATACTCTTAATTCCTTTGAATTTTAATAGCGACCTAAAAAAAAAGGAACTTACAAAAAAAAGTTTACCCATTAGACAAAATTGTTTGTACTCGTTGGTAAATTGAAATATAGAAAGAAACAAATTCGCTATTAAGGACCGTTCTTAACAAACTAATAAAATTAAAATTACTTTTAAAAAAAAACCTCCAAAAGAACTTTCATCTTTTTTTTTTTTTTTCAAACGGACTAACTTTCCAACATATTTTTGTGTATAGATAGATATCAACCAACAAATACTTTAATATTTAAAAAAGTTCTTGCTTTGCCACTCGAAATAAAATATCGAAATTTTAATTTATCCATTTTTGTTTCCTTTAAGCACACACAGTGGGGTATTTAAATGATAAACCAGTAAAATGATGAAATATTAACAGCTATTACATTCCAGATGTCTTGTTGTGCTTATACGAGAACTATGATAAATTAACATGACACAATGTTACTTCAACAGTGTGTATGTACATAGTTGACATTACTCCTTGTCAAATTAAACCTATGTGACAATGTTGAGCTTACAACTGAACCAGCTTAAATGTGTTAGTAACTGTCGTAAATTTTTTAAATTACGATTGACTTTAAGAATATCCACCTCTGTATTATACATGACCTATGTCATACTAAGCATATGACAATATATGAATTAGCAATGCAAAATGCCTTTTTAGCTTATTCGTGAAACTTACTCGATCCTTACATGTCCGTTAAGTTAGATTTAGCACTTCAGAATTTAAGGGGTCCAATAATTGGATTGGACCGTTGTAAATTTTTCGTGAAGGAAACAAAATTGTCGCGCTTTTTTTTTGTTTTAAATAACCTCTGGTAGAAGACGACAAATTTTTTCATTCACTACAATTGTACGACCGCTATTAACCCGTATTTATTATTCTGTTTTTAGTTCAATTATTCTTTTTTGGAGGATGTTAACGCTAACTTGACTTTAAAAGTAGCATTATCAGCATGAAAGAAGAGCAAGAGTAATGTCGTCACTTTTATAAAAATTACTACAAATTTATGACTATTTTACGACAAATTTACGACAGTTGTACTTAATGAATTTTATTATAAATTTACGAAAATTTTACCATAAATTTACGAAAATTTTACCATAAATTTACGAAAATTTTATCATAAATTTACGAAAATTTTACCATAAATTTACAAAAATTTTACTATAAATTTACGAAAATTTTACTATAAATTTACGATATTTTTACTACAAACTAACGACAAGACTACTAAAAATTTACGACAATTTTACTACTTATTTACGATAATTTTACTAAAAAATTATGATCAATTTTACTAAAAATTTAAGACAATTTTATTTCAAATTTACTAATATTTTACAACAAACTAACGACAATTTTACTACAAATTTACGAAAATTTTACTACAAGTCTACGAAAATTTACTACAAATTTTTACCTGACGTTTATTGGTGCATGCAATTTTGTCGAGTTGATAGTTTTTCAAAAAAGAAATTTAAGCTTACTACTGGTGGCAATCATTAATATCTATTTATTCATCCATTTTAATGAAAACAAATCGATTGGTATTAACATGGATTACAATTTCAAAAAACAAAAACAATTAATGATTCAAATTTTTATAAGAAACTCAAGATGTAGATATTTATGATCCATCTAACTTGAATGCTTTGACCATTTTTTAAATTGAATTTTATTCATCTTTTTTTAATAAATCTAAATCTGACTTATCTAATTCTGAATAATATGCTTTTCTGTTTGAAAAACAAACACAACAAAAAATTACTATATAAAACAAAAATATAAATATGAAACTCCCCACAAGAAATGAATATCTTTATAGACGAGAAAAAAAGTTCTCGTGAACAAAAAATCTTGTATATATTTTCCCCAAAAACGAACAACAAGAAAACGAATAAAAAAAATACAAAAAAAAATAACAAACAATAAGGTGAAATCATCCGTCCATTGTGCTCTTCTCATTCTTTTATTGCTTTACTTTGATAGTCCTTGAAAGATTTTATGAAAATTGTCATGTTCGATGTGAAATGAAGTTTTGTATATATAGGTATGTATAGTATGCGTCTATTTGGCAGACACAAAAGGGAGCGGGCTCAGCGGATGGATGGGTATATGTATCTCATAAAACCGAACCCAAAAATATATTTACCCGCTTCCATGGATACACTTGTCATGTTTTGTTATATAGAACAGTGGTGTCGAACCCATTTAAACTAGTATTTTTGTATTATTAAATGAATACTAGACCTTCAGCCAGCTTCAATAATAAATTCAAATAAATGCTAAGGCTTTCGTGGTGGGTTTTAGACTTTTAAAGATGGTAATGGTTTTGTATGAGAACATACGTGCAGTACGGGCTGCAAAACATTTACACCATCAATTAATATTCAAAATTTCCACTAGATGACAACTTGAATGTTCTATTACCAAGCAAAATCTATTATCAAACTCCTCTATTGGTGCTTAGTCGTAGAATATTGAATTTTAATTTCCAAAACTGAGACTCGATTCTAAGACCAAGCTGTAGCTGGAAGCTATGTAAAGCCAGAACTCAAATTTTTGGGGCCGGTTATATATATGGGGTTTATTTATCAACCGTTTGTACAAGCAAACAAAATATATGTCTGTCAAGTTAGCATTACCATTTCAAAATTTTAAGATTCTAATAATTGGATTAATTGTCGTGAATTTGTCGTAAATTTGTCGTGAAAGAAAAAAATTTGTCGCGCGTGTTTTTTAAAAATTAACCCCTGGTAATGCTAACTTGACGGTCAAGTTAGCACTACCACCCCCCAAAAAAAATTAAAAAAAAAAAAAGAGTATGCCATTAAATGTCGTGAATTTGTCGTAAATTTGTCGTGAAACAAAAAAAAAATTCGCGCGTGTTTTTTAAAAATTAACCCCTGGTAATGCTAACTTGACGGTCAAGTTAGCACTACCACCCCCCCCAAAAAAAATAAAAAAAAAAAAAACGAGTATGCCATTAAATGTCGTGAATTTGTCGTAAATTTGTCGTGAAATAAAAAAAAAAATCGGAAATTTTTTATGTAATTTCGAAAAATCCCACATTGCGTTTCATCGATGAATATACAGCCTAACCTCGACTTTGAATTGCTGTATTTTTTTATCCAACAGAGATTTTAATGTGGAATTTGTTAAAACAATTGTCGCTCGACGTCCTTAAAAAAGTTGTGTCAAAAAATAATTTGTCGCGCCTTGATTTGTCAAAAATATGACGAAATACCCCAAAATTGCATTTTTTAAATAAATCCAGCATTACCACGACTTTGGTTAGCTGTACTTTTTTATCCAAAAGAGTTTTTACTGTGGAATTTGTTTAAACAATTGTCAATCGACGTCCTTTAATAAATTATGTCAAAAAAAAAATTTTGACAAAATTTTTTTTGTGTCAATAAGCTATTGTACACAATTTTTTTCCTGTACAAAAGGTGGTAATGCTGGATTTATTTTAAAAATGCTATTTTGGGGTATTTCGTCATATTTAGGTGATTTTCTTGACAAATCAAGGCGCGACAAATTATTTTTTGACACAACTTATTTAAGGACGTCGAGCGACAATTGTTTAAACAAATTCCACATTAAAATCTCTGTTGGATAAAAAAATACAGCAATTGAAAGTTGTGGTAATGTTGGATTTATTTAAAAAAATGCAATTTTGGGGTATTTCGTCATATTTTTGACAAATCAAGGCGCGACAAATTATTTTTTGACATAACTTTTTTAAGGACGTCGAGCGACAATTGTTTAAACAAATTCCACAATAAAATCTCTGTTGGATAAAAAAATACAGCAATTGAAAGTTGTGGTAATGTTGGATTTATTTCAAAAAATGCAATTTTGGGGTATTTCGTCATATTTTTGACAAATCAAGGCGCGACAAATTATTTTTTGACACAACTTTTTTAAGGACGTCGAGCGACAATTGTTTAAACAAATTCCACATTAAAATCTCTGTTGGATAAAAAAATACAGCAATTCAAAGTTGTGGTAATGCTGGATTTGTTTAAAAAAAATGCAATTTTGGGGTATTTCGTCATATTTTTGACAAATCAAGGCGCGACAAATTATTTTTTGACACAACTTTTTTAAGGACGTCGAGCGACAATTGTTTAAACAAATTCCACATTAAAATCTCTGTTGGATAAAAAAATACAGCAATTCAAAGTCGAGGTTAGGCTGTATATTCATCGATGAAACGCAATGTGGGATTTTTCGAAATTACATAAAAAATTTCCGATTTTTTTTTTATTTCACGACAAATTTACGACAAATTCACGACAATTAATCCAATTATTAGAATCTTAAAATTTTGAAATGGTAATGCTAACTTGACAGACATACAAAATATGACGTTTGTCCATCCTCCCCGGTGAAAAAATACTAATGATTTCTTTTTTTATAGCAACTTACCCAAAGACCAAAAACTCGTCGATGGACCGCAATTGATAAATTAGAAGGAGGCACAGAGTGTGTTCGTTAGTCCACAACATCTTTATCATTTTCCAACAAAACAAATCGTCTGTCCAACTTTAGTTCAAAAAATATTCAAAATTTCTTTTTTATAGCAACTATCACAATACGAAATTCAGCTATATTCAATTCAATTGAGAACTTGGGAGTCCATCCTGTAATTGTGTTTATTTGCCCAACGCTTGTTTATGATTGCCCACCAAAAATAATCGTTTTTTTTTACCTTAGTTCAAAAAATTTTCGACTTTAACATTTTATAGCAACCAACACAAAAATTGAAAAAAATCACTTAGCAGAATGTGTCTTATCGGCGTCGTTTGTCCACCGATGGTCCATGTTAGTCCAGAACATAAAAAATCATTTTTCCACCCTTAGTTTAAAACTATAAAACTTTTCAACTTTTCTATTTTATAGCAACTATCGCAAAAAAAAAAAAACTCGTCTATTGCTTTCACTTTATAACTAAGGAGGACATTCTCTTAGTGGGTTCTTTTGTCCGCCAATTGTTTATGATTGTCCACAAACAAAAATTGTTAGTTCAGCCGTAGTTAAGAAAATAATCAACTCTTCTGTTTTATAGCAAACCAACACAAAAAATTAAAAAACCGACACTTAGAAGAAAAGTACTCATAGCTATTGTCTGTCTACCGATTTTCCATGTTGATCCAGAAAAAAAATAGTTTAACCACAATTCCAACGATACTCAATTTTTTGTATAGCAAGTATCAAAAACTCCCCTACCGCCCCCAATTGATAACTTATGAGGACATGAACAAGTAAATTCGTCTGTTTTTATGACTGTTCACCAAAAACGAAAATGAACTAATATTTTAAGAAAATGTTCAACTCTTATTTTTTTTATAGCAAACCAATAAAAAAAAATTTAAAAAGGCACTTAGCAGAATTGTGCTAACAGTTTTTGTCTGTCGTTTGTCCATATTTTTGTTTATGATTGTCTACCATAATAATCGTTTCTCCACCCTTATTTTCAAAAAATATTAAACTTATATTTTATAGCAACTATCGAAAAACGAAAAATCTTGTCGCATGCCCCCAGTTTGTAACTAAAAAGGTCATCCTTTAAAAAAATCGATAATTCAGCCTTAGTTAAGAAAATGTTCAATTCTTCTATTTTATAGCAAACCAAACCCAAGAGTTAAAAAAAAGTCTAACTGACAGAATAGTGCTTATAGTTATTGGCTGTCTATCGTTTTTCAATGTTAGTCCAGAAAAAAATTTTCTATCCACTCTTAGTTCCAAGAATACTCAATTTTATTTTTTTATAGCTACTATCACAAACTTGTATTCCGCCCCCAATTAATAATTTATGGTTGATTTACATTCATCTTCATCTGCAAATATCAAGAAAACTAGAGCGGCACAGATTCGTGCCGAAAATACGAATGTATGAAAAAGTACCTGTATAAAGATGAACATGTTCATCTTTATATCTGAATTATGGCATCTTCCTATAATCTGCATTCATGAAGATCTCTGCATTTTGGTCTTCTCTCTCTATTCAACAAATGTCAATTTTATATCTTACATCCCTTTTATTTGCGGAACTCCGCATGAAGATGAATGTAAATCCACCATTAGGAAGATGTGACCAAGTGAGTTTGTTTGTCCACCTTTTGTTTATGATTTTCTACCATAATAATCGTTTGCCCACCATTATTTAAAAAAAATTATCTTTTCTATTTTATAGCAAACAATTTTTATTGTTAGCCGTTGATGAAAAAAACCACAAGTGCGGCACGCAAACCATTGGGTCGCCACCACTGTACACAATATCCTTATTGCGTTTGTGAATTTTCCTTTTCCCTTTGATAGAAGTGAGGAAGGAGATCTTAGATATGATATTAAAATTTGATGTGTATATTGTTTTTTTTTTTTGTCATGAAGCCTGAAGGTTAGATACTTTCGCAGTCGTCTTCGTCGTCGTCATAGTAGATATCTACTGTATTCTTCGTCCTTGGCGTTTGTTAACATTTGAATTGAACAAGCCATACCTCATCGTGTGGTGGAGAATTATTAAATTTGTATATTTGTCAAAGGAAAAAAAAAAAAAAAACAACACACACTTTCTTCCTTCCTTCTTCCAGGCAGAAGGCAGTTATTTCCAGAGCACATCATACGGACAAACGAATGGGATGGATTGATGTTGTTATGCTTGTCGTATATGAGTCGAGTATGTATATAGTCTTCGTCTTCTTCATCGTTATTGTAAAATTCAAAATGAAATAAAAGTGACGGTCGACTTAATTTAATTGAGTAATTTATGTGGTTGTTTTGAACTTAAAGCTTTTTGAAATGTTTGCTTGAGGAAAATTTGTGATTGCGGCGTGTGGTAAATTTTTTTTTGTTTTTTATTTTGTTTTGTTTCAAGAAGTTGAGAAAAGGTGGATGGATGGATGGATGTATAGAATAGTGGGTATATACATACCTACATACTTTTGGGGTACTTTGACAACAGACTGCCTGGAGCCAAGGGAGTTGTTGTTGTTGTTATTTAATACATATTTAATTATTATATTTTGCTGCATTGAAGGGTTTCTTGATTATTTTTTTTTTTTTTGATTATTTGTGTAAACATGATTTGAATAAGAATTTTTTTTATTTTATGAGGGAGAATCATTTTTTTTATCAGAAATGAATGCCATTTTAATTGAAACAAAAAAAGTTAATTAAATTGTGTGTTCTTAAAATAAATGAAATGCAAATATGTACATAACTACATTATTGAAGTTAAAATTTATTGACACAGGGATGGGTTGACCAAAACGAGACGAGACGTAGTTGACGTCAGACAATAGAAATGTCCGTGACTGAATCAGAAATTCATCTGACTCATTATTATGTGAAGCTTATTTATAATAAAAAATTCATGAAAGGATATAATTTTATGTAAGTGCGTATTTGAACAGGATTGTTTGAAATTCGAATTCCAAGTACAGTAAAAGTGAACACCCATGGGAAAATCGTTGAAAAAATTACTTTTAAAAAAGAAGTTGATAGACAGTTGATTTATTGTTTTTGTAATAGATAGATTTTTTTTATCGAAACAAGTCATTCTAAAAATCTACATCATAAACGTTTAAAAATTGGACAATAAACATTTGAAAAACAATTCTCCGAAAAATCAAAGTAAAATTTTTATTTAAATAAATTTTATGCTGCTGGGAAGAAGAATATATATGTACATACATATATGTATACTGTTGAAATTTTCGGTAAGGTTTTTTGGATTTACTCATAATCGATCTTGAAACACTTTTGAATAGTTCTAATATATTATGTAAAATTTTGTCAATTTTAGTAATTTTTTTCCATTTTTGTAAATGGTAAGTTTAAAAGGTGTTGTAATTAAGAAGATAAATATGAGGAAATGCAGGCGAAATCAACTTAAAAGTTGTGAAAATAAAAGAATTTCGCGCGCTTTTTTTCATTACCTATCAAAACAATTTTTCTTTTATAATTTACAGAATTTTGGATTTTTAGAATTTTGGAATTTTGTAATACAGACTTTTAGATTTACAGAATTTTGAAATACTGAATTTTGGAATACAGAATTTTAGGAACCGAATTTTGGCACTTACAGAATAATGACCCCAACCCAATTTTACTTACTTAATGTTTAACCTTTTAAATTTAAAAATCACACAATTAATGGACAAATCTTTAACGTAAGATATGAATTTTCAAAGCACTTAGCTGCCCAAAATGTAGGAACTTTAACTTTAAAAAATCCACGTGAAAGTTTGTACGCTATTATCTTGACCGTGTCATAAGAAATTTTTTGTGTTAAAAACATTTTTTTTCTGAAAAATATATTTTTTGTTTTGTGAAAAAAACCTTTTTTTGTGAAAAATGATTTTTTTTGTAAAAACTTTTTTTTTGAGAAAAATCCTTTTTTTTTTGTATAAAATACTTTTTTTTTGTGCAAAATACTTTTTTGTGCAAAATACCTTTTTTGTGAAAATACTCTTTTTCTGAAAAATACTAACTTTTTTGTAAAAAATACTTTTTTTTGTAAAAAATACTTTTTTTGTAAAAAATACTTTTTTTTGTAAAAAATACTTTTTTTTGTAAAAAATACTTTCTTGTAAGCTCTACTCTTTTTGTGAAAAATACTTACCTACATATTTTTGTGAAAAATACTTACCTACATATTTTTGTGAAAAATAATTACCTACATATTTCTGCGAAAAATACTTATTTGTGCAAAAAATACTTATTTTTGCGAAAAATACTTATTTTTGCGAAAAATACTTATTTTTGCGAAAAATACTTATTTTTGCGAAAAATACTTATTTTTGCGAAAAATACTTACTTTTTCGAAAAATACTTATTTTTGCGAAAAATACTTATTTTTGCGAAAAATACTTATTTTTGCGAAAAATACTTATTTTTGCGAAAAATACTTATTTTTGCGAAAAATACTTATTTTTGCGAAAAATACTTATTTTTGCGAAAAATACTTATTTTTGCGAAAAATACTTATTTTTGCGAAAAATACTTATTTTTGCGAAAAATACTTATTTTTGCGAAAAATACTTATTTTTGCGAAAAATACTTATTTTTGCGAATAATACTTTTTTTTGCGAAAAATACTTATTTTTGCGAAAAATACTTATTTTTGCGAAAAATGCTTATTTTTGCGAAAAATACTTATTTTTGCGAAAAATACTTATTTTTGCGAAAAATACTTTTTTTGTAAAAATATTTTTTTAATTGAATATTCAGTAGAATCTCGGAAAGATGAACGGTTCTATAAGATGAACAGCTCGAAAAGATGAACGAAATATTTCCACGTTTTCAGTGTTCAAAAAGATGAAAAGTTGAAATTAAGTACTCGAAAATTTGAACACTTTATTCCCAACATAATTTTTTACTTTTTCTTTGCCTTTTAGTTCCTCTTGAACAGTACTTTGGGGCTTGTTTTGACTTGTTATGTAAAAAATATTTAATGTTTTTATTTATAAAACTGTATCTTCTTCCTTAACCAAATGGCTCGAAAAGATGAACGGGCCCTGTTTTATATCTGTTCATCTTTTCGAGATTCTACTGTTTATACTTTTTTTTCTGAAAATATTTTTTTTTTAACGAAAACACGTTTTTTAAGAAAATACTTTCTTTTTTGTGAAGAATACCAAATTTCAGAGGGTTACCTGTTTTTTTTTCGATCAGGCAAACTAAGCTAAGGGTCCGTTTAGTTTTCTATATTTTGTGCATTATAGGTGGTAAATTCTCCTAACCAATTAAGGGCCAGTTTGTTCACAGCTGTTCATCTATAATCAAAGATTATTGCAACTGGTAAATCATCTAATAGCATAGTAACCAACATTTTAATCAAAAAAATCTATAATTCGAGTTTTTGGAATTCTCTAATCAGCCGATTTTGGTTAACGCCATTTAATGAGAGCCCTTGAAAATCAGGTACAAATTTAACCCATTCTGAACAAACTGGCCCTAAGTCATCTCCTGCCACTTTGAACAGCTCAATAGCAAGACGCGTCAGCTCCAACGGCTATTTTGAATTTTATTGAAATTTTTGATATGAAAGTTTATGATTTCTCCATATCCGTCAAGTAAACATTACAATACCTATTTGAAAATTTTACTATTCTAATAACTCGATTATTTGTCGTAAATTTTTTGTAAATTTTTCGTGAAAGAACATTTGTTTTTTTTTTTTTAAACAACCCCTAATAATATGTAGATAGATAATCATTTACTCTAAAGTCATGTTAGCATTACCACCTCTCAAAATGAAATCAAATAAGAAAATGGGTAAATTGTCGTGATTTTATCGTATATTTTTCTTGAATTTGTTGTAAAACAAAAAAATGTCCCCTGGTAATGCTTACTTGACGGACAAGTTAGCATTACCAACCCCCAAAAAGGGGTTAAATGAACTCAAAACAGATAAAAAAAATTTGTAAATATTAGTCGCCGTAGAATTGTGGTAAAATTATCGTTAAAAAAAATTGCCCCAATTTTTTTGTATTCCAAAAAATCTTTAATATTTTATGAATGAATCCATCATAACCACAGCTTTGACTGGTTATACATATTATTATTCCTAAGTAACTGTTTGGTATGGAATGGGTTGAAAAAATATCGCTAGAACTAGAATTCCTTAAATAAGTTGTGTTAAAAAAATAATTTGTCACTTTTTTCTTTTAAAAATTAAATCAACCTGTAAGTATGTTTGTTGATAAGCGCATCCCTTGAGAACAGCTAAATTGATTTGGCTCATTTTGTTTGAAATGTTTTTAACAGCCTAGACAAGATAGTTACGGAAGTTCATCCCAAAAAATCAAAAGCATTTTGTATTCAAATTTAGGGTACATTTTAAAAATATGTGCTTAAGACGTTAAAAAAAAGCTCGCCACCAAATTGCAGCTTTTTCGGAAGTTTTTACGAAGTCAATAAATTATTTTATTTGGTTACGTCGAGGTAATGATTTGAATAATTGAATTTTGCTACACGTCTAGTTAAAGCCCAGCGCCATTGATGGTGTGAAAAAGTTAATATAGAAACAGAAAGTACATTACAACAAAAAAACTGATGTTGTAGTAAGAATTGAGCAAGTTTTTCTCAAAATTTATTGCTCCTTTGAAAATTATGTTTGAAGAATTGCATAGCATTGTATGCAGGTAAAAACCTTTTATCAAATGCCCGTATATAATTTGAACATATACATTTGAATACAAAAAAAAAAAAACAAAAAAAAAAATGATTTTAATATAAAACTCACTCACCTAAGTTTTTAAATAATGCAGTCATCGCTACCCACATGTACCTGAACCTATAACACATACCACTTGTTATTATACTATCCGCTGCTTAATAATAATAAATTATATCGCTAAGCAGATAAACCTGAATATTTCCTTATGGAATATAACCATTACACATTTAACGTAATAATAATGATATTAATTTAAAAATCATGCAAGCAAAACGTGTGACAAACTTAATCACACAGATTAAGCAGCTCAACCAATACCATAAATTTTGTATATATTCGTTCTTACCAAAGAGAGAATAAAAAAAACAACACAAAACAACAAACAGGACCGTAGGTAAGTCGCAAGCCAGTTTTTCATTGCGACAACTTTTTTTTTAAGTGCACAATCAACATTTTATTTTATATGTATATATAGCTGACCCCAAAAACCTGCAACTCCAGAAACCAGAAGACAGCAATATTATTCCTGTTTGTTGAAGTTTTTTTTTTTTTTTTTTTTTTGAATCAAGTTTTATATTTTGTTTTGTATATTTTTATAATTCTTCTACAGTTCCCGACTTAAGTTTTATTTTTTTTGCCGACAAAAATTCAGAAAAAAAAACTGACCTCAAACGTCGTCAGGCATTAACATCACTTTATCATCGTCATTGGTGTATCTACTTAGTTGCTGCATGCCGCCATCAGAACCAGTATACCAACTTCAGGCCCACACTACACATGATTAAACTCACAAAGATATGTACCTTACCAAGCAAAATTTTGCATACTATAGCCTGGCAAATTTCTTTGGGTCAAAAGGGGCATCTTTGGAATGAATTAAGGGTCAGTTGCCTTCTACTTTTTCATGTTTATATTAAAAAAAATTAAACTATAAAACTCGTAGTTTTACATTTTATTTTATTTTTTTTTATGTTTTTATACTTCATGTGGTTGGGGGTCTTTAAAGCGCTGATGACTGGAACCGGTTAAGATTACGAGATCGAGGTGCCCCCTGGAGGTTTAACAACAAAAGTTCAACAATTCCTGTGAGTTTGATGAACGTGTTGGTATGGTTTTAATTTTTTCCTTTTTCTCGTTTGCAAGGCGAAAAGTTTATGTATAAACGTTTCTTGGATTTATTATTTTTAATGCGCCAGCTTCCAGGTGTAAACAAATGATTAATCTTTGGCCTTCGTTTCCTCCATCACTGAATTTTTTTTTTGCGGGTAATTTATTAACATGTTGTATATTTATTTTAAGACAGTTGATGTAGTTATGTGTACAATGTACACATAATTGGTTGAAAAAAAAGTATTGAACTCGATATTTTTAATTTTGACATGATATAACGATGTTGAGGGAAGCCAACAACAATACAAAATATTTCTTGTAATTCTGTCAATCTGACTCGGAACCAACTGAACTTTATAGGGTTGGTTTGTAATTAAAGAAGATAATTTTAAATTTAATGAATCGTTATACTTTAGGATTCATTTCGTCTCTAAGTCTGGAAAACTGTACATAATTTAAGTCGATTTTCCTTAAACTTAAAATTTGGATTAATTTGGACACTGAACGGGTTTTAAAAAAAAAATGTTCGTTGAAATTATTATTTTCAATTATCAATTGGTATTGGGTAAATATTTAAATTTGGTGCATTAAAACTTAGTTCATTGCAAAATATGATCAACAATTTTCTTGAAATTCACAACGGTCGATGGTTGTGTTTTTAAATATCGATTTTTAATATTTATCAACTATCAAATGGCTTAAGCCATATTCCAAAATATTTGAATTTACATTAGTTTTAGGCGCAAAAGTTTTCATCCATATTACGATTATCAATTGACAATTGCCAAATTGCACTTTCAGTCTTTTGCCTGAAACTTCCTTGTGGTGTACTTTTTCGCAAAAAAAAAAAATTCATTTGGCAACTTATAGAAAACAAAATTTCCTACAAATAACAACACTATTTTTATACAACCAATATGAAAGACGCTATGAAAATTACGAAAAAGGCTAAAATTCCGTATTTTGTAAAGTTCTCAATTTCTTCGCAATAACTCCTTGACATGTAATTTTAGAACAAAATCGTTCTGAATCAATTTTGTAGAGAATTTGATGACCTACAAATTACGTGTATGTACCACCAATACCTACAATCGAGCGAGTCTTCAGAAATTTTTTTGTATTTTACAATTTTATTACTTAAGCAACTTTTCATACTGTTCGGATGTTCGGTACAAAACATACAATCGATTTTAAATTAACTTCCCGGTATATACTAGAGCCGTGTTGGAGAAGCATGTCACTCTCTACACTCTTTGCTATTATTACCTGTTGAGCTCTCGATTTTAAGGCTGTATAGTGTATTCGTGTTACTTGTACACGTGTAGTAGTAAAATTCAAACTAATTTGGATTCATTTCCGCATAAAACGTTGTTGAAATCTTCCTCCGTCCAGTTTCTAATCTTGAGGTCGAAGAAGTCCTTTTCGAACACCATATCGTCCAATTAGTTCAGCATCTCTTAACCTCCATTTGTTCGTTCGCACGGACGGCGCACAGTGGTTTGAGAGCGGAAAAAATCCATTTCAGAATGTAATGAGTAGCCTTTTAAGTTTTATGTCTAAGTACTTTTATATATCCGGAGCATATGATTTCAGAGTATTTTTTTATATTTATATATATTTTATATACAAAGTCAAAGAAAAATTTATTCAAGTCGCGAACCGTATTTTCAACAAAATTTTAGATGTCTTCTACCGAAGTTCCTTAAATTAAATTCTGAAAAATTATATACCGTTTTATTGATCTAAACAAAACAAAAAAAATTATGAATTATAAAAGAAGCCTTCTATAAGAAGCGTCAGATATGGGTACTACCAAAAATGGTGTTGATGAAAACTTTTTGAGTTTAAATTTTAGCTAAACTTGCCTTCACGTAGTGTTCACGTAGTGAAGTACGCCAATGTGTGCTCCATATCTTCAAGTAACAACAGAGACAACATCAGCTGCGGATGCCTGCGAATCTGGAACTTATGTTCAAATTTGTCTTACTGTATACCAAATAGTTATAATTTCTTCGGTTGTAACTATCAGAACGAGCTGTTTAAACCCATTATTTTTAGAAAATATGCGTGCCTTTATTTTAAAAATAAAATAAAATTAATACCTTGACCAAGGTCTGCGAAATTCGATTTTTTGCGAAACCATTTATTTTTGCCTGTAAAATTTTTCAACTTTTAACTCAATTTTCTCGAAAAAAATATATTAAAAAATATTATAATATTATATTATACGGTAGAGTTTAATAAAGAATAAATAAAAGAATTAGGGAAAATCCTACAGTTATTTTGTTTTCACGTAAAAAGTAGGTACTAGCAGGCAAAAATAAAAAAGGGTGTTTTTTCAGATTTTTGCCTAAAATTTTAGAAAAATGTCCGTAACTTTTTTTGTAATCAGTTTTTCTTAACCAAATTTTGACCAAATATTTTTAAAGCTAATCTTAATATATTTATCGAATTTTAATAAAATCCGATAAGTTATTCAGATTTAACAGACTTTTTTTGAATTTCAGTACCCTCAAATTTTAGAAAAATGTTGATAACTTTTTTCCTACTCAATTTTTCAGAACAAAATTTTGACCAAATATGTAAAAGAGCAATCTAAACATGTGTGCCAAATTTCATTTAAATCCGTTAAGTAGTTCAGGTTTTACTGATTTTTTTCCGCTCTCCCATACAAACCAAACCACTGTGCGGCGTGGCGTAATGTGGTCCAAAACGCCGAAAGTCGCGCCAAAAATACAAAATCCGATGGTTTTTTTTCATTTTTTTTTGTTTTTTATGTCAACCGGAAATATAGACAGAGAAAAGATAAAAGCGGACTTAACAAAAGCAGTTATAATTGCAAGTTCATTACGAGTACAACGGATAAAGGAGAGTTTTTCCTAGCATTCCTCAAAGGGATCTTATAAAATATGATGTGATTGCACTAGCGCTTGTTCTTGTAACGGGTGATTTTTTAGCTGGTTTGGTTTTGGCAATACTGGTTTTGACAGCTGACGTGTGTTTAGTACCTTGTATCACTGTCAAACAGCTTCAGTTTGGTTTGCAATTTAACCATGGATCGTCTTACAAATGAACAACGCTTGCAAATTATTGAATTTTACTATCAAAATTCGTGCTCGGTTCGAAATGTTTTTATCGAAAAATTGTGTTCAGCGATGAGGCTCATTTTTGGTTGAATGGGTACGTAAATAAGCACAATTGCCGCATTTGGAGTGAAGATCAGCCAGAAGCATTGCAACAGCTACCAATGCATCCCGAAAAAGCCACTGTTTGGTGCGGTTTATGGGCCGGCGGCATTATTGGGCCATATTTCTTCAAAGATCATGCGAATCGCAGCGTTACTGTCAATGGTGAACGCTACCGAGCGATGATAACAAACTTTTTTTTGCCCGAAATGGAAGTTCTTGACTTGCATGATATGTGGTTTCAACAAGACGGTGCCACATGCCACACAGCACGCGAAACAATGGCGCAATTGCGAGGCGAGTTTGGTGAACAGTTAATTTCACGTTTCGGGCCGGTCAATTGGCCGCCTAGATCGTGCGATTTGACACCATTAGACTATTTTTTGTGGGGGTATGTCAAGGCTAATGTCTATAGGGACAAGCCCGCTTCGATTGACGCACTGGAAGCTAACATCCATGCATTCATTCGTGAGATACCGGCCGATATGTGTGAAAGAGTATGCCAAAATTGGACTCAGCGGATGGGCTACCTGAGACGCAGCCGCGGTCAACATTTGCATGAAATTATCTTTAAACATTAAATTGCAAGGTTCAAAATATCGATTCAAATAAATATTTCATTCATTTTTTCGAATTTTGTGTGTTTTTTTTTTAAAAAAAGTTCTAAACCTCTTAAAAAATCACCCGTTATATGGGTCTTTCCAACGAAAAATACAAGTTGATGAGAAAATCTGTAAAAAGCCATCACATTGACGTGTCTCCAAGCTATAATGTTTAAATTGAAGCTAAAATACAAGCCACTCCATTAAACTTGTTAGTAAAAGAAACTTCAGTTAAAGTAATTCTTTAAGGAATGTGGATGTGGATGATAATAGGGATTTTAAATAGCCTTGATAATCGGGAACTATACTGTAAAAAAATTAATTTTTTTTTTGTGTGATAACACACTTGCAGTTAGGCTGAAAATTTTCGCACCATCGTATTTCAAACCTTCAATATTGAAAAAAAAAAAAAATACTTATTCAAATTTTGGTCCGTTTACTTCTTTCCTACACTGTTTTACATAGTGAAATTGGTCACTTAAACAATTTATAAGATATAGTGATGAGCCACGAAACGAAAAAAATACTGTTTAAGTATTTGCTAAAAACATCAAAAATTGGTTCGTTAATTTTATGCATCCATTGTGGCAAAGAATTTTATTTTGGAACACCCTGTGAACAACAGGAACAGCTATTTAAGCTGCAGACTTTTTTTTTTTTTTTTTTACAAAATTCGTAAAATTTTAACGGTTTTTAAAGTTTTGCTTTAATTCCTTTCCTTGTTAATTCTTTTTTTTTTTAAGGAAAACTTACTTCAGCCTAAGATTTAAAAACACCCTGTGAAGCAATTTTCTTAAAAATCATTATTTTTATAACCTTGGAAATTTCCTCTAAGAAGAAAACAAAAACAAAATTGTAGTGATGTCTTCATGCCTTCAAAAGTTATGATTTTTTCAATCAAAAAAGTCATTTTGGATCACAGTACCTATATGGGCGGCGCGTGCGGGGGTTTATTCCGTGTTTGATTTATTTCGGCACGGAATTTCGGGTCCTAATTTTCTTCTATTTCGTTTGCTAGTTGTAACTATATAAGCAAATTCTCGTGTTTAGTTTTATATATAGGCAGTCCCCAACGTGCCGCTTAATGGTACTTTGAACGCAGCCCATTGAATTTTTTTTTTTGAACTGCGAAGCAACTTCCACCTTCGATTTGCCAACTTTATAATTTGATTGATGATTGCAGAACGTTTTTCAATAGGTAGTAGTTTCCGCAACTTTTCACATTTTGAATGAATTATTTATTGAAGATGTGAAGAATCTTAAATAAATTCGTATGACTTCAAAGCGTGGCTTTTATTATAAAAACCTTGCAATTCAGTTAAAAAAAGTTAAAAAAAAAGACCAACTCCGAAAAAGTATTGCCAGATTGAAAACCACACGTCTAAAAAAAACACCCTTTATTACGTGATAATTATCAATTTCCTTGTATCTCACAATGATCTGCACCATTTGCAATAATAAATATAGAAATTCAATATTTATCAACTATCAAACGAAAAAATGTCCGAAATCTTAAAAAAAAGAAAAAAAATGTTGTTTGATATTTTTTATTCATAAAAACATGATTTTAAATGCAATATTACTTGAATAACTTTAAATAACCGAAAATCTTTGAAGCCATTAACGAATAATCTAAAAACAAGATAAAAAACCTCTTTTTTTTGACTAAAACTTATTATTTAGACTGCTTTGAAAATAAACAGGTACGAAGTTTAATCAAAATCGTTAAAACCGTTAAAAAAAAAAAAAAAAAAAAAACTGAAATCCTTGTATGACGTCAGCTAGCTGCTAAAACAAAAATTCGAATTTCTTCTCTACTGGGAATGACATAAAAATACTTTGTACAAAAATCTGTATACAAATTTGAAGCAAATTGGTTTACCCTTTTAGGTTCTAGTTTGTTGAACAATGGATTACCAGATGCCCAACCAACGGATGGTATATGGAGAAAACCAATTTTTGTTAAGACTTCTCTATCGTCGTTATGTTAACTTTGATTACAATACTTGCCCTGTAAAGCAAGTTACAATAAATAAAACTTAAAAATTTTATAAGAATTTGGTCTATGGTTTAAAGAAAAGATAATTAAAACTATCATCACAGCCTTTATGACCTTTTTCTGTACATTCAACTAGAAACTGGCTGTAGATATTGAGTGAAGTTATATCGCAAATTTTTTTCGGTCATAAAATATATAATTCTTTTGAGATTGGAGACGTTTTTTTTTCTTTTTTTTGTAGGAAGGAATATTCCGTAAACTTCCATAAAACAATAAAAAAATATATAAAAGATAAAGATACGTAGGTAAACCTATATTCATAGCTATAACTATAAAAATAGAAGAGAAAAAAAAAACGACAAACACAACAAAAAAAAAGAAAATTAACTTTTATTATGACTCAGATATAAAAGAACAATGGTATAATGAAGTTCATTGACTTTTAGATTGTTGTTGGAATAAGTTTTTGTTTTTTCATCTTCCTACCTACCTACCTACCTTACCAACTACTTTGAGGTTAAACAAATTTTGCTGATTATTTAAATTGAATTGAGCCTTGTTGTTGTTGCTGCTGCCATAATTTATCTATGCTTTTGTGGTTAGCTGTTTGGAAATTTGGAAGGGTATTATTTTAGATTATGGCGAAATTAACTTTTTATATATATAAATAGATATAAGTAGATTAAATCGACACAAAAAAAAGTTTAAAGTTATTAGAAAAGGTGAGTGGTGACACACCTTTATTTTAGAAATTAGGTATAGGTATATTCAAGATTAACGGTTAGTTTGCCGATAACTGATTTGAAAAAAAAAAGATTATTTTAATAACTTTTTTTACAGATTTTATATCGTATGAGATTATTATTATTTATTATGATGTTTATAATTGGATTTCTATTGAAAGTAGTATGATTTTTTTATCGTCGGTGTCGTCATAAAATATATGGGAGATCTTTATTTGTATCTACAATCAAATTAAGTATTGATGGCTCGTTTTTAGTTTTTGTATAAAGTTGGGTTTAAATATCATTCAGAATGTTTGTGAAGATCTAATTAAGAAAAAGAAGAATTTAATTTATTAGTATTTAATTAGTGAAACTCAGTTCAAAACTAAAAATGTTTTACAAACTTTAAAAATAAAAAATTAAAGTTTAGGGAAACTAAAATAAATATAAAGTTTCAAATACATTATGCAAAGAATTTTAAACAAAGTATCTACATATTTAACAATGCTTATATTTTGTTTAATTTAAGTGTAAAAAAAGTTAAGTCTACTTATAGTCTTCATACAAGTTGCTATGTATCTATGTAATTAAATTAAAACCTTTTGGTTCATGACTCCTGACAGGGCAAGTCATCATAAGCATATGAAGATTTTGATTTTGAGATTTGAAAACTTTATAACTTTTGAAAGAAGCAAAATTTTTTTTAACAATTTCTGTTTTATTTTCCAGATAAGATATTCTGATTTAAACTAATGGTATACTATGCAATTTGTTAATGGCATTTTGTTGTTGAATCTTACATTCGGAACAACTTCTTGCTTTTTTGTAATCTTGGGAGACCTAGGGGCTATTTCACAAAACTACATCACATGTGTACCTAAGATATAAGTGACGACGAACAAAACAAAATTAAACTCAAAAAATTTGTAGCTGATGTATTTATGCCTCTGTGACAGAGAAGGTTATGTTGACATGCAAGGGTTTTTTCGGTTTTTCGATTATTTATAGTTCACAGTTTGAGAGCTACTATTCTGTCCTGTCCTCATTTTGAAATCATTACCAATTGAAAAGCTATCTTATAATTCCTAAAACAAATTTACATTGTAGACATAAATGCGTTTTTCTCGAAAACTCTTTTTTAACATAAGCTATTCTGTCTTACTGCCACAGATTATATACCTTAAAGTAGTCGCCATAGATGGAAATTTTGAATTTTAGTGTAAATTTTGAATTAAGTATAAATTTTGAATTTTAGAGCAAATTTTGAATTTTAGTGTAAATTTTGAATTTTAGTGCAAATTTTGAATTTTAGTGTAAATTTTGAAATTTAGTGTAAATTTTGAATTTTGTTTAAATTTTGAATTTTAGTGTAAATTTTGAATTTTAGTGTAAATTTTGAATTTTAGTGTAAATTTTGAATTTTAGAGTAAATTTTGAATTTTAGTGTAAATTTTGAATTTTAGTGTAAATTTTGAATTTCAGTGTAAATTTTGAATTTTAGTGTAAATTTTGAATTTTAGAGTAAATTTTGAATTTTAGTGTAAATTTTGAATTTTAGTGTAAATTTTGAATTTCAGTGTAAATTTTGAATTTTAGTGTAAATTTTGAATTTTAGAGTAAATTTTGAATTTTAGTGTAAATTTTGAATTTTAGTGTAAATTTTGAATTTTAGCGTAAATTTTGGATTTTAGTGTAAATTTTGAATTTTGGTGTAAATTTTGAATTTAAGTGTAAATTTTGAATTTTAGTTACATTTTGAATTTTTGTGTAAATTTTGAATTTTTGTGTAAATTTTGAATTTTTGTGTAAATTTTGAATTTTAGTGTAAATTTTGAATTTTAGTATAAATTTTGAATTTTTATGTACATTTTGAAAAAAACGTCTAGGGCGTGAGTTTAAAAAAAAAAAATTAAATTACGCTCAATCATATGAGGTTTATTTTAGGTCATAAATCGTATAGTAGAGCATCTTTTGACGAAAATCCTTAAAAAAAGTAAAATTTCACGGTTCAGTTTTTCCAACAAATTCTCGACTGAAGAGACAAAACATCTTAAATCCACTTAAAGGGATTTACTGTTACCTGTTACCTACCTATACAGAGACGCATAGTTCTGTCTTATCGCATTTTTCTATCTCACCTTGTATCTTTTATATTAAGAAACCAAATTCATCTCAGAAAATGGTATTCTGATAAAATGTTAAAGATGACCTAAGATGATTTACCTTTTTAGTCGAATAAAATGCATTAAAGCAATTTGAGAATTTTACTAACTCATTTCTTAGTTCAGTTTCAGCAATTGATATCGAAAAGAATTCATCGAAAATTTGATTATCTTCAGAGTTAAAGTCCCTAAAAGTAGACTTGTTTTTTTTTTTGCCTAATTAGCAACCTTAAGACAATTACGAGGCTTGTTACACTGATAAGGTGAAGACGGCGTTTAGTCGTCTATGTTAGTAATTAACGGTCTCCAAATAAATATAAATATATAAATAAATAAAAGTCTTTTCGCCCAAACCAATAACCATAACGCCAAAATTAAAAATGTTTTATCGCCAGAAAACAACTTTATTAACAATAGGTATATTGTTGTACGATTTGTATAAAATAAATGTTACCGAGGGCTTGTGCGTTATGGCATTTTTTTTCCTATTATGAAGTTCCAATTGAAAATCAGAATTTGATCTTATGGTCACAGTGCCCAAAAACTTCACCAAAAAATGCAAAAAAGCCCAAAATCAATGTCATTGTGCACATAGTATAATAACGCCCACATTAGTAATTGTCATATTGCACTATTGATGTTTTTTTTCTACATTTGTGGCATAGGTTTTTGTTTATTTTACATCAAAAGTAAAAAATGTCAGATCGTCCAAAAAATACCCAAGAAAGCGTCACTAAGCCCAAATGTTTGTGTTGTTAATTATGTGTCTGTTTTTCAGCGTTATGAAATTTTCTGATTTTGATTTTATGACGTTGAGTGATAAGACTTAAGAACGATAGAAATCATAAGGCCCAAAATAAATGTCAGAAAGCCCAAAGCCTATGTCATTACGCCCAAATTCAAAATTAAAAAATGCCAAAAAACTGCAAATTCCTATTGCGGTCCCGTTAGTCTAGCTGAAAATTGTTATGCCAACTTCACAGACGTATTCGTTTTGGGTTTTTGGCAATTTTTTGTTGAATTTTTGGGCTACGTGATAATTTTTGGTTATTATGGTATTTTTCGATTTGGGAGTTATGGCTTTGAATGAAAAAAAAAACTACAAGAAAAACGAGTTAGTGATGTTTGCCCAAAAATTAAATCCCCAAAATCAAAATCCCCAAATGAAAACCTAGTAAAGGTAAAAAAATCTCCATGAGAAAATCTATTGAAAAAAATTCCCTGCAGAAAATCCTAAAAAGATAAAGAAAAAGATATGCACGTAGTAAATTAGGCAATAAAATTGCTAGAGGGGATTTTGTCTTTACTTGGTTTTAGTTGATAGATTTTGGCTTTGGGGATTTTCTATTTGGAATATTGCTTTTTGGTAAACATCATTAACTTAGGATTAGTGAGATTTACAAAAAGCCTTAAACCCAAAAAGAAAATCCCCAAAGCCAAAACCGCCAAATTAAAACCAGGTAAAGACAAAATTCCCAACATAAAATCTCGTGAAATAAAATACCCTGCAAGACAAAATCCTAAAAAAGAGATGTGCATTGCTTGATTTACTACTTGGAATTTCGTTACATTGGGATATGGGTTTTTTGGGAATTATGTATATGTTTCGCATGAAAACAAAAATTATTTTTGTGATTTTTTTTTCTTATTTTTGTGATCTTTTTCCTATAGAAAACTGTTAATGATGAATTCTAAATTTATAGAATTTTGAATACCTACCTAAATTATTCTTAAACTTATTTAAATTCTGTTAAATATTTATACGACTCGTACATTTATAACATCGCACGCAAATTCCCCTTAAATATTTTACCCTTCCAAAATGTTAAAAATTTAAAAACCAGAAAAACAAATTACCCCAAGTCTTATTTCCTTTTTACTCTGATATATTTATACAATAATGTATAATTTAATGAAACTAAATAACACCATAAAACAATCAAAGAAAAACCCAATTCCCCATATCAAAGTCAGTATAATCCATTTAAAGTCCTTTAAATAAATTTTAAATTGCTTTCTTAAAGCCCCCTCAAACCTCAATAAAACTCGTGTCCCTCCCACATATTTAAATAATTCTGAAACCACCTTCTTCCTTTATAGCAAAGTACAATCATATATAGGACTATATATGACTACAAAAATACCTACATTATATATGTATGTAAGAGTATATTTAGAATTAAACATTCCTTCATAATTTCAACTATTCCCAAAGGCGACCACTTCCTGCTATATTTAACAAAAGAGCTCAAAATCGCTTCTCCACATGTTGCTTTTGCAAAAAAGGACTTGTTTCCTTTCCTTTCAGGGCGTGTACATGTACATATATGAATGTGTATAGTAGGTATACAAAATATATAGTAAAATATCCCACCTTCTCCTTATCGTCTTTATCAGAATTTCGGCACGAAATTCCAAAAACAAAGTTGCCATGGCCCAAATTATTATCCCTTCTTCTTCTTCGTTACTATGTTGCTCTGCTTATACAGTCGAATAACAAAATTCTTGGAATAATTTATTCTCTATAAGATAGGTACCTATATATTGCCATGGTTTGTTTCTACCAAGGATATGTATGCGATTAAACCCCCTCCCCATTCCCTTTGCTGGATTGGGATGTGGGTATCAGTTTAATATGGGTGTGGATGTGGAGTTATCGAACATGATCTCGTGTATTATTTTATTTTCCATCAATCATCATACCTACTCTTAATCCCCCCTAGCAACACAGATATGTATATATGTACATATATATAAAAAACACGAGTATACACTTTTCGCCATCCAAGGACACTCGGTATTCAATTTATATCTATATGCCCTGTACCATGTACATCGAAAAATCAATCGAATATAAATTTATGTATCTGTACGTATACGTATGTATGTAGGAACTGTTGCCAATATCTTGTTACAAATTATTCATAGAAAAAAAAATACACAAAAAATTCCTAATTAGCATTAATTTCAATACAATAAAAACAAAAAAAAATTTAAAGAGAAATAAAATTAAAAAAAAAATAAGAAGAAGAAAACTTTCTCCCTCAAAAAGAACCTAAAAATGAAAATTGTAGTGTTGAAGAAGAAGAAAAACTTTAGAATTAAATGGCATCTATCTTCTAAAGAAGTTTTCCACTTTTCGTGTTATTTTTTTTTGTGTGTGTTTTCTGTCTTTCAAATCTTAAAGATAAAAGTCATCTTCCAACCAAAACATACACATCCACTTTAACGCGCACCCAGCCCAACCCGTACCAGCATTCCATCGTCCTTTTCATTTTTTTTTTCTTTCTTCTTTCGTCTTCAAACATCCTTAAAGTAGAAATTACTTTCCGCTGTTTCTCTTCCTTTTATAACCCTCTCCAAGAAGAGTTAAAAAAAAAAAAAAAAACAAACAACAAAGAGAAAAAAAAACACGAGGAAAAGGAAAAGTTTTCTCTTCAAATCAAAAAGCAAAAGGATGAAAACACACATTATAACTCAAGAAATAAGAACAAGGATATTAACAGCACTGTGCAGATATTTCAATTTTAAGGAAACAAAGTTTCTCTTAAAATTGCTTGTCACAAACAAAAAACACATAAAATTAAAATTTAAATCTAGTAATATTAAAGAAAAATGAAAATTAATACATACTATTTATATTTCGAAAATCCCAAAAAAAAAATAAATAAATAATAGAATTGTCCTCGGAGGTCAATGGTCCTTAAGTGGTACTCTTTAATCGTGACAGAAACTAGTATTTTGAATTTAACGAGACTTAATCTTAATGGTATTTTGAAATTTCTTTTGAATAAATTTGTATTAGAAAAAGTACCTAAAACTGAAAGACCTGAAAAACCATACATACATACTTCTTTTTTCCAAAAACCCAAAAAATGGGCTCCTAACATTCTCTAAAAAATCGTCCATGGTTGATTGAACAAACTGATGTTATATAACTAGTTATTGAACTTAATTTGAAATGGTACACTTCTTTTCGGAATATCCCACAAATGAGATGGTATAATCATTTATGACCTTTAAATCATTTTTTTAAGACAACAACAAAAAATCGCCTCTGGCTGATTAATTACTCAACCTCACCGATAATACAGACTTGTAGATATTATCCCTTTTTTTTTTGAAAATCCCACGAATAAAGTGCTGAAATTATCTGACTTTGAAAAAATAAACGTTAAAAATTTATTTCAAAAAAAAAAAAATCAAATAAATTCAAATCAAAAATTTATTTAAAAATAATTAAAAATTAAATTGATTTACCTTTTATAACCATTTACTGACCTTTTATAACCAATTACTGACCTTTTGGATCAAATGGTATTCTTTTGGAAATCCCACACATGAATAGAATAGTAGTCTCAACTACATTTCATTTTAAATATATTTCTTGTTTTTGGAACTTAAAGTAGAAAGTAATTTTTTGTTGGGATATTGAATTATGTAGATTTTGGGATTTTGAGAAATTCAAAAAAAAAACTATAAATTAACAAAAATAAGGATAAACTGAAATGGTTACACATTTATCATGTTAAATTATTGAGGAAATTTAATAATTTTTTTTTTAGATATTCAATTTTTGATCATGTAAATTTTTAGGATTTTCAATAACATTCGACAATTTTAATCTTAAAAAGAAGTCTTAATTCTCTTTGACATGTTTTCAATTTTTGGGATTTTGAGTATAATGTAGGGATTTTGAATTTAAGAAGATTTAAATTTAATAAAGTTAAAAATAAATAAGAACTATTGTTCAAATTGTGAATGATAAATTTTTTTTGGTGTTTTTAGTTTTTGAGATTTTGAGTAACATTGTGATTTTGAGAAATTAACGAGGCTTTAAATTTCAAAAAGTTTAAAAATACCTATTTTTATCTATAGATAAGATAGATTTTTTTTGTATAAGACATGAAAGGAAATTTTTTTGTTGGAATTTTAAGTTTTTCGATTTTGATCGATCTGAAAAAAAAAAAAAAATAAATAGTAAAATAGTTAAGACATCTACAAATTACATAATTTTTTTTGATCAAATCGTAGAAGATTAATATTTTGTGGGTGTTTTGAATTTTTGGGATGTTGGGCAACTCATTGGGATTTGAAGTAATTTATGAAAATTTAAATCTCTAAAGGTTTAAATTATTTAAAACATCTACAGATTAAATAGAGTGTTTGTTCGAAACGTGGAATTTCTAAATTTGAACATAAAATTTGCCAACAATAAAATACCAAGGTTTTTTTAAACTTCGGGTAATTGATTTCCCTAAAAATCAGAATAAAGAAATTTATTTAAATAACTTGCCTGTAACTATGACAAACTGAATACATAAAATTGTGATTCTGGGTTATTTGGTTTTTATATAAATGGGATTTAGGGTTATTGAGATCTTAAATTAATGAGACTTAGGGCCAGTTTCACAGTGAACACTTTACAAAATAAGTGGCACTTAATTTTCCCAATTTGGCACTTTAGCCGCAGTTTTACTGTCTGATTAAGTGGAACTTAAGTGGTCAATATGGGAGACTTAAGTGTCACTTATTCCGATAAGTTTACACTGTGAAATTGTGCATTAGTTTTCCATATTTGGCACTTACGTGACTCTTAATTGAGTTTGAAACTGGTCCTTAGTATCATTCAAATGATTGATATTTCAAATAATTGGTGTTTTCAATTAAGTATACCTAACTTAAAAATTGCTTATTTTGGCATATTTCTTTCACTTAAATTCCGCTGATAACGAATCTTATGGAAAAATTGAAAAAAGTAAATCAACTCGAAATAGCAGTTGGACTTTCCAACATTTTAAAATGCTGTTTTTTTTTCACAGTACTGTTAAAGTATGATAAGCCAGAAAAAAACGACATCATACGGAAATTCGTAGAAAAGAGTAAACTAAAAAAAAAACGAAGAAAAATCGAGTAAAACATGAAATTGTAAGAAAACTATTTTCCAAAGATGATAAAACTTTGATAAAACTTTCAACTTCGTCCTTTTTTCTCCTCCCCCTACTCCCCTCCCGCTCGCAACGAACTAACTAAAACTACGAAGACGAACTGTGTTGCATAGTTTTGGTGTCTGCGTGGAAAAGTTTTTCACTTTGGGACGCGACGATGAAGGCAGAGAGGCCACCTAGAAAACTCTATATATTATATATTTTTTTTTTTCGCATTATTGCTGCTGTTTCCAATGTCCTTACCCCACAGAAAACTATATTATATTTTCCCAGACAGCCATCCTTGGCTTGAGGATAAAGTTTTCTTCTATACCCAATTTTTGCTATATAGAATAAAATCCAACGTTCAAATGGGTGTGTACAGGTCTTGATAGTTGTCTTTGCGCTGTCGGACAAAGTTGCTTTGATTACTTTTAATAGAACAATTTATAGAATAGAAAAATAGACAAAAAAAAAGACAAAAATAAGCAAAAAAAAAAAAATAAAATAAAATGATATAAAAGTAGGACAACACCCCTTTAGGTTCTTGAAAATGACTTGATTTTTTTTTTGCTTTTGTTTTATTTTTTGTTCGTTTTATTTTTAATGTAGGAACGTGAAGTAGTGCAGAAGGAAAAAAGTACTTTCTTTGTAGTTATAGTCGAGTTTTTGTTTTTATGTAGTATATTTTTAAAGGTTTTTTTTTTTTGTTTTTGTATAAATTTTGCTGATTCTTTTGAAGATTTTTGTTCTGTTTTTTTCTTTCGTAATGTTTTGTATTTTTTCATATATGTATACAATAAGAGTGGTGATGAAGGAGATATCCTGATAAAATATTTACTCTTTTAATGGAATGGGAAACAAATGGATTGTTGTTTTAGTGATAGAGACACAATGGATTGAAGTTGGGTCAGTGTAACATAAAACAAACAACAAAAAGAAGACTTATTAGGACTTAAGTTTTCTGGCAAATGTTAGCAAATGTGTACTGTTTCTCATCAAGGAAAATCTATCTCATTTATCAAATTAAAGTTAAAGCAAGCTTTAATAAGATTCAAATTAAAATATAAAAAGAAAGGGTCAAGTAAAGTGACAATAACTTTTATGAATTGAATTTTGAAAATAACGACACATTCGTACACTTTATTTAAATTCGTCAAATGTGCTACAAAATATATTTTTATTTGGAATATATACCTCTCTATATATGTATCTTTATACATGTAATAAATTTCTGTACATATTTATACATCCCTCCCTATACATCTCTTTACACCTCAATACATCTTACACATCTTTATACATCTCTATACATCTCTATGCATCTTTGTACATCTTTATTCATCTTTATACATCTTTATACATCTCTATACATCTCATAAATGTAGATGAGATGTGCAGAGATGTATAGAGATCTATAAAAATGTATAAAGATGTATAGAGATGTATTTAGATGTTATAGAGATGTATAGAGATGTGTAGAGATGTATAAGGATGTATAGAGATGTATTTACATGTACAAAGATGTATAGAGATATATTAAAATGTATATACATATAGCATAAATCTCTATACATCTCTCCATACATCTCTTTACATCTCCTTACATCTCAATACATCTCTATACATCTTACACATCTTTATACATCTTTATGCATCTTTGTACATCTTTATTCATCTTTTTATATCTTTATATATCCCTATACATCTCATACATGTACAGAGATGTATGGAGATGTACAGAGATGTGCAGAGATGTATAAAGATGTATGGAAATGTTATAGAGATGTATAGGGATGTGTAGAGATGTATAAGGATGTATAGAGATGCATTAAAATGTATATACATTTGTATATACATTTTAATATATCTCTATACATCTTTGTACATGTAACACACCTATATACATGTCTATATATCTCTATACATCTCTATACATCTCTATACATCCTTATACATCTCTACACATCTCTATACATCTCTATAACATTTCCATACATCTCTATACATCTTTAGACATCTCTATACAGCTCTGCACATCTCTGTACATCTCTGTACATCTCAATACATCTCTGTACAAGTATGAGATGTATAGAGATGTATAAAGATATATAAAGATGAATACAGATGTACAAAGATGCATAGAGATAACCATAAATCTCTATACATCTCTTTGCATCTCCATACATTTCTTTACTTCTATCTTCTATCGTCATCGTAATTTTATTTCATTTCAAATCATCACTTGGCCAGATAGAAAAAATAAAAATAATTATAAGAATAAATTAAAAACTTCATATTCCCGTACTATTCCTATAATTTAACAACACTCTTATTTTTTAACGTTTCAACAACAAATACAAAAAATATAAATATTTACTTGAAAATCCCAAAAAAATACATTTTTCTGAACAAAAATGTCACTTGTTAAAATATTTGCTAAATATATTTACTTATACCAAAATACTTATAAGTACATAGCTATGTATAATTTTCTTTGTTCTTATAAGGGTTCAAGGATTACAAAAAAAAATAAATAAATTTTGTTCATATTTTAGTATCTGTTCAAATAATAGAAATTCAAATATTAAAAAAATGTTATTGACAAAACGGTATTCGATATGCATTTGATGCAGGCTAAGGTCATTCGTTTTGTTTTTTTTTTTGTATAAAAGCCCCAAATTTTTGTTCGAAATCATCAGTAACAGTAACTCTTTCCTTAATATAACTTTAAGTAACAGCAAAAACATAAGAAATAAAAAAAATAATAATATAAAAATGTTCCAAACAACTTTGGCCTTAATTGTTTTTGTGGCTGTCATCGGTTTTTCGAAGGCTCTTCCACAAATTTACTACCCCATCGACTACAGTGACAGTAATAATAATGGTTACGTCAACTTGCCTCCCAATGGAATCCAAACTGTTCAAAGTTATGACAACAATGGTGTACCTTTCATCAACACACAACCCGGAGTAACAGTTTACCATAACACTGTAACAAAAGAGGTTGCAGCACCACCTCCAAGGCGTACCGGTATTTTCGGTGGTATAGGTCAAGTAGCTGATGGTGTGGTTAATACAGCCGCAAATATTCTGACTGCTCCTTTAAGATTAGTGGGTTAATCTACCATGACCAATATCAGTTATCAAGCGAAATTAATTGTTTTCAATTTTTTTTAACGCTTATTATTTTTTTTTTAAAGCAATATTTTCAAAATAAAAGAATTTATTTTTTAAAATTAAGTTTTTTCTTCTACAATGAAGTATGCAAAAGTGTTAAAATATAAAGGGAATTTAAATGGGGGGAGGGGGAATCGGTTAAATGATGGCAAAGTAAGTTTCGACACACAAATTGTGCTTCTCAATGGACCACTTAATTTTTTGCGACGGAAACTGGTTGTTGATAACACTGGTCAACAAAATTTTTACTTTGTCGTGCCACACGAACTTTTTTTTAAATATTTTTTTACTTTAATTGGTGGTTGAAAGTAAAAACAAATATGTAGTTAAAAATTTTATTAGTCAAGAATTTTATTGTAATTTAAAATTTGAAGGTAAAACAATGACCACATAAATAAAAAATGTATTTTTTTTTCATTATGAAGTGATGATCTAAGATTTTCATAAAAAAAATTAGGCCCTGTTTGGACCTTTTTAACTATTAATCTGCTTAAATATTTGGGTTCCTTGGGGCCTGGTATCGATTTTAAAAATGTCCTAAAGGAACCTCTCACCGTATTTGTCGCTGACAGTCCCAAATTGTCTGGGAAAAAATCTAGGTGTGAATCTAAAAAATGAATGGATCTTGAGTGACGTGTTGCAACCCAATATTTGATAAGCCAGCAATAACCAACTAACCAACAGTCTGTAGCTGTCAATCTTATCTTATAGTTATAACCTACAAATTTTGCAACACTATTTTTAAAGCCTTCTATGCAGATTTTTCTAAGTAGCTCAATTTTTTTTTCAAATCTTGGACCTTTTATTTAATCCCTAATTTGAGGTCCTACAAATATACCATCTTTTATCTTTGCATCGCTTATTTTGAGAATTTTTTCTTTTATATATAAAAATCGACCCCCATTGTGATCCATTGACAATACAAAAATTTGGATTAGTCCTAACTTGATATGCAACAGTGGAAGAAGCACTTCACATAGCTGTACAAGTAAAAAAACTGTGTTTTTTTTTCATTGAAATGTATACCATTTATGTCGATGAGACAAAAATATCAGTCTGAAGTGTTTTTCTTGAAATTTATACCATTTATGTCAATGAGACAAAAATCTCGTAGTTCAGTCCAAATCATACGTACAGGAAATGGTATAGGTCGTGATCCTTTCTTCCAATCAGTTGAATTTTTCACACACGTTGCGTAACAGACATTCTGATTGAATTCATTCCAATTTTATTGCAGTTTCATTCCAATTAAAAACCAATTGTTTCTGCAGCGCTTCACCCTACTATTCCTTAAATTACTTAAAAAATTTCAACAAATTCAGAAGTGGGCTAGTTTCATAGAGCCAAGTTTATGGCTCATTGCAAATCATCAAATCGCACATGTAGTACAAAAGTGACACAAGTCAAAAATCATAGTTTTTCAGAAAAGGCAAAAAACTGTTTTTGAGTTTATTTGTGTCTAAAGTGACAAAATTAAAAATAAGACAATTTTTAAATGATCTTAGTCTACCTGTTCGCTTGAAAAATCAAGTTGCAACTTAAAATGTGTAATTTTTTTAAAGAAAGTTCGACCTAATTTGAAAGCACAAAAACGACATTAGTGCCATCTTGAGGAAATATATTGAACCTAGGTTAATGTGAATTGGATACAAATGACGGGTGGAAGTTTACCTAACATTTCGGTAAACTTCCACCCGTAGTTCTAACTCAATTATTACGTTTTTTGAGTTGTGTCACTTTTGTACTACATGTGCGAAAATCATACAAAAACTTTATCAAACCCTAATCTCATATATCTTCACTTAACCAAACTATCAATTTAACAAATTTAATTACAAACAACAAAAAAAAAAACTTAACAGAAACAAAAAAAAAAAAAACTTATCAGAAAAAAAAAGAAAACACAAATAGATACAAATAGTATCTACCACACGTATCGATGCCATTTGTTTCTTAGATATTTTTATTTTTTTTTTTGTTGTTGTTGTCATTTCAAGTATCTCAATTTCAATTTTACTAGCGGCAAATTAATTAAATGAGAAAGGAAATGCGCGTATCTTGCTCCCAATCCCCACTTAATCGAAGGTCGTATAAGTTCAAGTTGTCTAGCGTGCAGTACATTATAATAGTCATCAGCGCGGGTCTTGAATTTTCTTCTTTGAATTTAAATGCCTAGAGCTATATTATATATGTATTAATTTTTTTTATTTCTATGCTTTGCAGACAAAAATAGATCACTTTATAAAAAAAAAAAAAAAATAAAAGCGAATTGAATTCAGTTAATAGCGCAATAAAAAAAATATACAAGTCAAAGAGATAGAGACGAAACGAAAAGAGATTAAAAAATAAAAAATTATCAGAAGCGTAGCTAAATACATTTTTATTTTAACATCATTGACTGATGTTTGCTACTTTGAACTTTGACAGCGCAATACGCCGATAACCCCATAATGATGACCTATGGAGATTTCTATACAATTTGTTTTTAGTTCGTCGTAATAATTTATTCATTCGAGATTAATATAAAATAATTTCGTTATCATCAAATAGCTCCAGCACCGGAAGAGGAATGAAGTGTGGAAGAAGGGGACGAGTTTTTAATGATGAAAGTATAGGATGGTGGAAATGAAAATTTTAATTTGATTATTCAATGATATTTAAAAAAAAAAAAAAAAACCAAATAGCGATAACCCTGACATATTTAATTTTGCAATTTCAAATGCCATTGTGGGTGAACATAATAAATTGATGTTGTTTTTTTTTTTTTTTTTTTTCTGTTGAAACGTGGGAACACCTATCAATTATTTAATTTATTTTCTTTTTTTATTATTATTCAATAGAAGCTTGAAAGTGAAACACTTAGCAATTTTCTCAACTTTATAGTACACATTATGGCATTATTGATTTTATTTTAAATTCAGGGTGAAGTATGTTGTATAGAGATATTAGGGAGTGATGTGATTATTTAAACGTGATCAAAATTTCTGATCTTTTTGAATTGAGATGGAAAGATGCCTGTTTATAATGAGGAATTTAACAAAAGTGACAAGTTTAATGATGATTTGACATAAAATAAAAAAAAAATTTACCTAGAATTCCACTACTTCCATCACGAGAAAAACAATTATTGTCTGCACTTGTCAGGTATTTATAAGCTTCGTTAAAGTAAAGCTTTAAGTACTTGTTTACAAGCCTTAAAATTTCATAACTGATCTTTAAGCTTCTTATGAAGTAAATATAGGTAATTTATAACACTTTCTGTAACTAAAATGGCGCGCTTGGTAATTTTATTTTTTTTTGTTCAAAGAGAATTTGTAAACATAAGTTTTTTTTAAGCAACCGTTTTGTGTATGTTTTTTTTTTTATCTAAAAAAGGGCTTATAGAAAAGTTTTAATGCAAGTTTTTGGGTTGCGTCGTGAACCTGGTATTGGAAAAGTTGAATTTATCTTTAGCTCCGAAACTATTATTTATACAGCGGGAAAATTGTCAAATTTGTAGACATACATATATAAATTTTTGTACTTGTATTAGGTATGTATAAAACAAATATATAAATTTGTGCTACAATGCGTCTGTGATACTATGTAATTTGAGCTAGAGACTTAACTAGTAGATCGCATTTGCTACAAGCTTGGTAAAGAGCACTTTTTTGTGGTAAATTCGAATTTCATTTATTAAGCTCATCGGAAACGGTGGCTGCTATTAGACCCATCGATTTTAGATCTATATCCAATTACATGTGCATTCGTGTCACGTGTACAAAAAATTTTTAAACACTTGTACACGTGTAGGTTATAAATACACGTGTAATTATAAAAGCGGCTTTTTTTTTGTTTATGCGATTTCAAGATATTTTAACAGTGTATAAAAAACGGTTTTTAGGTTATATCTGATTTTATAATAATAAGAAAAAAACATTTTACCAAAAAACTAGTTACGGCATTTTGTCTATTTTACAACGTCATTGGGACCACAAAACGTTTTAAAAGAAATTACACGTTAACTGGTTAATTACTAGTGTACTGGCTAAATCCTCATGTACTGGCTAAAACACGTGTTCTGGATAAATACACGTGTAAATATAAATACATGTCTTCATACACGAATACTTTAAATACATGTGCAACATAGGTATACGTGTACACGTACAATAGGGTGCTCTATCTGCTTTACTACGATTTCTGGTTTTTTCAAATTTTCTCGAAAACTGCTCTAACAATTTTGATTAAACTTACTATCTGAAACTGAGTTTCATGTTTTTATCAAAACATTTTTTTGAGAAAATTGTCTTATTTTTCAGTTATTTAGAAATTTTTATTGGTTTGACCAATTATGTTATTATTTTGCAATCTGATGCTCCTTAAGAATTCAAACAATAATGGCGCAAAATTTTGAACGATTCATAACGATGATAACTCTTTTGTATTATATTAAAAATGCTTTAACATCGTACTAAATCGTTTAACATTTTGAGCTAATGCTTTTAAATTTAAAAAAAAATTAAACAAAAAATCCATTTTCTTAGTATTTTTGACTTTTTTTTTAAATTTTTTTCATTAAAATTCAGCTCCATTATTATTTTTAAGCACTAGAGCAAGTTTGTGCGATACAGTCGTGCTTATTTTTTTTTTAATTTCTACACGAGCTACATTTTTGAGGGTATTTATCGTTTTAATTTTAATTGTTTTTTTTTTTAGTAAATCTGACAACACCTTGATAGTTATTGACTGTAATTTTGTACTAATTGCTCAAATCGTGTCAAAAATTATCGGACACCATTTTCAAAAATGTTCTTATAAATTTCATCAGTATTTAAAAAAAATGATAATTTTTGAGTGCAGTAATGTACGATTCAGAATTCTTAGGAAGTGACGTTTTTCCAAAAGCCAAAATCCCTAAAAGAAAATCCTCAAAGCCAAAATCCTCAAGTGAAAACCTAGTAAAGATAAAATCTCTAGAAAGAAAACAATCCCCAAGAGAAGATCTCAAAATGAAGATTTGCAAGTAGTGAATTGTGGAAATTCCAGAATTAACTTTACTTGTCAGTTGTCACAATAGTTTTCTTGTATAGCCATATCTTTGGTGTCCCAGCTGTGTGAATCCAGAACCCCGAGCTCAAAATTTTGGGTCCAAATATACCAGATTCGTTTGTCCATCGTTTGTCCACGTTTGTCCAGGCAAAATTTTCGTTTGTCCACCCCCAGGAAAAAAGTTATTGAGCTTTTCTTTTTTATAGGAACACCCCCACAAATTAAAAATTGACCTGGACAAACGAAAATTTTGCCTGGACAAACGTGGACAAACGATGGACAAACGATTCTGATATATTTGGACCCAAAATTTTGAGCTCGGGGTTCTGGCTTCACACAGCTTGGTACAGCTCATAGAGTTTGCGGTTGAATTTTCGCCTAAACCAGACTTTCTCGCTTATAAGACAAAATTTTTATCGGGAACATTTTCATTGCAAAAAAGCAGTATCAGCTTCTCTTGCTATTATTAAAATTAATTCAGTTAAAACATTAAAATAAATATTTATGATAAAATTCACAAAGATTGATAATTTTCTTCTCATTTTATACCAACAGTTTAGGTGGTTACCAATATTAACCACCGTTTCGCAACGTTCCAAACCGTAGTTCGCAATATTTTTTTTATTTTTGTTATTTAGGTACCTTTTATGACAAATATTGGAAAAACCCAAACCTTTTATCTAAAATTATTTTTTTTTATTAAAGTGTGACTGAAAGATAAGTCCGGCCAAGTACCAAGAATTTTACGATATCATCAAAAAAATTACACCCAACAGTGACATGGCTTTTATAAATTAGTTTGTTTCATGACACGCTTTTAAAATACTACCTAAATAAGATAAATCACAATTAATTTAAACAAGTTGAAATTCAGAGAAAAGTTTTCAATTTTGGTTTAGAAAGTGGTAACACTTCTCCGAGTACGAGTATACCCTAAACGAATTTGTTGACCGGAAATTCGTCACAAAATAATTAATTATTTGAAGTCGTATATTGCTTGGTTTTCCCATCGTTATCAAAGCCTTTAAAAGGAAACTTCTTTTAATGTGTTACAAAAAAAAATACACACAAAGCTATTAAAATCTGTCTGTCAACATTTAAGTTGAAAAGATTAAAAACCTCCACCAATATTTTTTTATCGTTTGTTGGGAAGTTTCTTGATAAAATAATCTTAAAAAAAATATATATATTTATGTTTTTGTTCATGATTCTTTTTCAGAAGTCTTATTTCTCTGTACCGCCAAAAATAATTCTTTCAAATTAAATTCAAGTGCTTATGCAGATATACAAATATTTTTCATTCATTAATTCAAATTGAGTTAATATTTCAATTTTGTTTATGAAAAAAAATTAAAAAAAAAAACCATTTAAATCAGCGCTCGTTTGCTAAAATAGAAATATCAATTACGCACGTTTTTCTTGTTTATTTGTGTTTGACCGTCCGTCGACCCAATTAAAAATGGAAACCTTTCGTGATCTCAATATGTATTTATAATTATTATTTCTCTCTCGCAAAATGAAGCTAAGAAAAAAAATATTGGAATTGGCGCCCGGGTGTTATCTTATCGTAAACCATTTATATTATGAAAACATTTTTTTTCTTGAACTGAGTTAAGTTATGATACATTCTGCGTCATTTAGTTAAGGTCATATATTTAAATTTTTTTATCTTAAAAGATGTTTGCAAAATGATGTCAAGGCTCTTATCAAATACCTTAAAATAGAAACTTTATAAAACACTTTAAAACTTAAAAAAAAAAAAAAACAAAAATGCAAATATTTTATTAAGTAATATAATAATTCTTTGCAGACTAAATAGGGGTTTCTTGAAAAAAAAAAAACAATTTCAAGTGATAAAGTATTTAAGTTTTATTATAAATTCAATTAAAAAAAACATTTGAATATATAATAAAACTTGATTCTGCTTAAAAACCTAATTTTACCGGATTATTCTAGACTTTGGAATTGCAATAAAATAAAGGTACATCCTCTATCTAGTGGCGCCGAGTGTAATATTTTTTTTGTTTGAGTACATATTATATTTATAGGTATTTCTTATTTTTTTAATGGACTTGCTGTATTCAATCAGTCATCCGGTTATCTTGAAACTCATCTAAATACAAAACTTACACCAGAAAATCTGGTTATTATATCCAGTTCTGCATATACTTGAAATCCATGCTAATTATTTTTCATTGATTTTTTATTATTATTTATTTTTTTTTTTGAATGTTGATACTAATAAATTTTGATGCTTCTGTTTTAAAAAAAAAAAAAAAAAAAACGTGATAAATAACATGAAACGTCATATAAATATCTATATATATAGGAATTTATCTTTAAAACATGTCTGATTTCTATTAGTATCTGTTTCATTATTAATTCATCAAACATTTTTGATGTCATGCTTTAATGTATGACACATACATTATGCCTTGTTTTATTAATTGATTGAATCAATAATAATAATTTTGAGGTGTAGCAGTTGTGACTAGTTATAATAATTGTTTATATCTACATATGTACATATTTGAATGAAGTCATGCTAATTAATTCTTTTTTTTTTGTATTTTTTTCAGGTAAGGCAAGACGAGATTTTTATTGAGTAAGTTTAAAATCGTAACAATATTTTATTGTTAATAACAGCATTGATATTAATTCGTGTTTACACATACATAAATGAAAAATGGAAGATCAGTAGTAAAATTTCGAAGCAGATTTGTAAAAAAAAAAGTCGAGTACAGTTTTCAAAAAATTGTAATTTAAAAAAAAATGGATTTTAAGACATTTTTTTTGTAGAAAAGTGCTGCCATTTATATTCATTTTTTTTGGCTAAAGAATTTCTGAATTTTTCGAGTAGATCTAAAAAATTCGGAGTAGATTTATTTTCTTTATTAAAATTGGAGTTAATTTACTTCGATTGGAGTAAGGTGCGATCGCTGAATTGATGAATTTGAGTTCAACGCCTAAAAGTATGCTAAGAAACACTCTTAATACTTAAAGTTTACCGATATTTGTAAATCTGTGTTAGATTTTAGAAGATTTTCGGAGCATTTGTTTCCAGGGACGTCTAACTTTTCCATATATGTCGCACTTTCCAACTATGCCGCGAATGGTGTCCCAAATAGCGTGTCTTTTTTCTTATAATTTTAATTTTGATAAATGCTAATTCCTGTTCATCATCAATAACTGTGCTGCAGGGTTGTTATAGAGGGTGTTTTTTTAGACGTGTGGTTTTCAATCTGGCAATACTTTTTTCGGAGTTGGTCTTTTTGACAACTGTCACTTGATTTATGCTCAGTTTGGTTTGCCATTTCATAATGAATAGACTTACTTCTGAACAATATTTGCAAATCGTGCAAATTTATTACCAAAATAATGGTCTGGTTCGCGCGACGCATCGCGCGCTGCGTCCAACATTCGGTCGACACACTCGCCCAGCAGTGTAATTCTAGCAACCATTGATCGGTTTCGCACCACGTTTACTCTGGTGGATAATGCGCATCGAAGTGGAGACGCCATACAGTGCGCACCGAAGACGCTATTGCTGCAGCTGTAGAGCAGAGTCTCGAAGAAGACCCGAATGAGTCCATCCGCCATTGCGCGCAACAATTGGAGCTGGGACCTCTTGGTCCTCTCGGCTGGAATTTATTCGAGCCACTTGCCCGAAATCATTTTTAAAAAATAATTCAAACCCTTATCTTTAAAATAAAGCTAAATTCTTGGCAATAACATTAAATTGCGTTTTATTTTTTCTTGAAAACCACACGTCTAAAAAAACACCCTTTAGAATGCCTTCTTTTGTGTAATTTAAAAACAGTCATTTAAAATCATTCATTTTCATTTTTTGAATTCCGTTTTTTTTTTTGAGAAATGTTATAATTTTATGGTAAACAGAAAAATAATTCTATGAAAATTTTCTTCCATATTATGTGAATTTTTTTCCAATTAAAAAAAACTTTTAAGTGAGAATGACATCATCCGTCAAAGGAGAGATGTTTTCAAAATCGTGTGTGAAATGATGTCCCTTTGTAATGAAAACAATTTCCACTTAAAATTTTCTTGATTATATTCTGTTTGGGCCTAAAAATAATTTATTGTCACATCCGTAACATTAACTTGTCACAACCGTAACCTCATTTTGTTTCTCAATTCTAAATTGGTCCTGAAGATAATTTTTCAGATAATTTTTTTTTATTGAAAACGAAAGAGTTATACAGTCGTATAGGTATTTATTAGATTTTCTTAGAACACTCTTGGACAGTAAGTTACTGTCTAAATAGTTGGACATATCCTTATTTATAAACCAACTGTTTTCTAAATAATTTGTTTTCATATATTCACTGACATCCCTGTAATCTGCCAATTTCGTCAGCATTTGGATACGTTCAATGAGCATTTTCATTCATTTCATGATAACTTTTCAATTCTTTGTTCATTAAACGTAGCTACATTAGAATAGGTTTGGACAACCAATTGCAGTGTCTAAGTTAGACAATCGATGGAATATATTTATAAATAAGGAGTTGGACGCTGTCCAAAGTTAGAAATACTTTGGATTGGGTTTATAAATAAGATTGCTAGTCTTTAAGTATAATTTTACACAAATCACACCGAATCTATAAGGTCACAGATACACCTCAGTTTATCCTCATTAAAGTGAAAAATCTAAAGACAAAATTAGCATCTACATAATGTATTAACGAAAATGTTTTAATTTTATAAAAAAATGTCGGTATTTTGTATCTTTAAAAATAAAAAAAATAATCCCGCATCAGCATATTGTCTATTTAGGGTATCTTTTCAATTACCTACTTTTCATTTCACACCATAAAAAAAAAAAATAAATAAACAAACAAATTGTATGATAAATCGGTCTTTGAACTTCCATGAACCCTTATTTCACCGGGTATACATAATACATATGTAGCTAGTAGAGTGGTGTGTACTAATTTATTTTAATGACTACAAGCTAAACAATGTATCTGTTAAATTCGTGTTGAAATGTGAATAGTTTATAATACCTACCACGAGATTCAACACACTAAACCCGGCATGCATGGCATGGCACAATGTTAAGTGATTGTTAATTATTTAGAGACGAAAATAAGGTGTGTTCATATGGTTTTCATTTATTTTGTTTTTTTTTCTCTCTTTGTTTTCAATTGTCTAGATATTTTTTTTTGTATACTACTTAGATATTTATCAATATTGTTTGTTCAAATAGAAACTGTGTGTGTTTCAAACTTTGGAGGAAATTTCTAGAAAAAAAAAAAAATCTCAATCTTAATTATGTTCTCACCAAAAAAAAAAAGTAAATAACAAAATAAATTGGTGGCGCGTCAGCTCGTGAAGACTATAAAACCAGGGTTTGGTAAATTACAACTCTCAACCTCTTTATGTGTGCGTGTTATCAGACGGCAGAACAGTGGGGATCCTAAATTTTCTGCTGTATCCGAATTCCGAACAGCTAAGAGGAGAGGCACTTTTTCATGACAAGAAATACTCTTGAAGGATTTGTCACTTCTACGCAAGAAGAAGTCGTAATACTCCTGGAAACTTTTTGTTTTTATGTGAACAAGACTGGGATTCGATTCCCAGATCTTTGGCGGTCTGACAGTACAACGCACTTATCTGCCATCAGATTGTAAGGAGAGATGGTTTTATATCCATAAAATCTGAACCAGTCTTCCAATTTTGATGAAATTTTTTAAGATAATAAAAGATAGGCAGTATATAATTTCCGCCTACTGACACGCCCTCTTCAAAAAAAAAAGGCCATCTAATCGACAAATATTATACAGATAAGGTATATTATGTTTTTCTGAAAAATTAAGGATAATGTGATTTATAATAACTCTTTCATATAACATTTTTTGCCACGCCCACTCTTTGGGGGTGTTTTTCCTTTCTTTTTCTTACTAAAATAATTTTTTTATCAATTTCTCAAACAGAAAAATAACAAAAAGTCCTAATAAAAATTTAAAAAATTTAAAATTGAGAATAAAAACTCGTGCAAAATATTGCCCTCTTATTTTTGAGGACGTTTTTAACTCAAGTCATGACATTCGCCATATTAATAAAAATAAAGTTGTTTTTTCCGGAATTTATAAAAATGCATTCTTAATTTTTTTGCCACGCCCACTTTTTGGGACGTTTTGTTTTTGTTTTTTTTTCTAAACTGTTCTGTTGATCAATTTTCTAACCAAAAAATTATAATTGTCGTTATAGCAAGTTGAGAATAAAACACTCATGCAAAATATTGCCCCCCTACCTTTTGGGCGTTTTTGACTAAAGTCAAAACTTTTGGCATTTTGATAAATATTTATTTATTTTTTTTGGCGGAAAAATTGTAGATAATGTTATTTATAATAATTTTTTCTTACAATTTTTTTGGCCACGCCCACTTTTTTTTTTTTTTACTAAAATTTTCTTTTAGTCAAGTTTTGAAACAAAAAAATTATAATAATTGTTCTAATGACAAGTTGAGAAAAAAATATTTAAAATATTGTTCTTCTACTTTTGTGGGCGTTTTGACTAGATCATATTTTTGGCATTTTGATAAATTTTTTTTTTTGCGGTAAATTTTTAAATAATGTAATTTACTATATTTTTTTCTAAAATTTTGTTTGCCACACCCACTTTTTGGGGGCGTTTTTTTAAAACTCAAATACCGTTTTTTTTATTCATTTCTAAGACAACAAACATAATAATTACATTTTCTAATAACAAAATACCAATGCAAAATATTACCACACCCACTTTTGTGGGCGTTTTAACTAAAATCAAACTTTTGACATTTTGATAAAAATTGTTTTTTTTCTTCTGCGGAAAATTTTTAAAAAATGTAATTTATTAAAATTCTTACTAAAATTTTGTTTGCCACATCCACTTTTTGGGGGCGTTTTATTTCAACTCAAATACGGTTTTTTTTTTTTATTAATTTCTAAGACAACTTTTGGCATTTTGATAAAAATTTTTTTTGCGGAATTTTTTTAAATAATGTACCTAATTTATTAAATTTTTTTCTAACAATTTTGTTTGCCACACCCACTTTTTGGGGGCGTTTTTTTTTTAACTCAAATACTTTTTTTTTATTAATTTCTAAGACAACAAACATAATAATTATTTTAATAGCAAAATATTACCACACCTACTTTTGAGGGCGTTTTTTGAATCAAATCGAAACTCTAAGCAATGCATTAAATAAACTATTTTCATTAAAAATAATTTATAAATGTTTTTCCCATCTGTTCATGTCTGTTGTTATCAATTTCTTGAGCATCTTTTCTGATTCCCACATGAAATTTTAAATTTGACAAGCTCTTATATGCAAAAGATTAATTGCCTTTATCTCACTAGCTAGAATTCACAAGTCCGATTATATACATATATGTATATAAGTTCATAGGTACATAATGTGCGGCGCTTCAAGTTCCCCCATATATATACATATTATACCTACTCGTAGAGCATATAAAGCATAATCCCCTTAAGTCGATTTTGCCACTTGCACTAAAACCTGTACACTGCTGGTTTTCTAAGCTTATAGTATACCTACCCGAGTTATTGAACGCCTTCATATATAACAAAACTTTGACGGCCATTTGTGTTCACTCATTCAGTACCCTTATAGCTTGTCTAGTAGGTACATATAGGTACCGCATATATAGCACCTTATACTGTCATAACTAATTCTTATTTATAGCTTGTTACTACTGAACCGATATTACCTACTGGCCGCACTTGACCAATGCAATTGCAAACAATCGATCCGCTCCAAATAATGCAACAACCATAGTGTCCGTCATGCGGCAGACTGTTGTCGATTTAACGTCTTGTCGTATAGTTAGCGCACCAGTATAAGGAAAGGATTGGTCATTGCATTCTATATGGCACTATACTGAGTGCTGATGGTAACTTGCAAAACGCCTTGAGTGTTTCTCACATGAATGAAGTTATATATATTTTTGCTGCATTAGGTGATTGTTTGGCTTCATAAAGGTAGAGTCGGTGTAGGCTTTTTGAAGTCGTATCGTTGTTTAAAACACAATGTGAGTAGATTAAGGATTTACTTCTTTTTTTTTCTCCATGGGTGAGGGGTGTATATATGATGATGGTCATTCTTCCATTTGAAGAAGGAACAATAGACTTATATGTAAATGCGACATTTTTATATAGTTGTATCATGCTTGCTTCCCACTGTTTTTCGTCTTCCCCCAGGGGAGTGATTAATTGTCAGTAAAAGACACTATACAGTCTATTTTTCGCAACAGACATAGCTTAGTTAAGAGTTTTTTTTTAAACTCTTAAGTTCGTTTGCTTGCTTCTGGTTGTAGTAAAGAGAGTGAGAGAGAGGCCTTTATTTTTTTTTTTAAACAAAGATCAAGTGGTACAACTGTGGTGCAACTATGTTCTTCTTTGCTTCTTCCTTATACTATTTGTAAGCCGATTCTGAAGACATAAAGTATTAAAATTTAAAAAAAAGTGAAGTGAACATGATGTTCTCTCAAGTCGTTGCACCTTCTGATGACTGCAACATGAAAAAAAAAGTTCAAACTAGAACATAGAAATGCTAAAGGCGATTGCTACAATAATAATTGAGACAAATTTTTAAAAGGGACATTGATTGGAATTTGTAAAAGTTTCATTTTTTCTGGACAAAGTTGGTTTTAAAGAATGTTTAAGGAAGAAGCATAAAACGGAGTCCAGACTCCAGAGTGGTATAATATGGCCTCAACTAATAGCTTTTTTCAGCCGGCTCAGATCCTAACTAGCTGTCTCCTGTTTTGCACCCCAATTTGGCTAAGGTCCTGTTGCACTTACATGGGCTGTCTATGAGTCACAGTCTTCCTCTACTGCACCGTCTACAATTGCCTTTGTACTCGAAGAAGCAGGGATTGGCAATCGTTTGATCTAAGCAAATTGTTAACGCGTATCGTTGTCCAAATTGACAGCGGAGTTTTGTGTGGACGCATTGACTCTCTATGGGTAAAAATAACATGAAATTCTGTCCTAACGCTGTCAAGTCGTATGATCATCAACGCAGAACGCAGAACGCTCTCAACGCGTTAACAAATGCATTGACAGTTTACACTATTTTAGTGTCAACGCAGTTAGAACACGTTAATAGATTGCTGCGTTGACGTTCTTATTTGTTTTTTTTTTTTTTTAACATTTCAGCTGCGGTGGTAATTATTTTTCTGTCTCATATTTTAGCCTTTTTTTTGTAATTTGAAAAGGATTCAAGGTCAAATATTATTTGACGTAAAAAGAGTATTTCGTTCTAAATGTTACTCAAGGCCTTAAAATTGATTTTTTTTTTCTGGAGAAATTACTAAAACAAAAAATTATTAGATTTTGTTGAGGTTTTATTTAATGTATTGACTTCGCAGTCATCTTTCTATAAAATTTGACAGTTTATGGCTTAACAGATGTGGTACGAACTACATTGAGTAGTTTTTTTTTCAAATTCCACCTGAAAGCCCTAACATCTCTCTTTCCGGGAGCATTTAATAAAATCTAAAAATTGTCGTCGATGTGTAGAGGTTTTTAATCCATCGATATCGCAGCCATAGTTCGAGAGAATTTGACAAATTATAGCTTCATAGATGGGAGACGAACTATATTTGAGGTGCTTTCAGTATTTTCTTAAAAATATCATTCCAAAGGTCTAAAATCAAATTTTCTAGAAATTATTAATCAAATCTCAAAATATTTGGACTTCGCAGTCATATTTCTATAGAATTTGACAGTTTATGACTTGACAGATAGAGAACAAACTGTACTTCCACGTATTTATATAGTATTTCGTTCTAGATGTCACGGCATACCACTCAAATTGTTGTTGTCTAAGCGAAAAATAAAATATTTTTTTTTTATTTTCATATGTTTTTAATGCATTGACACTTTAGATCTTCCGATTTACCAATAGAAAACGCTATAAATCGCTCATTTCCCGATTGAAAAATAAAATTTCCCAATTTACCGATTTGTATTCAGATATTTCGATGGCCTGATGGATACTTGCCTCATTTAATCCAATTCAATTCGAGAAAATCACATAAACGTAACATGTCAACGTGCGTCGCTCTCAACATGTTCGGATGTGGTGAAATCATTTGATCGTGAAAGTTTTAAAATGCATATAAATCCAAGGATTAATATTACGCTGACATATATTATGCACGTCAACGAATTTTGGGACAAAATTGTTTACTAGCGTCATTCGGGTATATACGTCAATGTTTTATGTCTTGACGTTGACGGTTCGTTGACAGTGGGTTGATCATTTTTTTGATAAAATCAGATTTTGAAAATAATCGTAGCTCTACTCTGATTTTGACATTTCAACGCACACTACACATTGACTTAATATGTCAACGTCGTCGTCTGATCGTTAACGCGTTAGATCAACAATCTTTGCTCTCGTCAATTAGGCATTACGGGTCGAAGTGCTGGGATGTGGTTCGTATGAACTTTAACAACTTAAGCGTTGACACTAAATGGTAAAAATCGAATTGACACATATTACACGTCAACTTGTTTCTGGATAAACTTAACTTACTTCCCTTATTAGAGTCATCGTCAAGGTTTTATACGTTAACACGGTAAACGATGCGTTGACAGTGGTGTTGATCAATTTTTTTAACCGTAGACCTACGTTAAAAAAAACGACTAAACTTACGTTGGTGGGTCGTTTTCAACCCTCATATATTTTATGAGAAAATAAATATAAAAATGAACATTTTTTCAGAAAAAATTTACTTAAACGTTTTAAAAACATTTGACACACACATTCCGGTTGTGTTTGTTTTTGCAAACATTTTTTTTGCACAAGCAGCAGATCAACTCTGTTTTATTCTCTTTTGTTTTTTCATCTAAACAAATAGCACATCTTCCACGTATTTTTGGTGGTGGTGAAACAAATCTTGACCGTTTGACAGGTGGGTTGGTATCTTCGCTTCCAGTGTCATTCATGATCGAAGTGGAAGAGCAAGATAGCGTTGATTGAAGCGAAAGTGAACAAGTGGCTCGAGGTGCTCTTGATCTGCTAACATGTAAGGTCCAACATCAGAATTATTATGCATATGTACTTTGGACGACCGACGGTACATTTATATTATTTGCTGATGTACGAGACCAACGTTGTGGTATCGGTAAATGCAAATGTTGATTGAAAAAGGGGTAGCTTTTTCTCCAATAAAAGTTTGGTGGAATACTTCTTTTATTTTTTCTTACCGTGCCAACCATAATCAAATTCTTTTCGAGTAATTTGTGGCCCAATTCGTATGACGTAAAAAAGTTGTCCATGGTGATGTTGTGACCTTTCAACCCTTCAACTAAATCTAAAACCACGAGTTCACCTTGATTCCGTTCAGCTGTAGCCCCGATCTCTTTTCCAAGATAAGGTTGAATGTTCCAAAGGTACGAAGTCTCAGCACAAGTACAAACCCAAAATTTTAAGACGTATTTCTCTGGTTTACTTGGCATATATTGCCTGAAGGAACAACGACCATGAAAACCGAGTAACTGCTCGTCAACTGTAACGCATGAGGATGGGTTGTAAACCAGAGGAAGAACCCATTTGCCCCATAAATTACGATTCGCTTGAATCACACTCTTCATCGGAAGCAGTTTCGACTTCAGGCACAAATTCTTCGTCACTACCCAACGAAAAATCTTCATCACTTGACGTACGACTTGACATTTTATCAAAATAAACTTTTTTCTTTTATTGAAATAAAACAAATATAATTATACTTCCGTTTGCAATGAAATCACAAAGAAATTTCCATACAAAACATAACGGGTCGAAAACGACCAAATCTGACAGAAAAATCTCAAATTTCAAAAAAAGTACAGCCATCTTCTAGAAAAAATTTAAAACAGCTCAATTTCGATGGATTAGGTTCCAATTAATGAAGTCATAAAAACCCAGCCAAATATTTATAGTAATTTTTAAAATATTTAAATTAAAAAAAAAATTGATCGAAAACGACCCCAACGTAGGTCTACGGTTAAGTGACATCGGAAAGTCACCGAGTTGACCATGCAGTCATAGCTGACATTTCAATGCAGTTGATGTTTTTTTTTCGAAAATATGTATGATTTATCAAAGAAACGGCTACAACGATACCAAATTCGTACATTTGGAAGAAAAAAAGAAAACTATGGAGAGCCAGGTAATTTATGTGACATAGGCCCAAGTGTCAGATGCACAAGTATAAGACTCATGTAATTTGACATGCCAGAATTTCGATATTATTATGGCTCTCTTACCGAAAAATTCCATTTAGCGTTGCGTAAGTCGATAAACTAAACCTAATTTATTTTTATATTTGCATACGTAAACATGAATAACAACCAACAAAAAAAAACAACCAAAAACAGCCCCTTTAAACTATTTTTAGCACAATTCTGCGGTAGAAATAAATTGTTTTCCTTCCCCTCCTTATATCAAGGTTAAATTCTTTTATAACCTAAACAAAATAATTTATCATATATATCAAATCACGTGCGGCTCCTTTGCATGTTAATTAGGTATGACTATCCTTTCTTGCTTTCTTGTTTTTTTTGTTTGTTCTTTTTGTTCTTGGTTTCCTTATTGACTTTCACATACTTATATATGTATGTTGTAGATATATGTATATTTGCGGAAGTATAATTTTCAGATTACAACTTGCCATGGAAATTCTTTAGCTCAATTCTCTCATTAGCAATTCGAAAAATACTTAAAGGCTTGAAGAGAACACCCTTAATTAGGGAAAAAAGTCAAATCATAAAGTTATTCCTTAGACACGAACGAACATATAATATATTCTCCCTGCCGTGTCGCCTCTATACCAAATTCGATAGCGTGTTTGGTGAGTTTTAAAATAACGAACACACAAAAGAAAAATCTGGAATTCATTGAATCGACAGGTGCTTTTTATTATATTATATGTGTGTGCCCTCTTTTTTATAATGCAGAGCTCGTGTTACATATTATATCCTTTTGTTTTCTTTTTAATTTAGGATATGAGGATTCTTTAAGGGGAAGTTAAGGATTTCTAAAAAATCTTTATAAAATAAAAAATTCTTGAAAAATATATATTTTATATATATTATATATTTTACGTATTTACTGTTTTTATAAACGGTAATGGTTTAAAAAAAAAAAAATCAATGCAAAATGTGAGCATTATGTAACCCTCTACAAGAAAACATTAACATTTATTTTACCTAAAAGCTCTAATTTCAAAAGGGTTGACTTTGATATCCCGCTTTTTATCATCCCGTTTTTTTAAATCCTGGTTTTAAAATCCCTCTTTTTATAATCCTGTTTTCTATAAACCCGCTTTTTTTAAATCCCGCCTTTCATAATCCCGTCTCTTATTATCCTGTTTTTTATAATAAAACAACAAATTTTGATTGGAAAAGCGGGGTGAAGAAATTTAAAACAAGTTAAATAATGAATGATTTTTTAAATGCATTTTATTTTGGCACATATCTAAAAAGTACTACATAATTCAATTTAAAATTTCAAGTGAAATCAACTCCAAAATGAGTTTCGCCCAGGGTCGAAGTTGGGCTCATCGTTCCTAGGTCGGAGTTGAGGTCACTTGAACTTTTAAAATGAATTATTTTCAATCACTCCACATAAACTGAGAAGTAGTTTCTCAATTTTCTTCATTTTCGTTATTAATTTATGTATTTAATTGAAAATTAACAAAATAATAGACTTTTAATTAGCAACTGATCCAACCGTATACGATACGGGATTCGGATTTCGGTATTTTTGAAAAACGGTATTTTTAAAACCGGGATTCCTATACGCTTCCATTTCAAAGACATCATTATTTCAAAAATTAAGTAAAACAATGAAAAGTTCTGTATTTTTGTTCTTCATTTTTGAATAACAAGAGTTGCCGAAAAATAATTTATGCTCACTTTATAAACTTTTAGCTCTACAAAAAAAACGATTTAAATATTTTTACATTACTTACAAGCTATTTGTAGTTCAAAAAGACCAAGTTACGAAAATATATGTTTTTTTTTTGTTTAAATTTTTTTTAAGATGATTTAACATTTTATAAGACACAAATTGCTTTAAATAAAAAAATTGGTCAAAGAAAAATTCCTACTGTTTTTTTATTCGAGAAAATTCCGTTTTTATCTCGGAAAAATAGCGAATATTGCTTGTAAGAAAATATTGGTTTGTACTTGTAAAAAATAGTGGTTATATATGTTAAAACACTGATTTTTACTTGAAAAAATAGTGGTTTTCGCTTGGTTTTAACGTGTAACCAGTTTTCTCTTTTAAAAGAATACTGGGTTTTCGATTGTAACAATACCAGTTTTTACTTGTAAAAATATTGGGTTTATAAACATACTGGTCTTACTAGTAAAATGCTGCTTTTTGGTTTTTACCTGTAAAAAATTGCGTTTTTATCGTTAAAATACCAGTTTGTACTCGTGAAAATACTGGTTCTTATTTACGAAAAAACACCGGTTCTTACATGTAAAAAATACCATTTTTTGTTTGCGAAAAAATCCAAGTTAAGATTATTAAACGAAATTATCTGAATGTTTGCCATAAGGAATACTGTCTAAAAAGTCCATTGCGAAATCGTGTGTTCATAAAAAAGGTATTTTAAGTCAAATGTTGATAATATATGTAGGTTTTTGGAATAAAACTTGTCTATTTGACTATTTTTAAAGTAACCTTGCCTTGCAACAAAGGCCTTGTATGTGAAATAGTGTTAAAATATTTTTTTAGTAAATATTTTAATCAATAAACTGAAAATAAATTATTTTTTGAAAACTTCGACGTTTATGAGTAAATCTTAAAAACCCAGTATTTTTTTTCGACACTTCATTTTTTGAAGTACATAGCAATATCTTGTAGCAGATAGAAAAAAATGTTTTAATCTTTTTTGTAGAGGATTTTATAATCTATAGGTAATGTGAACATACATTATTTTTCTAGTACTCTTTCCACTTAAGAGTGAAGATCAAAAAACCGGTATTTTCGATTTTTTTTTTATAGTTTTAAAAATAATGATATCTATAAAATTATCACTCTTAGGCTGAAAAAATACTGGAGCTGCGAGCAGAGCGGCGATGCGAGAGGTGAGCAGAGCGTTAAAAACAAACACATGCTTTCTTATGAGAACTGATACATCGTTGCTAGAAGCCTCAGTAGGAGAGCGCTCATAAGAACACATTTGTTTGTTTTCGTCGCTCTGCTCACTTCTCGCATCTTCGCTCTGATCACAGCTCCAGTATGTTTTCAGCCTTAGGAAAAAAATTTAATGTTTATTTTAGATGGTCACATAAAGTTGAAACTAAGCAGAGTTTTTTTTTTAAAGGACTTACCGTTTAGGAGTTATAAGCGAAAGACAAAATGTTCGTCATTTAACGTTTTTTTTTTAAATGCCATATCTCTAACCGATCAGTGGGAAAAAAAAACTGTCGACTTTTTTTTTATAGAACTGCATTATCTTCAAGCTTTGCATTCAAAAGCGTTTGACGTTTAAAGGTTTTGGCAAAACCGAAACTTTCGACAATATTTTCAAAATTACTTACTTACTTGCTACTATTTTTAAATTATTTCTTAAGCGCCTATGATCAAACAATGAATTTAAAGAAATACTATTTCATTGGTTTAGACTGTAGGTCGAGGCACTAGACAGGCACTTCACAGGATTTCGAGATTCACTTTTTCGTTTTCTCTATCATTGTTTAATAAGCCGATTTTTTTACAAATCCTAAACTTGCTTTATTAATCGTATAAATGAATTCCGTACGACCTATTCCTGCCCTTTATATTTTTTTCTTTTTCCAACACTGGTCTGGTGGCAGGTTTTCGAATACCATTTTTTTTGTACTTTTCTGTCATTGAATTGTTTACGGGGATTTCAACTTCTTTATTTTAATTACCACGAGCCACGAATGAGCTTTGGTATTCTTTTTTTTTTTATGTCCTGTCACAATAAAGGGTTTGTTTTATTTGTATTTTTTTTTCTATAGAAAACAATCCTTTCAGAGTTATCTTATTTTTTTCCATTTTTTTTTAAGAATCATTGTCCTGTCTATACAGTAACGAAAAAAAAAATGAAGAATGTCGCTTTCGATTATATAAAAAGACTTCACATTGTTTTTCCTGTTCCTCGCCCAGCAGCAGCAGCAGCAGCGCCAAGCTGAGTTAATTTTTTTTCGTTGACATACTTTAAGTGCAATTCAGGATGGTCACGCCTTTGTCATCATCGTTGTGGTTATTATATTTTTTTTTTTTCATATTGAAATTATTTTCAAGATGAGGTAACTCTGTTTTACAGAACTTGCTGCGTCAGAGAGTAATTTAAACGAATATTTCGTGTCATGTTTCCTTGCAGTTAAGGTCGGCCTTAATGAACGACGACGGACTTGTCGTTGTATCAGGTTTAGTTTGTTTTTTTTTTTACTTTTTTTTTATAGATATAAGCTGATGACTTGATGAGTCTAATTGGATTTGTTGTTCTTATGGGCTTTTTTTTGTTGTTAGGGGAAAATTTCTCACCTGGCTATTAATGTGGTTATATATGATGTTTCGATTTTTTCCCCTCTCGATTTCGTTTTCTTGTCGTTTTTTGTTTTGTTTTTTTTGTTTTTAGGTAAACGTTCTTGCATGACACCGCCACTCATATTACAAATTGAAGTTCAAGCGCAAAAAATATCCAATACAATTTCAATGAAATGGAAAGAAAAATAAAGTAAAAAAGATTATCATGTTGCCAAGTTGTTTGACATTCTCTGTTCATCAGACTTTTAGGGGAAAAAAAAAAAAAAACAAAAGTTAATGTCTTGAAATGCGGAAAGGATTTAGTAATGTGATATCAGGAATTTTGAAAAAAAAAATAAAGTTAACGTTTTTATTTTATAAGCTATGCATACAGTGCGTTGATGCGTTTTTAAGTAGCTTGTGGATAAATCGTGCCGCAATTCTGCTAAATAGAGTCGTATTACAAAAGGTAGGACTCTTTAGTTTTTTCTGTTGTTTTGATGAACATTATTATGTAGGTAGGTACCTACATACATACATATATACAAATTTGTAATTAAAATCAACTCGTTGTTTAAACTTGTAAACAAAAATTGTAAGAAATTTGTGCTATCAAATAATTTAGATACATGTAACTTATTGAAATTGAAAATTTCAAAATTTATTCCATTTTGTACTAAAATTTTTTTTTAACTTATAGCAAAGGCCTCTCTTTCGTAAATTTTGGCGCAGAGTCATAAGTTTAATACCCTTTTCTTGAAGATTTGAAAATTAGAATTCAAACTTATAATACATAATATGTTGATCTCCAAAGAGAATTTCGACTTTTTCGAATATAACGGTATTTTTTTAAATAACCAAGAAAATTATATTTTTTTTATTTTTATTGATTTTATCGATATTTGTAATTACACTAATTTGTGATCAGACAAAATATTTAGATCGTTTTAAAAGATAAATTTAGAAGCTGGTGATTTTAAATAATTTTACGCTTATAATAGGCGTTGATGATAGTGCCCTACAATATTTTAAAGGGTTTTCCAATAGGGCCATAGAGAGTACCAGTCGTTGCGGCTTAATTGACACAGACCTTTGACTAAAGGAAACTCCACAAGTCAAAAACTTTATGGGCTCACATCGCACGATTTCGGTGAACAGTTCACATGCTTCTGCAGAATGACCACTGTGATTTGTGCCATCAGTTTGTTTTTTACTTAGAAATCACATGTTGTTCAAATCAAAATTATCCAATTTGGGAAGGAAAACCACGTGTGGGTAGGCATCGTCTCTATTCCACGATCTTCCTTGTTGACGTATCCGCTTATCGCTATTCGTCGCTGAAGATGAATTCTTTTTTAGCTGAATTTTTGATCAGCTTTCAAATGCTTCAGAACCCAGTCAGAAAACACAAGGCGTTGTCTATCACTGTAACTTGGAATGGCGATTTGTCTTTAGTATCTGACTAATTAATAAAAACAGGAAAATTTATAACAAATAAAACAACATGGCCGCCATGAACTGTCAAAATCTACCCGTCCCTATATTGGAAAATTCTTTACCATACAAACATTCAAAGCAATTATATGAAGAATAGTGGATCAAGGTGATTACTTGAGTTACATCAAAGTCCGTGTTTATTTAATAACAAAATTACTTTTCTAAAAAAGAATTACCCTTAAACAATTTGATATATTGAAGAAAATCTGGAGTTATACCAAGAGATGAAAGTTGAAGTATTATAAGACTATGCGACAACTTGTCGAACTTGACTTATTCAGAACTGTACGCATAGATATATAGTTAACTTGATGATTTTTTTTCAGTAGTTTTATTTGTAAATTTTTTGTGGTCAATACACGGAAAAAATTCTTAGATCAGATCAAGAAAAATAAGCTACAAATCACGAAAAATGAATCCAGTTTTGTACCTTAGCTTCGAAATTAGTAAATTACGACTTTTTGTTTGCAATTTCATTAAATGAGCGAATTGAAGATATTGACCCTCAAAAATCATATTTCACCACTTTTGAGGATCAATTATTCGATCGAGGAAAACAAAAATGCCAGTTTTGATACTTATTTATCTTTAAATTGCAACTTTTGAGTCGTAATTTGAAACTATGGTAATAGAACAATTTTTCGTTGAGATAACAATCTTCGTCAGTTATTTACAACTTAAACCTATGGATTTGCTGCAAATTAAAAACTGCTAATTAAGTGAAAATAATTTCCGACTTAGCTATACAAAGTCTGATGAGGTAGTGAAATTGCAAAATACATACCTCAATTTTTAAGTTCTAGTGACCTTAACTCCAAAGATAGTGTTTTGGCCAGGTACGACAGTTGGGCTCATCTACTAAGACGCGAATCATGGTCGATGCTTACCGATTCTTATAAAACTCACAGCATGAATGCACTGTGAATTCTATATTTCTATAACAGAATTTGATTAAACTCAGACAATTAGAAAAAAATAGTAGCCCGTGGTCTGGTTTTAGCATCGAGAGCATACAAATCACCATATAAATGTTCAAATTATTCCCTTGAAGATAGTAGATTGCGACTAAAAAGTTGTAATTTACTGTTTAGTTTTGATCTTAAATCAGCAAATAGGTATTTCATAAATTACGATCGTGTGGGCCCAATTTTATATATCGTGATTACATTTTATTGGTTTGAGCATTAAGAAAATGAAAATCACCATTTACATTTCGTAAAACAAGATTAATAATTTGTAAAATTAAATTATTCCCCAGAAGTAGTAGATTGCGACTAAAAAGTTGTAATTTGCTTTAAAGTCAACAAGCTCGAATAATGACTTTTGATAATAAATACCAAATTATAAAATTTTGTGTTTTACGAAGATGTGAATGCTAAATTACAATTTTTTCAATCATTTTTAAATTACAGCGTCTTGATTTAATAAAAAAAAGAGTTTCGTAAATTACAACCTAAAAATTACAACCTTAAATTCTTTCCGTGTAATAATGAATTATATTTTCAAAATATTAGGGAAAAAATTGCTTGTATTCTAAAAAAAATGCTAATGCAAGAGAACAAAAGCGAAAATTTGGTAATGTCCACTGAAAGCTTCACACAGGTGTTTGGTATTAAAGAGAACTAGGCTCTTTTTGAAAAATGTATCTTTCTTTTTTAGTCACCTTGAAAGAATCGATATAAATAAATATATCAATGGGCAAAATCACCACGCCACTTTCGGGATATACATACATATATCAACATTTTTATCTCTATTTTGCCATCTCTTTAAATTTTCTGAATTTTGAGATTCTGAGAATTAGCATATTTTGTAAAAGTTATTGAAATGGGAAAAATTAATGGAAATATTAAATTTTGTTTGTAACAGAAGACTCACCGTAGTGCTAAATTTTAAGATTTTAAGATGATTGGACGTAATTCGTATATTTGAAAAAAAAAAAAAAAAAAAAAAAAAAAAGGATTAATTTTGCCTTTGTACAAATTCTACCGCTCAAACAATTTTCATAATTCTACAACAAGTCGAAGTTCTTCGTATTAATGTTCAAAATTGAAGCCTTTAGAATGAGAAGGTGTTGAGTGACAAAATTGATGTTTATGATTTATGGTCGTTTAAAGTTCTTTTTTTCTAAAGGGTACCTATAGAGAAATTTAGGAAAGGTTAATAAAAATAGAGAAAAAATGTATCATTTGGAGTGGAGCAATTATGTAAGTTGTCGCTTAACACCTTTATCGACTTAAAAAAAAGCAAAATATCCAAAAATTTCACTTTACTCCTTCTCATTCTAGACGCTTCAATTGTACAGAAGTGGGTGAATACCACTCCAATTGAATGAAAAATCTAACTTTTTCTCTTTTTCTTGCATTAAAATCCTAAGCACGCCGTTAAATTTCAAGGTTGTACAATATTTTAAAGTAATCCATATATATTTAAATCAAGTTCAGTAAAAATGGATGGATATGAATTAGGGATGAAAAATCGTCTTTCAGAAATGTTTCAAAAGTTTAAAAAAATGTGTATCGAATTGTACTTGATTTACTTAGATTTTATTTCAACAAGTCATTTTTATTTGAAGAATAGCACCAAGATAAGTACTTCTTTTAATATGAGAAAAAGTAAAACAGAAATCATATAAAACGTTTATTTCCACCATTAACCCTAGATTTAAGTTGATTTACCCCTAATTTTTTTTTTTTTTTGAAATATCAAAGATTTAAACCACACAAAATTATTTCGTTTAAAAAAAAACCAATATCTTATTTTGTAGTTCGAACTTACCTACCTATATCCATATTGCGCTGAACACATTCATTCGAGAATAAAATGTTTGTCCTCGTTTGACACAAATGAATCTTTTTATCTCACTTTTACTTCATAAGAAAAAATTGAACGGTATTTGAATTTTGAAAGATAGTGTCAAAATTAATCTTCTTGTTAATCTCTTTGTGCGATGGAAACAACTTTTGAATCTTTTATTTAAACGATTTTAACTTTCGGCGAAAACATATAACCTTAAAAACATTAAATGGTAAATAAAGTATTAAAAAAACTTAAACATAGTCAAGATTATGATAATAATAACAAGAGCAAAATAAATATGTGTGTACTACCTATCAGGTACTAATTTAAACTGTATTGACCCAAAATTGTATCGAATTTTATAAAAATGTGTGTATTTGTGTACTTTAGTCAAGTTGAATGTCCAATTTTAAACGATGAAGACGGGGAAAGATGATCCTGGGATTGTGATAGGCAACCGGACGAGCCGTACAAACTCGGCAATAATCCCTCGACTCCAAGCGTATTTTTTTTTGCAAAAAATCAACTACTTCTCTTGCTTATTCTGTCTTTTCAAAAGCTATAGGAATATGTCTCTATCGCTAATAAGTCTCTGTTTATCAAAGTCATCTTTGTAGAACTTAACTACATCATCGACATCTACTTTTTGTCCTACACCGAATCATGCCAGTAGTTTGAAGAAACGAGAAGAATCATTTATGAATCTTGCATTTAGTGATAATAAATTGGTCAAATATTGCAAAAAATGATTTTCTGTAAAAATCTTTCGGTGTATTGAATTTGTAATTTTCTGAGGTACCTTCATCGGTACGTTTTGGTGCTTTTCGTTGACAGGGAATTTGGGGTTATTCAATTTCAAGATCAAAAACTGCTGTTATGGAATTTTTCCAAATTGCCTCAAATTTGGAATCACGCGAAAGCGCCCAGCACATCAATAACAGCTTCTACTTTTTGAAGCGATTCCGCAATACTGGAGATTTGAATTCTGCACATCTTTGTTTCAATTCGTTCGAAAATCTCAATCATTAATGTCAGATAGAAAATGCATTTAATAGACTCCATGTATTCATAAAAACCTGACGCTTTGGCTGATACCGAAAAATGGCATCAGCTGAGCATAGTTTGCTTTCGCTGTCTTGAGGTAAAAAACAAAAGACAAACAGAAATTGCTAGCTCAATAGAAGTTGATGAAGATGAAGATGGAAAAGGAAAACATTAATTAGAACCTAAAACACCCTGGTTGTTAGAAAAGAATATATATATCTTCCAAATTCAATGAGCAAATAAACTTTAAATTTAATACCAGAATACAAATAGTCAAAGGTCAATAGCCCTATATCGTAGTATCTGATCGGAGCGGAATTTTCTCCGAATTTTGAGAAATATTAAAAATATAAGAAATATCACTTTAATTTTTCGCACGTTAATTTTCCGGAGGTCTAACCGATTTATGAGAAATTTGTATCATTAAAATGAAAAAAAAAAACATTTTGTATGAGTCGGAAAAATTTCCGTTCCGATCAGAAATTTATTTAAGTAATTTTTTTTGTTCATTAATGAGATTGAAAATTTCTAAGCTTTTATGAAAAAAAACTGAAATTTCGAGTGGGTTTTACTACCCACACTACCCATATTACTTCTGCCGGGCCTGGCTACCGATGTAACAATAACAATATTCTAAATGTGGCGAGAAGTGTTCCATAATTTTGGTGATTTTTTAAGACCTAAGTATATCAGGAACACCTAATGCTAAAGATTTTAAATTTGCTGAGTCGGATCAGTTTAGCTCTAGTGCATTGCCCTACTACGAGAAGTTTCATATTTTCCAGAAACATATGTAATTCATGAAAATTTTATATCTTTTCAAAGGTCTTACTATAACTAACTAAAATACCATAAAATTTCATACCCATTAATTCTTTTTAAACTTAAAACTCTAGAATTTCAACGTCCTTTTATTTATAATCAGTTATTATTAAGAAAATCAAAATAAAATTATTTTTAGCTATCTAATCTTATACTTGCAACTTCCGGAGTCCCTCAAGGTAGATATCTTAGTCCTTTGATGTTTACCTTGACTATTAACGACGCTGACTTTAAGTCGATTGTCTCATTGAAGACCTATTTTAAATAATTCTATTGGTTTATTTTTACCTCCTCTGATTAAACCTGCTTTAAAATGATTTTAAATATTTTATTAAATATGTTGTCAAAATAATATCCTAGATCTAAGTGGAATTAATTGTCAAAATACTAAATTACGTTCTCCCGTGAACACCTTTCGTTGTCCCGTAGAAAACACAAGTTTATTCCTTTTCTATAATCTTGGAGTTATCTGCGATATCTCAAATTCACATTTTAAGGAGCTTATTCAGTGGCTATACGTTCTGTAACTCTCGCATCGATTAAATTGGTCGAGAAACGGTGGAAAATGGAACAAAACTCATACGATTTGTTTCAAATTTCATTGTTTCTCGACTAATTTTGTGGATGCGAGTTACAGAACGTAGGCACAGTTCTTGGCTTTGTTAAATAAAGGATTAAGGAATAAGGAAGTTCTCAGTGAAAACTCCCAATTTGAAATTTGATTTCAGATTAAAAATTATCTTTTAAAAAGAAAAGATAAAAAAATTAACATTTTTATCTACATCATGGTTTTCGCAACTCGCATTTAATTAGGAATTCATATAAAAAAATGATTTTATTTCTTCAAAAAGCGACCCGCCTTAATAAAAGACGTTTCTTAAGTTTTAAAGTGTATTTGCTTGTCTTTAATTTCATTTATTGGTGTTTGGATTAGTTAATTATTACTAACCACTCACTCACTGTTGTCTAGCCATTTGTCTCAGGGCTGATTTTATTATTTTAATTAAAGTCAAACAAACTTCAATTCTAACCATCCTGTATATGTTGACATTTTTTAATACAAAGTTCAGACAAAGTACATACTCGTTTAAAAAAAAAAAAAAGAGAAAAACACAATAAACATTATAATGTCATAGCTCAAGTGGCTTTTTATTCAAATCATAATGTTTAATTCTTTATTGACTTTTCTCTTTACACAAATTAATTTTATCAACAAAAATAAAAAAAAATACAAAAATTAATAAATAAACAACTCAATTGCATGATGGTAAAGAAGAAATCATGTCTGACTTAATCAATGTGTTTAGAGTACGTACCTACATATATAAGAAGAGAATAGGTCACGAGCATGTCAGCTGGCATTTAAACTGATCTTACTTAAACTAGTTAGTGCCAGGCATAACAATTGTCATTGCTCTACATAACGTTGATCGAAACCAGATTGAACTGGTAATGTTTCATAGTTGACACTAGAATTGCTTAGTTTAATGTTCATTAAAAATATTATTATTATAATATTAGAGAAGAAATGTTGCGTTACTTATTCAATCAACTTTAATCAATTTATTATTGATTGAAGTTGAAAACACTTGAATTTCTTTTCTGTTTTTTTTATGGAAGATGAAAGAATTGTACAATGCACATACAATATACATAGACGGGTTAAATGAACTTGCTTCATTTTAAGACTTACATACATGTAAAAAGAAGAAAAAATGTCATGCGAAACAAATGTCACATGAGAATCATTCGAGAAAAGTATCATACAAAAAAAATGTCATGCGAGCAAAATATCATTCGAGAAAAATGTAATGCGCAAAAAAATGTAACACTAGAAAAATATCACCGGAGAAAAAATCTCATGAAATAAAAGTATCATTCGAAAAAAATATTATTCAAGAAAAATGTCATGAGATAAATTAAATCCGAGAAAAATGTTATGCGAACAAAAATGTCACAAGAGAAAAATATCACTCGAGAAAAATGTCAAACGAGAAAAATGTCAAACGAGAAAAATGTCATTCGAAAAAAATGTCATGCGAGAAAAATATAATTCGAGAAAAATGTTATACCAGAAAAATATCATGCGAGAAAAATATAATTCGAGAAAAATGTCATGGGCAAAAAATGTCACATGAAAAAAATGTCATGTGAAAAAAATGTCACATAAAAAAAATATCATTCGAGAAAGATGTAATGCGAGAAAAAAATGTCTTCGAAAAAAATATCATGCGAGAAAAATGTCATTCGGAAAAAATGTCATGCGAGAAAAATACAATTCGAGAAAAATGTTATACCAGAAAAATATCATGCGAGAAAAATATAATTCGAGAAAAATGTCATTTGCAAAAAATGTCACACTAGAAAAATGTCATGTGAAAAAAATGTCACATTAGAAAAATATCATTCGAGAAAGATGTAATGCGAAAAAAAATGTCTTCGAAAAAAATATCATGCGAGAAAAATGTCATTCGGAAAAAATGTCATGCGAGAAAAATACAATTCGAGAAAAATGTTATACCAGAAAAATATCATGCGAGAAAAATATAATTCGAGAAAAATGTCATGGGCAAAAAATGTCACACTAGAAAAATGTCATGTGAAAAAAATGTCACATTAGAAAAATATTATTCGAGAAAGATGTAATGCGAAAAAAAATGTCTTCGAAAAAAATATCATGCGAGAAAAATGTCACTCGGAAAAAATGTCATGCGAGAAAAATATAATTCGAGAAAAATGTTATACCAGAAAAATATCATGCGAGAAAAATATAATGCGAGGAAAATTTCATTCGAGAAAAATGTTATACGAGAAAAATATAATGCGAAAAAAATGTCACATGAAAAAAATATATGTAATTCACATGTACATATGTACATATGTATGTATGTATATCATCTGAAAAAAATATCATTCGAGAAAAATGACATGCGAGAAATATTTCATGCGAACAAAATATCATGCGAAAAAATAAAATGCGAAAAATATATCATTATAGAAAAATAGCATTTGAGAAAATTGTCATGCGAGAAATATATCATGCGAAATAAATATCATGCGAAAAAAACATCATGCAAGATACATAATATATATATCTACATATCTCATGCGAAAAAAAATTAATATGAAAAATATATATCATGCGAGAAAAATGCGAGAAAAATGTCGTGCCAGATAAATATCATACGGGAAAATATATTTTTGATATGATACTTGTCTCGCATGAATTAATTTAACATTATAACAATTCGGATTTAATGGATATTCTGAGAATTCTGCCTGGAATTATTTGAATACCTTTTTATCCACAGCAATTATTCGTACATATGATATGCCTGATTATTTTTTATCATCATCACCCCGACAACAATACTATTAGCATAACTCTCGGATTGTTGTTAATTTTTTTTTATTCAAAATAATTTCGAGCTCATATTTCGGTCCTTGTTCAGCTAAATAATTTAATTTCAAAATAAATCATATGAGATTCTTTAACAAGAATGAGGGTTTAAATATATACATTTCACATTCAAATTCACAAACCTTCCCCAGAGGCCAGAACCCTCTTCAATGAATAGAGAAATATATATGCATATCGAAAGTGACACCCATACCTAAACATAAAACCACACAAACATATACAAATCAATGAACTATAAAACAAACGTGTTTTGAACTTATGTACATATATTTCAAATAAGCTTTATGGCACTATACAAGCCGTGTGCAACTAAGTCCAATAATTTTAAATAAAAACAATAAGTGACCCAAGCATTATTGACAATTTAGTTTGCGGCATAATACTCGTAGGTGGTATGTTGTATATACAGAGCTAGGTGTGATTATAGTCTACATATACATTTTCTACATATATAAACGTGCATTTTCAATTATTTATTTAATTATTATTTTATACGAAGTTGGTTGGGAGTTTGCAAATATGCAAATATGAAATTTTGAATTATTACTAGCACGAACTAAATTATTTTATGCAAAATGTTTGAGACAATTAAATTATTTATTATTAAATTACTTATTATTTATTGCTTCAAATTAAAAAAAAAAATGTGTATTTGCATTTTAAAGATACAAGTAAAATAGATTGGGAGGTTTGATCATAAATTAAATTAAAAAGACATGTTAAAGTTATCTAATCTAATAAACGTATTTATTAGATTTTTGTCTACTTAGACACTGTCTAACTATTTTCAAATTGGTGGAAATATGCTTTATTTAATACAAATAAATATCATATTATTCACGGTTAAGACAATCTACTCTTGTGTCTAAGTTAGCCAGCTAGAAGACAACAATAAACAAGGCTTTTGAACACATTTTCCAAAGTCGGTCAGTTGTCTAAAGTTAGACAACGTTTATAAATAAGACCAATGCAGAATAAATTCAAATAAAATTTTGTATTTGAGTATGAAAGGTTTAGAAAGAAATAGTTTTATTTTAAAGGAGAGATTTTCAATAATAAATCTATGGTTTTCCAAAAAAATTGTAAACAATTGCTCTTGAAATCCCTTTAGGACTTTAATTTGTTGATTAAATTAAGATTAGCGTTTTTAAAAAATACCAATTATATCATCTATTAAATATTTAAATACCAATTTGTTAATTATCTAAACTTTACAATTTATTCTCCTTTTTTTTCTATTTGCAGATTATTATGGAAAAAGCGAAAGCATATATAAAAAATGAATTACGTGGGGGTTCCTTAATGCAATCGGAACCCCCGCCATTACAATCACAATCATCTGCACCAGCATCATCATCGTTGGGCCAAACACATTCGTCTTCTTCGGGAGCGGCAACAGTTCCGCCAACACATCGAACGTCTCCACCAGAAAGTCAGCACCTCCAACAACAGCAACATCATCAGCAACTTCTTCAACATCATCATCATATGCAACAGCAACAACAACAACAGCATTATCAACAACAACTTCAACAACACCACCATCAGCAGCAGCAACAACATCTGCAACAACAACATCAGCAACAACAACAACAACAGCAGCAACAGCAACAACAACAGCACTATCAGCAACAACAGCAGCAACATCATCACCATGCAAAGTCCAACAGTAGCAGCAGTCACAATCACACAGCAGCTCCTGAAGTCATTCCGCTCTGCTATGTGTGTGCAGGTCAAGGAGGCTACGAGCCCATACGGGTACGTCCAAATCCAGAAAGACTATCGGAGCCATACTTTCCATTTTTAGAGCGTCATGAAGCCCCCACTGGAGTTCCACAGTTGCAAGCGACGCAACAATATGTTATGGCCTGCATGCTCTGTTATAAATCGCTAACCGAACAGTGGGATGCCTATGAAAGGGAGAATAAACCGATATTACAACGGATATATCATATGAAACGGCTTGATGGGAAGAATTACATTGGAGCTGATATAGCCACTCAAGGGGAATATGCTGCCCAGATGTTGGGACTTAGTGCTGAGCATTTGACAACATCTGGCGGAGAACGCAGCACGGCCGTGGGTGATCGAGGCGGAGGGGAACGAGGATCCAGTTATCCAGCGTCAGCGTATTCTTATCCGAATTCCGTGCAACGACCAATGTCCCGAGATTATGCACAGCACCCTATGGCAATGCATGCATCGCCGCAGCAGCATTCGGCTGCAGCTTCACTTCGCAATGACTCCCCTCATCGTCCTACATCCCGCAATGACTCACCGTCACAACATCAGCAGCCAAAAGTCGACTACTATGGGAAGAGTCCGTCAGTGAGTTATCCACCTGGACAGCGACCATCAAGTCGTAATACCGAAAAATCCCACAGTCGTCCTCATTCTCGAGAGAATCCCCATCATTCGTCGTCGCAACATCAAATGTCCGCCCTGTCGCCTCAGCAGCAAATAGCTCGTCCCACGTCGGCACCATACGAAGGCATCAATATAAAACCGTCCTCGTTTACACATCATAAGCTCAAACTGGGCCAGATCTCCTACATGAATTCTATAGCTGGGCCGAGTTATCCATCGGCGCAACAGCAGCAGCAACATGCAGCAGCAGCAGCAGTGGCCGTGCAACAGCAACAATACCAACAACACCAGCAACAACTTCACCACCAACAGCAACATCAGCTGCATATGCAGATACAACAGCAACATCAACTCCAACAGCAGTACCACCATCATCAACAACAACAACAACAACAGCAGCAGCAACAGCAACAACAGCAGCATCAGCACCAGCAACAACAACAACAACAACAGCAACAGCAACAACAACAGCAGCAACAGCAACAACAACAACAGCAGCAGCAACACCAACACCTGCAACATCAACAACACATGCAACAATCCTACCATCATCTTCCACCGCAAACATCGCCTCACGAATACGGCGTCAGTAGTAAGTCCCAAGCTTACGGATCCAGCAGTGCTGGCATTCATCCAGCACCTCCGCCGCCCGTTCCAACGGTACCAATACCAACAACGGCCCCCACAAACCCCACCGAAGATGAAACAGTTCTCGATCTACGGAACTCCCATCATTCTTCGCCAATTGTTCAACCACCGTCAGCATCCCGAACACCTACGTCACAACACGCGTCCTCGAATACAACGCCCAATCCGGTCGAAGTGGGAATTCTCGATTTATCTATGCCCGATAAAAATTCAACAACCGAAGTGTGTTATGTTTGTGGTGATGAACAACGTCGCGGTAGTTTAATCGAATTGAATACATGCAAACCGAAAGAATCAAAAGATCGCGATCGTCCGTATTTTACGATATTCAACGAAACACATCCGCGTCCGGCCAGATCGCGACCCAAAGATCCACGTGGAATGATTCAGGCCTGCAGATTGTGTCACGATCATTTAATGCAACAGTGGAATAATCATCAGGTAAGTTCGTTCAATTATATTTATTATAAAATTATTGCAATAATACTGTCTTCTGGTATATAAATAAATAGTTTCGTTAATTCTTTTCGAAGTTACCAACCATTAACAACCTCTCTCAACGTTTCTTAACATTAGATTCACGATCCTATGAGAGAGTTATTCATCTGCTTACATGTTTATAACAGGTACCTAAGTTGGGAGGTCAGATCAATTGAATAACTCCATTTCCAGCAATACGTTCAACATCTCTTGTCATCAATTTTCCATAGAGTCGCCCTCTATATTTCGATATTCTTTTGACGCTCATCTGTCAAAAAAATCTTATCAGTTAATCCACGAGTTATATCTCCATATTGACAGAAGAACATGTTTCAGGAGTTAACTGGGATTTCACTTCGAAACTGAGATGATATCGCCCTGAAAAAATGGACCCAAAATCCATTAACACATATCTTAATTCCATCAATGAAAGAAAAACTATTTATGAAAATAAAATAAGGCTATTCATACAACATCGTAAAACCATAGTAATAAAGTTTACGATGCCGTAAAAGAGCTTTAGAAATTCGTTCATGGCAAATTTTTCACAACAATTCGGAAATTTTACGACACGAATTTGTGACTAAAATTGCAACTAAAAAAGCATTTTAAAATATATTTTTTAAGACCTCGAACAAACTTAGAGCAAAATAAACGAAGGCGGCTGATCGTTTTACGACATTATTTACCACAGTGACAAAAACAGTATTTTTATTGGCGTTCATGAATCTTAAGTCTTAAACTTTGTAATTACACAACAAATTTACGACGTTGGATGAATAAATCCTTGTTTACGTTTATTTACAGCAATTATTAAGCAGACAAAATAAATAACTGCAACTGCAACAATTTATTTAATTCAAAATAAAATTTTGTAAATAAAAAAAAAAAATATTTGAAATATTGTTTGCTCTTGAAAGTTTTAATTAAATAATATATAAATTAATTAAGTGCAAATAAATATTTAAACAAAAATTTAAAACAACACCCCATACCCCTCCGATCCTCACGCCATCCACCGCATCAAAACCATCACTCACAGGTCAAACATTTTAACAAACTTCAAATATGTTAATTAGTTAGTGGCAGACAAGGTGGTCAGCTCTGCAAATTATACTGTGCGCTAAAATACAAACAAAAAAACACCTCTTCCTCTTGTCCCATCAATTTTCCGCCTGCCAACTTGGGGAAACAAACAACAAAACTCAAAATAGTCCCATCCATATATATGCACTCATGATGGGCAGCATCATCGTGTCCCCTTTGTAGATGGTTGGCGTTGTAAAGTGTTTTATTTATAAACATATCTCATGTATGTATATGTAGTTGTTCTCTTTAAAATTTGAAATATTTATTTATATATAAGAACCGTTGCGCTCTATTATTTGACACCCAAAAGTACACAAGAATTTTTGGCAGAATTTTACTGCAATTTCGCTTTTCATTTGTGTTTTTCACTATGTGGTTTTTTTTTGCAATAGATGTACATGTGTATCTACATGTATCTACATAATATGTAGGAGAGCACTACAATAAAGGTACATGTTGTGGGTTCGAAAAAAAAAATCAGAATTTGAATATTTTGTTCAAATTATGTTCCAATATCTTAGAGCTATTTTACATGATTTATCCAAACTTATTTTGTGTCTAAAAATAAGATATTAACAACTTGAAAGGAAGAAATTTAAACCAAATAAAACAAAAATCTCTCTTTGACTCTAGCTTGCTGTATAGGGTGTTAAAACAATGGGTGATATCAGGGTTGTGAGTTTATGAATTAAAAAAACACTAAGCCATAAGCTGTTTTTGATTTTTGAATTGAAAAATATTCAATTTTTTTTGACAAAACTTAAAAATGGATATGTATTCTACCATAAAAAAAATGCTTAACAGAAAAAAAACTTATTGTTTAAATAATAAATAATTAAAAATAAATTACATTGAATTCTGGTCTCTCCCAACAAGTGAGGGAGAGATGCCACAGTAAAAAATCATTAACAAAAAAAAAATGTATTTCATCTAAAATGTATGTTTTTACGTTCTTCTTGATCAACAGTCAGTACAAAAGACAAATTTGTCATTTTTTTAAATTGTATACAATTTTCATGCAACCATTTCTAGAAATTGGTGCATTTTACCCAATCTTCTTTTTTTTATTGAAAAATAGTTTTTCTAGAATTCTGCACTGAAATTTGGATCAACAACCGACTCAATCTTCCTCTTATCAACTTTTTTTTTAAGTGGACAATCAGTATGGGCCGCTGGACAAACGAAGGCTTTTTGTTTCGACGTTCTAAGTATAAAATTGTGGGCATGAGGTCAATTTTTAGTTTTGGGGGTGTTGCTATAAAATAGAAAAGTAGAATAACTTTTGAAGGGGGGGTCGAAAATTTTTTTTAATTTTTTTTCGGCTAAGTTTTTCAATTTTGGGGTTGGGTGCCATAAAATAGAAAAGTTGAATAATTTTTGACCTAAGGGTGGACAAACGAAAATTTTTGGTGGACAATCAGTATGGGCTGCTGGACAAACGAAGACTTTTTGTTTCAACGTTCTAAATTGAAAATTGTGGGTGGTAGACGACTTTTAAGGTTTTTAGGGTTGTGATAGTTGCTATAAAAAAGAAATGTTAAATAACTTTTGAACTAAGGGTGGGAAAGTAAAAATTTTTGGTGGACAATCAGTATCGGCTGCTGGAAAAACGAATGCACCATGTCCCATCCATATAAGTTATCATTTGCGGGCATGAGGTCAATTTTTAATTTGTGGGGGTGTTCCTATAAAAAAGAAAAGCTTAATAACTTTTTTCCTGGGGGTGGACAAACGAAAATTTTGCCTGGACAAACGTGGCCAAACGATGGACAAACGATTCTGATATATTCTGGCTCCACACAGCTGTTAAAGGGCACCGGAATTTTGGTTAACGGGAAATTTCAATATGCCGCATCTTACCTCGCAAAAAGTGCGGCATCTCTCCCCGAAGTGAGGGAGAGATGCCGCACAGTAGCAGACAAATAAAAAAAAAGAAAAAAGAAAAAAAGTCACTTGAGCATCTTCATTCAAAACCACTCAATCACCTAAAATACTTACTTACAACAAAACGGGTTTTAACTTCCATATGCAACGACTGCTGGCGTCGAACTGAAAAATTTCCAGGCTACGAACGAGAACGAAATGTTTTGGTTTTCGTTCTCGTTCGTAGCCTGGAAATAACTCCCGTTAACTTTAATAAGCAACCTTTTTTATTTCTCTCGTTTATGTTTTGAAACCAAATGAACAAAAAACTAAAAAATATTTTGGTAGGTTCGACTACAAATCTGACTTTTGGGCTATATGGCATCTCTCCCGACGCGGCATCTCTCCCGCAATTACCCTATTTAAAAAATGGTTTAAGTTCTTTTTTGTTCCCCCTTTTTTAACCCATATTGGTTTGTTTTGTTTTTTTTCACCACTGTTTCACACAAATAAGTTTTAAAACACTCTGCTGTCAATCTAAATTTGAACTTTTGACCTTTGTTAAGTAAAATACAAATTATGTCTATGTCGACTCAAATAAAAATTCTTTTTTCAACCAAAAATTCTTAAACTCACCAGCTTAATAGCCCTGGAAATTCCCTTTAAGACTAGATCAAAATTGTTATAATATCATTGTTCGTTTAACGAGTTATGATTTTAGCAACCAAAAGAGTCGAAATGGGACACTGAACGTCGGCGGCGTGGCAGTACAACGCACTAACCATGGAGAAAGAAAATACATCAGTTTCATAGAGAGCTGTGTTTTGTTACGTTTGTGACACTAATATTCGTGATTCTCAAAAAAAAATTCCACAATATTCTAAATGAATGAAATTATACACAGAACTCATGGTGAGTGTCCTTAGGTGCAGGTAAACAGGACCATTTTCACAGTGCTTTCTTACCGGAATAAGTGCTACTTAAGATTCCCATATTTGCACTTCAAGTCCAGTTTAAAAATCTGAGTAAGTGGCACTTAGGTGTCCAATATGGGAAACTTATTCAGGTAAGTTTCCATAGCGGAATCGGGCTATTTTCTTCCAAATTCACCAATTAAGTGCCACTTATTTTGATTGTGAAACTTAGCCTTACTAAATTAATTTAAGAATTTACTTGCGTTACAACTGTGAATTTAGAAACTCTATGATTTTCTTTCGGATATGTGTTGTAAAATAATGCATAAAGAATTTCTCATTTTTACCTATAATTTGATCTTCAATATTATTTTAAAAAATGATATATATAAAACTTTGTAGACTGTCCATAATATAAGTTTAAAATTGTTACGGATGTGATAAATAGTAAACGTTACGGGTGTGACTAGTGACACTATGCATAAATAAAATATTTACTAAATGAAGTTTTAATGGAAAATCATTTCTTAAGACTGTATCTAATAAATATTTCCTCATATGGGAATTTATTTCAGTTTTTTAGGTGTAGCACAGAAAATTTGAAACTATTCCGATGAATCAAAATTTCATGGAGGAGATTATTTCTAATGCATAACCCACATTACCTAAAAAGGAAAATAAATTTCGGCTAAAGGTTTTGATATTGTAGAGTGAAAAGGGGAAAAATTTATTTTTTTTGTAAATTGTTTGAAAACTATAAGTTTTTCGAAACAATTCTAATTGTAGACTATATAAAATTCTCCACAAAAAATATTTTAATACTTTTATTTCGTAAGAGTAATCGAATTTGAGTAAGATATGAAGTACCTTACACAATATTAATAGGAAAAAAGGACATTATTACACACTTCTGTAAAGCTTGCGCAAGTTTCTTCTCAAAATCGTTTGATCTATCTATTGCAAAATCGATATTTGAATTTTTTTTTTTTTTAAATTGTATAAGCTACAAATTTTACCTCAACATTTCCACAAAAAATTTTAAGTATTTTCGATATATTTTACAATGAAACTTTCAATCCACAAAATCAAAAGTAATGATAAAAATGTATTGTTCTTTTTAGGATGTGAAAACAAAACTTTTCGTCGAAATTCAACTTTTTGGCCTTCTTTACATCCCTTGTTACGGGTGTGACACAAAATTTTGACTTTAAATACGGGCTCTTTATAAATTTTAAATCTGACAGTAGATAACTATATTGTTTTTAATTCTTCCTTCCTTTTTGTAGATTTAAAACAAAATCAAATTTTTGTTACGGGTGTGACACCTATGTAACACTTAATGTTTGAACTGACCATAAACTCAGTTTGTATTTAGTATTGAAAGTAGGTATTCAAATTACTACATTAACACGTTCTCTGAGTTTAGATAAAACTAGGTCCTGGATTTGACAAAAAAAAAATTGGGAATACAGGGTTGCCAACTTGTATTATACAGGTTGTCAACTAACTTGTTTTATACAGGTTGCCAACTTGTATTATTTACATTTCGAGCAGTGAATTAAAAAGTGGTGCTGGATTTGACAAACAAAAATTGGGAATACAGGGTTGCCAACTTGTGTTATTAACAGTACGAGCAGAATACAAAATAAGTCATACACCCCTGTTCTGATTTCCGTTCCGAATCAAATCCGTAAACGCAATTGATTTCCGCACGGATTCAAAAAAAAGTGTTCTGATTTTCACTTTCACGTTAGCTAGTATTCAAACCTTTTTTTCTTTCGAAATCAGTAAAAACAAAATTCGGAACGTCAAATTCGTTGAAAAAAATTAAATAAATCACAACAAAAAATTTTATAATATACGTATAATACCGTGTCAATTCAATTGGGGCACAAAAATTGAAATGCATTTTCAAATGTCAATTATTCTCAATCCGATCGAAAATCAAAGCACACTGATTCCGCAAGTATTGAAAGCGAAAAAAATTTCAGAACACCTAGAGTTTGAAAACGAAAGGATTTTAAAACCGATCGGAAATCAGAACAGGGGTGATAATCACTTATTTAATTAAATTATTAATTTCTCCGCTTTGAAAATCAAACACTTGGAAGCTTCTTCAATAATTTATCGCTTGTTTTGCCCAAAACGACTTGATTGATTTTAACATAATTGTATATTCAAGTTGCCCAATTAGAAATTGCATCGTAAAATGTCGATATTTATATTTATAAACCCCCAAAAAAATAATTCACAATTCTAAGCCAATATAATTAAACTCACTCTCATTGACCTCTAAGAGTAAAAACGTGCGCCCAGTGGTATTTATTTTATTCATTATTTTTTTCTTCCAACCAATTGACAACGACAACGTTGGCGTCGAGGGTGAAAACACTTTGGTTCGAGTTCTACAGAAACTGATGAGGAACGTTCTTTTCAATCTGAATGAGAATTTTTTGTAGTTTTTTTTTTGTTTTCTTCTTGTTTTAAATTTAAAGTTTGTTTTATATTGTTTGTTTTATTTTATATTTCTGTCGAAAGATGAACAAACAGTTCAAGGTCTATTATTTCAGATTTTAAATTTAATTTTATCTATAGGTGTATATGGTTTTCTTTCACAAACTTGAATGACATGCAAGTTTTGTTTCTTTTTTTTTTGTGTTCAATTTATATGTTTAAATCATTTAACGAACCAAGGGTGGTATATGTAGTTGTCTATTGGGTGGGTGAGGAGTAGAAAAGAAGGAAGTGAGGTATTAGGATTAGTTGTTTTATTTGTATTTTCATATTGTTTTATAGCGACAATAAATTGGCAAAAAACGAGGAAGAAGAGGTTTTTGAACTTTTTTTTTTTTGTGTTGAAGCTGCTGCGCATTTGTTGGATACTTGCCAAATGTAATAACCGGGGAATTTTGTTTAGGAAATTTTTTTTTTTTTTTTTTTTTTGCGCCAATTGATTTATTTGCATTTTTTTTTAGAATGTTTATGATATGGTTCTTTACTTTTTGGCGAAGTTTTAAGAGAAATATTTGTATTTTAAAAATTTTAGGAATATTTATATGTGTATAATTTTTTTAATGAATGATAAATTTAATTAACGTTTTGTTTGGAATTATAAATGAATTATTTAGACATGTGTGATATTTATAAATTTATTAATTGGTTGTTTTGAAAATATTTAAATATTATGATGAGAACAATTTTTGTGATAAAAGTGAAGAAGAAAAGGAAAGAATAAATTTTAAATAGTTTCAAAATAAAAAAAAAATACTGCAATGGAATTTTTTTTTTAAACTTTCGAAAGTGATAATTTTCCTTGGAAATTAAGAGCCAGTTTCACAGTGCACACTTAACAAAATAAGTGGCACTTAATTTTCCCATTTTGGCAACTTTAGCCGCAGTTTTACTGCCCTAGTCAGTGGAACTTAAGTGGCTAACATGGGATACTTAAGTGTCACTTATTCCGATAAGTTTTTACTGTGAAATTGAGAATTAGTTTTTCATATTTGGCACTTAAGTGACACTTATTTCACTGTGAAACTGGCCCTAATAGTCAGTTTATGATTATCATTAATTGATTTGGTTAGTATAGTTGAAAATTTTGAAAATTTGTATCTTGAAAAAGTGTTTAATTGGTTCTTGGACCTTGCAGATCAATCCGTCATTTTTGTACGTGTTACTCTGGTAAAATTGTTATTATCATCCTGGTATTCATCTAGTAACATAAAATGTTTGCCATACCTTCAATTTTCTCTTTTACCGCAGCTTTTTATTCTCAACAATTTCGATCGCGTTGCTTCCAGTCCTACAGATCAAATGCTCTGGTATCCAGCGATGGCTTCTTATTTGAACCGGAAAAGGTTGGTCAACTTTGTCACCGAGTCAGCGTAGTCGAAATGTTTTTTTTTTCGATTTTTCGGATTAAATCTACGTCTTATTCACCATTCGCCTTCTCTTCACAGACCACCAAATATCCGTTTAATTTTTTGATGTGTTAACATCTACACTGGGTGAAAAAGAACGTAACGTATCTTGTGATTGTGATTCTGAGCTTCACGTTACGTTACGTATGTTAACACGTCTTAACCGTGAGTCCCGGCACTCACACTTTTTTTTTGTATTCCCAAGAACCTGGATCACTTCTTCCTTTCTGCTTATCGTATAACACTCGTCGCCGAAAAGCTAGACTTTCGAGACTTTTAAGACACCTTGAGGGAGTGACCGCTGATCTGAATAACGTCTGCACAACCTTATAGTAGTTTTGACAAATCTTTCGAATATAGTGTCTTCTGCATTAATACCTGCCCTACTTACTATATCTGCTCCAGAACAAGGTTAAAGAAGTAAAATGATAGTGAACCTCCTTGCCGAAACTCTATCTCTATGCATGTTTGAAATATTTCGGAGAAATAATTTCTTAGTTGCGTATTTTCCCCTATCACACAACACTGTGGGATCCAATTAGCCTGAGATCGGCCATTAATGTTACAGCATGCGGCTTTGATTTAGGTGAAATAGATGATGAGTTTCGACTTGAAATTCTTTGATCTTTTATAAGAATTGATTAAAAAAAAAAATTGCATGACAGTGCGTGCGTCGCCTGGCCTTAAATCTTTTTCTAGATCAAAGGACTCGTTGGTGTTCTTGCCGAATTTAACAAAGCAACGAGATTTCTCCATCGTCATCCTGCAAGCGGACAATTGTTTACAAAATGTTTTAAGCAACTTCGTACTATAAATGACATGCTGTCGGCAAAAACCACTGCAATATTTTGAAAATGTAGAAACAAAGTTATCTTTAGCAAAATTGTTGAATAACAACAAATTTCTATTACTAATTTAAATGACAATATTTTATTCGTGATGATATTCTTCTATAGTTGAGACAGTTCTGAGTATCTCTCTTCTTTTAGATGGGGTACACGTACATTATATACTGAGGTTCCATTCACCGGGCATACTTTTATCCGACAAAATTTTATAAGTAAATTGATGTATGCTCCCAATCAAGTCATTTCGTGATGCTTTCAATAGTTCAGCTTGTAGGTCATCCTCACGTCTTAAGTTTGGATGTCGCTAATCGCACTTCAGGTAGCTTGAGTGAATGGAAATTTTGATTATAAGTGTGCCAGTTAAGTGGAGTGTTCTGCTTAATAGTCGTGTTGACTATCTTTACAGTTAAGCAGTCTAGAAAAGACCTGTTTCCCAATCCTTAGCACCGACCACAATTTCTGAATTAACATTCTGTTTTATAGTCTTTGATCGATCGTTTCATTTTTTTGTATAACTTTCGAACATTACCCCTGCCGTGAGAACCATTAATAGGCTCGTACACAGTCTTTTTCTTCCGAAGAAGTGGGTGTTCAATCATCCCGGTAGATTTCAAGGGTTGCTCCCTCAGCAGCTCTGGTTATATTCTGCACAGTTAGGGGAACTTCTGATGGTATGTTGGCAATATTTCCACTAGTCTTCTGCCCTTGATTATTTATCTTATCATATAATTTTAGAAATCGCTTTCTCACTATCGAAATATAAGTCATTTACTATAAAAATCTTGAACTCTGAACTTCGAATTCTATAGTGTTACACTCATAACACAATTTTTGTTAGTTAACTCAGGATCTAGTTTGACTGAAAAACATGCAATGCATTGACTTAAGTTTAATCCTGAAAGTAGATTGATCGTGCATTGTAAAACTAGACTTAGGTGCATTAGTGACCTTATGTGAAATGACCGAATTTTTAAAGTTTCCAGATTAGTGATCCTTCTGATTTCGCTGTTATCTCCAAGGCGTTCATTCGTCGTCCAGAACTTTCTTAGAATTCCCAGAAATTGTTTGAGCTGGGGCTCCTTCCACTCGCTTCTTTATTTCGAAGGAATTTAGAAAATAATTTTAAATATGATAGAAAATATTTCCGTCTCTCAAGAACAGTATGTCAATAATTCACATTTCTCTTTATTCAGCATCTAATTTTACAAAAAAATTGCTTCGGTAAAATATTTAGTTACATTCCTCTCCTGACAAAATTCTTCCAAAATACTCCACACTTCTAAAAATTAACAAAAATTAAATTAAACTTTAAGTGCTAATTTAACTCTAAGTTAAACTATAGAGTTAGTTAATCCTGCAAATAAATTAAACCCTAGTTGATTCAAAAGCACGTTTAAGTCTAGGTATAACTTTAATTTTCAAATGTCAAAAATCTATCGAAGTCAAAGTGCAACACTATGATAATGCACTTTCACTATAAAAACTGAAACGGTGACTTATGAAGGGTGATTTCCATAGTGTTGCCTGCTCTTTTTCGATAGTGTTAGAAGCACGCATCTGTCAAAAAATAGCTTTTCACTTAATCCAGAGTTAAATCACCAAAATTGTTGAGTTGGGTGATCTAAATTGAGTGAAAAACATGTTTTAGGACTTAATTCGGATTTAACTCCGAAATTGTTTGGAGTTAAACCCTAATTAACTCTTTAAACATGTTTTTCAGTCAACTAAGATCCCGAGTTAACTCAACGAATTTGGTGATTTAACTTTGGATAAACTGAATAGCTAATCCTTCTTTAGCCAAACTGCACGAATGTATAGAATGCTTGATCGATCTCAATAGTGCCTCTGATTTTAAAATTCACAAGTTTGAAACTAATGTGTGTAGGTTTCTTTTTTTTTAATCTTATTTTTTTTAATATTCGCAATCCACTAAATGTACATAAATTTTACTGTAATGTTCCAAAATGTGGAAATATATGGATATGTATCTGAATACATAAATTTGTTCCTTAATATCTGACCATAAACACATTAAAAAAGAACTTGCCACGTATATATATACTAATTCCTTAAATGTCTAAGTCAAAAGATTTATGTGAGGAAGAAAAAGTATAAATAAACTTTCGGCATCATTAATGATAAAATTCAGCTAAAAACGTTTAAAATTCAAAAAACAAAAAAAAAAAATATTAAAATAAAACCATCAACCCAAAACGCCTTCCTATACGTAATCATAAATCAAATAAATCTTCTTAAATACTTCAAGCCATACGCTTGCTATAAAAAAAAAAAAAAAAAATATGTTCAAGCTAAAGAAAAATCATTTATGTATTTTTGGCACAAACATTCCCCACATCTTTTAATATGGAACAACATACATAAATGTCAGTCTTAAACTGGCTACGTTCCAATTCTGTTGTATATATTTTGACAGACACAGCTTTTTTTTTTAACCCATGCAGCCGCATGCTGCCGTTGCCTCCTTGGGATTTGCATGACCAAATCCATCAGTGTTTTTAGTTGTTGATGTTTGAGTTAGGGTTTGGGTGGTGTAACACCGGACAACAGACTCTATATCTAAAGTTTCCGTTCCTCCATTTTTGCTTTTGGCCCCAACTGCCAATTCACACCCTAACACCGTTATAGCACTTTCAATTATATATTATTTTATAGAATATAGACGGAAATTCAAATTACCCCATGGCACAGACAAGTTTTGAACCAAAAAAAAAGACATTCTATACCATTCGACGACCGCAAGCTATATTATACCACACACGCAATCAATTAAAATTGAATTTCATTGCAATTAATAATTCAGAACTTGAATTGCCAAATGAGATGCGAAAAATATAGACAAATTTATATACATAAATAGGTATACAGTATCCCTATCCATGTTTGTGAAATTGCAAATTGGGCGGGCTTGTCTATAGGTTTTTTTTTTTTTGTTTTCTTTGTTTTGCTTTAGAAAACTAGTTCCGGGAGTCTGAATGTGAATTTTATTAATTTAAAATGCTTTTATTTCGTTTAAATATCGATATTTTGATAAAATTAGAATAAATAAGAGAAATTTATATTTTTCATGTTAATTTGTATCTAAATCTGAAATCCATATTAAATAGAATATTTTTTTTATGGATTATTGAAATATTTAAATATTTTAATTAGTTTTGAAATTAGAGCTATTCAATGGAGGGAAAGTATATTTTGGTTTATTTATAGAATGAGTTACAAATTAATATAAAATTGATTTACATAAATATTTAAAAGTATGCCATAAGTGAATTTATGTAAAAAAAAAAATTTAATCAAGTTTACATAATTAATAAAATATAATTGATTTTAAATGTGCAAGCGGTTTTCGATATATACTTTATTTGACCACAGTTACTGAATAAAATCGATTTTGAAATAAAAGGTACCAAAAAGATGCTGCCCCCAAAATATCGATTTTTTCAAATTCGATTAATTCTTTTTTTAACATTATTAACCACCCTTCAACTTTTTGTTTTATCACTATTCCCAAAAAGTAGACAAAACAGATTAAAAAAGAGAAGAAATGGAATGAAAATGAGTGATGAAATTCAGGTATGGGGTACCTCTGACAGGATTATAAAAGAATGCAATCTTATAAAATTAATTCATTGAATTAAATTAAAAGATTACCTTCATTGACTTCACTTTCAGACTTTGACTTCAAATTATCCAATCACCATTCATTTTACATTCAGGCCTATCACAGAATCCATCGTGGAAAATCTCCGAATGGATTATTCCACTACGAACCCCGAAAAAAAGGATTCACAATATCCGAATGGAATCGAAAAAAGCAATGCCTCATTAAAAGAAATAATTCTGAATTTCGAAATCAGCTGTCCTATATGTCACAGCAATACTTGGAGCTTTTAAAAACAAAAATCCCTTAAACTTTTTAAAAAGTCCCATCTTTTTTCCCTTTTTATTTTACACAAAAAAAAAGCTGAACATTTGTGTTAAGTATGGCTAGACTCTTTGTTTTAATAAATATCGCAAAAAAAAATCCCATAATCTCAGAGCACTATTACAGCTGTCAAGTTATTGATCGTGAAAAAACTGTGTTGTTGATATTTGTTTATTTATTCAATGTTTTAGCATTTTTTCCCAAGAAAATAATATATTCAGCATTTAAATAAATTGAAGTTAAAAAAATAAAGTGGTTTCAAATGTACTGAGGAACAAATTTTAATCCGGCTTGTTCTAAAAGTGATGTGTTCTTTTACTTCCTTTGTTTTTTTTTAGCGCAATTGTTTTGTTTCGACTTCTTTGCAATGTTTCTCACTGGCGTTGCATTCAATTATTTAAGAGTTTAAGAACTTTTAACAAAATAAAAATTGAATAGATTGCGTTTGCAACCATTGCAAATTTTTGAGAATTTGTAAAAAAAACTATTTTTTAATGAAACACAATCGTTTACCACTTGGCTACGACAAGAATCAGTTGTCGTAGAAAAGGATGTCATATTTCCGTTTCATTCGGAATTTGTGATACCAAATTTCCCGAATTTAGAAATTCTACGAAAAACTACGAATGGATTCTGCAATACATTTTCCATGATTCGTAGCAAATTTTCGATTACGATGGAATTTGTGATAGGGCTGATTATGAAAATTGCAATCATATTTTTCTCAATTCATTTAACAGCAACATCAACTGAATTGATTTTAAAAAAAACTCCTTGTTTTGCCACCAACGCAATGTACACCATCTGATTTATTCAAGAAATTAAAATTTTTGAGAAAAAAAATCATTGGAACGATTTTTTTTTTAAACATTTTTAAAGAAAAAAATTTTGAATATCTTTATTAGTGCAAATTTAAAAAATTAATTTGGGAAAAAAATCATTTGCCCATTTTTGAATTTATTGCAGGTGAAATATAGTTAATTCCACAAATTGGTCAAAAAATCAACTTTATTCATTTTTGAAATATCGAATTTTCAAAAAAATTAAAAAAAAAAAAATATATTTTATTTAAAAAAAATGTATAATAGATAAATTTATAAAAAAATATTTGAAAAAAAATATTAAAAACAAATTTTTTTTAATGCTCTAATTTACAAAATGTTATTAAGATCGGTTAAACAGATAATGAGATAGTTGAAAATTAAAAAAAACAAAATGGTTCTATAAGAGGTAGGTAGATACTGTTAAAAATGGCTTTATGTAAGATTTGTTTCTGTTAAATGGTAGATCATACGAATATTAGTACCTACACATAGAAATTTTAACCATTATTGTAGGAGTAGCCATCGAGAAATAAGATTTTTTAACTGTTGATTTTTTGACCAATTTGTTGTATGGAACGTTCTATTAATTTTGACTAGGTATTTAAGAATAATTTTTGTTAAAAATATTACAGATTATGTTAAAAACTATTTGTTTTCAAGTTAAATAAAAATCGTCGTCTTCAAAATATTGAGTTTTTTTTTAATTTAAACTTTTTTTTAAAAATCCAAAAAATAATTATTGGAAAATTTTGGTTTACCTACAATACTATAATATAAGTTGTATCGCTTTCGAGAACGTCAAAAAAAAAAGTAGTTTTAATTTTGTTCACGAACAATTTTTTTCTTAGAAAATCTATCGAGCCAAAAGTTAAAAATCAGATTTTCAAAAATGATGAACAAACATTTTATTGCAGGTAACATTGCTTTTAGTTGAAAATTGACCTATACTTTTAGGCTGTAGTGGAAAGGACACACAGAATTGTGAGACTTAATTTTTTGTCTTCCCTCATCGTAATGTCAAGTTTGGTCAAAATCTCGAGTTCGATTTTACTAACGAATCCATTACTTGCCGAACACTTCTTAAATTTTTAGTTGAAAAGGGCTAATATGGGGTCAAATAAATTTTTTTTGTAAAACTACTACATATTTTTACAAAAACTATTACTTTTACAAAAACTACTATTTTTACGAAAAATACTGTTTTTATTAAAATTACTATTTTTACGAAAAATACTTTTTTTACGAAAAATACTATTTTTACGAAAAATACTATTTTTACGAAAAATACTATTTTTACGAAAAATACTATTTTTACCAAAAATACTCAACAACACGGTTTTTTCACGATCTCAATCATTAGACAGATGTAATAGTGCTCAGGGATAATGAGTGTAGCCATACTTAATACAAATGTTCAGCTTATTTTGTGAAAAAAATAAAAAGGGAAAGAAATGGGACTTTTTGAAAAATTGAAAGGATTTTTGTTTTTAAAAGCCGAAAATACTGGTTTAACATAGGACAACTGATTTTGAAATAAAGAATTAAATCTTTTAATAAGGCATGGCTTTTTTCGATTCCTTGCAGATTTTGTGAATCCTTTTTTGTCGATTTTTGAAGTGAAATAATCCTTTCGGGGAATTTTCCACGTTGGATGGCTATTTTAACGAAAAATTCTATTATAAATATATTTTTACGAAAAATACTATTTTTACCAAAACCTCTATTTTAACGAATACTTCTGTTTTTACGAAAACCATACTTTTTTTTGAATTGTCTCTTTTTTTGTGTAAATCTTTTTACCTTTTACGCTTCAAAAACGCTAGTTTAAAGTTAAGGTATTTTTTGGTTGTGGTTTGTCGGATTTTTTCCAAGTCAAAAGGAGTAGTTTAAATTTAGAATACATATTTTTTAGGATGTGCTTACGAAATAAAAAAAAAACCATTTAAAATTCAGCTTTGTCGGAATTTTTTCGAACTCAAAATTATAATTTTTTACAAAGAATGAGTTCGAGTTACTGAGCGTTGTTTTTTTTTCATGACTCTTCGACAAACATATATTCAAACTGCTGAGGAAACCACAACAAATTAACAAACGAGTCCAATTTTCTGTGGTTTAAAAAATTGTACATTAAAACACAAAAAACTGATATTGCATTATTTGCGCAAGTTTTTCGCAAAATCTGTTGCTGCTACAAAAAGTGTCACAATCTTTTTTGTGTAGAATTTCATAAAATACAATTTTTATTTAAACACTTTTTTTAAAAAAGCAATAGTTTTCGTAATATTTACTAACAAAATTGAATATTACTTCCAATAAACTGATAAATTTTGAGTTGGTACCTACATAATTAATAAAAAAAAAACTAAATTTTATCCCTTTTAGTCCACAAAACCGAAAGCCCTGTCTCGAATTAAGGACAATTTTTAAGGAAATGCATTTAACCCAAACAAAAAACTCTCCACCAAAATATTTCTTTTGTCGGATTTTTTTTTTTGAAAACCATTTTAATCTTCTGATACCAATTCAAGTGAATATCTTTGCTGAAAAATAAAGAATCAGTAGATTTGTTGAAAAAAAGGCTTATTGTACATTTTTGTTTAAATTAATGAAAAATTAATTTCAAAGCCTCCTTCTTTCCCATACTTTTTTAAAATATTCCTCTCATCTTGTTTAAACCACTCTATAAATGTGTTAATATTATAATAATAATAATAAATCTTCACTCGTCGTTTCATTACAATTTAAAACATTTTATGTACATAATTTATAAATAAGACAATGCGCCTCTTAAATTGCACTATGTCATGGTTACTTGCGACGACGATGAGCTCTTCCGTCAACAAGTTTAGTTCTTTAATAGCACTTATGTCATTTCTCAACAATCTATTACATTATCCTTTAAATTGCATAATCTCTTATTCCTCTTACAAAATTAAATTCCTTCTCCTCTTCCTCCTTCTTCACTTCTCTTCAAGTTCCCACTATTATGTATGTAAATATGCATAAGAATATTAACCACCAAAGACACACGACACAACCTGCATTCATTCGAAAGAGTATTAAAAGAGAAAAAAAAAACATAAGTACCATGCGGATACATGTTTATATTTATTGTTCTTATGTATATTTTTTTTTGTCGTGGAATGGAATAACACCACGACTACGACGATGACGACGATGCACAAACATATTATCAACAACACTCACTGCGGAAACCCATCAAATGCTCCATTTAAATTAAATCGTTATGTGCAGCACATTCCTGACACTTGTGAAAATTACTCATGCACTTTTGCACCAAAGAGCTAGTGTCTGTGTGTGCTGCAAGAGAGGGTGCATTTAAATACAAAATACAACAGAAATAGTATAAGTATAGTAGTAGTTACTATATTTAAAAAAATAAATAAATAAAATAAAGGGGGATGGTTTTAATCCCCTTTGGTTGGTATAAATCCCAGCAATCCCCAGCGACCACGTTTTTCTGCAGCCTTCCGACCTCTTTAAACACAAAATGAGTACACACATAGACCATTTTTCAAATGCGCACCATTCATTGTTGCGTTCGGCATTGCGTAAAATAATAAAACAAAAATAAAAAATAAAATATTTTAACACCCCCTACCCCATCATCGCATTGCAAGCAATCACAACAATGTATAAAATTCAAAACAAATGTACAAAAATACCTCAAGGGTTGTTATACATACAATTACTCGTATATACTGTCACCTACCATCAACTTTAAGAATTTATCCTGACATGGTCACAATAGCTTAGATTATTATTTATTTTTTTTATTTATAAATAAAACAAAATAAAAAAAAAACGAAAAAAAAATAAAAACACATAAATAAAGATAAAATGTTGAATGTACAAAAAAAAAAATAAATAAATAAAATCGCCGAGACAAGAAAAATGGTTATAAATAGACAAAACACACTGCAAGATGCATAAACAACGCAATCATTTCCTGTGCTCATTTCTATACCATCGCATCGCAGCCAAAGCCAACCCCACCACCAGCACCCACTCCTCCCCCCCTCTATCGTTACCTACTATACTCTCTTTCTCTCTTGTTCACTTCCTCCCCAATGCCGCCATTTTGCTTTTCCTATTTTTATTACGCTGCTATGCTCCTCCACATTGTTTTGTTTTATGGCCCCGGCACTGATCCTAGTCAGACGGGGAATGATAAATAAATAAATTATACTCACTCTTTGAAATTTTTTTTATTTTTTGCAAACAATATATCTGCGCTATGTGGATTTTTATGGGACGCGGGCCGACCGCCCTCTACCCCCACCCCCAACCCCCCTTTTCATTCATAGTGAAGGCTACTTTAAAATTTGCTTTAAACAAAAGAAGAATATTTTATTTTACAAGTTAAAAAAAACTGAGAAAAAAAAGAAAGTCGTGTGTGTTTTTGTCGATAAATTTAACAAAGAACGGATGGATGGTTGGTAAGAATTGTGTGGGCTGTGGGAGTAGAATCGGGCAATGTGTGAGTCTAGAAGGCGTGAAGGTTGATGTTTATGGCGTTTAAATTGATTTGATAAATCAATAGGAATTTTTGTTTTAAGAGCTTCCATACCAGACGGGATTTTTACTTTTTTTGTTTTGTTTTTGCTTTAGGTAATTATGATGATGATGGCAAAGTGTGTCATGTCTTGAAAATTGAAATAAGTTGTAGGAATTGTATATAGGTGGGCGTGGGAATGATTAAAATAGGGCTTATTTTAACGACATAAAATAAATGACAAATGTATAGTCTCTCCTGTCATATATATGACTATATAAGCTACCGCAACTTTTTTAAATAAAATGCATCAGTCAATTGAAACTGCTCTTAATATTTTTGCTCAAAAAAAAAAAAAATCGATTATGAGTAAATTGTCTCATTCTTATTTTTTACTTGGGCTAAATAAATTTATATTTGTACTGGGTAGTATAGTATGGCATATATTTGCTTTCGTAAAGACATCAAACTCGAAATTTTGATTAAAATTTTGTCCTGCAACCGTTTCTGTCTGTTTTCTCTGTCGAAGCTTAATTCGCTGCGTTAAATTTGTTGATATTTATGGAAACTAGATTTTTTATATATTTATATATTTTTATATTCTTCTCATACGTTTTTTTAAGTAGCTGTACACTGAAAATTTAATTTTTCGTTAAGTTGTGGAATTTTTTACATTAACTGAGTTTTCATTGTTTTAACAATAACAAACTTCATTCGCCCAGTGAAAAACTTTATTAAAAACCACGTTTTTTGATGATGGTTTCATTTTCTTAACGAAGGTACGTTCATACAATTTTGCATTTACTTTGGACCATTTTTGTATGTTTGTTTATTTGGTGAAAACTTTCATAACGTTATGAAAAAAATTATTTGGAAATATTTTATTACTTTACGTAGGCTAAACCAAAAATTTCATTTGATATAATGAATTACATACATAATATTATTAAGTATTTTTTCGTTGTTTAATCTAAAATAACTAAATAAATGAAAAATCAAATATTAATTCTTGTCTAAAATTAAAAAAATTAGATTACGTGATAATTAATGAATAAAGTTTATTTACTGAACGAAATTTTTTTTTTCAAAAATGAAAAGGCTTATTAACATAATATGAACGTGTTCATTAACATATTAACGTGTTGATTAATACAAGAACAGGTTCATAAACATATGAATAAGTTGATTAACTTATGAACAATTTTTCACTGACCCAACGAAGTCCGCCATTTACGTTAATTTTAATTAACAATTAATTATGTCAACTAAATTTTTATTGAATTTATGTAAGGAATTGGTTAAGTGTACATACACTCTAAGGAAATTTCAGATTAAATTATCCAAAAACCTAGGTTCGAAGAAGGATAAAATATGATTCATTCTCTTCTGAAAAATTCAAAAGAGAATTTTATTTTTACTCGATCGCGAATCTTATTTTTTTGGTTCCTTTAAAATAAAATTCATTTTCACGATCGAATCAAATCTGTTGGGATCTCTAAAATATGGTTCGTTCCCGAATTTATCACATGAGAACTATTGAAGATCCATATTCACGAATCGTTCAAATAGAAAAACAAAAATGTCAATTATGACTTTCTTCAAAATTTTTGACTTTTTTCCAAAAATTTTTGACTTTTTTCCAAAAATTTTTGACTTTTTTCTAAAATTTTTGACTTTTTTCAAAATCTTTGCTTTGCTCAATTTTTGTCACTTCTTTTCAAAATTTAACATATTTTTAGTTTTTTGACAAATCCTTGACTTTTTTTTTTCAAAATTTTTGACTTTTCTCAAAATGTTTCCCTTTTTTCATATTTTTCAAAATTTTTGACTTTTTTATTTTTTTTTCAACATTTTTGACTTTTTGTTTTAGATACATATTTGACTTTTATCAAAAAAAAATCATTTCATAACCGGAATGAATTTTTTAATAATCTTTTCGGATCCTTATTGCGATAGAACCTCATATTAAACAAGTGACCAGATTAAAATAAATAAAATTGGGTGGTGCGACAACACGTGTAAAAGCAGAGCCTAGTGTCTAATAGCTTTCAACCATTATTGTGCGCTTGTTACAATTTTCTGCTGAATCCGATTGGCTAAGGTGAGAGCGCTCTCTCATGACAATAGAAACTCTTGAATGATTTGTCAATTCCTCGCAAGGGTTAGTAACTTGGGAAAAAACATTTCTGTTTTTTTTAAGTGGCTTTATTGTGAATTTAACAAGACCCTTGTTTAATTTTTACCTCTTGTTTTTTCTCTGATTGTATTTCACAATTTAGCACTTGGTTCAAATTTTATAAAAATCTTTATCTAAATAATTTTTAAAAAGCAATTACTGTTATTTTTGGTCCTAGACTAATTTTAAAAACACATCTGGATAATATCCATAAAATATATGCGCATCAACTACATCAAATTTTGGCAACAAAATTAACATACATATAAATTTTTATCTCTTAATAGTAAAGGAAACTAATTCAATTTAAAAAAAATCAACATTTCGAGAGACAAGTCTTGCATTTCTTCATTTTCCGTTAACTTTCCCGCATTTTTCTCACATTTTTTTTCCAAAATATGAACCTACCTATGTGGACATTGCCGTTTTTTCAAGTTTTTATTGAACAAAAACTAATCCCTAAATGGCGCCCAACATATCCCCAAAACAATTAAAATTTAAAATGCAATATTTATATCTATTTAAATATTTATACATACAACCTTGAAATTAAGGTTAAAACACCCCGTTAAACACTATTTTTAGACTATGAACAGCAAATACAAAATAAATACACTCCCATATCTTGGGAGACATGTGGAATTTTTATGACTCCTTGACTTGACATCATGTTATTATTTTCTTTTTGTTGTCCTTATCAATCGATACTTTATATTATTTATTTTATTTTATTGCAGTACTCAAACTTCAGCCCATAAAAAAAAACAACACGTATAGGTAACGCTATATACAAAAGCCAAAACATCAGAAAATGTTCAAAAGGTTAACTAAAGGTTATCACACAATTTATTGAACTTTTTTTTTTGCGGAAAAATATCATCAAAATGAAAAAAAAATAATATAAATCTCGTCGTAAAATATGATTAAATGAAATTCAATTCCGAGTCAATATAGTGATTTTCCGTTTTGTATATATCACTGTCCCCCATATAATATATAGATAGGAACCCATTTCATTAATACGACGATGACCAGTTGTTGCTGTGATGCTATATCATTGCCAATAAAAAATCTAATTAAATTTATAATGAGAAAAAAATATTATATGACGAAGTTTTGTTTTTTTTTTTCATCTTTTCTTATATTATTCTCTTATTATTCGCCAACTGTGGAAGAAAAGATTGCTGCTGATTTAATGATGTGAATGGGTTTTTATGGTCATATTTTTTTATTCGTCTTCTTATATTTTTTTGTTTTCTTGTCTTGTCCTGTGTCTCTCTTATTCCCTCAAACCAAGGAGTATAAATAAAAAGTTTTGTAGAGATTTGTATTTTTTTTTATTCAACTTTATAGGTTGTAACTTTTTTACGCGATTTTTATTGTCTGTTGTGTATAGCTGGAGCAATAAATCACAGAAGATTAGAAGGGGGAAGTAAAATCGAGAATTTTGGGTCATTGGCATTTTTTTTTGGGCATTCTTTTGATCGTAATTTTATAATTTATTTATTATTTAAATTGGAAATAAATGACGTGATTGTAAGAGAGATGTTTTCATTTTTAGACGTTGTATCGTTGGATAGATTAAAATTTTAACCCTATTCTGAGTCACATGGGTCAGGTTTACTCACATTTTAATACCTCTTTTTTTGATCTGAGACTATAAGTTGAATTTGTTGTGAATACATAAAAGAAACATAACTTATAAAATTAATTTAACAATTCAGTGACATTTATGGGAACAAAATCAAAAGTTATAACAATTTTCTGGCAGTTAATGTTTATCTGTAGCTTAGTTTAGTACAAAACTAAAATTATAGGTATAACTTAAACTTCGATCATGGTTTGAGTACTTGCTTGAAGTTAAGCAGTTTCTTAACGATATTTAATAACCTCCAAGTTGTCAGTTCCTTTCTCGTAAATTATGCTCCAGTACTTTTCGTTTTCTTTTAAGATGAGTAGGTACTCTATTTCAGCTGAATGGGTCAATTATAGCTGTTTCTCTGCAATTGAGCTACATCGCTTGTATAAAGAATAAACAGAATGGGACCAAGAATACTTCCTAGTGGAATACCTAAACACAGCACTAATTTCCTTTAAACCCGGAATAGGAAGTGTATTTTCAAAAAAGGTGACATATTTTTTCCAGAAAAATCTGACGTACGATGATGGTGAAGCCTGAAAAAGTGGGTTTCGTTATACCGTTCGTCGATCGGTATACGTATGTACGTATGTGCGTCCACTGTAATTTGAGCTAGAGCCTAAACGGATTGACCGATTTGCTCCAAATTCGATAGGTACATTAGCATTTTTTGTGATTACCTAGCTTGAAAGGAAATTTGAGTTATTCAACTATAGCTTTTTAATGACTTGACTGATTTTGTTATAATTTAGCAAGATGGTGCTTCCAAATAGTCTAAACAATATTGTAAACTTTTTCATTTTAAACAAGAAACGAATGAATTAAAGTACCTGATGCCCAATTGTGATATAAGTGTTGTCAATTTTGAGTTTGATAGTTTTTTGCTTAGTTGTTCTTCTTTTAATTACGTATATATAAGTGTTTTTTTTTTTTTTTTTGTGTTTAATTTTGTGTCAGTGCCGTCTCCAAGAAGGATGCAATAGATTCAAAAAAGGAAGAATCATGCGATTTTTGTGTAATTGTATTGAATAAAAATACCCCAGATGAAGTAAGGAATTCTTCTGAACGTTGGGAAAAATAGTGAAATACAAATTTTTGTATGTATTAGCATTTTCAGCAAAAAGACCAAAACAGCCTAAGATACAGTGGAAAAACGAATAAAACAGAAAATTAATTTTCTTTTTTTTTTAATTTTTCTTTAAAGATATCATCACATTATTGAACAAGTTCGTGCGATTCAGTCGAACTCAAAATTTAATTTAATTTAATTAATTTAATTTAATTTAATAATATTAAATGCTCTCATTAGTCAAATTCTAAAAACTAGATGGTTGGATGTTTTTTTTTAATTTTTGGGGAAATTGAAAATTTCAATAAATACTTTTTTTTAGAGGAGTTTTTTGTGTAGGCTGCTAAGCTTTCGCACCATCATATTAATATTGAAGGTTTCGAATGAACAACAACACTTGAGTGAGCTACCACTAGGTTTTATAGGCTAGATTTATAGCTATTTTACGACTGTCAGGTCATCAGACTCCTTTTAGTGATACTTGGTATTTATTAAATTTTAATTGAAAAAACTTTCTATGCCCAGCTGGGACTCGAACTTGGACCAAGCTCGTTCAGAGCCACATACACTTTGCATTGCGCTACCGAGGTCACGTGATCAAGTTTTAATTTTTTGAGTATTTAATTCTTTTTTTTACAAAGCTACAGTGGATTTTGGATTTTGTTATTCCCCAATGTCATAAGCGTATACACATTGTTCTTATCCCAAGCGTTTCTCTTCATTTTTCCTCTTTCTGATCAATTCATTTAGTTCATCTTGGCATTTTGAACATTAACCATTATAGGTCAAAAAACTGCAGTTAGCGCCCACAATTTTAGAGTGTTCCTTAAAATCTGTTTTTTTTTTATTGTTTTGAACTCAATAATAAAATAAAATAAAATAAAATAAAATAAAATAAAATAAAATAAAATAAAATAAAATAAAATAAAATAAAATAAAATAAAATAAAATAAAATAAAATAAAATAAAATCAAATCAAATAAAATCAAAGTTGTTGGATCCTCAAAAAACAAAAATTTCTATTCCACAAGTAATCACATTCTCTCTTTCACAACCATCATGCACACGGATCTTCCGACGATACTCACTTTCTGCTGAATATTTTTCGTCTGAATATTGGCTCTCTATAACATAGAAGGGTTAATGGCAGTCAATTAGGTATTTTAAAATAAAGACTTTTAGGGCAATAAATTCCAAAATTGTTTGTGTTTTTGATACAACTTTAACGTGCTAATCGTATTATTAAAAAAAAAATTTATAGGAAAACAAAGCTTTTGTGTACTTTTCTCAAAAACATTCGACAAAAAATTCTTTTCATTAAAAAAAAATATTGAAAATGTTAAAATAGTCGAAAATTTATTTAAAATTTTGTTCTTCAAAATTTTGAGTTTGAAATTTTTTCAATTTTTTTTTTTTTTTTTTTTTTTTTCAAAATGTTGATTTTAAAAATTAATCCCCACATACAATTAAAGGTATCCTACTTATATGCTATCTTTAAATTTTTTTTTTAAATTGGTACCTACTTATGTTATATCTACCTACTGTTCTTTTTTTCGACTTTTTCGAAAACGATTAAACTGATTTTGTTCCTATTTTTTATGCGGAAGCTTGTTTTTCTCTTTGTTGACAGTTAAAAAAAAAACTCATTTGGTCCGTATTTTAAAAGCGATATGGTTGATTTTTCTAAAAGTTGAAACCTAGCCCTAACGGATGACGAATTTGAGTTTAGCTGTCGTCTTGGGCCAAAGAGTTAACGAAAACCAGGAGGTTGTTTAAATTCTTCGTTTGCTACCAAGCATATAAATAAAATTGAATTAAGGTAGTTTATTTACTTTTATCCATTTTTTAAATTTAATTTTAAATTAATTTTATTTTCTTGTTTTGAAGTTGTTTCTTTGAAATCAGCTAAGAACGGCACTTTAAATTCAATGTCAATAGAACCCACCACGCAAGTGGATAAGCTTAAGGCCACTTTACATGATATGATAAGTCATATGCTTTGTCAAATTTTATGTCAAAAAAATCATATCAAAGCGTCTGAACGCATTCATTGAAATCATATGACTTGCCAAACAGAAAGTCATATGACTTTTTTAAAATTAGAACCGTGGCTGTTTTCATTTGACAAATCAAATAAAAATGACGGAGCAAAGAAAACAAAAATCAAACCTTAACTCATTCATTACAAGCCCTGCGTGATCTGCGCCAGCGTTTCTCTTTAAGAGCCATTTCCTGCTCCAAAGGGATCTTCTCCTCATCGTCCTTATTTTTCTCTTTTTAATTATATGTGCTAAAACAATTGAAATCACGAAAATTGCAGTTATTTTCTTTGAATTCATGATTCTTCCTTGTTTTGAATTTTGAAGTGAGTCTATCTGACAATTAAATCAAAGCAAAAGTAAAATATCTAATCATAACATGTAAACATGAAAAAAATGCAAGTGCTATGATTTTACCTGAAATGACAGGTCATATGAGAAATTAGACAGAAAATGAATTGACAGGTCATACGACTTATCATATCATGTAAAGTGGCCTTTAGCAAATCAACGCAAACATACCTGACCTGGGATCGTGTCTTGTGGATATTCTTCCATCCATGAACATCTAAATATATTGAACTGTATCTACGCCTTCATAAATTGAAACGGTTGACAATATTATTGTTGTCTTAGGTAGGTATCTAAAATAATGATTTTGAAAATCTGCAGTTCTGCAACCCTATATTAGTCGAACGCCACCACGCTACTAAAACTAAAAAAAAATAAAAAAAAATAAAAAAAAATGAAAAAAAATTAAAAAAAGGAAATCATTCCACACAATATCAATTTTGTATAACATAATTGCCTGCCCTATACCAACTATATAATATCATCATCGTAAATTAAATCCATCATCTCCATACATACATATATGTAACTTCGCTATGCAGTAAATAAAATTCCTTCAACAAATAAAATGTTTCTCTACCAAATTGATTTATAATTGCGCTTGGATTCCATTAAATAAATATCCTTTCGCTTGTGAAAATAACACAAAACCAAAACAAAAAATACAAAAATGCAATAAAAAAAAATAAATAAACAAAAGAGTCCATGCTCACGATTCTTCAATGAAACACGAAATGTATATACCAACTCGACTGCATATACAGGGATATAAAAACTCACCAACTGAAACTAAAAATAATAAAAAGTATAAAGTAAAAAAATAAATACAAAAAAAAAAAACTATTTTAATAACCAAAAATAAATCATCTCACTCGACTGGCAGCGTGCTGAGCTCGCCCAACGATTAAGCGAGTGAACGCGACCCACTAACTTTAAAATAAAGAATGAGGAAGGAAGAAATATGGAGTATGAGGGAGGATGTAAAGCAGTCGGGTTGCCAACACATTTTTTATTGTTTTCTTATTTTTCAAGTGTGAGGGATCTGGTTACAAAAATCTTGGAAATGTTACATACTCGAGTCTAATGAGGTCAATCTGTTGTAGCTATCGGTCATTTCAGAGAGCTATAACGACGCATGGGTTAACTTAGGTGCATAAATACCCCAATTCATACAAGCTTGAAATTTCGTTAAAAAAAAACAACGGTTTTCTACTCCGATTCGGTCGATAATCTACTTACGTTTAGATTTTTTTTTAAATAAATGACCTAATCCTCCGAACCGCAGTGTATAACTATTTAGCAACAGATTAACTGACCTCATCGGTATATAGATGAAGCTTTGGTCTCAGAATGATGTATATGGCCATGAAATATGTAAATAAACTAAATTCCTACACTCCGGCCGGAAAATTATGTATTTATTTATTTAAAAAAAAAATTACACGCTGTGGCCTTATCGATTTAACTGGAGTGTCAGACTGTTGTCTCTGTATTTGATACATTTTTTGTCACCAAAATTGCATCCATGTACAGAAAATAAATCCGTTCCTAGCCACTTGTACACTCCGGTTCGGAGGATTAGGTCTTCGTTTATTTAAAACAAAAATTTCTCAGTCTAATATTTTTCGATGGGCTTAAGTTTACATATACATGGTTGCCAGAAACAAGAATCTATAATAAAAGATCAATAACACAATATAATTTACAACGGTTAATTCAATTTTAATAGATATTTTAGTGACCAATTTGGAGTATAATTTTAAAAAAGTGGATAAGATTTAAATCATGTTTTTCCGTCGGCGTTTTTGGTTTCAATGGATGTAGCAATGAAATTTTCTTTATGCTTTTTTACTTTTTGAATGGAAATAATTATGCTACGATGGCAACCCTGTTCAATAACTAAAGGATCTTATTTCAACGCATATATAACCATGTGGGAGGTAAGAGGCCAAGAACTATTGGTATAGGTAGGTAAAAATGTTCAATGGCCGCCAGTAGTATAGTTTCCTCTTTTTTAATTGGATTTTCCAGTCTTTCATTCCACATTCACCATACCTACCAACTTCGACCAAAAAACCCAACTCAACCAACGAGGCATAAAGTTTAAAGTTACAGAAGAACTATATACCTACACTATAAAAAAAGAGCAATCCAAACGATACAGTTTTTTTTTTAATATTTTTTTTTGCAAAAATGTAAAAGTGTGAATACCAAATGACTTAAATAAAAATAAACAAAAAAAAAACTATACACATACACACAGATATTCTATACATAAAAAAAAAAATATCGGGAAGAGAACGAATTCCATGGTTCGTGAATAACACACAAAACGAAGATAAATATTAATGCGACTGAAGCGGCAGAGATGCAAAAATCTCATATCTCATGGGCATCGTTGTTGTCGGTCGGTCGGCAGGTCGGCGGTGGTGGTGGTGGTGGTGGTGGTGGTGGTGGCGGCGGTGGTGATGGAGGCAGTGGCGATGGTGGTGATGGTGGGCTTCTCGGCGGCGTGATGCCTAAAAACACGATTTATTTAGCCATGGAAACTGGGTGCTTCTCTTCTGCTTATTTCATGCAATAACAACAAACAAACACAATATACGCCTGCCTATGAAAGTAATCTTTTTTTTTATTATTGTTTTGTTGCTAAATAAACGGGAAGAAGATTGGATTTTAATCTTTGTCTTTTGACCAAAGGATACACTGAAAAAATAAAAAACATCAACGACATATGGAAATTAATTTTCCATCTAATATGTAGTTTGAACCTATTTGGCGAAATTTGTATACATATCATAGCAATTTCATGACTCGTTTAAAAGTTTCTCTTTTCTTAAAAACCATTGAACCAATTTCGTTGAAACTTTTAAATTTTGTCCTCATTAGCATTAGTTGGTATAGGAAGTAGTTTAAGTAAAATTTGCCCACTGTCAATTTTTTTTAATTTTTTCAACCTAAAGCATGTCATGTGTTATTTGTCTCGTAGTGGGCACCCTTTTTTTCTTATAGGTAAGTTAATATCTCAGAATTCTTACTTAGTATCGTTAGAAAGTTGAATTTCTATATATACACAGATGGTGACAAGTGTAGTTTTTTTCAAGTCCGCCTACTGCCACACCTAATTTTTTTTGTATTTAAGTTTTTCCTTTTAAAGTTTTCTTTGAAAGTTGAATTTTTGTATTTTGGCAAAATAGCCAAAAAATATTTTAAAAATGTACCTACTACCATGGCTACTTTTCTTATATCTGTGACCTCTTATTATTACATTTTAAAATTCTGTAGTTAAAATTCTTTTAACCTCAAGAATGACTTGTGTAATACTTTAAAAATAAATTCTCACTTTTCTTATATTTTAGTGTTTTCCTTAAAAAAATGTTTTTCTTCGAAAGTTGAATTTTTTTAGTTTGGCAAATGTTTAATAGATGGCGCTTCGAACGTTACAGGGTTCAATATAAAAATCAATGTGATTTTGTATATATACCTTCATGTTTGTCTAAATTCTATATGTGCTCCGAAGCCTCTGAACTGATTGAAAATCATTCCAGCAGTTCGCTAGGCGCCTGAACTTTGTTGGGTGCAACAACGCACGCCGGGTACATACTACCACCTTCAGACTCGAAAACTCCTAAATCCACTGAATTGTTCACATTTGTTCCTATTAGATCCAGAAGTTAAAGGGAGTAGTTTTTATATAATCCACCCATCACCACGCCGACATTTCTTATTTTCGATTTTACTTCGTTTTTAAAATTAATTTTTTGTTTGGCGTGCCGTGTGTTTCATTATTGAGTCTAATTTTACACCTACTGCTACGCCTTCTTTTATAAAATTTAATTTTTTAGCTCTTTTCGACATAAAATATGATCAGTGTAACATTTTTTTAAATCTGCCTACGGCCACACCCACTATAACGCCAAATTATCTTATATTTGATATTTTCCTTAGTGTGAATTTCTAAGAAGTTGAAATTTTTTACTGTTTGAAAACAAAGCAAGACGTGTGTAATTATGTTAAGACCTCGTCTAATTCCACACCCACTTGCCTTGTATTTTATTTTGTTTTTAGTTCAAAAAATAAAATGTATTTTGAGAAAAACACTTCACATATTTTTTGTATAGCGTTTCAAGGCACTCAGGATATCCGCTTTTCTGGTTCGTATAAACCTTTTTTTTACAAAAGGGCATTATTTCTGTGAGTCAGGCAGAGTCCCGAAATCCATAATCCATAAAACCCAAAATCCTGAAAACCCAAAATCCGGAAAACTCAAAATCCCGAAGATCCGAGTACCAAGAAACGCAGAATCCAGAAAACATAGAATCAAAAATTTGAAAAACTTAAAATCCTAAACACCCAAAATCCTGAAAAGCCAAAATCGAGAAGACCCAAAACCCACAAATCATTATTATGAAAACCCAAATTCCAGAAATCGCAGAATCCAGACAAATCAGAAAGCCCAAATCTAAAAATTCCTTATTTAAAATTCCGCAAAAACAAATTGCAGAAAGTGGAGAGTTCAGAAAACCCAAAATTCAAAAAACCCAAAATTCAAAAAACCCAAAATCCTAAAAATAAAAAATTCAGAAAATCTTAAATCCCGAAAACTCATTATCACGAAAACCCAAATTCTAGAAAGTACAGAACCTAGAAAACCCAGAATCCAGAAAACCTAAGATACATTAAACCCAAAGCAAAAAAAAAACCGAAATCCTTTATTTAAAACTGAAAGTAAAAAAAAAATGTTTCGGGTACCACAGGCTGAGAAAAAAAAACCGCCAGACTTTTGAAATTGATATCATGACACTTGTACCTTGTAACCCATCGTACTCGTAATAGAATACTCTTTATGTTGATGTTGTTTTAAATGAAAATACCAATGAGAGTAAAAAGGAAAAATCAAAATCCAACACAAATTAATTAAAAATATACAGGGTGTCCCGAAATCACCGCCTCAGAAGAAAACTATGGGTTCCGAAGGTCAATCAAATCGAAAAAAATTTTGAAAAAAATCGTATCGAAGTCCAAAAACAACCTTAAAATGCTTAAAAAAAAGTGTTTGATAATAAATTGCGGGAAAACCGTTATCCATACATTATTTATATGGCAGGTAAAAATGTTTTGTTTTGTTTAAATTCAAAAATCGGTTGTAGTTTGGCAAAGTTAGAGCCAGTCAAATGAAAAAAGAATAAAAATCATAAAAACCGTTATAAGTCGAAAACGAAGCGAAAACGTCAAAATTACCTCTTAAGCTTTTCGACTTTAAATGACCTCAGGAACTCATGGTTTTCTTCTGAGGCGGTGATTTCAGGACACCCTGTATGTACTGTAGTCACAAATTTCCGAATTTTGACGTGTTTATTTTTTTTACGTAATCCTAAATAACCATGTTATTGATTGCAATTACAAATTTCAAAATAAATATTGTAAGTTTCGTAAGAAAAATAAAGTTTGACTGAGTCATGTTTCAAAACAATTTTTTGAGCTAACTTTGACACTTCATATTTAAAAAAAAATGTACTACACTACTTTGGCAAGTTTTTAAAAAATTGGCGCGTTTCATCAAGATTTCAAAATGGTACAACACTTGCTACTTATTCATTCGTAAAAAATATTTTTCATTTTTTATTTGCAAAAAGGACACCAGTTCACTTCAATCACTTTTACGAGAATAATGCTTTTTTGTACTCAAAAATCCATTTTACCAAGGTGTACGTGACATAAACAGAAGCACTAGAATCAGACACTGTTTTCCGTCAGTAAGAGTGAGACAGATCTACATTACACAATATGGTACGCTACAATCTACGTTCGGTACGCTACGTTCCTTGTTTTAGTCGCAACATCTCACAATCGTGCGCTTTTGTTACCCTGGACTTGAATAGTGTTGTGGAAATTATGTTAATTATATCTAGTAATAGGTACAAAAAACTTCACAAATTTTTGCCAACAATGTTCAGCAAATATCAACACTGGGGGCGTATAGTTACGAGGGAGCAAACTTCGTATACACGTTGCATATGGTTTGGGTCACGGGTGGTAGTTGTTTTGATTTAAAATTCGATGAGCAATGCTTCTCGATATTCCAGTGGATCTTTCAATCGCACTGATCAAGCGCTGGATCACATTGAATTCAATCAAATTTAAAAGTACTTCGCCGTTATGTCCTTGGGATCTCCCTTCTGCAGCGCCGCCATACGAGTACTATAGGCAATCGTCCTTGCGAGTTTGATAGGTGTGCATAGATGAACACCCGGTGGTCATGGGTGACGCCCCACATTTGTGTACCTTTCGATCCACTGGAATACCGAAAAGCATTGCTCATCGAATTTTAAAACAGAACTACTTCCACCCGTACCATGTGCAACGTGTACAATGTTTGCTACCTCGTGACTATACGCTCCCAGAGTCGATATCTGCAGAACGATGTTGGCGAAAAATATGGAAGTTTTTAGTTCCTATTACTAGATAATAACTGACACAATTTTTACAACGATAATCGAGTCCAGGGTATCACAAAAGCGCACGATTGTGAGAAGTTGCGAGTAAAACAATAAACGTAGCGTACCGAACGTAGATCGTAGCGTACCATATTACGTAATGTAGATCTGTCTCACTCTTATTTATGGCAAACAGTGTCTGATTCTAGTGCCTCTGTTTATGTTACGTACACCTTGGTAAAATCGATTTTTCAGTACAAAAAGCATTATTCTCGTAAAAGTGATTGAAGTGAACTGGTGTCCTTTTTGCAAATAAAAAACGAAATATATTTGTTACGAATGAATAAGTAGCAAGTGTTGTACCATTTTGAAATTCTGATGAAACGCGCCAATTTTTTAAAAAAAATGCCAAGGTAGTGTAGTACATTTTTTTTTAAATATGAAGTGTCAAAGTTAGCTTAAAAAAATGTGGTCTGGGGTATCGATTTTCACTATTTTTCTAAATATTGCTATTATTACATAACCAAGCGGGATGGATTTTTTTTTTTTATTTTTTCCAGAACAGGTACAACCTACCCTATCACCCGTTACCCGCTTGACTTTGAGTTACGGGACACCCTGTATATTGTTCAAAATTTCACCCAGCCAAGACAAAATTGCAAACACTGATCTTTTAATTGCTTATCTTCTGCTTCTCGAAACAAAGAATAAAATAATCATCCTGGGGCCTAATTCCGTAAAACGAAAACGATCAAACGATATCGTTTCGGCAATAGCTGTCCCTATCTTTCTCTTTAGATGTGATAGAGAAAGGTATTGTCAAACGATATCGTTCGATCGTTTTCGTTTTACTGGATTAGGCCCCTGATTTTAGGTGATTTTTTTCTCCGACTTCTATTTTCATTTGTTTTTTTTTTTTTTTTCAAATGTTCTTATCTCGAGTTTTAGATTTTCTAGAATTTTGTTTTATATGTGGGACTATCTTGTATTTATAAGATCTATCGATTTAAGAAACAAAAAACTCTCTGTAATTTTTCATTTAGAAAATAGAATCTAGACCTTTCTCTTCGTTTACCCTAATTTACCCTACTGAAATTTCGATTTTAAAAAAATCACATACATATTTTAAAACCAGCCATATGAGCTGGGTCAGATAATTAAAAAAAAAAAAAAAGAAAAACTGACCTTTTAAGCTGGCAACCCTATGCCTTGACCATATTTCGTCAAGCAACACATGCGCAAAATGTTACTTTAGACACTACCTAAAAACTGTATACTCCTCATCTGATAACTCGATGAGGATAGGTCGTCCTATGGCTGGATCTTAGACTATAGCCAAATACTAAATAATCATTTAATAAATCATAACAAAAACAAAACGTAACAGTCAAATATTGTAGATATATAAATTATTTAATCATTATTTTGTTAAATCCAAGTGCCAAGTTATAAATTTCAGTTGACTGAAATAACAAAAAGACTGCATGCACAATAACAATAATAATATAACTAGTGTCCGACCGAAGCTTCGGCTTCGGCCTTCGGCTTCGGTCGAATTCGGCCAAAAAAACAACATTCGGCCAAACCTTCGGCTTCGGCCATTTTAGGCCGAAGTTTTGGCCGAAGCCGAAGAATCTGTTTATTATATCGAGCAAACAAACTTTTGTTCTTAGCATACAACATTAGACTCTTTGATTTTAATTAATAATGTATTGAATTAATATTACTAAAAATTATTACTAAAAATAAATTATTTATTTCTTTTTTGTTTATAATTACTAATTAGTTATAAGTTATTTTTATTTTATTTGTCTTATGTTATTTAAGCAATAAATTTTAATAAAAATAATATTTTTATCCAATTGGAAAGGAGAATCCTTGACTTTTTTCAACCTTAGGCTTCGGCTTCGGCTTCGGCCGAAGATTTTCTTTCAGCCTAATAATTCGGCTTCGGCTTCGGCTTCGGCTGAAAATCGACCTTCGGTCGGACACTAAATATAACAATATATCATATCAAAAAACAACAAGTGTCAACGTGAATCTTCTTGAATTACACTCGTTAACATTCCAAATTGTTTTCTCGAAATCAAAATCCTAAAAATTTCTCCAAATTTTTCATTTTTCCTTTATTTTGAGATTTTGATATCGGGATAATGGTTTTCCCGGATTGTGGGTTTTCTGAATTGAAGGTTTTCGGGATTTCGGGCTTTTGAGTTCTCTGGAACTTGGATTTTTGGGATTTTAGGTTTTCTGGATTTTGGTTTTTTTCTGATTTCTGTTTTCGTGATTCTGACTCCGACCCATAATTAATATGTAGAATAGGGCGATGCAACGTTCCCCGGGCTCCACTAGCTAATATTAAAATCGAAAATATGAACCTTGTTATCACTGATGTCTGTCAAATTCTATACTGCCAATGTAAAATCAACACTTTAATTTAATCTATCATGTATAAAATAGCTTTTTGCCTCCAGTAACAACTTCTGAATTCAAAACATGGTTTATAACATTTACCTTATTAATATATACGATATTAATCTGCACCTCATTAATTATTATTATTAAATCTTTAAACTCATTATTTAATATTTTTTTCTCTTCTTTCATTTCAGGTATGTTAATCTACATAATTAATCCATTCAGTCTTCAAAATGATAAGTATTTTTAAATTTGATTATTATTCAATTTTGTTCTCACCTTTTAACAATAGCCCATTAAAAAAAAATACTCGTAAAACAACAAAAATCAAAACCATAGAAATGCAAAGTATTTCACGGCCAACCGCATAAAATACAAAACAAAACAAAAAAAAAAAAACTTTACATTCATACATATCTCTATAAACATATTTATATTAAATTTATCTATTTGAAATGATCATTTAAACTGTGAATTTAAAAGTCAAATTTATAATTTTTCAAAAAACCTGACTGACTCTATCTATATCTGTCTGTAAAGGCAAGAATTCAATTCGAAACGGTATCATGTCATAAAATAAAATTACAAAGGTATTTCTATGTAGCTAAGCTATCTCACTTAACAATCGCTCCATTTATCATTATCTTAATGACAGAAGCAAATAAGGTAAAATCTTAAAATAAAATGAAATACAAATAAAATTAAAAAAAAGTTTAACGATCGCTGACAGCAACAAAAATAAAAAAATAAATAAGACAAATTATACATCGAACACGTTTCTAAGACGACTGCAAATTTATTGAAACAACGACCTGTGTCTGGTATTTTTATTTCCACTCTCTTCACTCTCTTTCGCTCTGTCTTAAAAGTCTTATAACATGCCCTCAGGGGATGTATTATAGTTGTAGTCGTGGTCGTCAGACGGTTTGAAAAAAATAAAACAACTATTAAAATGTTTGCCAACTCAATAACCAGACCGTAACTTATTTTCTAATTTACAAATTCTTTGAATAATAATAAATTTTGCAAAAATAAAAATAAATAAATTCATATTAAATACAAAATTTTGTTTTATAGTTATAAAATTTTATTTAAAAATAAACATTTTAAATTGGTAACAAAAAAAAAAACTATACCTAATCCCTGACGATTAAAAAAAAAAAAAAGTGAAACTAAAAAGCGTATAACGAAACGGACACGTTAATCTTTCTTGACCCGTCATTCCTTGCTCAAGTTAATTTTTGGCTATCTTCATCATGATTGTTACCTTTTTTTTTCTATCTCAGACTCAGATGGTCTTTGGCTCGAAATGATTGCTTTTTATCCACATCCATACCAAATTAAATGTAAAAATAAACTATAGATTTTACGTCATTTATGTATTTTGACTACCTCTGAAAAAATACAGCAAATATCTCATGGTTCTTAGGATTAATTTAGCTTACCCTATGCTGAAAATAATAATGTTATTCAAGTCGTCTGTCATACTAGATAGTCACCAGTTTATGTCCAATTGGGCGCTATGGGAAATCTCACGGGGAAAGTTTTTGTGCTGATGGGAATCTCCCTCGAAATGAATTTACCTCGAACGAACAAAAATCCAATAAAGTGACAGCTAAACTCCCCTTGAAAATTAACCTCCGATACCAATAAATTCCCGAAGAAGCTTTCGAGCACAATTACTTATTTATTTAAGGTGGCGCTACAGTCTGGATCAGGGTCTCAACAAATAAGCTTCTTCCAGTCAGTTCGGTCCCTAGCTGGCTGTCTCCAGTTTTATTGATTGGGGTCTTCTTCCACTTGCGGGCGCCAACTGAGTCGCGGTCTTCTTCAAGCATTAATCACGTTCACAATTTTCCAAGAAGGGAAACATTCCCAGCGGAATTTTACTCGCATAAATCACATTATCACGTCCTTTTGTTGTAGAATTCTTGTTGGCTTTTTAGCATAGACTTAGGTCTTTTAGTCATGGTAAATAACTAACGGATGGACTCTGGCGTCAAAATGACGTCAACATTTTTCCCAAAATTGTCAAGTCGTGTGATTTTCAATGTTTGACTGCTTTGTTGACAATCGCGTTGACACGAATTTTTGGGTCAACGCGTTAAATATTTTCTGTGACCGTATAATCACTTTGATATCAATGCAGTTAGGACAAATGTTCTTTGTCTCAACGTTAGCACAGAAGAATAGCTCACCTCGTCAACGTAGCCTGATTTGATCATCATCTCAGTTACAAAAGTTTCTAATTCAATTAATAAGTTCAAGTGACCTCAACTCCAAAGATTTCGTTTCGCCCAGGTACGACAGTTGGGCCCATCAGTTAGATGCTGTCATACCCTTCTAAGACGCAAATTGTGGTCGATGATTACCGACTCTTATAAAACTCACAGCATGAATATACAGTGAACTTTATATTTCTAAGGAAATTTGATTGAATTCAGACACTTAGAAGAATAGTAGCCCCTGGCCTGGCTTTTAAATAATAACGTAGGTGAAGAAATTTAGAAAACTACTTATTAATTGAATTATATTCAATCGCTCCACTAAAACAAAAGTAGTTTTCTAAATTTCTTCACCTTCGTTATCACAAAAGTTTGTGATTTTTGTAGAGGTTTTAAAATCCATCGACATCATAGCCACCCTTCAATGAAATTTGACAGTTTATAGCTTGACAGATAGGCAACAAAATATATTTTGACGTATTTTCAATATTTAGTTCTAAATGTCATCCAAAAGCTCTTAAAATGCATTTTTCTGGAACCAAAAATGTAATTTAAAAAAATTCGGACTGCTTTAGAAGTTTCTTAATCCAACAATTTCTTAGTAATGAAATTGAACAGTTTACAGCTTGACAGCTGTACATATTGACGTATGTATGTTGAATATTTTGATCCACATGTCATCCAAAAGTTCTAAAAACGCCCTTGGAGCAAAAAATTGGACCAACAATTAAGAGGATTTCTTAGAAGTTTTTTAAATCCATCAGCACCATAGCTTAATTCAATGAAATTGGGCTGTTTACAGCTTGACAGATAGGCAACAAACTATATTTTGACGTACATTGAATATTTCTATATCCAAAAGCCCAAAAATCGCATTTTTCTGGAGCCACGAAAAAATCAGATTATCTTAACATGGGAACTTCAAATGATCATCGACGCGAAAAATGATTGATTTGAGCTCTTGTCAACTCCGCCTTACTTCAAAGTGTTCAGACGTGGTCAAGTCATCTGATAGTTTAACGTATACACGCGTTGACATACAAAGGATAAAAAACGTATTGACACAGATTCATTCGGTTGATCATAAATGTTTCTTGTGTTGACAGAATATGACAGAATATTGACGGTATTTTTGTTAACGTAAAGGAGTCAACGCGTTGACCATTTACGTTAAGGGTTTTTTTTTGCAAGCCCGGGGGGATTGGATGAAAATAATGACGTCGGTGCTAAACAATTTACATGTTAAATGCAACAACCCTTCGTATCCCCTGCGGGCTTAGCTAAACTTAGAGAATTTTCGCTGGGCTTAACTTAAACACGCAGAAAAACACTATTACCGGCGTGAATTATATTAATCGATATATTGTATGAAAACTCCATTTTGTTTCTGTGATGACATAGCTAATCCCCGTTATCTTTTTTTCAATCAATTGTGTCTGAGATTGCAAAAAAAAAAACACACCTGTTGACCGTTTAATCTTTGCTTAATTCTTGAACCGATTGAACGATTGAACCAATTGAATTTTGAAAGCCTATTGAGTCAAATCTTTGTTAAAATTTCGAAGTAACATGGTCGCGACTCGCGATGACATATCGAGTTGCCTAAATTCTGGGCCTTATTTTTCGACACTTCAGCACTGTTTTTAGAAGAGTCTACACGAGCAGCCAGCAGGCATTGGTGCTGTCACATCAGACATCGAAACAGTTCGTTGGGAATTTTAATCTCTTATTCCAATTATATCTTCACAAATCGATAAAACAACCATCAATCTCTATAAACTATAGTCTTTAAAGTCCCTTTATGTACATTATTGGAGGTTTATTCAATAAGCAAACAGACGCATAACTTTGAGAAAAATCTTATTATTTGATCAATTATTTTTCTATAAAATGTCACCCTATATTATCAAGTAATAGAAAATGTTACCTTATATAATTGTCAAGTAATATTAAAAAAAAGGCGACTATTTAATTTTGAAGTCTTCTTCATATAAACCAAAATGACGACAAAAAAATCAAGAAACCTTCCTGGCGAACATCCAATAAGTATTTACTTTAAATTCAAAGTACAGAAAACATGCAACATACCCTATAACGAAAACCAATTCGATGAAAAACCCATCAAGAGCTTGCATCAAAAAAAAAAAAAAAATACAAATCTAATCTCTTTGTAACAGTCGGCATTTTGTTCCTATACACATAATCTGCATTTACATGCGAATCACGAGCACACGAAACCAAAACAGACAAAAAAAAACTACAACATTGTATCTCAAAAGAAAAGAGAAAAAAAGTATTTTCTGGCAACCGGCTTAGAATTTATTCAACATTCCCTGACGTGTGTGTATCGAAAGAATTCCTCTCGGGTTTTTCTTTTTTTTTCATTATTTTTCTTTTTTTTTTCTTACCTGATGTTTATTTTTAGTCAGAGGTGCAAATTGACATGGCAATGGCCAAACAATTCCGAAGAATCGTCTTCAATATATGAATGAATGAAATTTGTATTTATATATATTTTGTTCTTTGCCTTCTTCCCCTATCTTGTGTTACTCCCTCGTCTGTCCTTCTTGTATTTGTTCTCATCAAAGTCTGATGAAGAATTATTATCATTGTGAATGTAACACGTTATAAAAAAATTCAAATTGTGTTAATTATTTCCGCCTTCAAATATTTTTGTATTTTTTTTTTGTTTCTCTTTTAAATTAAGAAGAGTAAATATTTAAAGTTTTATTTTTAAGGTGATCTATCTTTCTTTATTAACAAACACACGTGCTTTGAATTTGTTTGTTTTTCTTTTAGATTTCTGTTGATGTTTTTTTTTTTAAATGTTTGACAATTTATGATGTCAGTGTCAGTCATGGATTGCATGCAATTGGTTTAATGATGAAATTCCAATCAATATTGCGAAATCAATTTTGTGCCCCTTTGATGAGAAATAATTATGTTGACACTTAACTTTGTACACACGAACATGTGTATTTGGTTAAATTTAAAATTTTTGAAATTTTAATTGAAAAGTGTGAATTTTGTTTATTTTTAGTCTGTGTTTAGAATTTCAACATCAATGTCTTTGAAAATAAGACTTGTTTTATTATCTATAGATCTGTTTCGGGATCATTTTTACTTGAGATAGAAAGGTACTTAACATGTATTCACAAAAAAAAATAAAATTCTAGGTTTTGATCAAACTTGACACTACGATAATAGCGAAGTCGAAAAAGTGGGTCTCGAAATTCTGTCTATTTGCTTCTGTCTGTCTGTCGTTTCGGCTGCAGCCTAAACGGGGGGTTAGATTTTCTTTAAACTTGGTAGTTATGGTACCTAGCGTTTTTTAGGCATTCCCCGAAAGGTTTTTTTTTCATTTTTTTCATTGTTTAGGACCAAAAATAACGGTACAATTTTGTCGTACAATTTTTTTTTTACAAATTATAATGAAAATTTTATTTTTCTCAAAAACGTGCCCACATTTTTTTTTTAAGACTACTATTTTATAAAAATAAAAAATTCCGAAAAATTGTTATACAAATATGGTACCTCCCAGAGCACCATTTTTTTGATTTTCGATTTTCTAAGAAACCGTTTAACCGATTTTGATCAAATTTTTTTATGCAGAATGTTTTAAAAAGTTTTGTAGATATGTATATGGAAATTTTGAAAAGTTTTTTTTTTGATAATTAAAAAATGTTTATAATTTTTTTTTTTCAAACTTAGTATGTAATTCGAAAATGACTTGATCGATTTTTATTAAACTTGACAACCAGCAGTTTTTTAACACTATATCTAGCAGATTTAAAAAAAAAATATTCTTTTAACTAAAAATAACGGTACATCCCATATAAGTGTTTAAAAATAATTTTTTTTAAAATGGGTGGATGATTTTTTTTTTTAATTTGTTTTTATTTGTATAACTCCGCATTAATAAATGCTAAAAATTCCATAAAATGTATCCTAATATAACTAATTTATTTCTTTTAAGATCATATGAATAGATCTAAACTATTTAGACTTTAAAACCCACAGTGTGATCGCACATAAGAGCAAGTTCGTTCGACCCAGTCGTGCATTTTATTTTTAATTTCTTACCTTGATGGTGAAGATTTTTCTACAATTATATACCTAAACCTTAAAAAAAATTAAATTACAACAAAAAATAACAAAACTCAATTGAAAAATAGAAAGATAAAGTTTTGAAATGTTATTCTGTTACGGGTTTACATTTACCAGCTAGTCCGCCCGACTTCGCACTAAATTTGTCATTAATTTTAGCGCATTTTAAAAAATAAAAATAAAATTTATAGAGGCTTCAAACAACCCTTAATGAATTGTTTGGCATGGTCCAAATTTTTGTATACACAAATGTAGCAGTCTTAGAGCGTAACACCATCTGTTGGCTATCCCATTTTCGTGAAGGACATATATATTAGTCGATTATCAATTCCGTAGAAGCAATATATTCTTCTGTCACCATATATATGTACCCCTGAAAGTATGCAGTTTCGGTTTCACGATTGTCCAATTTTTTTCTGTCGAAATTGTCCATTTTTAGCGCGTACGAACAAAAAACAAATTCATTTTCAAATATATACCTCGATTCGATGAAATTTTGTCTGACAAAAGATCACAATAAATGGTTCTTGTTCCCCAAATTGTCAATTTGATAAGAATTTTTTTTCTGTACCTAATAAAACAAACATATTTTTTGTCACCGGTGTGACACTTACTTTTTTATGAACCATCTGCTCATAAACAAAGTTTATATTTATAACTGAATAACCGAATTCTACCAAAACAAACTTTAAGTGTAAATAATGGAGAATATTTAACGGCTCTTAAATTGACAAACAATAAAATTGTTAATACAGGTTTTTCAACTTATGCTAATAAAAAATTAAATCTAGAGCAATGTTATTGACAGTTAAAGTGTAAGACCTCCAAAGTCGAAAAATTAAAAAAAAAAAGTAATAATAATATTAATGCAACAAAAAAAATCAGTTTCACCTTTTGGCATTTTCAGCGTAACAATGTAGTTCTGGATATTTTATAGAAACAGACAGAATTTAAAACCTGTGATCGCCTTACAAAATTTGGCAGTTTTTTTTTTTTTTATTTCTGAAAAACATGTAAAAACTACTTATGTTCGAGGTTCTGCACTTGAACCGTCGATATTTTTTGCTGCGAAATAAGTAATAAACAAATAATTTAATAATATTTCCGCATTGAAAATTAAAAATTTGAGGTGTTTCAATAGTTTATCGTAGTGATTTTTTTTGTTTAATGTACCTAGTCATATTTTGCTTCTTTTTAGCTGTAGGCAAGTTTATGTGGAACTCTCCCTATACTCAAACTCAATTTTTTTTAAGAAAAAAATGTTAATTAAAGTGATGAGGAAAGTTTAAAACATTATTTCAGAAATCGTATATAGAGAAATAATGTTTGCTATTCATTGTTTATTTCTTAAAATTGTTTGCCTTAGAGCTATCATCACCTATGCATGTATATAAAATAAAATGTATGCCATTCAGACGTTCATTTCATTCAACGAAACAAAAAAAAAAAATAAATAAAATTAAACTATTCTCATTAATTTTTATTTAAAAATAAAATAAAATTCTTGATTTAAATTTCAGAAATTAGTTTGCAACGTTTTCTCGTTTTCGTGAGCTACGTAGGTACATTGTATATGTGCAATGTGTGCATTTTCACTTATCTGATTGCTAAACGATCGATGTACGTATACGAAGAAAACTTAATCGTGACGATTTAACTTTGTAGTTTATAAACAACGAAAAAAAAAAAACAAAAAGGAGAACGTGAACGTGAATAAACACAAAACAGAACACAAACTGATTTTGATGCATCAGTGAAACTAAAATTGGAAATGCTTTTGTAGTACAGTCTGAGAAATCGGGTTGTAAATCAAATTGAAATTTTTTCATAAAGCTGATGTTTATAATAATGAGTTTACTGATTTAAGTATTTTGATAGTTTCCATGTCATAATAAATAAGAAATAATTTTACCGTCCGTAGTACCTACTGATGGGATTTACGTTGGTGGCTGCCATTTGGGGTTGCAAATTTCTGTTAAAATATCTCTGGCCAATTGGGGTAAAATGTTAATTAAAGATTAAAAAGGAAGAATTTCGTTGGCCTCATATGGAGATCTCGTAACTACTTCCCATACTGAAAATGACTTTTGAATGCTGTTTTTAGAAAATTTGACAGTGCACCCTTTAGAAAAAATCGAAATCCAAACAAGTTTAAAATGCAACTCTGGCAGATGTATTAACTTGGCTCCAAGTGGGGGGAGTTTCGTTTTATACTTTCTTTTTTTTTGAACATTATTGACCACCCTTTAACTTTTTTTGACCACCCTAAAAGTATTGTTTTTTTTTTTAATTTTTGAACAGAAAAAATTTTTTTTTTAATTTCTAAAATTGAACGTAACCATTGTAAAAATCACAATTACCTACCTTAAATTACCACCTTTTAGAATTATTTTAACTCATCATTTTAAAAATTTGGAATACAAAAAAACAAGATAAAAAAAATATTAAAAATTTGTGAGTTTAATTATGCAATTTGTGGTTTTTGTTTGTGATTTTTTTAGGTTTTGGAAGAAAGACTTTATTTTTTTCAAAAATCACATAATTTTTATATCCTACCTAATTTTGTACGACTAGCTCTCTTGTTTTCCTTTTAAGGTACAAAATTATCGAATTTAAATCACTACTACCACATCCGAATCAAACCTTATAAATGCAACTCTACCATTCTAGACTATAATCCGATGGTTCTAAATTCAACTATCAAGAAAAACACTTTTAATTTAAACAAATAAAAACAAAAAAATACCAATTGTCTATCATTCAATCAGAGTGAAGATTTATTTATGAGATTCACCATGGTGCACTATAACTACGTGCGTATACCTATATAGGTATAAGTATGGGATGCGCTCTAAGTAGAGATGAGGTCACAGGGTCAAAGATATACATGCATGTATAAAATTATTTAAAGATACGAGATACATTAAACAGATTCAACTTGGTATGTAGAATGTAGGTACATATAAAAGGATTATATCGCTTATATTTGAGTCTGTTATTTTTTTTTTTTGTATTTAAAGTAGAAGTTTAATTTATTTTTTTTGGAGCAAGAGTATGCAGAAATTCTCTTTGCCAATCGTTTTCGTTGTTGTTGATGTCCTTAGGCTGAAACTGAACTAATTAAACGACTCATTTCATTACGATTAAATATGACATAAAAAGATAATGCTTATTTTATACAGGGTGTACCATAATCAGTTATCCAAACTGAAACAAAATGTCATATAATCTACATTAATTTTGAAAAAATGGTTCAGAAAGTCACCTAAAATCAGATCAAAGTTCAAGTTTGAAGAGAATAGCTTTCTTAGTTCAGGCTCTTGGTCGAATCACAGACATACAGACAGACAATCATTTCTTCGTGATTGAAATATCGAGTTCGATTTTTTAGAATTCAAAACAAGTAGGTATTATATTAAATAAAAAAAAAAATAAATTTAATATTTTCGTGTCCCACTGTTTTGGAATTTTGTTTGTATTTATTTATTTTCTTAACAAATTTATTTGAAAATGATCAAACTTATTTTTTGGGTGTACAATATTATAATTTAATGTTAATATTATAATCCCAATAAAATAGTTTTTTTTATATCTTTATTAATTTAATTAAATATTTATATGTTTTTCGTTTGAAGTTTATTTTGCATGTATATACCTTTTTCATACATGTTTAAATTACGACCTATTAATATATCTTTTCACATTAAAATATGCAAATTAATTCCTTTTGCTTTGATGGGATTTTCTTATTTAGGTTAATCTACAATATAGAGATGAACAACCATAACAACCAAGAGATATGCATACCACAAAAGCCAAATCGTATATATAAATTTTACTGTGAAATTAAAATTCGATTAACCCTAGGATTTAACCGCAAAAAAGAACGAACTTGATACATTAAAAAGAAAGAGCGAGAAAAAATGGAAAAAAGGGAACATTATTTATAGCTTTATTTTATATGTACCAGGAATGGATATCCCGCGGTGCTTTATTGTGGTACCGCGGAAAAATATTGTTGTTTTTTTTTTTAATTTGACGATTGTAATAAAATCCTTTGTTTTTTATGTCTTCCTTCCTAAATGAAGCTTCATCTTAGTTAAAGCGAGAATTTTTTTTTTTTGGTATTTTGTTTAAATTTAATTTAATTTTTGTTTGTTAAAATTTCACCTTTACCATTAATATGATGGAATTGGTTCTAAATATAGAGCTGAGTAATTTACTTCTGTTGTTTTTTTTTTTAATCAAACTAGATATGAATAGAGGTTTCTTTTAAAAGTTATGTATAACTTCATACAGTCATTTAGATATACCTAGATATAAATTTTTCATTCCATAACTAATTGTAACGAAATTTTTCGACTTTTTTTGCTGTTTTAAATTTTAAATCAGCGATATGACATGATATGATAATTACTAAAATGAAACCATATTATTATTCGTGGAATGAAATACGGGATCCTTATTTTTTTTACCTGAAAAGTGTTGCTAGAAAAGCTAATTCTGGCATTAATTTTAATATTTTCAGGGTTGTATATATGACAACACCAAAAATGTATTAAAGTTTAATACATCGCAAATATTACATTTTTACTTTTAATACAAAAATTATTACATTTTTTAATAGAACTTTATTAGAAAAAGAGAGGAAATAAATTAAGGAAATTTCTCACAAAGAAATTTCTCACAAGAAAATTTTCTCTCAAAAGGATATATCTTTTGAGAATAAATGCAACACAGAAAATATTATGAATACATACTCGTAATTCGTAATAGCTATAATAATGAATGTGTATTTTTGCAAGAGTACCTATTTATCTTTGTATGTTAATTTATTTCCATTTGGGAATAATTATTCTTATTATTTTTATTAGAAAAATAACATTCTTTTCTCCATCGTTTTTCAGAAATGAGAATAGAAATCTTATTGCGTTGAAATTTTGTCTACTAATTAACATATTGTGCCTCGAAAAACTGCAAAGCGCCTTCAAAATAATGCATATTTAAATTTTTTTATTTTTATTATTCTTGCTTTTTAATACAATATTAATAAATTTTAATCTTGGGTGTATTAAAAAGTGAAGCAGTCTGTTCAAAATGTTCACATTCAATATGGCTGACAAAAAAGAGCATCGAAGCAAAAAAAGGGCGAGGAGGTATTAGAATGTAATCAAAAATTATTAGAAAAATTCTCATATTTGAAATGGCAACTGAGAGAGAAATTTTCCCTCTCTGCAAGGGATATGTTTTATTCTTTTGGGTTAAAATCGACTCTTTTTTGTATTACAAATGATATTTTAATACAAAAATATTAGAATGTAATAAGAATTGATTAGAATTTTTTTTTAATATTTCCCTGGTACTAAAATGTAATATTTGCTGTATTGCATACGGCTGTAATACAATAGCTGTATTAAAAAATACCCCAGAATTTTTAACCGTGAGGTTTTTTGTAGAACTTTTTGCAAAAATGATGGCTTATGACTTTTGACACGATTGATCCATTGGTACAAAATTGTTGTAAGCAAAATTATCTAGGTGTCGTCAGATTTCCAAATCTCTCGGATTTGTATAGTTATGGTGGTTTTAAGACTATTATGCGACCGACTTTCCAGAGCTGGAACTTTTGTCTGCAATTTCGTATCATCTTATAAAATATATCAAAATGTTGATATATTGAATTTTATGCTCCATATAATTAGGTAAACAAAATTTAATAATTTCTCAATTAGGAGACGATTAGAATGCAAGATCGGTTTTATATTTTGATATCAAAATTAAGGTAATGACTAAATTATTACAAAATTTTCATTTTGGCCCAAGCTTCCTCATAAAATAGGTAACTATTAATATTTTAATGATTTAACTATACATTTTAAATCTCTAACTATTTATTATTGTGGTAGCCTTACATATGCTGTACACATACTCGTACGTATTCATAACAATATGAAGATTGCATATTCTACTTACAGAGATGATATACCAATATCTTACTACTGAAAAATTCTATGATAAATGTTTGACAAAGAAAAATTAAAATAAATTAATATTGGAAAGGAAAATTTACCAATTAAATTCCAAACTTCATAATTTTGTAATAAAATTAATTGATTGGAAATTACATGTTTGTACATAGGTTTTTCTACAAATTCAAATTATTGCTTGTAAAAGATTGAAAAAAGAATTAATTTTTAAAATTTCCAATCGTAAGCAATGAATTCCACAAGAATGCTTTTCACATTAAATTTAAAAACAATTGAATAAAAACAAGTAAATATAATTTTCATGTGAATAAAACTCTTCACTTCACAATTTGTGCTCACTTGCTTATTATTGCAAATGAAAAAGAATAATAACGTAGATGAAAATAGTTAGCAAACTACAACTTCTGTTTAAGTGTAACGATTGAATATATTTCAATTTATAAGTCACTTGAACTTATAAATTGAAAAAAAAAAATAATCTCAAAAATTACATACATATTTAATATTTATATTAAACATTGTTTAAACAAATTTTAATTGATTAAAAAAACTTGTGTTCTTGATGTGCTCAACTCAACACTCCACAATTTCTTGTTTAGACCCAAATGATTTATAAGCAATGTTAAATTTTCTAAACTGAAATTTTCTCTGTAAAAGGCTGTGAATCGCTTTAATTTATTATTTTTCTGAATTGTGGGAATTTGGTTGTATAATTAAATTATACTTTAAACTGGGCGCTCTTTTCTTATCGGCACCATCACTCGCGTCAGTCCTTAGTTAAAAAAAAATGTAAAATAATTACATAATTGTAATATTATATCACAAAAATTTAATTTAACTTATCAGTGAACCAATAGGTTCCACAATGATTTTACGCGTTTTTGGATTTCGTTGTTAATTTTTTTGCCAGTTTACATAAGTCTTTATTTCACAACTGAGGTTTAAGCCTTATACACACTTCGAGTGAAAATTAAATATTCATACGAAATCGTCACCATGAAATTTTGAAGTTTTTATTCCGCAACTTCTATTTGAATACAATGCTAGGAGATTGTTAAAGCGAATATTTTGCTGCAATGCATCCAGCTTTTTCCCTTGGTTTCAAGGTTTCGAGCAATAAAATATGATTCATTTTTTTTTTGTAAATTCATTTTTATTCCATTCAAAAATAAATAAAGCTGGACAAAAATTCATAAAAAATAGCCTACTTATCTATCTCTAAGTTAAACTGTATCATAACTTAATACTTATGCCTTTCGGCCTAAAAACTAATTAATCTTAAAATTCCTTATCGGTTTTATTTTTCACGGAGAAAGAATTGGAAAAAACTTGGTAAATTCTTCATTTAAAATATGATTCATTCTCTCGTGAAAATGTCAATGTGACATTTTTTCAAATTTTTTTTAAAATTTTTCAAAATTTTCCAACATTTTTTACAAAAAATTTTTACAAAAAATTTTTTCATATTTTTCAAAATTTTAACTTACCTTCATATTTTTCAAAGCTGTACATATGTATATGTACATAGTACCTGCATAAATAGATATTTTACCAAATATTTGACTTTTTTCATAATTTTTGTCTTTTTTCACTTTTTTTCAAAATTTTATATATTTTTTCAAAATTTTACATATTTTTTCGAAATTTTATATTTTTTTTCAAAATTTTACATATTTGTTTCAAAATTTTACATTTTTTTTTTTAAATTTTACATTTTTTTTTCAAAATTTTACATATTTTTTTCAAAATTTTACATATTTTTTTCAAAATTTTACATATTTTTTTCAAAATTTTACATATTTTTTTCAAAATTTTACATATTTTTTTCAAAATTTTACATATTTTTTTCAAAATTTTACATATTTTTTTCCAAATTTTACATATTGTTTTCAAAATTTTACATATTTTTTTCAAAATACATATTTTTTTCATATGTATATGTACATAGTACCTGCATAAATAGATATTTTACCAAATATTTGACTTTTTTCATAATTTTTGTCTTTTTTCACTTTTTTTCAAAATTTTATATATTTTTTCAAAATTTTACATATTTTTTCGAAATTTTATATTTTTTTTCAAAATTTTACATATTTGTTTCAAAATTTTACATTTTTTTTTTTAAATTTTACATTTTTTTTTCAAAATTTTACATATTTTTTTCAAAATTTTACATATTTTTTTCAAAATTTTACATATTTTTTTCAAAATTTTACATATTTTTTTCAAAATTTTACATATTTTTTCAAAATTTTACATATTTTTTCAAAATTTTACATATTTTTTCAAAATTTTACATATTTTTTCAAAATTTTACATATTTTTTCAAAATTTTACATATTTTTTTCAAAATTTTACATATTTTTTCAAAATTTTACATATTTTTTTTTTAAATTTTACATATTTTTTCAAAATTTTACATATTTTTTCAAAATTTTACATATTTTTTCAAAATTTTACATATTTTTGTAAAAAGTAACATATTTTTTTTTTTAATTTTTGACTTTTTCAAAATGTTTGAATTTTTTCAAAAATTTTTACTTTTCTCAAATTTTTCCTTTTTACAGAATTTTTGACTTTTTTCAAAATTTTACACTTTGATCAAGAATGACTTGTTTTAAGGATTTTTTTGGATCCTTATCGCGAGCGACCCATTTTCTACCTGAATTTTATTTTTCCGATCTCTCACGAACAGATACAGACAAAAATAGGGATTTAGTTTTTTAGTTTGTTCGTGAAAGAACTATAAATTTTTTTAGATCAAAAATTTTATCGTTCGCGAACTATATTTTTTATGGTTCGTGAGAAAATCTATAAAGAATGATAAAGATCCGTTTTTTAATGATTCATCGGGAAAAAAATGAATTGTTTTTTAATTAATTGCACCAACTCTCAAATTCTTAATAAAAATAAAGACAATTACCTACGTAGAAAAACTTGCGCATTTAGAAATTTGATTTTGTTCCACATACGCCCGAGTGTACAAATAATCAAAATGCCAACTCATCAACAAAAAAATATATGTACATCGTCCTAATAATATTAAATGTGATTTATCATCATGCTTGAAACCATATATATAATTTGGAAAATTGTTTTTTGTTTGTCGAGCTAAGATTTAACTCAAACTTTTTTTCACTTGCCGGAACGAAACTGTTCGCTTTATTTAATCATGTAATTCATAATAAAAATGAAAATGAATACTTTGTAGAACTTATTCGATTTTGAAATTTTCATATTTTCTATTTTTGTTTGTAGAAAAGTTTTGCATCATATAAAAGTTTTACAAAAATTTTTGTTTTTTTTTAAATGTTATATTATACTTTTTATCAACAAATTTGTAGAAGCCTTAAAATAACATATGTACCTATAAATGTATTTTATAATTCCACAAATATTGTTTAGTTCAGTAGTTTGTCGTTTTATATTTAATCAAGAAATTGGTGAACTTTTCAGTGAAAAAGTATGATTCAAAAAACAATCAAATGTTTTACTTTTTTTTATATTGTGTCAGGGTTAAATTTTAAAAGTCAAAAGACGTGCTTATAAAATATCAAACAAAAATCCGTATGCAATTATCATTTATAGTTCCCTAGCAAGATAATTTCAAAAGTACCTATGCTCGAAATTTTCTCCGCGAACGTGAAGATGGAGACCCTCTCTCATGCACCATAACCAAAAAAGAAAAGAAAAAACACACAAAAAACTAATAATATAATTATTATTCTTGTATCTCATCACTTTCAAAACAAAATTCAAAAAATACAATGACCTCACAATCCAATATATAATATGACGGGACCCGGTAATTTATTTTTGCTCATTCTCTGATCACGTTTTTATTGTGGTTGTCGTCTCTTAAATCATAATGCTACCCACACAACAAATTAAATCACTTCAACCGGATAAAAGCAGATTTTTTTCTTTTAAATTTTTAATTTGACAAAATAATAATAAAATGATAAACGACAAAACTGAGAGTGGAATGTAATAAAGATTTTTATTATGGTTATACTGATTTTTTTGTTGTTGTTATGAATATACAATCAAACAACAAAAAAAATGGCAACAATTTTGATCTATCACGTTTCGATCATCAATCACAGTTAATTAACAGATGTTTGTTTATTTTTTAAAATAATTTTGATCTTATTTTGGGCAATTTAGAAAATGAAAATAAAATATCAAGAATTCATATACTATGTCACGTTCAAGAATAACGAAAATATTAATTTAACTAAGTATGTATGTACATATTAGAGGACAAAGTTTTATAGCGGCTCATACAAATATTTGAGTGAAGTTAATGGTTTTTTCTACGCAGACGGAATGTTTTGCATAAATATTTAACTCCAATAACTGTTTTAGGACGTGTTCCCAAAGCCATGGGTTCATTGCTGTGCTGTGTTTTTACAGTAGAACATACGTTAAAACAGTTTGTGCCGAAAACATTTTAAATTTACTTATTATCTTCTCATAACTGTATTTATTAAATGTTTGTCTTCTATGATTTCGTGCACCTTATATCCGATTGAGTTCAAAATTTCAGAGGATATTCATACTAACTTTGAAAATGTTTAAAAGGTAGTTTTATTAAAATCCACCCACTGCCACGCCCATTTTTCTTATATTTGAGTTTTTTACGTATTCAACGTTTTTTGAAAGGAATTATTTTGTAGCAAAGCTTTCTTTAACCTAAGGTATGTCATTTTTAAGTATTCCCGCCTACTGACACGCCCACAATTATATTTCCTTCTTATCGAACGACTCGAGAAAGGTTAGAATTTTTAATTAAGTAAATAAACTTTAAGAAGTGGCATGGGGATAATTTTTGTTTGATAATCCGCCTTCTGTCACGCCTACTCTTTTTATATATGAATTTCTATCCACATTAAATGTCTTGAGATTTGTTATTTTTTTATTTTTTACTCTCTTAAGTTCCACTCCACGAAATGGCTTGAAAAAATTGTACAATAATGCGTGAGGCCCCACAAGTGACATAGGATTGATGGTAGGTAGTTTAAATGGCGGTTGCATAAGGCAACAGAGACATTTCACAAGGCGGCACTTACATTTTTAGTTGAAAAAAAAGCTGAATTAAGATGGAGTGTTTTTTTTTATTAGTATTAAGCGTTTCCTTCAAAGTTGCCTAAATTTAAACCAGGGCTTTTGATTTTGTGGGTGAAAGGTGTGTAATGAAATTAAACATCTTAAAACAAATATCTGGCGAAGTTAAAACCTTTCAAGATTATTTTCGATGACTCGGGTGTAAATTTCGGGAAAAATCTTTGAAAATTATCTCGAAAGAATTGACTGCTACAAAAAATCCAATTCCAAATCGTCGCTACAATGCAGATCTAGTCTAAGTCCAAAATTTAAAAATTAGTTTTGTTTTTATGTCATAAGGAAACTTGTTGTGTTCCGCGCATTTTCTACATATTCTGAATATTCCTACGTGCAGAAATTCCTTCAGAATTTAAATAATAGAATATAATAATAAAGTGGAAAGTCAGCATTTTACGCACTAAGGTTCTTCTTGAAAAATTTTGAAAATGTGACTTAGACTAGTTCTGCATTGTAGCGACGAAATGTTGTCATAATTAAAAGATTTATATCAAATGTTCAATTCAGAAAAATTGCATCATTTTTTTAATAAAGCTTTAAATTGTTTTGAACAAAAATTAAACTTTATTTACTACGCCTTAAATAATAAATTAACAATATCCATTTTCTAGAATCCTTGAAGCAAATCGTATTTTTTTTTTACACGAAAACCTTTTCCTTCTCTGCAAAGGCTTCATCATTTTTTTTTTCACACCTAAAAAAAAAATATTCTAGCTTCAAAACTTTTGACGAAACACTAACATCGTTTCAAGGTCATGGTCAAGGTTGTTTTTTGAACCATTTGTTTATTGTTTTATTTAACTTTGTTTTTCTTTATTTATGTTTTTTTTTCATTTCATATAAATAACTTTTGCGATAAAAACTTTTTCTCACAAAGAAACACAAATAAAAGGCTCAACAAAAAAAAAGGATAACTTCCGTGCGCCATGTGACAAAAGTTTTAATTTCCGCACAGCAAAAAAAAAAAAAAAACAAATAAATAAATAAAAACTTTTACTTATACCTTCAATCTACATATACCATTTTGTTTGGCACGATATTTAGGTTGCGTGTATTTGATAAATAAATAACGAGAGTAACCTGAAAATAAATACTTATACAACATTTTTAAAGTCGATGAGAAAATAGTTAGGTGATACATACATACATAAAATATAAGTATTCGCTGCTAAATAGGCAATTTGAAGAGGGAAATTTGAATTTTATTCTAACACGATATTATATGGGGCTGATAGATGATTTATATAAAAAAAAAATTTTGATTTGTTACATTTTCCTCAAGTTATTTTGATAAGGCTCTCGAATGTTGTGTTACATAATGTTGATTGAATTATTTAATGATTAAATTCGAAAACGTGCCGACTTGAAAATAAATAAAAATACAAAAACAAACCAATTCAACCTTATACGTGTATTAAACTATTCTTTAAATACCTTCTTTTTTACATAAAGACATCGAACTTAAACATCTCCATTGTCACTGAAACTATAAAACTACAGATTAGTGTGAAACTCCATACACAATTTTATAGGAGAATATTATTAAATAACATTGTTTTCTTAGGCTCATTTTTTCAGTGCAAGATCACCCCAATTTTAGAGTTAAACCCGTGTTAACTCATTGAATTTGAAGAGGTAATTCTGGATTAACTAAAAAAATTATTCGGACAGATGTGCGTCAAAACACTATCTAAATAGAGAGCTGAAACATAGTGTTGCCCTCTCTGTTTCGATAGTAGAAGCTCATTTGCATAGATCCATATTTTTTCGATAGAATTTTGACAAATGAAAGTTAATGTTAATCAACTTCACTCAAAAACTGCTTATGAGTTAACTCTGGTTCAATTTATTTAGAGTTGATTAACTAATTCTGGTATAACTGAAAGCTAACTGAGAACTGAAAAACAGCCCCTTAGTTGTACAAACGTACTTCATAGACCAAGACGCCGAAATCAGAGAGCTAAAATTGCTGAACCATGGCTCAAATATTTGATCCACGTTTGTAGAACTAGGACCTATTTCACCAAACACTTTTCACTTTGCAACTTTGCTCTTTTACTTTGCAGGAAATAATTTTTTTGCAAAGTTGCAAAGTATTTGGTGAAATAGGCCCCTGGTTCTACATCAATTTAAATCTTGAATTCGATTAAGTGAAAACATTATTTATGGTAAAAAATTACAATAACTCATAATATTGATTTGAAGGGTTGAGTATTGACACTGGTTGTACTCTTCTACTCCAATCAAAAAAATTATTTCCAGTGTGCGTACACATGTTCCAAGTTAAATGGATTAACCTAGTTTCAATTTCAAGATTTAATTATGTGATAGGTGTCTTTAAAAATTTTTTTGAACTTTCAAGCCTTGTTAAACCTCAGTCAATTCCCGAAATTGGTGTTTTGAAATCCTGATTCGGGGTTAAATCGCATGTGTGGGGTTCAACCGTTCTGTTTGGTACTCGCTCTAGTCATTTTTACTTGCTATATACATATACAAATGTACATAGGTACTATATGGCAAGTTATCGATTCGTAAACAAAATCAAACTCGAGATTTTGATCAGATGATAGCGAAGTCGAAAAAAGTTGGTCTCGCAATTCTGTCTGTCTGTCCTTTCGGCTGCAGCCTAAAAGTTTTGGTCGATTTTCCTCAAACTTGGTACATAGGGTTTTTTGGGCAATCCCCCGAAACATTTTTTTTTTTTTTGTATGACGAAAAATAACGTACAATTTTTTAAGATAAATCTTTTTTTCTCAAAAACGTGCCCACGACTTAAAAAAAAATCAGTATTTTTTTTACAAAACGTCTACTATTTTAATTTTAAAAAATCCGAAAAATGGTTATAAATGGAACCTCCTATATGACCATTTTTTTAGTTTATATTTTCTCAAAAACCAAAATTTAAAAAAAAAATTGGGATTTAAAAAAAAATTTCAAATTTTTTTTTTTTTTGAGAACTTGATAATTCGAAAACGGCTTGATCGATTTTTATTAAACTTGGAACCCTGCAGTTTTTTTTAATATTTTCTAGCAGATTTTAAATAAAAATTATTCTTATAACCAAAACTACCTCACATTCAACGACTCCTATGATTTGATTAATATTTTTTATCAGCTTTTATCAGTACCATCTACCATATTTTTGGAAAACAAATTTTATCTATCGGTTAAAAATGGTATCTCTCATAGAACAATTTTTTGGTTTTCGAGTATCTCATGCCCTGTTGAGTCGATTTTAATCAAGCACAAGAGATTTTAATAAGTTTGAACAATATACCTATCAAAATAAAAAAAAAAAAAATCAAATTTTGGATTTAAAAAAAAAAAATCAAATTTTGGATTTAAAAAAAAAAAATCAAAATTATTTTTTGAAATTTAAGTACATATTTCGTAAATGATTTTTTTTTTAAGCTAATTTTTTATCTCCGCATTAACACAAACAAATGCCATACCAATTTTTGTTCTTAAAAATGTTTTCAAATTTTTATATAGGTATACCTTTTCAAAATTTATTTTTTTTTAAATCGCTCCAAAGATTTTTGAAATTTTTGTCTTGTAAATTAAAATTTGTTTATGAAATCAGTTGGCCTACATGGCGTATATGTATTAATTTTGTACCATTTTAGCAGTGTAAACTGTAAGTTTCATGCATCATATTATGTGCATCGCGGTGCCATATTATTAATTTTTATATTCTCACATAAAACTACCTTATACTAAAATACGTTTTTAGCAATATATGCTCTCATAACTAATGTATCTATTTTTTTTTAAATCAGACTAATAGATCTTAATTATTCAGACTTTTAAACCACAATGTTATCGCACATAAGAGCAAGTTCGTGTAACCAAAACGCCTGAACTGTCAGCTGCCAAAGTTGTTTTTTTTTAAAGGGTTGCCAACACTTTACTGCACAAATGGCGAAAAATTTAAATATTACCTTAATTTTGAGAAACCGTTCATTATCTTTTATTTTGTCTGAAAAATTCCTTAGAATCTATTTGGTGGTTCAGATTTTATCGAACATGCCTTCATACAAAAAAAATTGCATGAAAAATGCCCAAAAAATGGAATTGAAAAAAATCTTTGTAAAACCAAATTTCTTAAAAAAAATTATCTTGGACAACAACCCGAATTTATTTCCAATTTGACAATACTATTTAATTTTTTTAATGGATATGGCATTTAGCCGACATTTATTTTCAAGCTTGTAAATTTTATCAAAATTGAAGATGGTTCAGTTTCTATTGTTTTTTTTAAATCTTGTCCGACCTGTCATACATAATGCACCACTGTACATTATAGTTTTGATACCAACCTGCTTAAAATATGGGTGATTTATGATGAATGACGAGGGTGATTTATGATGTCCCAAAATTCACGCCAGATTTAAATTTAACGCCATTTGTGCTAAGGTGCTGCCAACGAAAAAAAGACATCTCGACAGCAAACAAATTGAAGATTATTAAAAATTGAGCGCTAAAGTTTCATCGTTAAGCTAAATAAAAAAAAATAAGGTTTAGCAGTTATTTTTCAAACAAAATCATTTCTATCGATGAGGATCATTTTCATCTTGATGATAGTTTCGTTAGTTTTCAAAATTTGTCACATGGACTTCTCACTCGAAAGCCTCTCTCATTTCTTTCCCAACGTTAACTTTTACAACATCCCACAGTTCTGTTGAGTGTGTACGTATTTGACAGAAGAGGTCACTCTCTTCGCAAAGGAGTAAACAATTCTCTCTTATATCTGAGATTCATTCAATCGTTCAGGAAATTTCTGTAAAAGAGAGATTCATAGTTCAGAAAAAATGTCAATACCTGAGTAAACGAATGGAAAACAAACATCGTATCGTGATTGTCATTCAACTTAGGTAATCAACCGACAGAAATTTCCCCCGATTTTTTTCCCATTTTAGGTAATTTGTTATCACGAATCATTTCACGATAATATTTCTTTCAGCAAAAAAGCTATCGCGAATAATTTTTCCAGGAAACTTTTTCCTTATGTCACTGCAACAATTACCTCAAGTAATTTCTTGGGGAAAAATGATTTCGTAGGAGATTCGCGATACGAAATATTCTTTCGCCAGTATTATTTGTTTTTCTGGGAAAAAAAATCTCCCATTAACTTGGCGATAAGGCAGGCTGCGTATAAGAAATACAGAATACTATGAATTTCTTTTTTTGACAGTTTCAACATTTTTGAGAGAATTACATTTCGATTTTTTTCTTTGTTACCCAAAAATAAAAGAATATTATTTAATGTCAATATATGTTGTAGAAATAACTAAACTTATTTGAGTTTTCATCCATAATAAGCACACACCATGGTGTGGAACATTTTTGTGTTTGCATTTAGCTAACACCTCAAATATCCATCACACTTTTAAATTTCACGATTTTCCATTTAAGTTAGTTGCACGTTCACCTCGTTTAAGCTTGTGAATTCTGTGGAAATCAAAGAAATCGTGATTATCGTCATTTGTATTCAATATATATTTCTTTTTTTTTAGTTTTCCTTTTTTTTTGCTTGTATAGTTCGTTTAATTTTTAATGACACAAAAGAAATTAATTCATTTCCTTGAAGTGCATTTAAATTGGATTCGTCTCCCCCCCCCCCCCTCGACCTCTTTTTCTTTTAACTCTGACTACCTACCCCCAAGAGAATTTAATCTCAGGCGTTGTTGGGTGCGCTAGTGCTACATAGAAAAATATATTTGCATATCAAAAGACAGACAAAACTAAATGTGGTTTAAAGCAGTCCCACAGTCCATAAAATGAACCTACAACAATAATTCTTTTTTTTTTAAACTTACATATAAAATAAGTAATTAATAGTCTGCCGATGATAATAATAATAATAATAGTATATGTCCTGGTTTGGGTTGGCCTAGCCTGGCGTGGCGTGGCACCCACACCGCATTATTAATTAAAATGTGATTTCTGTCTGCAAATGCATTGCATTGCATATATGTATTTGTATATAGACCACACGACGATGTTGGGTGACGTCCGTTGCGATGTTGAAATTTCAAAAGAACCTCAACTTAACTTAATGTTCTCTGCTCCCTCATAGATTCCCACATTCCTATATATGTGTTTCGTTTAAAACCATGAACCACAATATGCAACCATGTTAACTTATAGACCGTTTTAACTGCTTGGCAACTATATGTATACTCTATACCGAACGACGAACTCTTTCGTTGCAGTTCGCGGCGATCGTATAGCTACATTTCATACATAGATATATAAATAATTCCACTTCACTTGACTTTAAGTTAGGGAGCTTGTGAGTGATGATGAATTCACATTTACGACCATTTTCTGTGTTTAGAAGGAAATAGAACTAAAATCGATTTTAAATTTCATTCGAAAAGAAAATCTTTATTTCGTTCGATTTCGTAATTACTTCGAACTGTCAAAATTGAAGGTGCTCATAACTGCAACTGCACCTTCACAAAGCGTGGAAAAGTGGATGGGATAAGTTCAGAAAATACTCGTGGAGAACATCAATTTCCATTTTCAAAATTCCAATTGACAAATTGACTTTTCGAATGAATTTTCGAAGACTCTCGTCATATGAATTCATAATAAGTGAAATTTTGAACAATTTTAGCTCAAAATTTTTAGTGCTCGACCTTTCCCTTGAATCGGTTGGTTGGACATAAAAAACGATTAAGACACTTTTTTCAAAGAATTCAATGGTCTTCTGATTTCGTTATATTTAATTTTTGTTTGACTCATAGAAATCGATGTACCTACATATTTACAAAAGAAATTGTTTTTTTTTTTGTGAACTTTCAATTTGAATATAAAATTCTTTACTATTCTTTTTTCGGGCTTTAAACTTGTGATTTTTAAAGCTTTTTCGAAACTAAATGCGTTTGTGCTTTTTTTTTCAAAGAGCAATATTCGAACTGTATGGATTTTCACGTAAATTATTGAAGGTGACGGGACGGGTCGTTTTCTCTGCTGATATTTGACTTAAAATGATAAATATAAGATCAACTTTGTTTATGCTTTGTGAATTATTTGTGAAATTAGTTCAGTTGCAGTTATGTGCACCTTCAATTTTGACAGTTCGAAGTAATTACGAAATTTTCGAAATCGAACGAAATGTAGAACAGCTAATTTCATTTCGAAACAATTTATAAACGATTTTTATTTTATTTCGTTCAAAATTCAGAACATGGTCATAGATATGATGTCTTCAAGAAACTCAGTACGTTTTGACGACATTTCGCTTTATAACCAACATAATTATTGATAGCTATTTGATTAAAAATTAGGTCTGTTTTTTTTTACGGCAATGCATTTCTGCCAAACCATTGTATACTTTACTGCCACTAGCTCCCTTACCATATCCACATTGTGCTTAAGTATAACACATATATTTTGATTTCGATTAAGGCTATCGGAGCGAAGCGATATAGGTACTGAAGTGTTTTGTGTGTCGCGCTGTTTAATCAAAATGCTCGTCGATTTGATTAATATGCGATAAAAATCTGTAATGTACTTACTTTTTTTTTTTTTTTTTATTCTCCACCTCTTTCCACTACAATACTTGTCTGTCATGTTAAGTTAAACTCTTTGCCAGAGGGTCTCCTGCTGCTATCATTTTTTTTTTGTCTTTTTACTTTTATTTCTTGTATTAAAATAAAGTTATTTTTTACTCAAATAAAAAGATGATGTAAGGGTACGTTTTGTAGTCGTAAAAAAACGAAACGAGATTAAAAAAAAACCTATAAATTGAAATTTAAGTGAAAAGAACCACAAAGTGATTTTAATCCCCATTAAGAAATTTCTGAAAATTCAATTGTGAATTCAGCTTAATTTCATCCTCATTGAAAAATAAAGCTGAATTCACCATGGAATTTTTAGAAATCTACTATACTGGATAACTTTAATCTGTAGGTTACAAAAGTCCAAATTAGTAGGTATGAGTGTGTTCTTCTTGAAACCATGAGCATGAGCTTTGTATCTGAGAGCTAGAAAAAAATACTCTTGAAATGCACATGAGGACCTAATATTGAAAAAAAAAATATTTTTTATAAAAAAAAACATTTGAATAAATAATTGAAATTTAATTAAAAATTAAATTTTTTGCATAAGATGCGACAAAATGCTAGAGCATTAAGGTTAGTCGAGACAAGAAAAATATAGTATAACAGTTATTTCTGATCTCTGGAAAATAGACACCCATTTTCCAAAGATCAATTGGTTTCTTTCTGAAGGTTCAATCAAAAATGGTAAATGCAAAGGAAAATGGCTAATATGTCGAGAATGTTTTAATTTCTGACAGTTCGGGGTTAATAGAAATCGAAAAAACAACGCATTTTCATTGTTGAGCAATATTTTAAAAATAATGAAGGACAGTCCGCAAAATCATCTTCAGCTCATTTTCATCGTGATGGCTTCGTTAATCGTCAAAATTGTCGCATTTGGGGTTCAGAAAACTGACGATTAATTGTTGAGAAACAAATACATCCACAACACGTGACTGGTTGGTGTGGATTTTGGGCTGGAGACATTATCGGGACATTCTTCTTCGAAAATGCGGCTGGTCAGGAAGTAACAATTAGTGGTGTTCGTTATCGTGACATGATAACCCAGTTTTTAGTGCCTAAATTACAAGATATGGATGTGACCAACTTGTGGTTTCAACAAGACGGTGCCACATGCCATACAGCCAGAGAAAAAATTCCATTACTGCATGAGTCATTTCCTAATCGTGTATATCCGGCCGTTTTTGCTATCAGATTTGGCCGCATGGAGATCTTGGTTTAACGCCATTGAACTTTTTTCTTTGGGTTTTTTTTTAAGTCAAAGGTCTATGCAAACAAGCCCACAACCACCAACGCCTTGAAAGAGAAAATTGGAAATTGTATTAATGAAATTCAGCCACATTTATGCGATAAGGTCATTGAAAATTTCAATAAAAGAGTACATACTTGCCAGCATTCTCAAAAATTTAGCTAAATAAAACACATAGCGATACATTTTTGATGAAAAATTTATTTCATTATAAAGTTTGAACTTTGCCATTAAGTGTGAAAAACAATATCATTTAAATGGCCGACTCGGGAAGATTCGTAGCATGCGGTTCTTTTGAGTTAATTTTTAACCACTTTTTCGCACATTTCGGGAGGTATCTCGGCCATAACTTGAGTAATGTTGGTTTTTAATGCAACTAGAGTTCGGGGATTATTCGCGTAAACACGGTCTTTTGCATAGCCCCACAGAACAAAATCTATCGGTGTCAAATCGCATGATCTTGGTGGCCAATTAACGTCGCCAAAACGTGAAATTATACCGCACCAGCAAACTTCTCACGCAATGAAGCCATAATTGGTCGTGTTGTGTGGCGTGTTGCCCCGTCTTGTTGGAACCACATATCGACCGAGTCATGATCTTCAATCGCGGGCCAAAAAAAATTGGCTATCAATCAACCATATCGCTCCGAATTGACTGTAACCGTCTGCCCATTGGCATCTTCGAAGAAATACGGACCAATGACATTTTTCGATTATAGAGCACACCAAACAGTCACTTTTTTGGATTCAACGGCACCTCTTCGATCACTTGTGGGTTTTCTGAACCCCATATGCGGCAATTTTGTTTGTTTACTTATCCACCGAGTGAGAAATGTGCCTCATCGTTGAAGAAAATGTTATTCGAAAAATCGGTGTTGTACTTGTTGTCTGTTGTTTCAACACCACTTTTGTTGTAAGTTTTAATAATTTTAACGCGTTGTTCGATTGTTTATCGATTCAATATCGTAAATGGCAAATATTCAACTAATATTATGATACTTCAAATGACAGCTAAGTTTTTAAAGGCGTCAAATGTCAGCGCTACCAACTTGAAACCACGAAATGAATGACCCTGTACTAAAAGACTATTTACTCAAATATCAGAAAGAAGAAAATTAAGCGAAATAAATATACATACCTAATTAGAAAAAAACACCAAAGTTTCAAGAAATAATAATTAGTACAAAGCTTAATTTTTGTTTAAATTTTGTGTAAATTTAGACCACGCCTGAAGTTTTTAAGTTTGTGAAATTTACGTTTCTCTAAAAATGTATTGTTCTTTCGAAAAAAAAATGTTCACAATCATTCTACAATATTTTGTAGAATTTTATAAGCTACTTGACATTTTTTCGAAATAAAAAATGATCACTTCAAACATGTGCACGTCCAAAAGATTGAGTAAGAAGGATAAAGATTAACCGTTGTTGAGAAACCTCACACAAATGTTCATATTATTTTCAGAACAATACAAATTTTATTGAATTATGTGAATTATCGATGCATAGTATACTGGCGCAGGGTCATAAGTCCAAAGTCCAAAAGTCCACAATGGACTTTTGAACATAACTTGAGTGAGTTAAAAGTCCACAAATCAATTGTGGACTTATAACCCACCCCCATGAGCCAGAATTCCACAAAAAAGTGGGTCAAAATTCCATAATCTTAGAAAGAAAGTGTGTCATAAGTCCACAAATATTTTCTGGAATTTTTTCAAAATTACCCAACGAACTGTTTATTAAGAAAACTGTTGACATTGGCGCCTGCCTGGCGACTGGACATACCCTAAGCGGAGCAACGGAGTTGGGTGGTACAATGCCCCCAAAAAGGAAGTTAAAATCCTTGGCCGCCCACATATAATAAAAAAAACTTCACCCATAAAAAGTGAAGTTATTTGCCACTATAGAGGTGAAGTAATTTCCCCTGCGTATGTAGTTCCCGCGAATTTAGTTCCCTGTACCGTATTTTTCCTATTGAAACCTTAAAAATGACAAAACTGAACATTTTTGAAATCAATAAAGTGAGTCAAAAGTCCACAATCAATGGGCCAGAAGTCAACAAGAATTTCCTGTGGACTTCTGGCCCACCAAGGTGGGTCGAAAATCCACTGTAGATTTGTGGACTTATAACTCAACTTTAACTTGTGGACTTTGGCTCAAAAATTCATTATGGACTTTTGGCCTGTGATTTAAGACCCTGCGCCTAGTATACTATCAATTGCATACGCCCCACTTTTTTAATTTAAAATGTCTGGAATTAGGAGAAATAATTTTTTTATTAACATAATTTTGTTTAAACAGTTCTCGCTCTTACTTATTTTTTGTAATACAAAAATTAAATACGAACAATTTCGTGCGACCAAGTCGTGCACTTTGTATTTTTTTTTCTGTTTTAATCTTTCGATATCAATTTCCCCCTGTTTGCCACTATTTATGTAGCTTGTTCCCTGTGCTTGTGTTTTTTTTTTTTTTTTTTTTTTCAATGGCCGCACACATTAAGTAATAATAAATCGATAGATGGATTGATTGCCCCTTGTTAAACCTATGACTAAAGGCAAAACCCATACTTGAAACATTTTTATGTGTTAGTACATATTTATATTCCAATGCATATAACAAATTGTGAATGTTTCTCGGCTCTTAGTCACAGAGCTCCGGTTATAAAAGAAACCACGAAAGATGACAGAGACAGTTGAGAGTTTTTTTTTTGTGAAGGGGGTTGGTGGGGGAATGAGTACAACATGTTTAATACCCATAAATAATTTATGTTTGCTGATTTTATGCGATAGTGCGATGACTTGGTTTTCCGATTCATCTTCTTTTCACTTTATATTTTTGTTGTTGTTGTTGTAGTCTTTAGTTTTAGTTGTTATTGTTGTGTTATATTTGTTGTCCTCTCTCGCTTCTTATCGTGTTTTATTTTTTTTATTTTTTTTATTTTTTTCTTGATTGGTTAAAGCTTGTTTTTTTTTTTTTTTTTGCTACTATTTTATTTTTTTTATGTCAATTCTATACCAAGCATTCCATCTATGAATATTTCATTTTTGTCTTTTTCGTTGCAGCTTATACGCTGCAGTAGTGATGGCAGTTAAGTAAAAAAAAGCATAAAAGAAATTAATATATTCTCTTAGTTTTTTTTTTTTTGTTTTGTTTGTTGGTTCATTGTTATCATCTCATCTTTATTTCGTGTCTTCCATAATAATGAGAACAAAAAGTAAAATAAAAAAAAAATATATACCTTGAAAGCAAAACAATGGCATGCAGATATTAATATACCAACTAATTTGAGATGGAACAGAATTGCCAGATGAAAAAATTTGTTTTCTTTTTTTTTTAGGAAGAGATTTTGTTTTAAAAATGAAAGGTATCAATAATATTTTAATCGGAGAACAAAAACATAAATCTTAAAAACTTGCCAAGTTCTTTTATAAAAAAATCTGTATGTAATAACTCAGCCGTGACAAGCAGTGAAATCTGTAGTGAAAGTATGCCAAGTTATGAGAGAAATTTATTATTTAAGAATTACTGACTAAAATTTGAGTGAGTGCGTGAGTGAGTCAAACAGTTACGGTTTTCGCAATTTTTGAAGTCCTATATCTCGGGAATAAGTTATGTTACGGGGTTTTAATTTGGTGAGGCGCCTGTGCTTGGCTATGGTTACAGAATATTCCGAATTTGAAGTTCCTGACTTTATTGGTACTGAACTAAGAGGGGGCCGTTGAAAAGCGCCTGAGTTTGTTCCTGTAAAAGGATGTAGTTACAGAACTTGGCTTGGCACTACCGTGCTCTTTGATGTAGAAAATATAAAAAATAAAAATCAATTATGGAAAGGGTAACCAAAAATCTGGTTCAAAGTAGGATTTTTTTCGAATTTTCAAAAACAAAACCAGCCGTTGCTCGAAATGATTCGGTAAAGACAAGTTACAAATTTTTGAGAGGAGGCCATGACCTGACCTATCACCAGTTTCAGTTTGGACCATTGATTATAATGGGACACCCATGTATATAAAAATATGTTTTTATTTTCTTTTCGAATAGAAAACTTTCACTTGTGAAAATATTTCTTAATATTTGTACTTAAAGCAAAATACCTACAGTGCTACCAAAAACATTCTGGATTTTTTCCAATAGTAATGATTTTCTTAATACCAAGAAGAAAACTAACAACTTTCCATAAGTTTTTTAATAATTTGTAAAGAGTATGACACAAGTTAATAATAACCTTAAAAATTTAATGCTACGATGACAAGAACAGTAAAAAAAATTATTTATAAAGTTACTCGTCGATGCCGAGCTGCGATAAAAAACAGGGGTTACTGGACAAAATATTAAATAAATAATAAAAGTTAATTGCAAAAAAATAAAATCCGGTTAGTTTGTCACATTAAAATTTTAAATTAACTTTAATTTTTTGAATTTTTTTTTGTTTTGATGAATAAAGTTCCATGGTTTTTGTTTCAAATAATAAAATTGTTCAATAAAAATGGGAAAAAATTGCAAACATTTGATTTTTTCATTTCTATATCACAAACCAACAATCAATGCAGTTTACCAAAAAAAAATCCGGAATGTTTTTCACACCACTGTATATGTATGTACATACTATAATGCAGGTTTTTTCCTTCATTTGTTCAGTTTTAATATGTTTAATATATCTGTTCAAATAACATAAATTCAAATATTAAATACAAATTTTTTTTCATAACATTTTTCATGCGATTAAGATCTCTCGATTTTTGTATAAAGGCCCCGCAATTTTTATTCGAAATCATCAGTTACTTTTGATTCTCCTTTAAGTATCAACCGCAAAAACAAATTTTTTAAATTCCTGTAAAAATGTTCAAAATAAGTTTGTTCCTAATTGCTGTTTTGGCTGTCATCTTCGGTCTTTCGAGCGCTCTTCCAGAAGTTTCCGACTCCGATAACAGCGAAGTTGAAGATTCCGGAGAAGATAAGCAGGGTCTGAATGTAGAAATATCAGCTTCAGATTCAGCACCTGACCACCTGCAAGATTACGGTCAAAGAAACAGTAAACAACTCTCGGAAGTAATTAAAACAATCGATAGCTTAAAAAAAGGCATAGTTTATAGTGGTTAAGCAAGGGCGTAAAGATAATACAACCGCTAACTTAGTCGTGAACGTAGGCAACAAAGGCGTGGAATTGATTTTCAATTTATTAAAGTTAATTTTTTTGTTACTTTATTTCAAAATAAAATAAATTTTTTTTTTAATCTAATAGTTTTGTTTTTGAAAAAAAAGTATAATGCTAAACCCAAAGAAATGGTTCCCTTATGGAGATTGGATGTACATTGGATGTTCCAGGCTTGTAAAAGAATACAATCTTTAATGACTTCAATAATATGATTGCATTCATTGATTTCACTTTGAGACTTAAGATTTTGCAATCAACATTCACTTCAATCAAAAAGATTGCAAACATTTTTATTCCCATTCATTGAATGCAATCTTTTGGGAATTCATGCATTATTTTCATTCTTTGCATTGCCATTTTTGGGAATTTTTGGGCTCTCTAACTTTTAGGGAAATAACAACAGAGAGTCGTTTTCATTTAAAGTCTTAAAAGAAGTGTAACTAATTCGGAACTGTGAAAAAAAAATTCGACAAAAACTTATTGTCAAATTGTTGTCAAACAATTAAATCTAAATTAAGATGGACCTGATCACGTGACTTTGGTATCGCAATGCGTAGGGTACATTGCTCTGCAGAAAATTGGTCTAGGTTCAACTCCCTGTGGATGCAAATTTTCAAATTAAATTTAATTTGAAAAGTCTTAGCACCTCTATAAAAGGAGTCTAATGATCGGCCCGGCAAGCTGTAAAATAGCTAACTCAAGCGTATAAAAAAAAAAAAATTGGTGAAAGCTTGTTGTTTCATTCAAATCTTCAAATTCTAATTTTCTTTTCCATTTTGATGATGATTGTTAATTTAATTGATTTGCAAAACTTTGATCAATTGGTTTGGAGAAACGTTTTAATGGAACAATTATTCAAACCTTAAGTCTTAAATTTTGTGTGACATCATCTGTTGCTGAGATATTGGTAACTAAAGTCTATTTTTTTCTTTAAAACTCTGAACCAACAAAACAAAAATTAGTAGAACAATGAAAAAGTTAAAGCTGTATAAACAAGTTCTAGGAAAATGACGCTCTTAAAAAAGATTAAAAATTTTGTCTCGTGTTGATTCTCATTGTTGGGCAATAACGTTATTTAAAAAAATATCTTCTAAAAGACTTCAACACAAAAAAAAAAAATAAAACTTAAGAATGATTTGTTTTCCATCTCAATACGACCACTATCAAAACGGCGCACTTTAGCGCTAATTGGGTCAATGAGCTAGATTGCTCGTGACCGCCATTTCTACCATTTCTACCAATACGACCACTTTTCGTAGAGATACAACTCTTCCAAAAACACTAAAACATTTTTGTTCTTTATTTGCAAATAAAGCAAACAAATTGATTTTTTTTGTGGCATCGCATGCGGAATTATTCCTCAATTTTAGCATTTATAAATAATTTTTTTTAAAACGCTCTAATAATTTTAATACATCACCATCTGTTGGCGATCCCATAAACGATTTTCAATTCCGTAGAGTTTCTCATTCTTTAGAATCAATATTTTCTCATTACCTACCATACAAAATAAAAAATTTATATATCTCCAATATCCACTCCTGAAAGTATGCAATTCCGTGTTTTCACAATTTTTCAACTTTTCGGGTCGAAATTTTCAAATTTTGGCTTCGTTGTGTCTTTATCTGGTTTAATATCCAACAAAAAAATTCTCGTCCAAATCAATTCGCCCAGTTAATTTGTATCTATTAAGATTACATTCCTAGTATACCTGGCAACATCTTTCACCTGCTCCAATAACAAAAACATAAAAAAAAACAAACAAAACCAACGTCATTCAGAAGCAGTGCAGCACTACACAAATAAATAAACGAGTGTCATGTTCCCTGTTTTAATTTTGCTCCTTCTTGTTCTATTTTTTTTTATATCTTTTGCTTATCCATGCCATTGCTCCAGTCTCTTGCTTTACCTTCTTACTTTTCTGTTTCATTTTATTTATTTTTTTTATGTCAAAAAACCACATCCGTGCATGCATTTTTGTTTTTATTTATTCATTTTTTTTTTTTTTTAATTTTTCATCTTTTTAAAAATAAAGAAGAAAAAAATATTTTGTCTCGTCTTCATTTTGCTTCTTATTCCCAACTGTGCCACTCTAATAGGAGCCAACCCCCCTTTTTGCAAACATCACTTTTCCCTTCTCTCCCAACGCAACGAAACCTGCACTCCATTTCCTTTTATTGGTTATGTTGTATAGAGACATATACATACATATATATTTGCCTTTAGATTTATTTTCTTCTTCGTCTAGTTGTTCGCATGGTTTTCATTTTGTTTTGTTGCATTCCTTTCATTCACATTCTGTTAACAATAACAAGATATTTTTTTTTCTTTTTTTTTTATGTTTTTATGTTGTTGTTGTGTTTTGTTGTGTTGGGTTTGTCCTTTGGTAGATTAAAAAAAAAAAACTAATTTATGATGTTTTGAAGCTAAGTTAGTATCCAAAGTTGCCGTGGTGTGGAGGTTTTTAAGTAGTTAAGCCAATTTCTTGGCAAAGAGATTATCGTCTTGACTACGAGAATTTAAGGTGTATAATTAGAAATTGTTTGATTATGATAAACAAAAATCTTATAGCACACACTTTATCAACAGATTACTCAAAGGAAAACAAACATTCGGATTAAAACGCCCTATGTTTTTCTAGACAAAAATTTATATACCTAAATCATTTTATAGGATATTAATTCCTTGCAGAGATTAAAGAATTAATTATTTTCAAGTGGAAATAAATAAATGCCTTAACATAATTTGAATAAATAACAAATAAAAAAAAACATACAAATCGTGGAAAACCTTTAATTTTTGTCTTCAATTTGAAAATATGAATAAATACACAGAAAATGTACAGCTATAACAATAATACAAACAATTATCTATACATAAACAATTATCAAAAAATATTTTTTCTTAAAAAATTACAAAATGTTGTTTCTTATATCACGACACTTATTATTAATTATTTAGAGAAGTTTACTTAATTTGGAATTTAGATCATTATTTGTTTTTGTTAAATTGAATAATCAGTAGTTCCGTTCTCGTTCTGTTAATTTGTTTGAATTTGTTAAAATTTCAATCTAAAGCCGTTGACGTGCCCAAAATATTCGTAGTTTTTTCCACAAAAGAGAGTTCTGCAAGAGAGAAATAAATTTCTCATGTCTGTCATTTTTGGTGCATTATATTTCTGTGGATAGAAATTTACAGTTCCACAGAATGCAGTACCTATATAAAGATTAAAAGAATGAAAGGCGAAAATTTCGTATTGCGTGTCATTCAAATTAATTAAAACGGAATATTGTGAATTTATAGTTTTAAAGAATTTCACAATCTTTGAAATTTAACTCTGTGAAAAAAGTAAAAGATCATTTCTAATGTTTTATTAACATTGAAAATGTTTATAGGGTCGTTTTAAGAAAAATATGGTGTTACCAAAATGATTAAATGAACAAATGAATATATAACAATGAACGAAATGAACTCTAGCGTATAGGGGTCTCAGGATCGAATTTTTGGTTGGTGTTACCAAAGAAAATGCCAAAATGAACCTAAAGACACAATCGATGAATCGTACCTACACGTTGATCGTCGCCAACCGACGAGCTTCAGTGGAGGATAGTTGAATTTGTATGAAATCTTAAAATCACTCGATTTGAGCGCACTTAGAAGCCTTTTACTCAGGTTATAATTATCGGATGCTTAATATTAAGATAGATAATTAAAGATAAAATGACAGGCTACAAATCTGCATCAAAATGTTTGCAAAAGCTTACAAAATTTCATACTAAAAACGTGAAAGATTGGCTTTTGAGAACTAATTTCATCACGGCAAATGACGTGAGGAACAAGAAAACAAAAAGAAAAAGAAAAAAACGTACCCACAAAGAATATACATTGCTGTAAGGGTGTAGGCAAGACGTTGGTTGGAGTGGAATGTGTGCAATAAAAAACCACCACTGCACTGTGGCTGGTGGCAGACACAATTTGGCTTCGCATCGGGAACAAAAATGATATACATACATAGCTGCATTATTAAGTAGGTTAGGTATGTCTGTAAAATGTTATGTGGATTAAATTGTTGTAGGTATTTTGCAAATATTATTCGTAATGGTACGATTAGGTTGGTTTGGTTGGCTTATAACTTCTGTTCTAACAATCGGATATTTAAAATAAAGGTCTTAAAATGAAGGTAAAATATCAAACTAATTTATTCAGTTAAAAAATAATTGAAATAACATAAAAGTGTAGGTGAAAAACGTTTAGGTTTAATTCATCAAAATAAATAATTGCAAAAATTGAAAAATTGAATAACAAAATTGGCTTCGCCAACAAAATTCATATACCTACCTACGTATCTATATAGGTACATACATTATGTAAGTAGGTAGGTAGGTAGGTAGAAATGGCGATCACGAGCAACCTAGCTCGTTGACCCAATTAGCGCTGGAGTGCGCCGTTTTGTTACCATAACTCGTTGGACCTGTGGATGTAAATGGTTTGGAATGTCTCAGAATGGCTCAGAGACGTAAGAGGTTTGACCCCTTAGTATGACATTATGTATGTACATTTATATAAAAGGATTGATTTAGTTGTTCTGCGGTTGCTTTTTTACTTCTGTTCTAATAATCGGATCTTAAAGATTAAGGTTTTGAAATAAGTTAAATAATAGGCTTCAAAATTTTGTGTGACCAAACTTGACTTCATTCTTAATCAATTCGATTGTTGAACCTAGAATATGTACAGAGACCTATACTTGAACCTCTTTGATTATAACTTATAACTTTAGTTCTATAAGGGCCAGATGTTGAAGGTAAAGGTATTTAAATTAAGGTTAACTAGGCTAGAGGTAGGATTAACCTAGCGAAGCAACTTAAATATAATACCTAATCGAAAAGGGTTGATTTGGTATCTTCTGTTCTAATTATCGGATCTTTGAGGTTAATGTCTTAGAATTAAGGTAAAATCTCAGGCTACAAATTTATGTGACAAAACAACATCTAAACCAATGCGGTTTTTGAACTTGACCAACGTATAAACCAATGCGACTTTTGAACTTGACCTACGTCTAAGCCAATGTGATTTTTTAACTTGAACTATACGTCTAAACCAATTCGATTTTTGAGCTTGACCAACGTCTAAGCCAATGCGATTTTGGAACTTGACCTACGTCTAAGCCAATGAGATTTTTGAACTTGACCTACGTCCAAACCAATGTTATTTTTGAGCCTGAAATATGCAAAGGTACCTACTTGCGTTTCTCTTTAATAAACTTACAACATTAGTTCTAAGTTGTTGAAGGTTAAGGTATTTAAGTTAACGTTCATCAGTCTAGAGGTAGGATTAACTTACCTAAGCAACTTAAATATAATTTAAGGTCTTAGAATTCAAGTAAAATCTCAGGCTATACATTTATGTTACAAAACTTTACCTACGTCTAAGCCAATGCGATTATTGAACTTAGAATATTCATAGGTACTGCAATATAATTGAATTTCTTTAATAAACTTATATAGATTTAGATCTAATGTTCAGATGTTCAAGGTTAAAGGTAGAACTATAATAGTCGGATGCCGACCTAAGTGGTCGTACGAAACGAAACGAATACAAAGAATTCATATGACGTGCCCATAATTGAGTTTTGCTTGTTTGGACCAATTTTGTACTTTTGCTTCCGGAAGTGAAGAGCGCTCACCGACCGCTCCATGCGTAAGTGAACTGAAAGAATTTTCTTCCAACATCTTCCGACTATTACAGCTCTACCTTAAGGTCCTCAAATGAAAAAAAGACGATTCAATTTGGCTGTCAACTCAGCTGTCAACTTAATTGGTGCTTTGCTTTTCATATACTCAGATAAAAGAATACTGCTTAACTGTCAAAACCATTAATGTTGTCTTAAGAAATTACACGACTCGAGTTTATTAAATTTATTAAAAGATGAGTTCAAAATGCAAAATATTATAGAATACCTAAAAACAATTAGGTACATAAATCAGGTTTGCATTGAGTTTGAGCTACACATCAAATTATTTATAAATTTGGTCTCGCGTTAAAAAGGGTTCACTTTGATAGTAAATCAAATAACTTGCCTATATACACATAAATAGTTCAATAAGTTGAGAGTCTTGTAAATCAATTTGAGCAAATTTGAGCAAATATTTGAATTTCTTGAACATCAACGCCGTGATTAAATAAACTGAACTGAACAACATTAATTTAACCGCCAACTGGGATTCGACATTAAAAATATCTACATATTGTAATTTCAGACTGAAGAATGGTTTCTTAGACATCTTCAGAAGTTTTGGTGCAACTATAGGATACAAATTAGAAATCACCAAGATTATTCATGTTTTTATTTTATCGAGCTAACACAAGTCATTTTCAATGTCCCCATAGTTACTCTATGAGTGAAATCTGTAAATTTTTTGATTTTAGTAGCGAAACATTTGAAAAAATTATATATATTGATTTGTAAATTTATACATAAAATGGGTCACTCGGGCGTATGTGGAATAAAATTGAATTTAATTTTTTTTTTTTTTGGGGGATATTTTATGAGGAATAGTATTTTTATAATACAAATGAGTGGGGAGAAAATCTGTGTTACTGGGGATTATTATCTTCTCCGAATCAACCAACCATTCCTTAAACTTAGGCAAACAATGGAAAACATCTTGAATTTAACATCCCTTCCCATCATTCCATTTTTTTTTTTTAGATTTTAAGACCGCCTATGATAGCACAACCGATGTAAAAATGTGTAGGAAGTCGTAACCCAAATCAATGGACACTGCTATATGTATACCGGACCAATATACAATTTAAGAGAATCCAACAAAGATTTTTTTTAAATAAAAAGTGTTTTTGATGTGTAAACCATCTATACTGGCGGTAGGGTGAAGAATAGCGTAACGTATCTTGTGATTGTGATTGTGATTCTGAGCCTCACGTTATCTTACGTATGTTTACACATCTTAACTGTGAGTCCTGGCACGCACACTTTTTTTTATGAGTTATTAAACTTTTTTTTTTTAAATACTAACGACAGTAATTTATGGTTTGATTCAAAAATCTTTTTTGTAGCTGTAGCTTCTGATGTGTACAAAGTGTGTATTCACGAGTGTTTTCGCAGCGTTCGCTGGAGATTATACATATACAAAATTTAAATAAAAAAAAAAAGATTTCAATCAATTTTATTTGATTATTTTGATGAAAAATTTTTATAGATAACTTGGCTATTAATTTCATGGACTTTTTGATATTTATTTCATTCTGAAAATTGGAAATCAGTTCGTGATAAAATAAGTTATCATATTTGAAAATTACATAAATAGTATTTTGGAGATTTATTTATATTGCTCTACTTTTGAATGGTTTGTAACTTGTAGTGATCCTAAAAAGTGTCACAGAGCTAAAAAAAAAATGTCGTTAGTCCGAAAATATTTTTCAAAATAGGCGTTAGGTATTTTCGTCCAAAACCATAACGCCCAAATCGAAAAATGTCATAAAATAATTATAAGGTCCAAAAAGTTAACAAAAATTTGCCAAAACAACCCTTAACGAATATCATAACGCCTAAATTAATAATTACTAAATGTGGCGTTGTGATACTTTATTTTATTTTTTGGGCACTATGCAACATTGATTTTGGATTTTGTGGCATTTTTTGGAAAAGTTTTTGAGCTTATGTGACCATTTATCGACCCTATGACATTTTTAGACCAAACGTTGATTTTAAATTGGAAGTTTATAACACCCAAACAAAATGTCATATAGTCAGAGCTCTCGGTAATATTGCCTAAATCGTACAACAACAAAATGTTAATAAAGTTGTTTTGGGCACTATGAAATGTTTAATTTGGGATTTATGGTTTTGGTCAGAAAGACCTAACCTTCAAAATATTTCCCAAAACAAAACAGTTCTTGTTTTGGAATTTGGGCTTTGATATTTATTTGGGATATTTCTTATTTTAATTCCCAACGTCATAAACACCCAAATGAACAAATTTTTCTAATCGCCTAAAAACTGACATGTGGGATCTTTTTTAGACTTCGGCGTATTTAAAAATACACGAAATTATCCGAAGCGTTTGGTCTTTAGTCTTATTGCGAGTTTCACGCCACTCACATTTCACCCGGAAAATTTGACATATCACTTTTCGCCAATTGTGAGTTTCACACGAAATTTCATGTTCCAAAAATTCACCTTATTGTGAACATTCATTTATGCCGAAATTTAATGCAGTTGAAGCCTTAATTTTTACTTATTTTTAGCAGGGAAACGAAATTTCGTTAAGGCGAAAAAAAATTTTAAGGTGAAATATGTTTCGGGTGCAGATTATACCTATGTTTGGTCGTTTTCACCTTAGGCAGAACCCTTGAACTTTGATCTTACCAGAAGTCTCCAAAAATAAATTCAATAAATCTCCAATTTTTGAGTTTCTTTTTCAATTCATTCAAAAATGTAGATTTATTAAAAAAAAAATGGGAATAGAATAAGTCCTTTTTTTAACATCAAAGAATTTATCACCACGTAAATTGAAAAAATCAAAAAAAAAAATCAAAATTAAATAAATTATTAATCATTCATTAAAATCTGCAAATTTCTTAAAATATCCCAATGGCAACTCTAAATAAAACCCATCATTCAATGTTGTATATCTACATATAATATGTATCTTACTGCCTCGCATTATAACAAAACTTCATCTCGACACATAAACACACAACATCGTCGTCACTAGTTGTCGGTCGGTCGTCATCCATCGTCTGGTACTAACGTAGAAAATTTCAAAGACTTCTTACTTATTTTCTTCACAAAATAAGAGAGAAAGAGAGAGAATGGTATAGAACACTCGTACATATACTTAATATTATTTTTTTTTCCTCTCAAAGTCATTACATTAAATAACTAGCGCCGCGCACTTCAACTAGTACAAAACTTTCGTGTTTTATTTGATTTTTTTTTTTTTGTAAATACAATAAATTAAAAAAGAGAAAAAAAATATACATATTTTTGGGGTGAATAGCTCACCCTAGTTATAAAGCTGTTATTTAGCAGAACATCTACCTACATCCCGAAACGAAACGAAGACGTCGCCGCTGTCGTTGTTGTTGCTGTTGCCGTTGCCGCACCGCATCGTAACGTAACGACACAAAAAAGCCGATGACTACGACAACGAAGAATATAAATACGAAGCACCAAATAAGCTTTATCTCTTCCACAAAATACACACATATATAAAGATAGATAGATAGATATTTTTTTTTATAGATACTTTTGTATCTCATAGGTTATTATTCTATTTGTTGTCATAGCAAGCTCGCTACCGTCCGTTGTCGTCGTTGTCTTCATCGTCTTCATCGTTGTTGCCGTCGTCATCGTATACTCGTGTCGTCGATTGGAAAAACTCATGTTTTAGGATGGTGTGTGCGCCACAACAACCAAGTGTGGGACACAAAGCAGCACCAGAAGAAGGCGGACGCAGTGAGGCAGAGGCGGCACGGCAGTGGTGACTTTATCGCTTCTAGTGTATTCAGTCGCTCTTGAGAGCAGTGAGTTACGAACTGCTGTAGGCTGTGAACGCGCCTCGCGATCCGACTCTCTATTCATATTTATGTGCGCAAACTTTATTTCTTGGTACAATTTTTTTTGTTTCTCCTTCACATAATTATATGAAAAAAAAAACAACAGCAAAAAAAAAAACAAACGATATATTAAATCGTCTTCGGAAATAGGTTCTCCCGCTTGTGTGTCAATTAAAAAAAAAAAATACAAAATCACAATATCTTTGAGATACACCAGTGATAACACGGAGGGTTAAAAGATACAGATATCTATCTTGATCAAATAAAAACGAATTTATCGCTTTTAAGTGCAAAATTTATTACAAAAAAAAAATAATAAAGAAAAAATTAATTTATGTGCAAACAATTTTAAATTTATTTTAACAAGTGTGTTTTATAGCACATCCCAAGTGTTGTTGTTATACATATACATACATATGTACATGTGGGTGTTTTATTGAGTTTTTAAATCTCTCTTTTGATCTGCCCTAAACAAATTACAATCAACTCATTCATCAGTCGGTCTCGGTATAGGTACGAGATGTTGATTTAAAAAAAAAAATTATTATTATTTAAATTTTATTCATCATCTTTATGTCAGCGTCAACGGTATTTCGTTTATTTTAAAGTATAATTTTCAAAAGGATAAAAATGTAAAACAAAACAACAAAAAAATAAGCATAAATCATTTGAATAATTAATTTGCTTAATGAGTTCGTGTTCTCGTTCCATGTCGAGTGATTTATTATTAATTTTCTCCTACCTACTATTCCCTTCTCCTCATCTTCTTCCCCGTGCGTCGTCGTCGTTTCGGCATCATTCGAGTGGGGAGATTTTTGTGTGTTAAATTGTTCGTGTTAGTGATTTGAAAAAAAAAAATAAAATAATAATAATAAAAAAAAATAAGAAGAATGTTAATACTTCAATTAAAATTAAAATTTTTTTTTCTGTGTGTTGTTGTATATAAATAGCCATTAATTTTTATACAAGGTGTTCATGTAGATAATTGCAAAGTGGGAAAATAAAAATAGAAATTAAAAAAAAAAATAACTTCGATATAAATATTAAAATAATTAAATTTACAATTTTTTTTTTAAATAATAGTTTTTAATTGGTTCGGTGAATAAAATATTAAAAAAAAAATAACAAAATTATTGTATGTGTGTGTATGAAAATTTGCCAAATAATATAATTGAAGGTACCTATATTGATACCTATTATAGAGCATCAGAAGTTTTTTTTTGTAAAAATGGCCGGAATTGATGGATTAATAACACCGGCAACACAAACACAAACAACTCAATCTCCAGCTGCCAATAGACCAGCTACAAATAATAAGGATTTACATAATGTTTGGAAGGATTACACAAAACTCAAAACTTATTTGATTTTAAAGGATAAACAAAATGAAATGGTAATTAGTTTAGTACATATGTATGTATATGTACAGTTAGTTGTTGGTATAGTTAAGTTGCATACTTAGTATTGATTTTCTTGCAGTGTTGATGTTTGTTTTGGGTTCTTGATGGTAGGTTGTGAATTGTGATGTTGGAATGTTTTATGATGATTGCAAATATAAATATTGCACTCTGATTACCTTGACCTCTATTCTCTTTCTCTCTCTCTCTCTCTCTCTCTCTCTCTCTCTCTCTCTCTCTCTCTCACTCTCTCTTGTATATGAAAATCGCTACATATACAAGCAATTGATAATAAGGTGGACGAGGCTTTGATGGAAAGTTTTGCATTTTAATATTTGCATATGTGAAAGATAATTTACAAAGATACTTAAGTCAAGTACTTGGTCCGAATGAAACTATGATACATTAACCTTTATTAGGGTAGGTCGAATGAAGTCGCCTTTATTCTTTGTGAAATCATAAAAAGTGAGAATTGTTTGTAGACTTAATACGATTATTTCAAAATACTAGTATCGCCCTGTGTCGAAATTCGACATTTTTCTTTTTTAATTTAATTTTTTTCAATATGCACAGTGCTCGACAGTGCAAAAACAAAAATGACGCACAGTGTGTAAATGCGAGTCTCAATTATATTCTGCACATCTCCGCAATTGTGTCTTTCCAACCATATAAAATTTATCGAAATCGGTCAAATACTTTTTGAGAAAATGGTACCACAAAATTTATTTAAGGCTATTTATATATAGATGAATTCATGATTTTATAACATTTTGAGGTTCCTCATCCCAATTTAGTTTTTCCTTCACAAATTTGTATACAAAAATAATTAAAAATTAAAAAAAAAAAAAACTTTAAAAGTCCCTGACCTTTAAAACTTGGAAGAAATTCTTGAAGTATATTTTTTGTATAGGAAATTAGATGCTCTACAAAAAAAGATCTGGATTGTTTAGTTGATATAGAATTAACTGCATATTAACAATAAAATCAGTGTTAAAGTAAATTATGCTGATTTCGCTTTTCCACCTGGAAAAATATCTATTTTTTAAAAACACAATATTGGTATAAACCTGGGGTGGAATCGTGTAAGGCGATTTGCGATAAGTGAGAGTCACATTAAACCATTTTAGTCTGTATAAGATGATATCATATTTGATAGCTTAAGAGCTATCACATCAAAAATGTGATTGTCATTTTGCAATAAATTTGACATATCTGTCGCAGTACGAATAGAGTTACCACTAGCCAACAAACTTTTTCTAATTTCTTTTATTCAAATATTCAAACAAAAATAAACATTCTTGTGACCAAAAAAGTTAACTACATTCCGAAAGATGAAAAAAAAGGAGGAATTACATCGCAAAGACGTCAATTTCGTTCTATATTTTTGAAAGCTCATTACAAACATTTGAAACATTCATTATGGCAACCATTTTAATTAACAAATTATTCCTCTTTTTATAACTATCAAATGATATTTGGTATATTAACACTCAATTTATTAAAAAACTGACTGATTGATAATTATTGACAATCGTAAAAAGCCTTTTGCCATATTATTAAAGTACAAATCTTTGCCAACAAAATTATTTTAAAATGTTTTCTAATTCTTTCATTCTCTCCAGTTGGAAATATCTTCTTCAAATAATTGTGATTTTTCGCCTATTAGTTCAGTCATTAAACACAATTTGAATCCGAAAAATCGTCGGAAAGCTGGATTTTGGTATATAAAGCATCCTTATAGTGTTCTTATAAGGAACTGTAAAAATTCCGCTTCGCTCTATAAGCGCCGCTAACAAATTTTGAGATTAATTGTAAATAACATTAAAATAAGGCCATTTTAATACTTTTAAACAATTAAAGTGGCGGAGGGGGCGTCATTGTTTGTTTGTTTATTTCATTTCATCTACGAATCACCAAAAATTTAGAACTATATAGGTACCCTAGGATAAAACTACTCTATTGATCGAACTAATTCTATTGACTAATTTTATATCAGAATCCATTATTTCATTTGTTCAAAAATGATGGTTAGAATTTTTCTTGAAACAAAGTAGTTTTTTGTAATTTTCTTAAAAACTAAAAGACAATTACAACCAGTGGCGGATCCAAGATTTGGTCATGGGGGGGGTCCAACTACAAATAGAAAACTTAAAAACAATTAAAACTAGCTTTGGCTTTGTGCTAATGCGTGAAGTTAGCACCGCCATTATCGAGTTTCAAAAAAAAAATTGTGCTGTATTGTGTTCAGCTTGGGGATCGAAAATGTCGAAATTAATTTGTTGCTCAATTCACGTTAAAAATTTGTTCGCCGGAGAAGTTGCAATTATGGAATTTTTTTATTTTTCGCTGCATTGCATGACAGCACAAGTTGAGCACAATTCAGCACAACTTTTTTTTTTAAATCGACAATGGCGGTTCTAACTTCACACAACATTTGAGTTCGGTCGTAAAACTTGCAAATATGTTCTTCGGTTCTTAGTATCATTTTTTGAGCACCAAACAGTACAACTTTAAGTTTTTAGAAAAACTTAATTTTGGAAAATCAAAATTTGCAAATTTTGCAAAATTTTCAAAATTATTTACCGAACATTGCAGCACAAGTTGAGCACAATACATCAAACTTTTTTTTCAAAATCAAAAATGGCGGTGCTAACTTTACGTACATATATACATCCATTATTTTGTCCTTATAATATTGAATAGTATTTTAATATGTTGCTTTGGAGAGGTATTATTAGCCCTTGAACTAAGTTTCCTTTATAAAACTGTTAAATGTAAGTACTTAGTAAATATATACTCCTTTTTCCACCAAGATGCATGGTAAGTTTTTGAGGTAACCTGTAAAAATTCCAAATAGACATTTCTCCTTTTGACACATTTTTGTAGAGAATTTAAATGTCTATACAGATTTTTGGTGAAGGTGCTTTTTACCGTGAAATTGAAAATAAAAAGTAAATTTTTTTTCGATACACAGATATTAATAAAAATTTAATACACAAAAAGTTAGACCGCAATATTTTTCCGCCAAAATGCAAGTAAGATTAGGCCAAAATTTAGTTTAATTTTTGCAAATCAAATTATCAATTCTGAACACAGACTAAAAAAAAGTGCGATCGAAATTATCAATTTGGTGCATGTTTATTTATTGTTGTAGCTATGATTGTTCATTCTTCGAAATTTGTAATTGCACGTGTAATTGCACAATCGGAACATCCGACATAATATAAAAAGTATTTGAAAAAAAAAAGCTTTTGAGATAACCGTTTTTTAATTCTGCCTTAACCCTAGACCCGTGTATCTGGCACTCAGTGCATTTCAATTCAAATTTAAACATGTTTCTTACATTATGACTATGCTAACTATGAATTTACAAAGGCAAATCATAATGTTTAGCGTCATAATAATGCACTTTGGAATGGTTTGACTTGATATTGGAGCCATATAATATTGATTTTTATGTTGTTTTAAGCTTATTTCATATTTTTCAGGTTTAACTTGGTTCGAAGCTTTTTTTCAAATAAATAATTTCAAAAATAGAGTTTTATATCAAAAATGTACGTTGAATTTAAATTTTCCATACAAATCGTATGAAAAATCTTAATTGGCACTCAGTCACCAAGTACGCGAATTCCAGAAATTTTTTAGTACACGGGTCTAGGGTTAAGCTTAGTACCTACTCACCTCCCATCAAATCTTAATTGGCACTCAGTCACCAAGTACGCGAATTCCAGAAATTTTTTAGTACACGGGTCTAGGGTTAAGCTTAATACTCACCTCCCATCAAATGTAAAATAAAAATACATAGGTACACGAAAAAAATTAATTAAGAACATAATTAATTCTTCACCTGGATTTTTGATCCTCAGTTCATATTTCACTTTCATATTATGGTACTCACTTCTAGTTGTGAATTTAGGCGTCACTTCTATATGAAAATTTCATTTTAACTCTAAAGCCTAGTACTCAGTATGAGTAAAAATGAAATTTTCATATAAAAGTGAAGCACAGTTCACTGGTATAAAATTCACTAAAAAGTGAAGTTTCAAGTGAATCTGTTTTCAACCATTTTAATTTTTTAACAGGTTAAATTAATTCTGCTATACTTACGCTAAAATCTTTTTTTAAATTAATTTTCAAGAATACTCACACAATTACTGCATCTAGAGAGTTTTTTTTCTTACAATTGATCCTTATTGCGAGTGTCGTTTGACGTTCAATGCGATAAAGTCGATCAAATTTAAATATTTGGGGCGGGCCTAATCTGGATAGCGTTATGCTGTTGAAATCACTTTTGAAAATGTTCATACATAGCTGAGGAAATCTTAAACAACAACAATTCAAGATATACTAAATGTTTGATGACCGACATTTGAGAAAATTTCTTTACCGTTTATCAAATGACACTTGCAACAAGGGGCATTGATTTTAAGTCGGACAAGTGCCTATTTGAAATTATTCTTGTTGAGAAGTTAATTTTTACTTTGTAATGTGTTTTATTTTTATTATTTATTTGAAAATAACTACAGTGAATGTTTTAATACAATTTTGTTCACTTTTTAAAATAAATTAAAAATACAAACAAACTTAACAAATACCTACATAATAAACAATATAGGTATGTACTATGTACATACATTCATAATTCTAAATTCTTATTTACTGTAAATATTGATAAAAGAAAAATATTCGTACAACACACAAATATCTACAATTTTTTTTATCTCACGAACTTTTATTTTTTTAATTAGATCTCAACATGATATCTATTAAAGATTATATAAAAGTTAAATTACTGTACTTGAAATTTTCTCAATTAAACAATATTTCATTAAGTACCCACATATAACAATAGATAACTACTTTTTTTCCATCCTGATTAAATCAATTACCTTAACATCTAATCATCGCAAAATATGTTTATTCACTTATCAATTAAAACATTCCTCGCTAACAGGGTAATATAGCTCACTTCACTTGTAAAAAAAAAAAATAATAATATAAATTACTTTCATTATAACACTTTGATTTATCTACAACAATTAAAATATCAATAAAGTATACATATGTATATTGTATAACCTTCGCAATAAATACAATGGAACGTAAAACACAAACAAAATAAACAAATCGTTTCGTAGGAAACAAGACATTATAATGAATATGAATAATGTACGTTCTCATAAAAAAATATTCTAGGGAAACAAAAGTATGCGTTCACAAAAAAAAAAGCCGGCGAAACCAATTGAGCTATTATTAATGAAAAGAAAAGCAACAAGGAACATTGGCAAAAAAAAAAAGCAAATTCGATCCGGATAGTATAATTTTGATTTTAAGTCTATGGTTACATCTATTATGCATCTACATAATATTTTTTCCCCGTGTAATAAAAATAGAACTACGGACAAATTATACAGTGCTGTAAGGAAATATTTTGTAATCTTGGGTTTTTTTTTAAGTTTTTGTCCAAGATAATCTTGAACTATATTTAATTGATTTAAAAAAAAAACTCATTTTATAATGCATTATATTTCCACGAGATTGCTATAGGCTGTTAATAATTCTTTCTCCGGAAATTTGAATCTTAAGGTCCAGTGTTTTAGTGCGAGATTAAATTTAAACCCGATTTAACTCACCAAATTTGTTGAGTAAATTCAGAATTAGCTTAGCAATTGCTTTTGATTATTTATTCTTCGAGATTCTTAAGCTGATTCGTATGAATCCTCTTCTGAAAAACTGCTTATTGAATTAACTTCAAAAAAAATCTATGTAAGTATTTATCTTTGGTTGAACTCTCCACTGAAAATCTGGGCCTAAATGGTTTTTAAACTTGAAGAAGTGACTTGAAGATGTGAGACTTTTTCACTGTCCCTTATCGACCTTTTAAACATATGTCTATTCTTTCATGTTCCATGAGCAAGGAAAGCTTGAATAATTTATCAGCTACTGATGAATATTTCTAAAAACAAAACGCTTTTTAACGACCAGCAGTTAAGCTTCCGCAGAAATAGGGGCTAACAAGAGATTTGATGATATTTCAATCAATCAATATTTCAATTCAATCTGAAACCAATGTTTTTTTTACATCCATTTGGAAATACATAGTAAGATTATTGCCCTTGATGTCTACCTATGTATTTTTTTCAAAAGTATATCAAGCTTTCTTGCCAAAAATGCGTTCATTTAACATTGATAAATCTCATCTTCTTCGTCTGAATAAAGATTTATGTATACCTATTAAATTACTCAATTCAAATTTTCTTCTTCGGTGGTTTTAAATCAAAAATTCACAACTCTAAAATGTATAAATGCTGGTGTACCACAGGGTTCTATTTTGTCTCCGATTTTATTTCTCGTATTTTTTCTAAGATCTCCAATTTGAAACTTCTATTTACTTAAATAAATTTATATAGAACTACTATTTTGGTATTTATACCTGTTTTTTGATTCACATTGTTGTTGTGAATGTGAAATAACATTTGGAGCATTATGATGATTCCATCTACAATCTACGTATATTTTGATTTTAACAGTATTGTCCAAAGGGAAATAAGAAATGTGTTGAATTAAATGGTTTAAAAACCCAATGATTTCTTTCAGTCTTAAAAGCGAAACCTTGATCCTTAACCAGTTTCCATGAAAAGCGAATTCATTGCTAAAACTGGGGATTTATACGCCCAGACAAAAATGTTCAAAAAAGGTAAATCTGCTCAATCTAATCCAATTGAGGATTAAATGCAACTGTATTTATTTTGGCATAAGAAATGTTCTTAAAAACTTGATAGTAAAATCGTATGCACATTGCACATAAAAAGTTATTCGAAGTCAAATTTAAAAAAATTGAGATTTTTCACTTAAAACCTTTTAACAGTAAACAATAAACAATTGGTATCGAAAATTATTTCATACAAAAAATCATGCAATTATATATAAAACAAAATATTTCAGCACTTTTCTTCCTCCGACAGATCGTTTAGAAGAAATCGGTATTTAAAGAAAAGTAAAATGTCGAAAATGTCAGTCTCTTGAATTTTTTCCGTCGTTTCATGTCCCTCATTATTTTACTGTTACTTTTGCAAATAGTGCCCCAGTTAAATATAGACAGTTTGTAGTTCCATTCTAAATTGATTCTGCCGTAATATTCGCATTTTTGAGAAAGCCATCAGTTTAATCCCAAGTTAGTCTTCGAACTTTTTTTTTCAGTTCAGAGGTTACTTCTTAAGCTGCACAACACGAATGTGGTAAACCTAATTCAGCTATATAGTTTTAAACTAACACAACTACAGTCTTGAATTCCGACAGGATTTTCTTTTATGTTCTTCTATAATTTCCCAACTTTATTCATTTTAGACTATGGCCGAGGTCTGGGGTCAAAACCAACCTTTCCTTCCCAATTTTTTTTTTAGGGTTACTGCCTTTTGCGAGGAAGTGAAAAATCTTTCAAGAGTATGTAACTCTGGTCATAATGAAGCGCATCTCGTCTAATCCGTTTGGATTCGTCAGAAAATTGTAGGTCTCCTCTATTCTTGCAGACAAGTAACACGCACTCAGAAATGATTGAGAATTCTAGCTCCTGGTTCTGCAAGAGCTTTCGCGCTACTAATTTATATACATATACATTTTTTAAACTATTTTCGTAATAGCAGTTCTTTTGAAACTCAAGTGTTGTGCTAATGAAAAAAGAATGGAGCTATCGAATCGAGTTTTCCTCGAAAAAATATAAAACATTGACCGATGTTTCCATAGACCGGTTGTACGTAAATTTTTCCAGGTTACGATAAATTGTGTCTGTGTGGCATATCTATCTTTTAAGAAACTCTAAACAGTTTGGCTTTAGATACAACATAATGCAGATAAGTTTCTCATTTGCTGTCCCTAGAATTTTATATTTACACAAAACATACGAGAAAATGGAGTCGAAGGCAAAACATCGATGTTGTGTTTTATACTTCTGATCCCTTGTAACAAGTAACAAAAGATCAAAAAATCATCATACCCGTAAATGTTTTGTTTAAATCCAACTGCTGATTGAAATTATTATATTTTATTACTCATAATATATATTTAAAGAATTTCCACCGAAAACCCAAGGAAAGATTTGTCAAATGTTTTCTGCACATAACTGTTTTTTTTTTTTTTTTCTCTTAACCCTAAGTTACTGAGAATATGAATACAAATTATATTGAACATTTATTGCTTAAATGTTTAACAATTAAGAAGACAAATTATTCACTTAATTAAAATACATCGATTTAAATTCACATTTTAAATAAACAAAAAAATATAAGAGAAACCTATTTATACACAACTGAAAATAAAACAAAATTTTATACAATTTAAATGAATTTAAGATACAAAATTAAATTTCCAAGAAATTTACAATACAAATATTCATTTTAAGTTTGTGTATTCTGTTCTGTTTTTTTTTATTTAATTTATAACAAATTTTGTTCAATTTGGAATATTGAAAGAAGATAATATTTAATTTTGTTTGATATTTATTTTTTTTTCTTCTTTCTTTTTCTTTTATTTTATTTTTATTTTTTTTTAAAAGAGGCATACGGATTTTCTCCAAGAAACATTTCCTTCTTTTTTTTGTATTTTTTTGTAGAGAAAATCTATTTTTAAATGAGTAATTGTTTAAATAATGTGAAATGAGTCAAAGAAAATATTTATTAAGAGCTTTTCATCATTTTATTTTTTCTTTCACTGGAATTCATTAATCGAAATATTTTACCAACAATATTATTAGGTATGTTTGATAAGACGGCTTTCATCCAGAATATTTCGATATTTTATTTAAATTTTTATTTTTATTTTGGGTAAAGTTGAGTAAGTGGAATTTAAAAAAAAAAAATGAATTATTTATTTATGGGGGCGAAGTTTCATTTTTTTGTTTTCTTTGTTTGTTTCGGGGAATTTTGACAGATGATTTATTACATTAGTTGATGAAGTTTGTGAGGTATGTATATATTTTTAGGAATTCACTTTATGGATGACTATTTGTTTTATTTTTTTGTACGACTTGACATGTGGTGTGAAATGATATATTTGTTTTTTAATGTTCAAAGTAAAAATTATATGACTTCATTTTGTGAGCTTTAAACCAAGTCAAATTAGACATTATTTAAAATTTCCTTCATAGCTAAAGAGTTTTGTTCGGCATCAAAAAATGTCTGCCAAAGCTGAGCCTTTTTTTTTTTTTGCTTTTTTTTGTTAAAGGCGTTTTCTAAAAACTACCTACTCTTTAATTTGATATTTGGACGATGAATGGGGACAAAATTTAGGTTTTATCTTAATTTCTCAAATGCTATCATTTTTTAAAAATAAATTTCAAGACAAAATATAAAGCTTATAAATGTTTTAAAGGCTTCGAATATTTTTTGATAAAAAGAATAGATTTTGAGATAGAGTCAAAAAAAAAATGATTTACTTCGACACGCTTTAATGCTAAATTTAAAAATTGTGTTAACATATTTCAATCTAATTTGCTATACCTGTATCTCTTCTGAATATATCTCTTATAATTATACTCAATTTGTATATCAAAACATCATAAATTAAATAAACATATCCCCGACATCGATAAGATACTATAATGTCATTCAAAATGTCATCAGATAAATCATTAAATCGAATAAAAAAACACTCTGAGATAATTGAACGAACGATATCTTGACAACCTACACGTTTATTAAAATCTACCACAATAATCTAAACCAATATAATTATTATTATTATTTGATAAAAAAAGAAAAAAAAATAATAATAAATGAAATCAAATACATATATGTAATTTTAAACACAAAAACCCACATCTGTCAATCTAAATATATTTATCTTCGACCTCTGATCCAAATGATTATAGTATAGACGTATCTATAAATTTTTAATTTTACAGCTAAACCCACACTCATAATTAATTTAAACTTTTTTCATTTACATTTTATTTTTGTTTGTTTGTTTTGCTTTAAAGGGTAAGTATTTGTAAGGCAAATTTAAGGCAATTGTCGTAAGCTTTACTTTTTGAGATTGCTAAAAAGTCGAAGCCCTAATTTTAACTCTCCATTAAATATTAAGTTAGCCATTAAAAACGAGAAAATAAAAATATTCTATGTATTTTTAATTTTTAATGACGACATTAAAATTAATGAAGAGTGAATAAATTTGGGCTAAATTTTGACAGCGAAATACAAATTTAATATAATTAGTTAGCTACTGAATTTTAAAATTAAAGGGTTCTTTATATTATAAATATATGTTTTTTTGAAAAATCCAAACGGTAATAAGAAATGCGAATGCCTCAACTAATATGCCTAGAGGATTAGCTACAAAAGTGTGGAATATTTCTTTCTTTAAAAAATCTCACAAGAAACCAAGAAATTTTGCTATATTGAGGTTTACAATGCTGGAACTTGTAAAAAAAACTTCGATTTCTTAAAATTCAAAATTTTTACAAAATTCTGTTCATTCCTTCGAATTTGAATTTCTTTTTATTCAACACAAAAGTTATGGAATTGTATACTTTTTACAATACATCCCTATTTTTTTTTGTTTACTCGTTGAACCTACTTTAAATGTCTTGCACTTTAACACCCTGCTCCACGCCCACATATGTAATTTCTTGCCCCATACGGCAGGACATCGTAAAAAAAGGAAAAACATGTCCATATATTTTAATTTTAAACCAACATAATTCCTTGAATTTCTCATTTTTTGAAAATGATTTATTAACTGTCATACCTTAAATGTACCACTTCAAATGTAGTTTCAATGGAAAAGATTCAATTTTGATTATTATAAAAAAAATTTAATGAGTTATTTAATTTCGCTACCTCAAATATACGACTTTAAATGTAGTTTCAACGAAAAAGATTCAACCATATATTTTTTTTTGCAAATGAGTTATAATTTTACTAGCCTTAGATGTATACCACTTCAAATAAGTTTTAATTAAAACGATGATTTTTATAATTTTGTTTGGAAACTGAGTTATTAATTATTCTACCCACTTTAAGGGCCTGTTTCACAATGTCTGAGTAAAGTTCTGATTAGTTACTCAACAAATAAATACTGGGACAGGGTCATAAGTCCCAAAATTAAAAAGTTTTATTTTTGGATTTTTAACCCATTTAGATGGGTCACAAGATAACTGCTATATTTTTTTTCTCTTTCCGACTTATGACCCTCTGTCAGTATTTATGTGTCGAGTAACTAATCAGAACTTCTGAATTTAGTTTCTTAGAAAACTAAATTTTTATAATTATAAAAAATTTCAAAAATGAGTTATTAATTTAACTTTCTCAAATGTACGTATTCAAATGAAGTTTTTATGAAAACGATTCATATTTAAAATGAGTTAAAAACTGTGTACTACCTCATTTTTATCACTTCAAATGTAGGAAGCTACCGACTATTAAATAAAAAAGCCAAATGCAGTTTTTTTTAATCGATTATTTAATATTCAAATATTCGATTCTGGTTGGAATCTTCTTCAGGGCTGTAAAGATTCTTTTTGTTGTTGAGAAAGAATCTTTACAGACACAGTCGATATTACTTATACAGCCGATTAATATGCATTTGGCTTTTTTATTAAACACTTCAAATGAAATTTTGAAGAAAAATAAATTTGATTTTCATAATTATGTATCTACTACCTAAAGTGTACCACCTCAAATGTAATTTTTCGAAAACGATTAAATTTTGATAATTATGAAAAAAAATTGAAAATAAGTTATTAACCTTACTTCCTTAAATGTGCAACTTCTAAAAAAACTAAATTCAATTGTTGTAATTATTAAAACAAAAAATAAAAAGTAAGTTATTTTATTTACTACCTCAAATGTACCAATTTAAATGAATTTTTTATGAAAACTATTCAATTTTCATAATTATAAAAAAAAGAATTAAAAATAAGTAATAAACTGTGAAATGTACCACTTCAAAAATAGTTTTTATTAAATCGAATCAATTTTAAATATAACAAAAATATATTGATAAACCATTAGTAGGACGGTACTGAGTTATATTGCTAATCACAATTCATGTCCTAAACATATTTTCAAAACTTGTAAATATTGTCTGTCTTAATTTGATTAAACTGTCTTAAACTGATTTTCCCATATATATTCGTATTTTATAATACATGAGTTTTATTAAAACGAATTATTTTGATTTATTGTTTTTTTCTAAAAAGAGTTGGTACCTACATTCAAATGTACAAGGTTCTTTTTATTAATATAAAATAATAAATATAACATAAAAAATAATCAAATTTTAATAATAGAAAAAAACCACTTATTTTATGAAAGCTTCAACATTTATCTTTTTAAATGTGAATACCATAATCTGTAGTTTGTGTAACAAAAAGTCTTGTCCGCAATTTCTCCTTGATTATAACACATCAACCTTGAAGATCCGAGTATTAGAGATCAAGCTTTAAGCTTCGAAAAGGAGCCATATTAAAGAGTTTGTATAAAATATTGGGGCTCTGTCTCTACTAAAACTTGTGGTTGGTAATCGACCATACATATAATATTTTTTTGGTTTTGATTTCTACGATAGAAAATAAACCATTACCAACAACTCATTTAACTTGTTTTATTCGCATTCCAAATAAAAACTTACCAAAAGGGCCTAAGAAATCGTAGTCAAATTCGAAAATAATTCGCCATTTTTCGTTCCGCATTTTGTATATTTAGTTGTTGTTTGGCATTCTACGTTTTGCAAATTACGTTTTGTCTTTTAAATGATTTGACAAATCATCCATCCGCATTTTTCATTTCGCAATTTTCATTTAGTTTTTTATTTGATTTGCTTTTTGAAATTCGGCAATTTTTTATTTGGCATTTTGTTATTACCCTTTTTTTATATGGCATTTTATTATTTCGCGTTTTTTTTATTTTACATTTTGTTGTTTCGCTTTTTTTTATTTGGCAATCAATTGTTTTGCAATTTTTTGGCCTCGATTAAATTATTTACATGTCTTAATGTCGATTAAATATATGTCTTCTAGTTCTTGAGAGAATTAAAAATTTTTAAAACTATTATGTATATGAGATTATTGTCTTTTTGCTTGCTTACATAAATACAGTACTAGCACCCAGCATTACGGCGTGTGAACAGTGAGGTATGTATGGGAGGCATGCTGCCCCCCTGCTTGGCACACTATAGGATTTGGGGTAGGTGCGAGGTTGGGTGTATGCAAAGTCCGAAATTACCACATCAAAAATTACCAAATGACTAAAAAAAATATAACTAAGCACAATGAATTTAGCAACAGATCATAAAAAGAACGGTAAATCCAAAAAAGTCAAAGGTTATGAATGTACAATCGACCAAACAACTATAAACGGCGAAGTGATCTATCAGCGAAATGATAAAACGGCTTGTTGAAATTTTGCGAAATAATGAAACGGCGAAACGTTATTCCGCGAATAAAAAACTTGGCCAATTAATAAACGGCTTAACAAAAAAAAGCTAAACAATAAATTGCCAAATGAATTTTGCGAAATGATTGAAAATATTTTTAAGAAAAAGCGAAATGTAAAAACGCGAAATGTTATTTGTGTAATGATTGAAAAACATAATGAATAAAAAGCCAAACGTAAATTGCCAATTGTGGATTGCGAATTAAACAAAATATTTAACGATCAAAGCGAAACAAAGAAATGCCAAATGAATTTTGCCAAACAATGGTGACCCAATTCCAATACATACAACAATAATTCATGTATATTACTCGTTTTCAAATATTTTTGCCTTCGCTGAATTACAGGAATGTGTTTCAATAGAGTTGCATTGAATTATTTAATTTTTAAGAATTCATTGCATAACTCAAAAAAAAAATTTTATGAATAAGAAATGTATTATAAATTTTATGTATATTTTTACCAAGCTAAATTATTTGTAATTTCGTCTAATTACTCAAACATCATCACAAACAACGAATTCTTTTTACTTATTTTTAAACAGTTTTCATAACTCATTTGGGGAAATATCTAAAAACTATTGAAAACTGTCAAATTGCATATCAATTCTATCACAAACTTCACTAAATCTTAAAGTGACTATAAGGGGTTTTTGTGTGAGAACACACTTGTATTTAGGCTGCCAAGCTTTCGCTTCTTAAATAATTACTTGGATCATTTTTAAAATGAAAGGCATAAATGTCCTGACATAATTTTGTATTCTAAAAGTATGGGACATTTGTATTACAAAGTTATATATATTGGCACCTGTGTGGTCAAAAATTGATACATTTGTAGTAAATAATATTTAAAAAAAAATCCATGAAGTACAAAGTTTGAACTAACCCATAAACCATTAACGTCAATTATTTACAATTTTCTGTCAGTATAAAGCACCCACAGAACAAATATGTGCGACCTAGTCGTAGATTATTTACCTACTACGACTATTTTTTTTTATTTTATTGCAGCCACTGCACAAAATATGGAGATGTGTCATAATTATCTGTCATTAAGCTTTGCTTCATTTTACCTCTGACTGAATTTGTCTCTATCAATGGTGCCCCTGTCGTTCATCTAACTGAATCATTTTTAGATGAACTGCATATTTAAATTCGTCATGTCTGTCGGTCTTTTATATTTCTATCTAAATTTATAACGATTGTATCTTTGAACCTCGTGCATATGTATGTACATTTATAAAAGCTGCGTAGGCAACAATCTCGTTAGAACAGGGGCTTATATATAGAGTTGACAGTTTGTTTGACATGTCTGCAGCTGGGGGGCAATTACCCACTTTGACAGTAGTTTTGTGTACTAATTTTCTACTTGATATACCTACCTACCTACCTAATTATTGCGGGACGGTTTCAATGAATGAACATGGTGTGAGTTCAGCGTATCCAAAGAGGTGAGTGACTGGTATTTTTTTATATTTTTATATGAAATGGAAAGACGTGTGCAGAGACAGGGGCTGGGACTACTATGTATCTATACTGATGAGGCGAGTCAGTTGAGCTTACCTCAGAGATACAATTACAATTAATAATTTTATGTTGATTATTATGATGATGATGATGATGATGATGATGATTGTAGCGGGTTGAAATTAAATTTTCATTGCATGTCGTGTGATATCTGGGGATTTTCTATTGTAGCACCTCGTATTAATTTATTTAAATTGATCAATAATTATTGTATTTACGGCAATGCCATGCAATGGTTGGTGCAATGCTAAATGAAGCATGAAAAATGGATTTTAATGTTGCCTGTATCTACTTAATAATTATAGATTTATACAAATGAATATGGTTGACATTTATATGAGTTCAGCGCTATCGATTTATTGATTTTGAACTATTCATTCAGAATGACACTATTAAGAGGGATTTATGAATAAATTAATTTAAAAAAAAGTTATCTCCTTATCCAAATTGATGATTTCGTAGTACAAAATATTTGTGCACATTCTTCCGATTGAAAATTTAATTATGTATATTTCTTTTGTACATCAAATATTTTAAGCAAAAAATGTATACTTTCAGAGTTTTAGCACCAAAAAGTAGGCTTTTTTGAGTTTTTGTCTCATAACTGTGTGAAGTTTTAAAATATGAAAAAAAGCTAATCAGCATTAAGGAGTTATTTCGTAGAAAGGTCTTTAAATATAAAAGTTTAAAAATAGACACAGACTTTTTTTTTAACTTAAACAATTTTTTTTGTATGATTCCATGCATTTTTATTAATTCACTTTTATTTTTCTTCTCTTTCCAGGTAAATTCAATTTGGATAAATATTTTTACTCATAAACCAACAGATGATAAGTATTTTAATAAATTATTATTTTATATTGTTAACACTTTCACTTTTTTTTTGTTTACGTAAATTGTTCACTGACAATTAGACAGCGAATGCCAGGAAAAGACAGAAATTTGATCAGGAAATGAATAGAAATAAATATGTAATTTTTTTTTAATCCGTCGAACAAAATTTACTTAATAATGCGACTGAATTAAAAAAAAAAAAAAACAAATAAGATAGCAAAATCTTCCCATTGACCTCTACAATTTTGTTCTCTCATTTTTAAACTTCTAATTCAAATATTACTTAACACTTCATGGGTATAAACTGTTTATATCCAATTAAAGTTTATTTGACGATAATTGTAAAGAAAAATACAAACGATGAGTTTTTGTTCATAAAATAAAATTTAAAAGAAGTCTCTAAATAATTCTTAGAAATTTATTTGTTGACATTTTAAATTTATATTTAGTTAAATTCGTAAGTCAATATTGAATTTCACGATGATTTTGATTGTTATTTTTTTTATTATATATTTAACTGAAATATTTATCTACATGCATACCTTTATAAATATATCCTCATTTATGGGATATTCGCATAAATAGTATACAATTTGAAGGGGCACTAAATCGTCATATAAAGTCAGCTAGTTCCAGTAATTCTTCAGCCATATATCTGTTTCACGAATTTTTAAAGTTTCTTCAAGGTCATAGAGATTGTTAATACCTCATATGTGGTATATTCGAAAAAAAAAACAATGCCAACGAAAAAGTCAGTCTTAATAGTTAAAAAAGGTCAACTACTCTCAGAATTTCATCAATAATATATAATTTTTAATAAGTTTTTAGATGCCGGTGAAGATTTTAAGCACATCATTTGTGGGTTATTCGCAAAAAATACACCATCTTAACAGTTACATAGTTCCTTTTCATTGGTCAGCCATAGATTTTGTTACATTTTTTTTAAGTTTTTGGCAAGTTGGTAGAGATTGTTAGCACCTCTTTTGTGGGATATTCGGAAAAAAAATATAATCGAAAAAGATACTTGATTCTCATAAAAGGTCCACTAGTTCCTTCCAGTTATTAGTCACCCATACATTTCTTTACGAATTTTCAAAGTTTTTTCATGATCTTTTAGATTGTAAGCTAAACACCTAATTTGTGCGCGATATTCCAAAAATATACTATCTGAAAAAAATTCGAGTGCTGGTCAATTATTGACTTTTTTGGGAGTATTAAGTATTAAATAACGTTTTAGATGATATATAATTTTTTTTAATATCCCCACAAATGAGGTACAAAATATCTCTACAACAGTGAAAAATCTTCAAATATATATCTTTTGCGAATGTCCCACAAATGATACACTAACCCTCTCTACGAACTGAAAAAACTTCAAAATTCAATTAAAAAAAATTGTTCAATTGATCAGTTGCTAAAACTAGTGACGATTTGCTGACCTTTGAAATGGTATCCTTTTTTTTCAAATATCCCACAAATTCGGTTTTTAAATTTCTAATGAATTTGAAAAAAACTTTTACCATTGATTAAAAATGTTTCATGTCTGATCAAACTATGAAAAAAGTTGACTTTTTTTGACCAACTGCTGGCCTTTTTGATGGCATACTTCTTTTGCGAATATCCCATAAATAAAGTACCTAACATCTCTACGACCATGAAAAGAATTTCATTTAAAAAAAAACTTATGATTGATCAATAACCAAAACTAGTTGACTTTTATAAAAATTTTGTTTGCCTTTCAAATGGTATACTTTTTTGCGAATATCCCAAAAATGAGGTGCTTAAAATGCCTAATGATCTTGAAAACACTTTAACCATTGATTAAAAATTTGCTAGGCTGACCAATTTCTGAAATAAGTTGACCTTCTTTAACCAACTATAACTGATCTTTTCGATGCCATACCTCTTTTGCGAATATCCCACAAATGAGGTACTTGACAACTCTACTTCAAAATTCATTTTAAGAAATTTATGGTTGATCAATTACCAAAACTAGTTGATCTTTTATGACGATTTGCTAGTCTTCTAAGTAGGTAGTATTTTTTTTTTTTGTGAATATCCCACAAATAAAAAATTTAAATTCTCTAATGACTTTGAATGACTTGAGGTTCTTAGATTCCGTAGCCCTTTAAAGCAGCAAATTATCGTGATAACTTTAATTGTTTTGAAATGATGAGTTTTGCAATCAAATGAGTCGAATACAAGCTACTGTGCATCAATGTAATAGTTAACCCATAAACTATGGCGCTTCATTTAAATGTTGTTTCATTTAAATCGTTTTAAAATTAATGATTTTGACTTTGAACCTCGCAAATGTTTGTCATCTTATGCATTCGACAAAAAAAAAACAATTACGTACACATTGTCATAATAATTATAAACATTCATTAAATTTGAATACATTAAAAAAAAAAAAAAAAAAAAACATTTAATTAAATTAACTTTAATCCAGATGAACCGGTTTAATTAAATGGCTTTTGCGCCTTGAATTAACAAAATTCAATCCGACCTCCCTGGGTTAAGTGTATGCTAATTGAAATTATCAATAAAAAAAAAAGCTGCTTTGTTTATAAATTGGTAGTGAAGTGCTTATACTTTAATAATAATAATAATCCAACACAATCCAATCCCAACAAACCTCTGAATTAATAATGTATTCTTTTTTTTTTGTTTTTTAATTAAAAAATTAAATAAAGTGCCGCAATAAAATTGTCGATTATTAAATTATAAAAAAAAAGAAAATTAAACAACTTGAGATATGAATAATTAAACTGATGTCAATGATTCATTTATCTGATTAAATAAAAAAAAATTGGAAACTTTATATTGTTATTAACACTTTTGAGATACCAGTTCTGTTAAAACCTACGTAATAACGGCATGTTATATAAAAATGATTTAAACCCACTTTATCCGGAATACCATACAAAGTCAATCTCAATCTCACACTCTGTTGTGCTGTTGGTTTGTTTGATTTATTTTTTTTTTTTTACACTTCAAGTAATTAGACTCGGGCTTGGTTGTTTTGTTTAACCATAATTTGATATACATATGTGTATCTTTTCACTGCCGCCACCACGTCGTTTAATCGCTTCAATTGCGGTCAGATACATGTAAACTGCATTTATATCTCATCACACCAACGAGGAAGTATTTATGAGAACAAAAAATAAAATATAAGTTATGATTTAATTGAATGTAATTTTTGTTTTATGTCATAGAAATCCACACCTCTATAGAAAGAGTGTTGTCAATATAAATCTTGTATTTTTTCTCTTGGATTTTTAAGATTTTTAATTTTTTTTTTTTTGTGACAAGTTTTTTTTAGCCTTTAAGTTTGAGATCATGTTACATTGTATGTATGTATATTGTCGGTACGGTACCTATAGCCTTCGGCGTGAATGCGTTTAAGTATCATATTAAATTTGCTTTGTGTTTTAGAGATTTAATGACTCTCAGTATATCATATTTTAAATGCATTCTCTTTGACATAAAAACTTTAATGGGAGGAGGGTTGAAGAGTATTCCCTTTGTGTTTTTAATGAACATAAAAAAAATCACAGGTAAAAGAGGAATATCTATTCACAAAATGTCAGCAAGACGATTTGTGATACTTTGTTCTTTTGTTATAATGGGCAGGGTACCTACTTCGTTTTTTTTTTTTCAAAAATAAAAAAAAATTAAAAAAAAAAAAACAATTTTGTCGCAGGTAAGTTTTATTAATTTTGACATTTATTTTATATTAAAATAACTTACTTACAAAAATTAAATTAGGTGGCGCGAGTCGCGACAGCTCGTGTAGAATTGAAGGCTAGTGCTCACAACTCTCAACTATTCCTGTGTGTGGGTTATTGGCAGGAATGGAGGGGACCTTCAATTTTCTGCCAAATCCGAACGGCTAAGATAAGAAACAATTTTTCATCATGACAAGAGATAAATACTCCTGGAGAATTTGCCAATTCCTCGCAAGAGGCAATAAAAACCCGTGAAAAATATTTTTGTTTTCTTTTTTTTATGTGGCATAGGCGAACAGTTCGCACATTTCGAGTGATATTTTGTTATTATTTTATTGTATTATTCATACTTGAATGTCAGTTTATTAGACTTGACCATTCTTTATTCCGTCAATTTCATTGAATTTCTGAACAACAACAAGACAGCATACTTGAAGGCGCTTAGAAAAATGCTGATGCTCCAAATGCATTTGATAAACAAACGATACACTCTCGACCTTTGACGTCAGTGGTCTAAAGTAGTGGAATACGTAGTGCATACGACTTCTAAGACTAAGCAAATCTGATATGCGTGGGTTCGAATCTCATGGTGTGCAGAAAGTTTTTCATAATAAAATTGGATTAAAGCTCAGCACCACTAATAAGGAGACTGATGATAGGGCTTGGCACCCCTTGAAATAGCTATATCTCCAGCCAAATAATTAATTAAAACTAATTATAAATTAATTCGTATACCATTGGTGGTAGCACCTTTAAGTTGTTGTTGTTGTTCAGAAATTCAATGAAAGTGATATTTTGTGCCAATGATGTCTGTAATGTTGTCTCCCAATTCCTTAATTTATTGTAGCCGCTTCATTTATGGAGACTTTCGAACAATTTATTTCCCAGACATTATTTTTAAAGTAAAACAAATGGTAGATATTCCTCATTTGTTCACTTCTTGGATTTAGTCATACCTATTTGAACCTCTGTATAGAGTGCTTCAAAAAGCGAGTCTCTTCAAACCAATATTCATGCATTATCATTTATCTGGTGTACCTCAGGGAATCCATTTGGGACCACACATCTTTCTTTTGACTATAAATTATGTTGAGCTGATTTTACGTTATTCTGACTTGGAAATTAACGCTGATGATATGAGGTTTTCGAAACAAATTTTCAGCACTGACGACGAATTTATACTGCAAACAGACTTATGCCCTAAACAGATGTGCAGTTTTTTCACATGCAGCGAAAATAAATTACACAGGTTCTTATGAGGGTTCACACATTCCAACGAGCTGTATGCAGCCTTCGCTGCACGTTGTCTCTATTTCTAAACTGGCTGCCTAGTTTTAATGTAGCCACAACAACAAACAAAAAAAATGTAAATAATTGTTATCTGGCATTGCTGATATTATTCACTCTTTGTCATTGACGACATTTAACGAAATTGTGTATCATTAACATGTTGCAGCAAAATAAGAAAAGAGAGAAATCATTCAATTGTCATTTTAGATTTGGCAACAAGTGTCTACAGAGTATGCACATCTGTTTTTGGTGCAGCGCTGCATGTATCGATGCGTGCAGCCACGCTGCTCATCTTTTTTCGGCATTAAAAGTTTTTCTTACAAAAGCATATTTATAAAGTGCCAAAAAAACTTTCTTTAGCTTAACATTATGAAATTCCAAGCCATAACTTTCACTCGAAAACGCTCTTTCTTATTCCAAAGACAATATCCGTGTGACCTGAAAGTCATTTTTAACACTCAACTCAATTTTCGCTCCCACTACGACAGCATTATTAGCAAAACCAATTCAACTTTCGTAAATCGCTGGTCAAAACAAATGTTCTTGTCTCTATGTTACCAAATCCCTTTATATGACATACGTTTGACCTCTCAAACATGAATATGCCTCCCAAGTCAAGTCAACATATCATCAAGTTCACATAGAACGTATTGAAGCCGTGCAGCAATTCCACAATTTACTGTGATATCACATGATATAGGCGGCAAATTCACCGGTACAAAGAAGCTTGAAATTAACTATCCTAAAGCCATGGTTTTGCGAGCTATATTGCAAGTAGCGCCGCACAGTGTTGCAAAAGTGGAAATAACCTCCAATAATGAGAGTTATGATTTGAAATTGGCTTACTGATTTTTACTTGTTATTTTTGGTACTATATTATATGCGGGGCAAATTAGGGATACGTCAAAAAATCGAACTCGAGATTTTGATCAAATTTGTCAAAACGTGGAAAAAGCAATTTTGTCCGTCTGTCTGTTGGTCGATTCGATTCAATTGGTAGGTAATTGGTACCTTGCGACTTTTGGGCATTATTCTGACATGTTTTTTTTTTACCACCAAAACATAAAAAATTTTGTAATTGAAAATCTTCTTTTTTTTTAAATTGCCCACTGTATAAAAAAATTAAAAATCAGTAAATAAAAATACATATACCTAACCTACTTTTTGATAAAATTAAATAAATCCACATATTAATTGATAAATACTAAATACCACCTCCAATTTTTTTTATTTCTTAAAAATAATATAACAAGATTTTATCTACATAAATACTAAATTAATAAATTAATAATAAAAAAAATAAACAAATGACTTTTTCATTATTATATAAAAAATGTGGAAGAAACAGGGTCCCAAAGTCTTCCTATATAATAATTTTTAAATATTTAATTATTTATTTTTTATAATTATTTCTATAATATCTTCCATATACATAATATGAATTAAATTATTTTATTTATTAAAACCTTTACAAAATATTTATTTCGTAAATATTTGATTTTTATTGATAGGTAAAACCACAATTTAATGTCATTTACTATTTAAAATAAACAATAGCTGCATTCAATTTAGTGCTGTTTTTTTTTTTAATTTTTTAGAACACATTTTTAGGAATAATCGAACCTTGACGGTTACATTAACTTTTTTTTAAAGTGGCTGTAGTGCCCATTGTATGTCAATAAAATCTTTAATTGGTTCCAATTTATCTAAAAAAAAACTACCTCCAAACAAAAAGTTAAACGCCTAAAAAGTGGCTTGGAAAAAAAAACCTTGTAGGACCAATTTTCGATAGAAAAAAAGGATTACCAAGAACAGAACTTGAATTTTTAGCAATTTCGGCAAATATTTTTTTAAAATTAAAGTGGGTGTGGCAGCGGATGGAATTTTTTTGTGTGTCTTGCATTCTCTTCCCATTTATTAACACTTCTAAAAATTTTAACAAAATAAGCTAAGTGCTTAATATTTTATTAATTTTTTTATCAATTTGTTTTTTAATTGAGCGTGGTATGGTTTTAAACTGTCTTCCCATTCATTATGACTTCTGAAAATTTCATCAATATCGGTTGAATGTTCAATATTTAATGAAGTTATTCATCACATTTTCTTTAAATTGGATAAGGCAGTGGGTGGAATTTTTTGAATGTGTTACTTTCTCTTCCCATTTGTTAACACTTCTGAAAATGAGTATGTATAATGGTTAAGATTTTATGAAGTTTTTATATTACTTCTTTTTGTTAAAGTAGGCGTGGCAGTCCATTTCGTCCCTTTTATTTTTTTTTTTTATTTTTTTCAAAGATTAGAGATTGAATTTTTTTTAAAGATTTATTTCAAAGATTGGAGATTATCTATCCCTTCAATTTTTTTAAAGATTTATTTCAAAGATTGGAGATTTCTTTTGTTGAGATTGGAGAGAAAAAGTGTTTATAAAAAAAATACTGAATTTTCAGTTTTAACCATTTTATGTCATATGTCGTCTGTTCGTACCTTAATAAAAACATTACTAGATTTTAAAAATAATTTCTTTTATTTTGAAAATATTGGTTTAAAAAAAAATAATAAGCGTTAAAAAAAAAAATTGAAAACAATCAATTCCGCTTGATAACCGATATTGGTGGTAGATTAACCCACTAATCTCAAAGGAGCAGTCAGGATATTTGCACCAACATTCAAACCAGTTCCAACTAGGTCAGCAGCTGTACCAACTATGCCATCGGCTACTAGACCTAAACCACCGAAAATACCGGTATTTTGCCTTTGAGGCGCTGGCACTTCATTTGTTACAGTCTTGGTCTGGTAAACTGTTACTCCGGGTTGTGTGTTGATGATAGGTGTCCCATTGCTGTCATAGGATTGGACTGTTTGAAATCCACTGGGCCCGGTATTGACATAATCATAATTATTATTGCCCGTGGGGTAGTAAGTCTGCGGAACAGCCCTCGAAACACCGATAACTGCTACAAAAGCAACTAGGCACAAGCTTGATTTGAACATTTTTATAGAATTATTTTTTTGCTGTTGCTTAAAGTATATTAAGGAGAGAAAAAAGTTACTGATGATTTCGAACAAAAATTTAGGGCTTTTATACAAAAAAAAAATATACAACCGAAAGAAAGATCTTTACTTGCACCAAATGCATATCAAATGGCATTTCAATAACAATTTTGTTTGAATTTCTGTTATTTGCACAGATATTAAATTTAAACGAATTTATTAATTTTTTGTGTAGTCCCTGAACCCTATAGAACAAAGCAAATTATATATATACGAGAAGGTACTTAGGTATTTTGGTAGAAGTAAATATATTTAGCAAATATTTTATATTTTAACAAGTGAAATTTTTCGGAACAAAAATGTTTTTTTTTTTTTTTTTTTGATTTTCAAAAAAATATTTTTTTATTTTTACTTGTTGATAAAAAGTAAACAAAAAAAATACGTGGTGAAACTGTATATGAGTTCTTAAATTATAAGAATAATACAAGAATAGAAAGTTTATTGGGTGGTTTTGAGGTTTTTGAAAAAAATAAAAGTTTCAAATTTATTTTTATAAAATTCGATATTTCCAAAATTGGTGACTGAATTTTTTTCAAAACGATTTATTTTTAAATCCGCATTCATTATAATACTTAATAATGACGTACCAATTTTTTATCTTAACAATCTTTACAAAAAGAAAACTCTTGATCGACGCGACACGACTTGATTGATTTTTAATAAATTTGGATCAAAGCAGATTTTAACAAAAACTTATTTTATTCGGATAAACTCAAAGTTAACAAAATTCTTATTCTGCTTCTACGAAATTGATTCAAATTTTTGTATGCGAGCTAAAAATTTATATTTTTTTTTTCGAAAATTCGTTATAATGGGTGGATGATATTTTTTCATACTTTTCAAAATATGTATCTTCAAATCTCTTCATCCCGGTCAGTTAAAAATAGGACCATTTTTTTAACTAAACGTGTATTTTTTTACACATGTATTTAGAACCTACACTTGTACATGTGTTAAATTTTTTTTACTACACGTGACACGAATACACGTGTAATAAGAAACATGCTTAAAATCGAGAGCTTTGGTACCAAGTACCTACCTAAATATTTAATTTTTATTTATATCGTTAATTCAAACCAAAACCACAATTTAAAAAATTCCAGTAAATTTTGTATATATGTATGTACCTACCTACATATGTATTTTTATATATTTAAAACCGTAATAAAAACAATTTCCGCATTTTACTTTAAATTATTTTTAGAAAATGCGTTTTGTTCTTAGAAGACATCATAAGGATTTATTAACTTTGACGGTTAAATGAAAAAAAAAGGGCGTGTCAGTTGCCGAAAATTTTCTGTGATCATCCCTTAAACGACCCCAGAAATTCTTTTAAATCTTTAACAGCGCTTCCAGATGTAATCTTAAAGCTCGTTTGTTTTAGAAGACAGTTTCTAGACAGCGTTGCCGAAGTGGCACGATCATTATGTTTTGACAGGAAAATTTCACTGTGGCACGGTGGCAGGAAAAATAATCGTTATGGAACATTTTTTTTATTTCCATTTTTTTACTTTACTAAACGGAGAAAAAACTATCAGAAACTCTTATTTTTTTTATAATACGCACGAATAGAGCAAATTGTTTCTTTTTTGGTTTTATTTTACTCCATTCAATTATATTTCTATTTTCAAATCAGAATTTGTGTTTTTTTTTTTTCATATGGCACGAAAATTACATTTTTTTTACAAAAAGTAACACGGAAATGTTTTTCGTTGGGTGGCAACGCTGGCTCTATAAGCAGCTTTATAGCAAAAATCGAACTCACTTGTAACTAATTCATTGAGTTTGATACTTTGAAAGCACTTCTTTGCTCTTAAAAAAGCTTGTTGTTAGTGGCAAGTGACTCAAAAGCTTTATGGTAGATCAGGGATGAAAAATCGTTTTTCAGCAATGTATCAAAATTTTAGTTTTTATCGAATTTCATTAAAATATATTTGTGTATACTTTACTCAAGTTGAATGTATCAAACAAATAAATACAATTGTATCGATAAAAGAACTACTTTTGAAAGATTTTTGTTTGTATTTGTTTGAATAAATGATAAAAATGATATCAAATAAAAACATAAGCTTTATTACGATTAAAGAAAAAAACAAATAAAATAAAAGAAGTTAATATTTTTCTCTTAAATGTTAGCGAATTTAAAGTGCGAATTAAATTTATCCACAAACGCATTGCTGGTACTTTGCAAATTATAACGCCCCACCGAAATTCTGTATATTAAGCTGTCAAATAAAAAAAAAAAACTAAACATTCTAACAAATACGGGTCTAAATCTACTTTAAAATGGGAGTCGGCTCTAAATAATAACTTTAGAATGAGAGCCGGTTCTTTGTAAATTTTAAACGACACATTTAACCAAATGAATTAAAAGGGAGTTCTGGCAAACTTTTGCGTAAACTTATCATTTTACACAATTTGTAAATTTACGACGTTTTGTAAATACCCTTATTATATTTAAGGTTTACTTTCGAAAAAGATATCACCTTTTTTTTATTAAAGAGGTTGTGGCAGTGGGCGGAAATGATTTATCAGCCTTATTCTGCTATTTGATTCTATCGAATTTTACAATTTACGTAAATTATTTACTTAATTTGTCACAAATTATTCTTTAAACTTTTCAATCTTTCGAGTTCCAAGATCTATCAATAACTATTTTTGAAGTTCTTGAGAGATCTGGTTCATAACTTGATAGCAGAACATGTTCATATTAATCATTTTATTTCAAATTGGAGTTACTTCCTGCGTCCCTCAAGGTAGTCATTTAGGACCACTTTTATTTTTGATCTTTATTAATGAAATTTCAGAACTTTTCATTTATTGTAAGTGTTGCTGATGATCTAAAACTTTATCTCTTTTTTAATGAAACTCTTGATTGTATTAAATCTTCAGAAAGACTTATTTTGTTAATCAGTTTGATGTATAAAGACAATGATCTTCATCTTAATGTATGGAAGTGTCAAAGCATGTCTTTTTTGTAGAAAATCATATCCCATTCCCATCCTATTCTCTTATAATATTAGTGGAACTCCTTTATGGTTGGAGATAAAAAAATGCTAAGATAAAAAAAATATTCATGTCGATTATGGAATACGCAGTGATTGTGAGTACAACTCTCTCTTTTCTTTTCAAGGCAAATGGGTAGAGAAGAAAGAGAGCACTGCACTGCGAACCACTGCCGATCCAGTATTGCGGCTTCCATAATCAACCCGAATTTCGGACATTTTATGTCATTACGTCCCACCTACTGTTTTTAAGTTTGTGACTTAAAAAAAAAAAACAAAAATAACTAGATTTTAAAAATAATTTCTTTTATTTTAAAAAAACATGGCTTAAAAAAAAATTAATAAGCTTTAAATTTGGTAGATTAACCTAATATTCTCAAGGGAGCAGTCAGAATATTTGCACCAACATTCAAACCAGTTCCAACAACGTCAGCGGCTGTATTAACTACATTATTAAACATTTCACCGAGAAAACATGGAGGCTTTTGAGGTGGTGGTACCTCTTGTGTAACAGTGTTACGGTAAACTGTTACTCCGGGTTTTGAGTTGATGATAGGTACTCCATAAGTACTGTCATAAGTTGGGACAGTTTGAACTCCATTGGAGGGTACGTAGTAAGTCTGCGGAAGAGCCCTCGAAACACCGATAACAGCCACAAAAGCTATTAAACACAAGCTTGTTTTGAACATGTTTATAGGATTATTTTTTCTCTGCTGCCGCTAAACTATGTATATTGAGGAGAGAAAAAAAGTTACTGATGATTTCTAACAAAAACTTGGTGTTTTATACAAAAACACAACATAACGAAAGATCTTAAACATGCACCAAAAACATATCGAATTTTATGTCAATAATATTTTTAATATTTGAATTTCTGTTATTTTCACAGACACTAAATTTAAGCGAATTTATTTTTTTTTTGTACAATCCATGAAATCTAGAACAAATAAAATTGTATATAGCTTACCCATACGTACATAAAATTTTGCTGCAAATATTTTAACAAGTGAAATTTATATTTTTTTGTTTTGGATTTTCAAAAAAATATCTATTTATTTATTTTTGTTTGTTGATAAAAAGTTAAAAAAAAAAAACGTGGTGAAACTGTACACGAGTTCTTAAATTTCAAAAATAATATGATATTAGGAAGTTTTTATTTCCTATTAATTATTTGTATTTTATTGGTTCGGAGATTTAAAAAAAATAGAGAAGCCTAAAAATGTGGGTTTCAAAAAAAAAATTTACTTAAAATAGAAAAATATTATTTAAATCAACGACCAAACTTATAATGTCCCGCAGTAGTTTTATTTAAGGCCAGAAATCTATTTTAAAACTTTCTTTTTAAATCAAGTTATTTAAGTGAATTTTGTTTGAACAATTTATTTTCAAACTCGAAATTTTGAAATTAGAATTAAAATTTATTTTCAAACTCGAAATTTTTCATACAGTTTTTATGACATTTAACTTTATTAAGAATTATTTGTATTTATATTATGTATTTATATTCTTTTTGCAATTTAAAGTCAAACACTAAAAACAAAATGCTAAATCGTCGCCATAATACTGGGCCTTAATATTGGGTACGCGTTCACGCATTTTCTTAAAAAAAACTCCCAGTTTTACAGTCTTGAGCAGAAAAAAATATTCACGACATTTTAATCTATCGAAGAGTTTCTTTTTTTGCAACTAAAAAGATCAATATAGGCCAGTGTGCAGCTGTGGTGTTCCAGAGACGTAATTGTTTCTGTTATTTTAAGTTAAGTTAGCATTACCACTTCAAAATTGGTTTATTGGTGAAATATACAAAAATTGTCGCGCTGGTATTTCTAATTTGACATTCAAGTTAGCTTTATACCTCCTAAAAAAGGTAAAAGGAACTCAAAACAGTAAAAACTGGGATAAATTTGTCGTGAAAGAAACAAAAATGTCACGCTTGTTTTATTTAAAATAACCTCCGATAATGCTTATTTGACAGTCAAGTAAGCATTACCAACCCTAAAAAACGTATCAAAGTAATTGAAAACAGAACAAGGAGTACTGAAATAATTGTCGTAAATTTGTTGTAAAATTGTCGAGAAAGTAAAAAATTGTTCGGCATTGTTTTATTTGAAATAACTCCTGATAATGCTAATTTGACAGACAAGTAAGCATTAACACCCCTAAAAAAAATTGTCAAAGCAATTCAAAACAGAAATATGAATAATAAGATAAATAATAGTCGTAAAAGTAAAAAAATTGTAGCCCTTGTTTTATTTAAAATAACTCCTGGTAATACTAATTTGACAGACAAGTAAGCATTCCTTCTTTTTAAAAAAGGGTAAAAGGAACTCAAAACAGAAAAATTAATAGGTAATAATTGTTGTCAATTTGTCGTAAAATTGTCGTAAAAGAAAAAAAAATGTTCCCCCTTGTTTTATTTGAAATAACTCCTGATAATGCTAATTTGACAGACAAGTAAGCATTAACACCCCTAAAAAAAATTGTCAAAGCAATTCAAAACAGAAATATGAATAATAAGATAAATAATAGTCGTAAAAGTAAAAAAATTGTAGCCCTTGTTTTATTTAAAATAACTCCTGGTAATACTAATTTGACAGACAAGTAAGCATTCCTTCTTTTTAAAAAAGGGTAAAAGGAACTCAAAACAGAAAAATTAATAGGTAATAATTGTTGTCAATTTGTCGTAAAATTGTCGTAAAAGAAAAAAAAATGTTCCCCCTTGTTTTATTTGAAATAACTCCTGGTAATGCTAATTTTATAGTAAATTAAGCATTACCAACCTTAAAAAAGGATTAAATGAACTCAAAACAGAAAAGGAATACAAACATACCTACTTAAAAAATTGGTAAAAGAAAAAAATTGTCGCGTTTTGTTAAAAAAAAAATCCTTTGACTGTTAAGAACATATTAATTTTTACGGAAAAAACTCAAATATAAGAAAAATGGGTGTGGCAATAGGTGGGCTTTAAAAAAATGACACATGTATGCTTTAGTTTCAAGAGATTTAAATTATAAAATTTATAATTTTGAGTATAGAAATTTCAGCGAAATTGGTTCAGTAAATTGCCTATATAAATCGCAAGTAAAATTTTTCCTATTTTTTCTTTCAATGCAATAGTCTGAAAAACCCATTAAAATCACTTTAAGTTCTATAAAAAAACTTATTTGTATGAGATCGTGTAAATAGAACTCGTAAAACACCATAACGACCTTCAAAAGTTTTTCTTTTTTATTGCATAAGTTTCTACCACCTCTATATTTTACCTCAAACCATATATGTATATTAAATTCCGAGTACGTACGAGTATGAATATTGTTTTTTTTTTTCTTTTTAATTTTTATCCATTAATTACTTTTTATCGCAATCTTTATTTTATTCCTCATCGCATATAAATATGTAGATAGATACTATTTACATTTTAATGCATCTCTTTCGTTATATATTTTTTTTTTTATGATGTGCATCTCCTAAATGTATCTATCTATATTATTGAGGCTGGCTTCCCATGATGATAATATTCAAACTGGATTTTCCACCATCATATTGGCTCGCGGCAAAGAGATGAGAATGTTGACGTCAAACAAAGAGCCAAGAAAAAAAATCCTTTCTCTTGTCATAAATTAGCAGCTGCAAGCACAATTTCCCTCATAACGATTATTTAATGCAACACAGTTCATATGCATTGCAATTTATTGTTCTTCTTCGCACATATAACCTCCATAACCATCACCACCACCGCCACCCATCATTACCATATTCTTCTTTTTTTCTCTTTTATATAGATATATGGTATCTTTTCATCATAAACATTAAACACACAAAATACAATCTTCCTCCCCTGCTGTTGCAAGAGCTTTGGACATAATTCTCGTTCGCACAAAAGAAACAAAAAAAACTCAAAATATGCATAATTTAATTTGTATTTAGCGAAAAGATTGCCACAAGAGGGTGTTGTATTCGTGTCTATACACAAAGCAGCAGCAGCCACAGCAAGATACTTTTTGGCGTCGACATCGTGAGATAGAGATGGAAATGAAGAAGATGCACTTGTGCTCTCTGCGCCAACTTTAAATAGGCGTGAATGCCATCACTATAACAACAAAGCAGGAACAAAAAAAAAAAATAAAAAAAAATCTAAATAAAACAGGCTTATTGGCATCGACATCGAAATCGAATGAATCCATCCGTCGCGGTCGTCGTCGTTTTTGTTGTCGTTGAAGTCGTCCCCGACCTCATGGAATTGCATTTTTATTATTATTGCGGCGAGAAAAGATACTTTTTTTTTAATGGGTTATTTGCGTGCCAAAAGTTTATCTTCAATGATTGCTGTGGTTGTCGATTCTTTCCTTGAAATTAAATGGGTATATTAATAAATAGTGTTGCCACTTTATTAATAAAAGGATAACGCGATAGTTTAATTGGTCCAAACATTAACTTTAAAAGTCGATAGATTTTATGTGGGTCTTTCAAATTTACATTTAAAAAAAATTTAATTTTTAAATAAAAATTATTTTCGAAAATGTATTCTCTTTTTCGAACAAATTTTCGAATTTCTTAACTATACATATATTGTTTTTCGAAATTGCAAAAAATTACTAAATGATCCTTCTTCAATAAATTCTGTGGTGGTGCAGTCTCTGGACAATCTGTGAAATTCAGAAAAAAATCGTGTTCGAAAATAAATTCGAAAAGAAACTATTTTGTTAATTTCTTTTCATTTTTATCTAACATTTTGCTTATTCAATTTGTAAAATTCTGCGATGGTGGAGTCTCTGGACAATGATCAAATACCGAATTTCGAGTTCGAAAAAATAAAAGAAATTCGAAAAAAAAACTATTTTGTTAATTTCATTCCATTTTTATTTAACACGTTTTGCTTTTTCAATTTGTTAAACTTCGCTGTTTCTGGTGAATCTGTGGAAATAAGAAAAGGATAAAATACCAATTTGTTGTTCGAAAAAAATATATTCGAAAAAAAAACTATTTTGTATTTTTTTTATGTTTACTTAAAAACATTGTTGTATTTGTTTTCAATTTTATTAAATTCCATTCTCATAAATTTGTTTCAAAATTATTTTTTTTACTTAGAATAAACCCACTTCTGATAGAGCGGTATCTCTGTCCATTTAAAATACAATTTAATTTTTCTCTTGAATTTTTTTCTGTTATTATTTTTATTATTTTTTGTTTGTATTATTTTATGTCCTCATTTTTGAAATTTTGAGAACAATGTGGCAGTATTTTTATTATTTGTTTTCTGCAGACATTTTATTCTTTTTTTTTTTACTTTTTGTTTTCTCTGTATGTTTTTGTTGCAAAGAGAATGCGGGACGAATTGAATTATGTAGAACGCTTTGGGGATAGACACAATGCAATAAACAATTTGCACAATGCAGAACTGCAGTCACATCTGTATAGTGATGATGATGATGATGATGATGATGATGTTGTTGATGTTTTGTTTTGTTGACTATGCACACTACATACAGCCCCTCTTCCTATCCCCTACAGAAGTTTGCCCTTAAGGGAATATTTTATTGAAGTTAAGTGAAAAAGAAATACAAAAATAAAATGAGAAAAATGTTAAGAGTAAAAATAGAGTTAAATTAAATAATAAAAAAAACAACAACAACCTATCAAAACAGGGTTAAGGTTAACGATTCTCAATCGTTTCGTGTGAAACAAAGCGAAGACGAATGCCCAAGTATAAATGTATATATACATTTAGCAAAGAAGATATCATCAATGTGCAAACACAGATATATATGTATGTACATGCACATATACAACAAAAAAGAAAGAGGGCAAATAAAAAAGGAAGAATCAGTTATCATCGCATGCAATTTAATTCCAGCTGACGTAGAATATGGTATTTATTCCTTTTTTTTTTTTCTTTTTTTTGTGTTGTTATCTTTCTGGGATGGTATTTGCATATCTCTTTTGAAATTCTTTTGAATCTTGTCGATGGAATGGCATTTTTCTTAGTTTTTTTTTTTATTATTGATCAATGTTTTTTGCTATTAATTTGAGATTTTATGATTGAATCTAGAACTTATTGTAATCTTATGGGTCAAGGAAATTGTACTTGAAGCTTGATGATTTGTTATGGGTCGATTGTAAAATTTGCATTAACATTTTAATTGAGAGTAAAAAAAAATAGTCGAAATCATTCAAATTGGTCACTGTGGCGTATGAGTGATTTTTTTTTGTAATGTCCTTGTTTTGAGTGATTTTTTTTAATATTATGGTTTTGAATTATTGCAAAGGGAAAACAAAATTACAAACAAATAAAAAAACAATTTCTTTTAAAACTTCGAATGGTAATTTAAGTACTAGCGCCGCAATGTGGTCACAAATGCCAAAAGCTAGGAATAAAAATAGAGCTTCATAAACAGCGAACAAAATAATTTTCTGGTAATTCCTTTGATTTAAAGATCTTTTCAAAGTTGGTCAATTTTTTCTAGATAAAAAAAAACGAATTAAAGAACAGAATCCGCCCATTCTTACGCCCCTTTTTATATACAACAAAATGTCAATTGCTCTTAAGTTACAAAAAAAAAATAATAATAGTCTTAGAAAATGGTAAACAAAATATTTTTTGGTTTTAATGAATATTTTACTTTTAATTTTTTTGTTAATGCGCCCACTTTCGCATCCTTTTTGAATTTATTCATCTTACTCCTTAAGGCGCCAATTAAAGTTTTCAGTGAAAAAAAAAAATAATTTTTACCTAATTTTAATTTAATTTAATATTTCCCGCAAAAAAAAAAAAATAAGTTTGCCGGAATCTTTCTCATAAAATTTAAATTGTTGAACAAAATTACCATTGATAATTAATTGAAATATTAAAATTCATGTTATGCGGAAATCAAAATGATTTTTTTCTTTGGCTCAATTATCATGAAAAGGCTTCTAATTTTTCAATGCTCAATAGTAAAGTAGGTTCAATCATAAACATAATAAAAGTAATTTAAAATAAATAAAAAAAAATGCAAAATTTGTGCTTGCACATGGGTTGCCTGGCCTTTCGCCCTGCTAGTAGGTTTTATTGATAAAATATCATGTGAGAGAAAAGTTTATTGAAAATAAGTTATTTGTTTAAAATCGGAATTACAGTAGGGTAAATTAGGGTAAGCGCGAAGATTAAGGTCTAGATTCTTTTTCTTAAACGAAAAATGATAGAATGTTTTTTTTTTTCTTTAGTCGATAAATATTATAAATACAAGAAAGTCATTCATATAAAAGACAATTCTAGAAAATCGTACACTCGAGATATAAACATTTTAAAGTCAAAAAAATTAAAAAAGACTTTGAAATAAAATCAGGACGATGTTTTCTGGAAATACCCGTGTTTGAAAAATTTTCGATTTAAGCTATTTTCTTGGCTATGTGAATTTGGAATTTTTTTTTTATTGTGATTTTTTTTCCTTTTGCTCTCATTGTTTTTTTTTATATTTAAAACAAACATCAACATAAAGAGAACTCTATTACGAGTACAATGGTACTATTTTTTTCCAAAAAAACAGTCCACACTCGGAGTTTTCCAACTTTTAATTATCGATATATTTAAATTTCTCAGTGCGTTAAAGAAAACAGTTTCAGATATGTATAAAAACAACAAATGATGCTCTGTCATTTGCCCTAAGCTTCAAGACCTTAATCTTGATGGTTCGATTAATAGCTGAAGTTTATTAAAAAAAAGGTTTGGTATGATACCAGTTTCAAAATGTTAAAACTAAGAACATTTTAGTATAAAGCTTTAAAGTTGGTAAATTGTTAAGTTCTATCATGTTTATACCTTAACATCTAACTGTTTAAACATTTGTGCCAATCTCTTTCAAATTTGCGTAAAGCGGGGTAAATTTTTTAACAAAAGAAGATTTTAGTAATCGAGTGAATTTTCAATTTTCCCAAATTAACTTAATCTTTCCCGGGGAAAAATATTGTTTTACTCCAAACAACGCAATTTTAAGACATTATTATTAATTTTAACTAACTAACTAACTGACGTATAATTGAAATATTCGTTTAAAGAATTAATTAGTTACAGAAATTTGCATATTCAATCAATTAAGAGCTTTAAATTAACGTGAAACTTTTACATACACTTATAAGCTTTAAGTAACTTAAGTCAATAGCAATTATTTTAATTGAATTGTTTACGTTAAAAATACCGCGAAAAAAAACAACAATTTTGATGTGTATAACTTAAGCCTTGAAGATCCGAATATTAGAACTTAGCTTATGGAATTTGAAAGTCAACTATAAGTAGTTATATCGACTTATTTAAAGCGTTAAAATAAAATAACGGGAATTTCTCTACAGAAGCTGGCTCTTTGTCTTGAATGTTTTTTTTTCAATTTTTTCTAGATTATATTTTGTGACTTCACTTCCATCACCCTCATGGGCCAACTATTTGTTTGGCCCAAAGTCTACAAATCTATTGTGGACCTATTATTGTTGGCCAAAAGTCCACAGAGATTTTTTGTGGACTTTTGGCCCATCGATTAAAAATTTCTGAGCCACTTTAGTGATCTTTATTGACAAAACATTTATTTTTATTTTTGTAAGCTTATAAAATTGGTTTCAAAAGTTCAATAGAAAATAATATTTTTGTTGCTTAAATCCCAGCCAATACCTACTGTTCTAGGTTGATGTGCACGAGGCATTTTCTTGGACAACCAGTACATCAGGGGCCTTATTCCGTAAAACAAAAACGATCGAACGATATCGTTTTGGCAATAGCTGTCCCTATCTTTCCCTTTAGATGTGATAGAGATGGGTGTTGCCAAAACGATATCGTTCGATCGTTTTCGTTTTATGGAATGAGGCCCCAGGAGGAACTCTTCTCGGGTTTAAAGGATTTTAACTCCCTTTTTGGGTTCTTTATACCATTCAAACAACTCCGTTGCTCTGCTCAGTGTATGTTCAGCCAATATCAACAGTACCTTGGGTAGTTGTAAAAAATTCGAGAAAATATTTGTGGACTTATTTTCATTCAAAAATTAAAGAATATTGATCCATTTTTGTATGGCCTTCTGACTCATCAAGTGGGAAATAAGTCCACAATTTATTTAAGGATCTCTAACACAACCAAGTGGGTCAAAATTCCATTATGGACTTATGACCCTGTGCCACTTCCGTCACGGTACTTTCGTTCACCCTTTTTTAAAAAGTTTCTCCTTAACGAAATGTAATTAACCATCTTCTCGGTCCTTTAAATTTTGTCAGATTTAAAATATAAAATATACATTTAACATCAATAAAATAGATCCGGATTGAATGTCCCAATATATAACTTATAGATGGTGGAGGTAGAAGCATAATATGTTCTCGTAAAAAAGCTTATAAAACAAAACCTTCCCACACATTTTGATGATAAAATTTAAAGCAATTGATATGAGACTTACATATAACTTCGCTAAATCTTTAAACCGTCTAATATTAATATATCTCTTTGAATTCTGCTGTAAAAACAAAATTTCTCTCATTAACGTCAATTAATCATTGAATTATATTTTTAAATTAAGTTGACAGGTCCACAAAATAAAAAATTAACAAATAGTCTACAGCTCTCCAAAGATTTTAACTCAAACAACCACCAACAAAAAAAAAGATCTACTTGTCACTAAAGTGTCCCAAATATAACTCTGCCTACTTCTTTGAAACTAAAAATATAAATCTCAGGCTTTTAAATCAAATTTATATCACCACGCACTTTAAACAACCGTTATTCGCCACGACAAAAAAATTAAAACACTTTGAAAAAAAAAAAAAAAAATTAACGACCAAAGTTACTCACCTTTTTACCATCTTGTACCTTGTCTTTTACCGTTAATATACGCCATTGCCCTTATAGATGGCGTATGACTCTAGCTCCTTTATATGACTTGGCCTAAATGATCATAAAAACATCGTGACAATTGCTCAAAGAAATTCGTCAAAACATAATATTTCATTTGGCAGCAAAAGTGAGTGGGAAAGAAGTATAAGAGTGATAAGAGTGGGCGAGCTAAGTATATGATGAGAGTTTATAAAACACGCCAACCACACCACAAAAAATCTTGTTGTTTTTTTTTTTGTTTTTTACTTCTTTCAATTTTGTGACTTTAATTGTTGCCGGGGTAAAGTCAAAAAACCCACCACAACATAATGTATAATGAACATTATACAGTTACAGTAATAACAAAAGATATACATTGCTCGTACAAAGAAAAAGAACATACAAATGTAATTGAAAGACATAAAGAAGGTACAAACCAAAAAAAAAAAAGAGTTGCAAGAGTTTGACGTACTGGTGGAATTGTGTGACGTGATCACAGCACGTTGTTTTTTTTTCGGTGTGGGGAAGCGGGATAAATTGTACTCGTATACGAATATGGGCAGGGGCATATGAATAAAGTGCCGAGATTGAACGACACGAAACAACGCCTAAGGAGTTCTTTGACATTTTAAGTAGCGAACAATGATGTTTTATTATTATTTTTACTTCGCCAGTTTTTTTTTTTTTTTTTAATTTTGTCTTTTTTTTTTTGAGAATGAAAGATGTTTTTTGTTTTGTAATTTGACATGATTTATATGGGGGAACCTATTTGGCAGCAACTTCACGGTTGATGGGTGAATTTGAATTGAAACAAATATAAGAGGCGTTAAGTGATGAAAAGATATTGTTTAATTGATTAGAATATATAGGTCATGTCCTGGAAAGCACATACATTTGTATCTACCTGTTACTTGTTTTTAATTTATTAATTAAAAAAAAATAGTATTAGTAAAGATCTATATAATCTTAGTAAAGATCTATATAATCTTGAAAATTGGACATCCACAGGATATATGCACTACAGATTCCATTAAATCCGGCTCGATATTTAATTAATTAATAAGGGAAAATATCATGTAAAATTAAACAGAATTTAAACAGTTATCAGGTTATTTTTTTTCTCCAAAGAAACAAGATTTTGACGTTTTAGTGTTAAATTAGCACATTTTAAGTATTTGAAAATTCCATTCTACATAATACCATTGAAGCCTTATTAAGTTATTGTACCTTAAATATGTCATCCTTTGAAATTACAGATAAATTAACTACTAAACTGACAGCAATTGTATATCATGTTTAATCTACATGACTCAATGTTAAATTAATCCAGTATATCTGTTTCGCTTGCCCTCTTACCATAATTAGTAAAAAATGAAAATTTTTACTTTTACGCTGCTTACCTTTGTAGTTTACATGATGCCCTTGTTAAATTAAACCTTTGAAACGTTATGCTTGCATGAGAAACAGAAGGATGAATGAACATTATAAACAGTGATTTTATTACTGTCAACCTGTTTTATTTGGATGAACACTTGTAAAATGATTTCTATGGCAATGTTGCATTTGCACACAAACCAGTATGAATTAACATGACACATTGTTACTTTAACAATGTCCACGTTTGTAGTTTACATGATCTCCTTGTTATATTAAACCGTTCGCAATGTTACGCTTTTACGAGTAATAAAAGGATGAATTAACATGGCACACAGTAATTTTAACAATTTCATACTGTTTGATTCGCATGGCTCCTTGTCAAATTAAATCTATGTCAATGCTAAGCTTACACTAAAACCAGTATGGATCAACAGGACATAATATAGTAAATATTTATACCCAATCATTTAATTTGTATGTTCTCTTGTTAAAAAAAATCTATGGAAATGTTGCACTTGAACCAGTTTGAATTAACATGAGACAGTATACATTTAACAATGTCAACCTTTATCTTTCAAATAATCCCTTTTTCAAATTAAACAACCATAAAAACTTAATCTTGCAAACACTTACGAGAAACAGGAAGATGAAATTACATGATACACTGTAAGTTTAACAATTTCAATCTTTTTAATTGGCATGACTTCTTGTCAAATGAAATTTATAAATAAATTGGGTGGCTAAACAACTGGCGGGCCTAGTGACTTACAACTCTCAACCATTCCTGTGTGCATGTTACTGGCAGGAATGGAGGCGACCTAAAATTTTCCGCCAAATCCGAACGGCTAAGGTGAGAAGCACTTTTACATGACAAGAGATATTTTTTGAGGATTTGTCTATTCCTCGCAAGAGGCAGTAGCCCGTGAAAATTTTTTTTTTTTTATGTGGCATAGTCAGGGCCTCGAACCCAAGAACTTCAGCGTGACAGTCCTACGCATTAAACGTTACGCCACGGGCTACTACAAATGAAATCTATGTCAATGTAAAATTTCCACGAAAAGCAGTATGAATTAACAGAGACACATTGTAACTTTAAATATTTCCACTCATTTACAAGATCCCTTGTCAAATAAAACATATAAAAATGTTACACTTGCACGTATAACAATATGAATTAAAATGACACATTGTAACTTTAATAATGTCCACCTTTATTCTTTACATGATCCCTTGTCAAATTAAACCAATCAATGTATATTTTACTTTTCCACGAGAAGAAAATGTGAATTTACATAAATGGAACAATTTAATTTCAAATCACCACTGTAGAATTTACATACCCTTGTCCTGATCTGAAAAATAACAAAACACATGGTATTAAAATTTTTCTAAAGGTTTAACTTTAAATTATTGTACTTTGAAGCGTAAAACCGGTGTTACTTTTTCTATTGAAAACGTAATATTTCGATGAAATTTCTATATGTATATATTTTATTCGCTTAGCATGCTTACCACAATTTCAATTTAACAATTCGTTTTTTTTTCTGAGTTTCTACTTGTTCAGGTTGTCTTCTAGAGTCGAAGACGATTCTCCAAAAAGCATTGTCATCGTTTTTTGATAATCCCATGAATTTTGTCTATTAATTTAGAGTTGAAGCGAAAAGAAATTTTAAGCACGAAAAACCAAGTCATCAACGTAGAGTACGACTATCTTGTGAGAGAGAATATCATAAAATTTCATCAGAGGATAGCGAAAATAATGAAGGACTGAGAACTCATCCCTGTGGGACACTTGCAGATATGTTAAACCACCCGACATACTGAACCCATTCCTATACGTACTTTTTCGCTTGTTGACGCAAGAAATTAATAAACAAAATTCGGAATAAAAAACTTATAGAGTCCATCTATCCATTGTTTTAAACCTCACATTAGGGAAATTTAATAAATAATTAAAACAAAAATCTTATCTTAATCTTAAACAGTTGCATTTCTCAATAAATGAAGATCTCCTTCATCAAACCATAATTATTTTCTATTAAGCTTCGAAATTCTTAATCATTATATAAACAACCCGAATTCCTTAATACATATACATATACTCATATTAAATTGCAAACAAAAGTCAAAATCATTCTGACATGCATTCCATGCTAAACACACAAAACCAACAAAACACAACAAACAGCAAAATATTTCATTAAAATGTACTTAGTCCTTGTCGTTCCTCCTTCAATACTTACATACATACTTATTCCTCACTTCATAAATATTTTAACGGCATGTTATAGTTGTAAATTCAAAGAAGTAATTTAATGACAATTTATTTCCCCAATCATAATCACGCAACAAATTCATTTAGAGTTCAAGTGAGTGCATGTATACTTGATGTTAATAAAATTAAAAAAAAAAAAAAAAACAAACAAACATACAAACAGGCACAGGCACGCATTTTCTGTTTTTTTTTTTATATTGCTGCATCCACTTCAAACCGGTGTTTAATTAAAAACTCAAAGGAGGGCATCGAGGCGTGAGGAAATTATATTTACACCCATTACGACATATTTCATTCATTTTCATTTATTCACTAAAAAAAAAAAAACAAAAAATGTTTTTGCTTTAAAACATTTTCTTTGTATTTAATTAACGATTCGAAAGATGTTCGGATATAAATAAAAAATAAAATTTAAATGTCCAACTAAGTCGCATGTGGTTGCTTGCTTATATAAACAATAATTATTATAAGAACATCAAATTTGATAAATTTATCGAAATTAAGAGAATTTTTTTATAATTCATTTAAAATATTTATTTTTTAAACTAAATCAAAATATACAAAAAAAATTGCTCCGAAATATTTTTTTCAATTTAAAAACGCACAAATTTAAGTATTTTAAGTTTTTAAAACAATTCAAATCATTTTCATTGTTTAGATTTAATAATAATAATCTTAACAATTTGCTTGTAAGACCTTAGGTTTTATAAATACAACCTCAAGAGCGGACCCATTTTAGAAGAAATAGAAGGATTTAAGGTCTTTAATAAAAATTGAAAAAAAAAAAAATCGATAAGTGGTTTTTCGAGCACCAATTTTTTAATACAAATTAAAAAGCGAAAATCCCTTATTTTTGTACTATGAGGTGTGAAAAATCCCTTTTTCCCTTTTAGCTTATTTTGAACGTGAAATTCCCACAAAAAGGAATAAATCTCACGATCTGGATTTATTCCTTTTTGTGGGAATTTCACGTTCAAAATAAGCTAAAAGGCAAAAAGGGATTTTTCACACCTCATAGTACAAAAATAAGGGATTTTACGTTATGCTTAAATTTTTTCCTAAATTGGTCATTTTATCACGCACTATGAACAAAGACCCTATTTAAATTGTGACTTTTCACTACCCCATGACGATGGTGAGATCGATGAAGGGAACAGAGCTCCTCACCCACAAAGTCATCGTCATGGCGTAATAAAAAGACACAATCCCTATTCTGTCGTATAGGGTCGAATAAAACATTATCATGCTCTCTCTATACGTGAATCTATTTATGTGGAAACATCAAATTTTAATCTCAGATAAAATTTATTTGAAATGTTAATCCATTTCACACGGCCGACGCTGCTGATGCGAAACGTAAAATCCCATACAGAAATTACACAACTAAATTATAAACGAAAACTATGCTTTTCGATAATAAATGTCGTTTGAGTTTCATTGTTTGTTTTTTTCGTATTAATTTCTATGCTTTTGTTTTTGCCTCTTTTTTGTCGCAAATGGTTAAACTCGTGCATTCAATGTAAATTTTCAAAATTTATATTTTTTACCAATGCGGAATGCATGTTTGTTTCTAAACTTTACTGCGTAATCAAAATGTATGCGGGATTATATTTTTCCTAATAAAATACAAAGTACGAAACTGAATTTCAATGAATTATAATTTATTTATTCAGTAGTGGGTAAAATGTGGGATATTTTTAACAAAGGCGTGAGGAAAAAAGGGAATTTTCGGGTATCACTATGGGAAAACCTGATCCCAAAGTCTGACGTCACTGCTTAGAATATGCTAGTATGGTATGGTCACCTCACTATTCTGTACACATCGATCGCATCGAATCTGTTCAGCGTAAAAATGTACGTTTCGCACTAAGTTACTTGAACTGGAATGACCCAAATCTTAAACATGACTACTCTGGAAAAACGTCGAATAGTTACCGATGTTTTGTTTTACACCAACTACTGTTTGATTCCATTGATTCACATGTTCTTTTGGACCAAATTAATTTATTAGTTAGAAGTCTCAGTTCTCAAAACTCTGATATTTTTCATCTCGACCAATTATGGTCTCAATGAGCCATTGATTCGTATGAAACAGGGCCGTGCGAATAAAAACCATAATGTTTTCGACTTGAGTTACTCAAAGCTTACACTTAAGAACAAATTGTATAGGCGTTTTTAGTATTCGTGTCAGTTCTCCCTTTGTATTGCAACAGTGTTGCCACTGTTTGTTTATTTGTTTATTTAATTTATTAAATGTTTAATATTTTTGACTTGTAGTTGTTTTTGTAGCAGCGAATTAATTTATGTATATACATTTTTTTTGTGTGTCATATTTGTTGTCTTTAGTAGTGTGTTAGGCCTTTTATATATTTAACAAACAACTAACACCACGCTAATGTAGACTGTGACAAGTAGATATTTCCTAGTATCTGAAAGTGAAAAAAACCCGAAGAGAAAAGAAATGTAATGTTACAAATGCTTGCATTAAGCAGTACTGATTGCGTGATATTTAAAATTCTGTTTAAATTTCCAATTAACTCATAACTGGGGATTTTTTATCGTCGTTAACTAAGCATATATTTAGGATGCCGTGTGTCGTAGGTATCTTGCTGACGCACATATTTTTTGCTTGGAATAGACGTGACTTATTGTGGATAACCACAACTCTTCTGAAATATCTGTTTATTGTTAAAGAACTGCAGATTTCATTTGAAATTAAGAGATGTAAGTGGTTGTGGGTTTATACAGGGTGCTTCCAATTTAAATGTCAATACTTTTGGAAATGATTGTTGTGCATGTTCTGAGTAGAAAAGGTGGTTAGACACCCCTCGTTTATGCGGGAGAAACAATTATCTAAAAGACTGACTAAAATGGATAAAAAATTATGAACAAAAAAATAAAATTTTGCAGTAGAAAGTTTTCAAAAAAAAATACAAGTTATGTTTCATATTCAATAAATTTAAAAATTTCAATTCTTATAGATGTAAAATAAAAATATAATTAAGATACAAGATAAATACAAGTGGGCGTGGTAGTAGGTGGACTTCAAAAAAAAAATTACATACATATGTCATATTTTAATTTTAAGGGAGCTTTATATGAAATTATAAAGCTTTCTTGATACGTTAAATATTAAAAATTAAAAAAAAAAAATACAGTCGACTCCCTCTAATTCAAATATTCATGGGATATCAAAATTTTTTTGAAAAATCAATTTTTTTTAAGACATTTAGGTTAATTATTTGTAATTAAGTTTTCATGTGTTTAAACACTTAAAAACTGCACCCGATTTTTAATTATTTTTTCAAAAAATGTTAAAGAAAGAAATTTTATATTTTTTTCATATAAATTATAAATTAAATTATATATAAATTACCTACATATATATTTTTACAAGGATTCAGAGGGCGTTCTCTAATATGAGTTTTAAACATTTTTAGCAGTTGTTTTAGCTATTTAAAAAAAAATAGTTTTTATGCTTTTCTTTTCCATTTTCTATAATTTATTATTTTATGCATAGATATATATTTAATTATATGTATAAATGTTAAGTATAAAATCTTTAAAATTTCCAGCCAATTGAATCCCAAGAGCATGTTCGTGCGATTCAGTCATAAATTTTATTTTTTTTTTCATTACGAATGTCTAACTTGTCCCTTAGCTAAAATATCTTGCATACATAAATAGAATAATAATTGCTACCCCTTTTCCGTCCGTCCAAATACCTATCCCAGCTATAATATGTAACGTTTTTTTTCCAACAATACATGCCTCTTGAAAAACGTGCTGCCAATAATTAATAATTCTTATTATTCATTTGAATTTTAGTTTTGTGCAAAGTCATGAAAGTGTTTCTTTTTGTATATATTTTTATTATTTATGTAATTTTTGTAATATTCCGCAAATAATTTAAATATTTCTAATAAAATATTGCATGCATGAATGCAATGCATAATATCAATATCAACGAGGTAGTAAGGTACATGCATATTATAATATGAATAATTCCAACACATACATATAAATCCTTGTATAATCTCAATAATTCTAGTAATTAAAATTAGAATTTATTGGTTTAATATGAAATTTGTAAAATGAATTATTTTAGAGAGAGAGAAAAAATTTAGAAAATGTTAGAAAATTTATTGAAGGTTGATGTTGATCTCATGTTTTCATATTATTATAGTGAATTGCGGAAAATTGAGTTAAAAGGAATTTCTATAGGAATTGTGTTTATACGTACTTTAAACTGATTTAAATGATTATTGATTTTATCTTTAAACGTTAAAAAAATGTTTTTGGTTTTTATAGAACTGAGAATTGTTTTGGAAATCTTGGAATAAAGTTAAACTGCTCTGGAATTTATGAGATATATTTTCACTTGCTCTATATCTCAAGTATTGATTTCGTGTAAAAGAAATGTTTGAGGTTATATTTATTTTTATTAAAATAATTTAATAAAAATAAAAATAAATTGGTTGGCCCGACAGCTCATGTAGAACCAGTTCCTAATGACTTACTCTCACTCAACCTTTCTTGTCGTGTGTTATTAGCAGGAACCTATACAATCTGCCGAATCCGAACGGCTAAGGTGAGAAGCACTTTTTCATGAGAAGAGAGACAAGGTGGATTTGTCAATTCCTCGCAAGAGGCAGTAACTCGAAAATTATTCAAAAAAAAAATTAAACAAAAATTCATTTTATTAGTTAGGTACTTATAAAGTGCGTGTCCATTTGAAAGTAAAAACATTGAGAGTAGCTCTCAGGCCACTCTCGAGAAAAAACTCGCAAGTGGACACAGACTTGAGAGTAGCTCGCGGAGAGGTTAATTTTTGCTTTCGACGTTCGAACTTTTTGATAGTTAAGTGGACACATGTTTTGATAACTATCGGAGATAAGCTCGCAGAATTCCAACACTGTTCGTATTTTGGGAGTAGCTGTCGAGAGTTTACATTGTGAAACTGTAATCTTCAGGAGCAAGCAAATCAATCAATACCTAGTGGTTTTATAACAAATTTCAATTTAAAATCCGGTTCAAGTAAATGGATTTAAATTATCCCAATTTTTTTTTTGATTTGGAACACTTATTTTAAAAAAAAAATTGTTGATAATTTAGCGATTGGAACTATGTAAAAAAAAAATGTGTTGATAATGCTATTCTTGAGCTCTAAACGTACTCTCAGGAAATCATCTCTCAAAACTAAACAATTGAATTCGCGATATTAAAATCCCAAAAAATTAACTCTCAAATGGATAGGCACCCAAGAGTAACTCTCGAGAGTTTACTAGCGAAGGAACTCTCAAATGGACACGTACCCTTAGGTAGACTTTTTTAAAACATTTGTTCGTTAAAATGAAGTAACATTAAAATTTTTAACCAAAAAGAAAAATTGCAGCCCAGTCATGCGTATGTTTTTATTTTAGTTCGTCGATTTTGAAAAATTCAAAACAACAACAAAATAATCATATGCGAACGAATGCTTATGCTTATAGCCACTCCCAATAATCAATTCCTAAAAATATGCAAGTCTGAACACATTAGGCCTGTACTGCTATATCGCCATCAGGCCTATTGCTATATTTTCATTGTATTTTGAATATTTAAATTATATCCAACAGGCGCAAACATACCTTTAAAACACATGTATTTTAAGATTTAAAATTATTTTCATTCAATTTAACTTTGAAAAAAAGTATAAGGTACCTCTTGTGACCTTAGATTAGTTATTGTTTTTATAATAATGTGAAAATTTCTACATTGTCATTGTTTTTTTATATTTATTTTCTATTTTCAATTTTTTTTTTTTTTTTAATTTGCCCCTCCCACCTATAATGGTAGACAAATAGAGTGGGCCAATATCTTAAAATCATGTTCATATAATGTACCAACAATGAAAACAAATTGATTTTTTTTATTACAAATTGCACAATTTTTTAACTAAGCCTCCCCACTATATCGAAAAGTGAAACCCTTAACTGTTCCGATTGGTGAAAAAAAGTATGTCAATTATTTTTGTAGGAAATTTTCTAAGCTACAAATCAGTTCTTGACATTTTTTCTGTACAATTTACCATTTGGGAGTTATTCCTGAAAAACCATTTTGGGGGGCTATATAGCAAAGTCCAGCTTTGAGCTTTCCGGTGATTTTTTCTGAGTCAAATTGCCTGGACAAAAAAAAAGAAGCTTATCAAATAAAGCGGTTGCTTCCATAAGTCTGTTATAAAAACATTACAAAAATGTATTTTTTTCATACGCAAGGTATAGTTGCTGTCATACGCAAATTGAAATTTATGCTCATTATGGTTTCAATCGTCTTGCTATTAAGATTTTACTCGATTTTCGGAGTTGAACTTCGTTTAATTAGTAGATTAAAAGTAGCATAATAATTTACTTTTAATGACAAGTTCATTATGATAAGGTAAAGCCTTTTTAAGGTCAGCCTAAGTTGGACAAAAAAATCATAACTCATATAACGATATTTTTATTTAAATCACCTTGAGTTCTAAATTTTTCCAATTTAGACAAAATTTTAAAAATCCTCATTAGAGTAAGACCTAGCAGGCAGCTTTATGTATAAGTAGTTTTAAAGGCATTCCACGAGCTATTTTATATAATTATTTTAAAAAGCATTTGACATAATATTTTGGAAAAAATAAATCAAGAAATACAGGACTTGTATATTTAAGCCTTATCGAAACTCTATGCAAGCAATAGCAAATTCTAAAGATTGTTTGTAAGATGTTTGCTTAAACAGCTCTCTACTATAAAGAAGTGGATTTTTCATTATTGATGTCCGCTTTGAACGTGGGACTATGATTTTCTTTCAATATGTCAGCTGGCCATTAAAGTAATAATGCATTTTACTTTCTTTTTTTTTTAACTTAATACAAATTTGGTTGCAATTTTTTTTAAATTTGTATTCCTCTCATCTGCAATTCAGGCTAGAGGCTGTATTTAAAAGACCATTAGTCCACATATGGTTCAATAAAAAGTTTCCAAAAATTGTACAGCTGTCAGATTCGATATATGTATGAACCTACTCTGTGAACGACTACCTACTTACATAAAATCTTAACAAGTTTTCTTTGAAATTTGATAACAACTGATTTGTCAACCGAATTGCTTCGGAAGTGTTTCGATTAATAAAAAACTAAAAAAATTGTGTGTTCTTTTAAAAAAAATATTCTAATATGTACCTATAATGTTCTTATGTACCAACATACATATTTATTTTCAAATTAATATAGTACAGATCTTAAACAGTGAAAATATTATTCCTATTATTTAAAATAAAACAAAATTATCGAAATTAAAATTTGCATTAAGCTTCCATTAACTCAAGTTGAATGACGTATTTATTTTAAACATATTAAAATACATAATTATATACCAACCCATACGTATAACTTAAACAAATTAATTATCGAAGAAAATATTTCCTTAAAGCTCCGATTTACTAAGAATAAATGATATTAACTTTTAAAATATTTGTAAAATAAATACTTTATGAGGCTTAAATTTCTCTTAACTACTAAAAGCTTATGTCTCTTGTAAATAATAAATCCTAAAATCTTAAAACTGTAAACTGCAGACTTCGACATGCCAATTATTGAATAGTAAAAATTCTTAAAAAAAAATTAGGTACGTCAGTTTGTTAGATCAAGTTTTTTTTTGGAAATTTTGTGTTAACAAATTGTACAGGCATGGTGAGGAGAGTTTTTTTATGTGTCTTATTTTATACTTTAACAAATTAAAAGCAATTATCGAAGTTAAGACTTCTGTATTGAATTTTGCTTTGGGGAAGCTTTATGGAAATTCTTTGGAAGTCGAAATCATGGGACATATAAATCTGACCAAGCCTTATACTGTCTGCAATTTTAGTTGGAATTAAGTTTATCTGTATTAATTATTATAAGATACTATAAGTGGGTTTTCTTCTAAAGTTACGCCATCTACCAGAAATTGCCTCAACATACTGTATTTCAACTTTCAAACCCAATTCTTCATTTGCTCCTCCCCCCTCCCAATATTTCATTTAATTTTCCTCTTCTTTCACTAAATAAATGATAGTTTATTTTAAGTCATTAAAACAAAATAGAATTCTATTCATCATCAATTAACCAAATAATTATAACCCATTTGATACAGTCCTACACTCTACAGTGAAAGCCTCCGGTGTTTATAATGTTTTCAATTACGTATCAACTCAATTATTTATTAAAAAAAAAAAACTTCTCAATGAAAATTGAAATCAAATCGCGTACACTGACAACTATAATTGCATCCTATAATAAATGCGGTTAGAAAACTTGAATTCAAAATTTGCACTTTACAACCCACACCTACAAAACCGACTCACCAGACCCAACCCTCTACAACCCCCAACCCCCTTGCACTCATCGTGTTTTCAAAACAGCCTATGAAGTTATTGATAAAATCAAACTGCAACCATAATCGTGACTATGTTGATATTATTTTTTTTTTTATCAACAACCACCATCTCGAACCAGTTCACGTTCCGCCAAACGATAGATCCAACAAAACAATCAGCTAATTAGATATGTATCGAACAGATATCTACACTAGGTATATATACACTTGAGCCCAAAGATATACAATTATAATTTTGTATTTAAAATTAGTAGCTCGTCTTGTAAATTGAATCGAATTTAATTGCAAATAAAACGTGTCTAGTGTGTATCTACTCGTATACACAACACACACCTCAGACTTGAAACGTAGGTACATATATGAAAGTAATTAAACACCACACAAAAACAACAAATTTAACAACAACAACAACAATATTAACAGCAACCAACCGATTGCTTCTCTTGCCGAACTGGCTGCGGTTTTAAAATTGCAAATACCGCAAACTATTTACTTGTCGACATCTTTGTCAATGATAAAAACTATAGTACAGGATGTAGTGTTGGAATTATAAAAATCATTATTATTTTATGAATGTAAAAATTTGTTAGATGTATCTATATGTTTGTTTTTTTTTTAGAAATGAAGAATTCTGTCATTAGTAAGCGTGTTTTATTGCAAGTCGGTTAAAGATTAGTCTTCGAAGCTAAAGATTTTAAATGCAAGTGCAAAAACAACTATATAATTCTAAGATAATTTTTGAGACTAAACTCCTGGCTTGTTGTCGATACTAAAATTTGTATGGATGCTTTAAAACTTTTTGAATGCTAATTGGAATGTCATAGAATGCCGGAACGTACGCAAAAAGTACGTACGCTCAGTAGAACAAAAAAAGTCCATAAGATAAATCTGATCTGAGAAATATAGAAAAAGCAGAGTGCGCGGTTTAATCAGTCCAAAACATGATTCAGAACACACCAAGTATCAAATCAAATCTTTATTTACAATTGCTTAAAGTCAGCTCAGGGGCAGTCCAATTGTCCACTAATGTTAGAAGAAAGATCTCTCGGCCTCTGATGAGAAAAAATAGGCGTAGAAGATTGTAAGGATGGGGAAACGACCGGTTATAGCGTATTTTATATAGGGCACTAGGCTAATAGAGTGACACAAATAAGCTTCGGTAAAGTATTTATAGGCATAGTCTGAGGACATACCTCAATGAAAAAAATGAAAAGTAACCGTTTTGTAGACCATTTAGTGGTATATAGTATATACACAAAGAGGCAAATCGTGCTGACGATTGCGGTGGGAATAGAGGGAAACACTAACAACCGGAAAAAAAATTATGATGAATGTTCAACTAATTTTTTCCATTTCTTAATTTTTCTATTTTAAGTTTCTTCATTTTTGCATTTTCTCCATTTTCTTAATTCCATTTTCTTTTTTTATTCATGTTTTTCAGTTTATTATTATTTTTTTTTAATTTCTTCAAATTTGTCTGCTATTTTCTATCTTTTTTTATTTTTTAATCCTTCATTTTTTTAAATTTATTTTCTTCAGTTTTTTTATTTTATTTCTTCGTTTTCTTATTTCTACATTTTTTTAATTATGTTAATTTTTTGCAATTAGGTAGGTACATACTTTATTTTTGTTTTGTCTTAAAATTTAATTTTTGCTTTTTCTTAACTTTATTTTATTTTTACGGTTTCTTAAATTTTAAATTTCTAATTTTTTTGTATTTTTCTTTTCATTTTCTATTTTTTAATTTTTTCTTTTTCTTAATATTTTAATTTTCTTCATTTTCTTCATTTTCTCCAATTTTTCTATTTTTTAATTTTTTCTTGCTCTCAATTTTTTTAATTTCTTATTTTTTTTTATTTTAATTTAATTTAATTTCTTATTTTTTTTTATTTTCTCATTTTTTGTTTAAGTTAATTTATTTTTTTATTGTGTGTATTTTTTCTATATTCTTTTCATTTTCTTAACTTCTTCAACTCTCTTTTTATTTTTTTAGTTTCGTTTCTTAATTTTTTTATTTTTGTTCCTTTTCTCTTTTTTCTATTTATTTTATTTTTTTCATTTTTTTTTTTTTTCATTTTCTCCAAATTTTCTATTTATTTTTTTTTTCTTAAGTTTTTGAAATTTTTTTTTCTTTATTTTTCGATTTTCTTAACTTTTTACTTTTTTATCAATTTTCCTCCATTTTTTCAATTTCTTTATTTTTTTTTAATTTATTATCCATTATTATTTAAATTTTTATTATTTTTTTCATTTTACTACATTTTTTTTTTTTAATTTCTTTCTTAATTTTTTTATTTTTCGCCAGTTGCCAATTATGTAGCAATATGGCTTCCATCTTTGACCCCAAAATCATTCGCCATGATGCAAATATCGAAAGAATCTAAAATGGCGGCAATTTGCTTTTCCTCCATTGCTTTTTTACATTTTTCTACCCCGAGGCCCGAACTATTTATTATACACCCAAACCATTGCTAAACTGGGTTTGTTGTTGTTGTTGTTGGTGATTTAAAAAAGAGATATGAAACTCTAGAAAAAGAAAATGATTAGAATGCATTTAGTGTCGATTTCATATAAATATATCGTATAGACGTGATTCGAATGATAATAGCTGTGAAATGTTATAGCACAAGCAATGTTGTCGTCGTCCGTCGTCGTCGAGGTGGTGGTCGGCTTGTATCACCTTTTTTTGTTTTATTTTACAATATTAATGTTATAGCAATAGAAAAATGCCAAATAATTGTTAATTTAATCACGCGAATGTCAACAGAAAATGCAACAAAAAAAATAATAAAATAATACCCAAAACGAAAACGAGCATTTTATAAGCCAATTTTCTTCGATTGACAGCTGGAGATTTATAGCTGTTGACAACAACGAATGATTTTGTTTGCGTTGGCGGTGGTGGCGGTGGTGATGGTGGTGGTGACTATGACGATGTTTGAGGAGGTAGCGGTAGCGGTGTCAGTGGCGATGATTTGTTTTAACAAGCGGTATGACTAGTAGAATGAAACAAACAAGGTTAAACACTTGGCAGCTGAGCTTACTTCATGTTTTATAAAATATCTCTTAGCTATCGCGTGTTATGTCGCTTTATAGAATAGATACAATTTTTTTTTATTTATGGAAAATAGTTTTCAACGGTTTATCTGTCTGTCGATCGATCGGTTGGTCGGACGGACTGATGTTGATTTATGGTTACTTGAATTTAGCATAGGTATAGAATATGGGATTATTGAACTTGACTGAAGGATTGATGTGTTTTGTGATACGAGTAGTAAATTTATATGTATGTAAATCTATTTATTGCGAAGGTGTGTCGGAAATCGATAAAAGAATTTGATTTAGTTATGTAGATCTATATAATGAATACCAATGAAAGGAGCAGATTAAAATTAAAGAATATAATATTGAAGGGAGAATAATATGATTAAAAAAGTTGCTTGAAACTTAAAAAACTGCTTGAATGGGCTCTGCATAATAAAACCCCAACTAAAAAATCCAATAAGTTCCAAAAAAAAAAAACGATTATTCTCAAATTTTGGTGTGTTATATCATTTTCCTCATTTATTTTTTTTTCATTTCATTTCATTTATTTTTTGTTTGGGGCTTCATTTCATAATGAAATTAAGTTTTTTTTTCTTTTCATTAGGGCCTTATTGCATGGGGCTAAATTACGTTATCAAAAATGGCCCCGACTTTGGGGTATTATTTCAATTCTACTTTTGGGGTCTTATGTATTTCCTGGGGCCTAATTTCGCAGAGCCATACAAATCGAAATGGAGGAGTATTTGGGAACAAACGATTTATATCTCATCATTTTCATTTGATAAAATTCAGGTGAAATAATGAAAAAAAATGATTGATATTAACGCAAACTCTTCTCAATTAGAACATCGATTTTCTTAGAAATATTCTCCACAACCCTCTTTGTCGAAATTAAGCTGCGGGTTTACTTGATTCTTGAAGAGAAAATTGTAAGCTTAAATTAAACGCGGTCTCCGTATCTACTTGGCTTCGCTCGAAAACGGTCCAACTGATTTTTGATCATTTTGTTTTTAATGAAGAATCTTTTGAAAAATTTAAAAAGGTAATATGGACTAAAATTAAAAATTCAAAAAGTGATTTTTTTTTGAAAACTCAATTTTTTTTAAATATTTTCTAGAAGATTTTAAGCAAATAAAAAAATCTTATAGTCGAATTTACCTACATTCCATAAAAGCGGTAAAGAAAATCATATTTTTCTCGCAGACGACACCTATACAAAATTTATTCAAGTTTTTTGTTGCACGTTCATATATTAGTACGATGTACTCTTCAACAAGACCAAATTTAATATTCATCCATTATGAAAACCACTCGTAGGACATATGTAGGTATAATCATTTTTTTTATTTTCTATTACATATCTCATTACCTGTTTAACCAATTCAAATTAATTTGTTTGTTCAAGGTGGCGCAAAATTAATCATCCATTTTGTTTTTGAATTACTTTTTTACTAAATAAAAAAATAATTTGGAGTGATAGAAATCTTTACAATTTTTTATCTTAAGTGGAAAATATGATATCCGTCAACTGGTTGCCACCAGTGGTGATATATCCATTAGTGCCCGTTTTATCTCAAAAATTATAACATCTTCCGCTAGGGTGATTAATTTTTCGCCACCTTGTACAAGAGATTCTTATAATTTCAAAAAAATATTTAAGCACACCAAAATGTTTCCAAACACAAATTTTGTATTTTTTTTTATTTCAGAAATTATTTTGCAGATGAATTTTATCGAAATTGATTTGAAAAATTTTAAATGCTTTAATTTTTACTAATTACAACCATTATTCATGAAGTTAAATCTTTCCAAAAATTAAAACAATCAAATTCTTGTTTTATATAAATTGAAGTTTGTAGTTGAGTTGTAAAAAGGGGATTAACTGGGCCAAAAATATCCATGACTAATGGAAATTCAATAAATACAAATTTAATTCAATTTAATACAATTAATAAACATTTTTAAAACAAAAATGAAATATAAATTTAAAGCTCAAAAATACTTCTTTTTTTTAAATTTAATTGATGCTGTTTTTGCTGCAAATAAGAGTGGTTTTTCTTTTATCTTATTCTCTATTTTCTTTCATGTGCAATTTAAATGATTTTTTTTTTGTTTTATCATGACTTCGCTTTATCCGATCAATGTTTTATTCTTAGAGTCTGTTCTAAATGCATTATTTATAAATACAATTTATGAACAAAAAAACACATTGAGTACTCTGAATAATTTTTTTTTTGCATTTGGCATTCTGAAACAAAAAGAATGACTATTAAGCAAAACAAAAATAAAAAAAAAATAAAGAAAACAAATTAAAATTTTATTTATTTTGAATTTAAAAAATATGTGTTCCTTGAATTGAATTAAAATGATTTAGTGACTTTAGATATTTTTTTTTTTTTTTTTTGCATTTGATGTATGAGAACAACATCACACATGGAAATTTGGGTCAATAGAATAAGAATCGAGGTGAAAAATTGATTGATGTTTTTTTTTTTCATTTTTTTTGTAGTTGAAAATTTCAATTGACCTCGATTATTTATTCTAGATTTTTGTATCATTTTTTTTAACAAACACACAAAAAAAACGTGGGAACTACCTTCCTCCAAAATATACAAGAAGGAATTGAAGTTTATATCATTATGCTAGCATACAAACTTACATTTAAGTCTTTAATTAAAAGAATTGCTTTAGACGACAGAGATTTTTAAAGGAGACTAAAAAAGACTAAAACCATTTGCAAAATTAAAAAAAAAAAAAAGGTGAGAAGCAGTAGCATTCTAGGAAAAATTAGAGCAATTAGAAATTAGAGCAATTATCTTTGAACTCTATAGTATCATTGTAGTTTTCGAAACCTTGCCCCGTGTTTGGGTAATAGTGAACAACTATTTTTTTTTACAGCTTTTATTCGTTAAAATTCAAAGCTGCACATTATCAAGTCTTTACTTAAAATGCTAAGTGGCTTAAATCGATTTTAAGAATTTTTGGGAAAACAATTTCAGTCTTATTCCGAGAAGATGATTTTGAATAGGAAGCTAAAACTTCAACCAAATATCAGGAAAGACAAGCCGATTGTACAAAAATGTAACTAATGTGTCATTTATTTTATATATTTATTAATATATATAATTTATTTTAATCTATTTCGCTTAAGTCGACTTAAGTCACTTTACCTTTTGAGTAAAAAAGTATCAGTGTGGAACTATTTTTTCTTACATTAATAATTGTAAAAAATCAAAGCTTTAAATTGATATAGAAATAATTTGTTATTATTTTATCAAATAATAAGTAAATTCTGCCCACTGTCACGCCCACTTTTATCATATTTTAGCTGCCTCCTTATTGAACGTCATTTAGAACGTTAAAATTTTTTTGTATTTAAGCTGTCTTCAACCTAAAGCATGACATTTTGTAAATGTCATTTGTCCCACCCACTAACCACACCCATTTTTCTTATAAAAGATTAATTGTATCCTTATATACCGTCCTTAGAAAGCTGAAAATATAGAATAAATCTGTCTTGGGCAACAGTCATGACATGTAGAGTTTTTTCTTTTTAATCCGCCTACTACCACGCCCACTCGTTTCTTATATCTGAGATTCCTCCTTATTTTTCATCTTTTATAGAAAGTTTAAATTTTGTAATTAAAATATCTTGAATCTAAAGCATGTTATGTTTATTTTTTTTTATTCTGCCTACTACCACGCCCACTCTTTTCTCATATCTAATATTTCTTCTTACTTTACATCCCTAGAAAATTTAAATTATGTAACTAAAATATTTCAAAGCTAAGGCATGGAATTTGTAATTTTTTTTAATTCCACCAACTACCACGCCCACTTTTTTAAGTTTTACCATGTAACTATGTAAGCTTTCAGCAAAATAAAAAAAATTTGGTTTGAGTGTAAAGAGAAAAAGTGTTTGAATGCACTTTCATTTCATCAAACAACGTTGTATATTTTTAATGAAATTTTTCACTAGGTGAACGAATTTTTCGTTAAGTCAATGAAAATTCATAATATAAAGAATTTCATAACATAATTTATTTTCAGTGCATTGCAATTTTGTTGTTGAAGAATCTTAAAGATAAATTCAGTTTTTGAATGGAGCGAGAGTGTAATGCAAAATTTTTATAATTAAATGTATATGGGTTTTTAAACTCCACTGTAAATTTTGCGATATAGGAAGTAGTAACTTTACTCATTTTAGTTTATAAATGAATAAATATTAATATTATCAAATTTAAAAAATATTTTAATAAAAAAATTATTTTACTAATTTATTTTTTTTTTATCTATTTACAGGCAACTCGTGCAGCAGAAAATGAACGTTTTTATTCGCTGCGCAAACGACCAGCACCAGTGGCAGAACGTACAACATTTGTTTGTTATACATGTGGCGGCGATACGCCATCATCTCAATTACGCTTAGTCTATTGTTGTCAAAATGGTGAACGAGAGCCTTATTATCCTTTTATCAAAACAATGAAACCATTTAAAAATGCTAGTCCCATAAGTCCGCAGGGTAAGATGAACTAAAATATTTTATTTTGTCCTAAAATGTTAAAAATTAGTTTCAGTTTTTTATAAAAAGAAATAATTTTTCAACTGTATCTATTTTGGAGAAAATGCGAATAAAATTTTTTTTTAAGATACAGTGGAAAGTTACACGAAAAAAATGGTCAAAAACATCAAACAAAAAAATCTTTGTCAACACATATTTTAAGTTTTACAATAATTTTTTTTTTTTTCATTTAAAGTAAAATTGTTAATTTTATTTATTTATATTTTTTTAATGCAGACAATTTTTTTTTGTTGCTCAAAATTTTGAACTTAAAAATTATATTTTCTTTAATTTGTGGCTGTTGAATTACATTTGACACATTTAACTTCAAAATTCATAAAAAGGAAAGTTTTTTTGTTTAATTTAATTTTCTTCGAATACTACACTGGACCTTAAGATTTTGTAAAGTTTTAAAATTTGACATTAATAAAAAAACAAAATTTTTTGTGCTCTAGAATGTTTAAAATATTGAAAATTTGGTTTGTTGCAGGCATGGTGCAAATATGTTCCTCGTGCTATGATAAGCACTCACATTTGGCCGAAGGTGGTACACCAGCTATAAGCAGCATAGACGGTCTAAATAACAGCAATAGTAGCGGTAGTGGGTTGATGTTCAATTCAACTGGTGCCGTTGTAAGTGGCGGCATCAGCAGTGGCAATCCAAATGTCACCAGCGTTTGTAGCGGTGGTGGTGTTGGGGCTGGAGGCGGCGGTGGTGGTGTTGTTGGTGGTGGTCAACAAATCATCACACCAACAGGTGGAAGTAGTGGCAATGGCGGCGGCGGAAATGGCGGTCGCTATACACCCTCAGAGAAATCACTAGCCAATTCTGATTCAACGAGTAATGTTAGATTTAAGGTAAGTTCTGTGCTATATTAATTGATATAATAATTTTATAACAAAATTCAAACCATACTCGTATGTCAGAGAGCACAAAAGAGAACTTGGCATGGGCGGCAGCAGCCAATAGCAATTTATTTATATATTTTTCGTTTGGCCCTGACCTAACTTGACTGCAGCAATTCTCTTGCTTCTAATGTGCGGACACCATGGATATAATGATTCAATTTTCTACTTTTCATTCTCACTTGGTCTCTTTGTTGTCTCTCTCTCTATCCCCCTTTAACCATTGCAAATTGTGGTGTCGACCGTAGACTTAATTATGTTAATTTGTTTCCTCCTTTGGAGTGGTGCTGGTGCTGTTTTGTGTCATTCTATATGTTTTATGTTTGCCCAAGTAAACACAATGATTGAAATGAAAACAAACAGAAAATGAAATCGCCAGACAACGGGGGGCAATTTGTTATTTAGCTAAGAGTGGTGCGAGCGTGTGTGCTGTGACAAGAGTCAAGTTGACATTTGACACCGGCCAACCGGGACAAATTGCTTTGAACTTCTTTCATTTTATCTACATAATGTATAGGGTATATGTTTTCGTATTACGTAACATTTTGTTGACAAAAGAAATATTTCTGAGGGTGTTTCGTTTTTAAATATAAAATTGACGATAGCTGAAAGAAAAAATTTTTAGGTGTTTGCATTTACTTTGAAACTATGTAATTATCTGCGCATTTGTGTGAATTTCTACACATTATATTATTTTTTATATGAACTTTGACAGACTTTTGATTAAAATTCTTAGAAATTCACAATTTTTGACAGATATGTTTTTTTTTGACAATTTTCTTCGTCAAATTGATGACAAAAATTTTCATATTTTAAACCACAACTGCAATTGTCAATAAAAAACTATCAGTTTTTTTCAATTTGTCGCATTGTGAAACTGATCTCAAAATTTCAACTGTCAATTCGTTGATTGCATCTTTTACAATTGACAATACCAGTCAAATCGTGAAATAACAAACAAATAATTTTGTCAGTGTCAGATTAAATGTTCAAGCAATTTTTTCCTATCGTGAAATTTGTGTCTGCTTCAAAATCTTGACAACTCTTTTTTACTTGCTTTTATAAGGCAAGTATCGATTTGAAAAAAAAAAATCCAGATTCTAATCAAACTGTCATGTTGTTAAGACGAAGATAAGGAAGTCCAAAATGAAAGTATTCGTCATACCGTCTGATGATCTGTGCATCTTTATGTACATAAATCTAATAAATCAAGAGCTAGCAGCGGATTAACTCATCTCATTTCAACAAGGCTAAAATTTTGGTCATCAAAATATTCACGACCATAAAATAAGAAAAATCCCTGTCTTACACTCCGGTTACCTTAATGAGGCCTTCATTTTTAGCCTTGAATGTGTAAAAAATAGTTCCTCATTAACCTCATTTCAACAAGGCTCATCTTTTTATATTTTGTTCATTGTTTCCAGGCATACTAGAAAAAAATAGTCTAAAACGTTTTTGCCCTCCATGGCATGCCTCTTGTAGGTATAGGAGAAGTAAATAAAATTTTCTAATTTACCGATAAACAGGTAAAAAATGGACGGGTGGTTCTTAATTTTGTATATATTGACAAGTTAAGTTGAAGGCATCTATAACAAAATATACAAACACGCCCCCCAACGCCCCCTTCAAAAACGTCCTAAGCAAGGTTCGAAGAGCGATAAAATATGATTAGTTCTCTTGTGAAAAATTCAAAAGGGAATTTTGTTTTTGATTCGATCGTGAATCTCATTTTTTGTTTCTTTTAAAATAAAATTCGTTTCACGATCGAATCAAATCTGTTGGGATCTGTAAAATATGGTTGGTTCCCGAATATATAAAAGATAGGTTCACAAAACGTTCAAATAAGAAAAAAATAACGTTTTACATAAATATCATTATACATATATGTAGGTAACATTAAAAAACTGGCTTTTATTTTTGGCTTTTTTCAATTTTTTGGAACATTCTCAAAATTTTGACTTTTTCAAAATGTTTGACTTTTTTTCAAAATTTTTTAATGTTCTCAAAATTTTTCACATTTTTCAAAGTTTTTCACATTATTCAAATTGTTTTACTTTTTTCAAAATATTTCAAAAATTATCATTTTTTTCAAAATATCTTCTTAAAAAAATTTTCGTATTTACTTTTTTTTTGATTTTCATATTTTTCAATTTTTTTTACTTTTTTCAAAATTGTTTAATGTTGTCAAAACTTTTCACTTTTTTTTAAAGTTTTTCATATTTTTTCAAATTGTTTTACTTTTATCAAAATTTTTCAAAAATTTCACTTTTTTAAATAAAATGTTGACTTCTTTAAAAAAATTTCACTTTTTTTCAAAAATATTTCATATTTACTTTTTTCAAAAATTTTCATATTTTTCAATTTTTTTTTTTTTATTTTTTTCAAAAATTTTCACTTTTTTCCAAATTTTTGACTTCTTTAAAAAATTTTGATATTTTGTTTTTGATTTTTTCAAAAATGCTCACTTGTTTTCAAAATTTTTGACTTTTTTCCAAAAATTTTCATGTTTTTCAAAATGTTTGACTTTTAGAAAAAAAATTCAAATTTTCGCTTGTGAACCATATCTACCTAAATTTTATTTTTTCGATCTCTCACAAATGAGAATACAGCAAAAAATAGATATAGTTTGTTCGTAGAGAACTATAAATTTTTATAAATCGAGAATTTGATCGTTCACGAACTATGGATATTTTTTATTGTTCGTGAGAAGATCGATAAAGAATGATAAAGATCCGTATATTATGATTCGCGAGCGTTATTAACAATCCCTGGTCCTAAGTATAATTGTAATGGAACGGTTTTTCTGTTTTAAAAATTGGGTTTTGGTGTTTTTTTTAGTAAATTTTCCTGTTTTTTGGCTTTTCAATCACTCACTCACTCTCTTGAAATTCTAAACATTTCTTGTTCAAAAAGATTAACGACAGAAAAATGTTCATTTTTTTACGTCATAACATCAAAACCTATATAATATGGTTCAGCTACAAGCTATAAAAAATATAATTTATGCTTATTCAGAATTTTAGGAGAAAAGCGAGGTTTTTCTGGATTCATTTTTATGAATTTTTTTTAAAAAGAATTATTTATTTCATAAAACCATTTCTTCAATTTACCTGCAAAAGGTTTGAAAACTACTTCTTTTTGTTTTTTAGTTCATAGGGTATTATACAAACTTTATTATATGCACTATAGCATTTTTATTTGTGCCCTCGTTGAAATTTATTTAAATTCTTTTACATTTTCTTGTTTGTTTATTTTTTTTTGTAATCAATGATTTATCAATTTACAAACATTTAAACCAGGGGCATGCCTTTAAATGCAAGTCTTTGGTTCATGAGTTGTGAGTGTATTTTTATTATTATTTTTTATTAGGTCATCGCCTACATGTTTTCGCGTGTGAGGATTGTGAAGTGAAGCCATCCAAATATAAAATATCGTTAATCATACAAAAAAAATAATATTCTTTTGTATTTTTTTTTCATTCTCGTAATTGTTCATCGTTCTTTTTTTCTTTTTTTTTGTCGGGCTTTGACTGCCTTTAAGAGTGTAAGCTGTTTGGAGACAGATATACCTAATATGACAGCCAGCGGAGGGAATTTAATAATAATTTAAAAAATGATTGTTCTTTTTTTTCGTTTTTTTTTTTTTATTTGAATCTACTTCATACTACGAGTAAATTCCTTAATACCGTGGCGCCTTGTCTGTATTATTATTTTGATTGACGTCGTACTTAATGGTTACAATAATCTTATGGGTCAATCGAAATTAGAAACGAGGTCAGAGATGAATGATTGAACTGTAAAGATAAATAGAAATTTTATTATAAGTGGGTAGATCATATTTAATTATGTGTGGGAAGTAAAAATATGATTTGATTTAAAATTAAACTTTTTCGAAAATTAAAAAAAAATTATTGAAATGTTTTTTTTTGTTATGAAATCAAGGGAATTTGCATGTCTAATTAAAAACTAAAAACTGTTATAAAGTTTTGTTTGCAGTTATAGCTTTTTTTCGATTTTTTATTTTAAAACTCTAATGATAGACAATTTTTTAAAAATCCAATTTGATCAAAATCATATGAAATTCAGGAAAGGGTTGGAGATACCACCCCCTCATTCCGAAACTATTCATTGGATGTAAATGATTGAAACTTTTCCTAGTTTCAATTTTAGTCTTCTTGGCGGTTCTTCAAACTGTTTTCAATTCAAATAAATATATCTAAAAAATTCCATCTGAAAGCAATTTCATCATTTTGATGAAAAATTCTTATAAATTCATTCAGCAAAGTTTTAGACCCACCACTTCGTCATTCCTAAACTACTTGGTGGATATAGATGATTGAAACGTTTATGAGTTTTAATTGTAGTCCTCTTGATGATTCTTGAAACCATTTCTAATTTTAAGAAAATATTTCTAAAAATTTCCATCCAGGAGTAATTTCACCAATTTCACGACAAATATTGATACAAAATTCGGTAATGTTTTAGATAAACCACCTCCTCATTCCGAAACCACATATTCGATATATGTAGACAATTGAAACGTTTCTGAGTTTCAATTTTATTCTTCTTGATGATTATTCAAACCGTTTTTTAATTCAAATAAATAGTTCTTAGAATTTCCACCTGAAAGCAATTTCATCATTTTGATAAAAAATTCATATGAAATTCAGGATAATTTAAGACATACCACACCCTCATCCCGAAACTAGTTAGTCGATATAGATGATTGAAACGTTTCTTAGTTTCAATTTAAGCCTTCTTGATGGTTCTTGAAACCGTTTTTAATTCAAATTAATAACTCTTAAAATTTCTATCTAGAAACAATTTCATCATTTTGATGAAAAATTCAGGTAAACATACCACAATTTTTTGTATATTTTTTTATATACTTTTTGAGGATCTTTTATCTACGCTTTGTATTTCATAAGTTTGTAGGTCAGACTTTTTATCAGCCGACAATCAATAAAAAATTTTGAGCTAAATTACGCCCACCCAAGATTCACTTTTTATTATATAATATGTGATTAAATATTCAATAAAAAATGCCCTAGGTATAACAATAATAAAATTAGGACCCTCTTTTCTAAAACCAACTTCTCGAATGCCTTATCTTTATACACTTTTCAATTGAATCGCAAAATAATCGCTTCAGATTGCATCATTATCTTTTTAATTATAATATTGCGTTCAAGTTCAAAATCTAAAGTTTTTTTTTTTGATTATATTTTTTTCAAAAAGTAAACATCAACCAACATAACAACACTTGTTCCTGAAATTCAAAAAAACACACGACATGCTAATATGTAATTCTATTAAGTGAATGACGAAGAGAGAGTAATCAGAACGAAGATTTCACTCATACGAACACAATAATGCCTAGGGTAGAGAAATGTTCAAACAAGCACATTAATTATATAGACATTCACGTCCATGGAACAAAGCTCAAGAGGTTATCGCTAATACCTAATTAACCTCTAAGCAAATTTTGCTTGTTCGTGTTTTCTATATAAAATATGATTTTAATGTCGAATCAGATGGTTGATCAGGGGGGCGAACGATGTTGATCAAAAAAAGCTTTTTTTTAAAAGAAGATTTGTTTTAATATTATTTAATTATTAAAAAAAGAATTCAGAGCAATTATTGTGAAATAAATTTAACGTTCTGAGACGGTTGTCGATAAATTGACAAATAAACTTCCCAAATACGGAAATTATTAATAATTTGTCGGATCTATGAAATATTGAAAATTGAAAGCTGAGTATCATCTCTTCGGCTCTCTCTCTCTCTCTCTTTCTCTCTCTCTCTCTTTCTCTCTCTCTCTCTCTCTCTCTCTCTCTCTCTCCTCACTCCCTCTTTCTTTCTCTCTCTCTCTCTCTCTCTCTCTCTCTCTCTCTCCCTCCCTCCCTCACTCCCTCTTTCTTTCTCTCTCTCTCTCTCCCTCCCTCTTTCTCTCTCTCCTTCCCTCTCCCTTCCTCCTTCTCTTTAACATTAAGGTACATGTGAAGAATCTTTAATAAACCACATTGAATTATACCGATAGTTAGCTATATAATATTGACAATATTCTTTTGAAAAAAACATTTTGAGTGGCTTTTTCCAGCCAATTCATCATGTTAAAGTTCAAACAAACGCAATCTATTGATTATACTCGTATAGTATTATAATCAGCTATATATAAGCCCCAGAGAAAGTTGAGTTCTTTCAAAGTTAATCATTTTTACTTGTACATATATCTATAGTCTGACAGGTAGCGTTGTATTTCGATTTATTCTTTTCCGAATAGTTGATTAAGACCATTTGCACATGAAGTGTCTCGTCATTCAAGGGTATTTGAGGCTTGTTTGCGGCTTATATACAACACTTTTGTTTAGCTAATAATAATTTCACATGTTAGAAAACATTTTTGACGTTGAAAGAAATCACTTTTTCACCAATTCGTTGGAATTTCAAAAGTTTATTCCTATTAGCACCGAGATGGTTTAAGTAAAATACGCGTTTTTATCATATTTAAGTTTTCTCTTTAATGAGCGTCTTTATAGAACTTTAAATTTTTTTTTAAATTAAGATCTCTTCCACGTAAAGCATAGAATGCGTTATTCCTTCTCACTACCACGCCCTCTTTATTCGAATTTTATCCTTATACGTATAACATCCATAGAAGGCTGTCAGTTTATAATAAATCTCTCTTGAGACAAAACTATAATATTTGTAGTTTTTTTTTTAAGTCAGCCCATTGCCACACCCACTTTTTATATATAATCTGAGATTCCTCTTTACTTCACATCCCCAGAAAGTTGAAATTTTGCAATTTAAATCTCTTGAATTTTGAGTTGATATATATGTAATTTGTTTTATAAGTCCTCCTAATGCCACGCCCACTTTTACTATATTTGGGGTACATACTGGGTTACATACTTTAATAATTTTAATATTTCCAAAGTTAAAGTTGAAAATTATTTTAACACAAAAATAAATTACTATAAAATTGGGAAATAAATAATCAAGCTTATCACAGAATCCATCGTGGAAAATCCCCTAATGGACTATTACACTACGAACTCATTAAAAGAATTTATTCTGAATTTTGAAATCAGCTGTCTTATAACACTCCAATACTCGAAGCTTTTGAATTATTTTTTTTCACAAAAAAAGCTGAACATTTGTAATAAATATGGGTACAAAGAGTTGTTTTAATAAATATCGGTTTAGAAAAACCCTTTTCGTATTTAAATCCAATTTTGAAAACTCACATTGCAGCACAACTTTAATAATTCCCAGTTTTAAACTCTTGTCGATTTTCATTTCCCACCAGTGTTAAAAAAATTCGTATCTCCAAAAGAAAAAATACTGATAATTCTGAGATACCTCATTTTCAATTTGAGATCAAAATTTCCGAATCTCGATGTTTAGCCAGAATTGACCCTTCTTGCACTTACATACATGCATTCTTTCAAATGGCTTCACAAGTTTTACCTATGCCCTTCGACAAAAAAAAATCCCATAATCCTTGAACACTATTACAGCTTTTTAAAAAAAACTCTGTTGATATTTATTTAATATTTTAGCATTTTTTCCCAAGAAATTAGATTCAACATAAAAATAAATAAAAGTTATAAAAATAAAGTGGTTTCAAATGTCCTGAGGAACTAATTTTAGTCGGGCTTGTTTTGAAAGAAACTATGCACATATAGCTTTGCTTTGACTTCCTTTGTAAATTGTTTCCTAACGGTCAATTAATTTAAGAATTTTTAACAAAATAAAAATTGATTAATTGGTGTTTGCAACCATTGGAGATTTTAGAATTTGTAAAAAAAAAAATCTTTTTACTAAAACACAATCGTTTTCCACTTGGCTACGAAAAGAATCAGTTGTCGCAGAAAGGGACGTCATACTTCCGTTTCATTCGGAATTACTGATAACAATTTTCCCGCATTTCGAAATTTTAAGTAGATTTTCCACTTCGAATTCACTACGAATGGATTCTGCAACGTTTTTCGTGATTCTTAGTACATTTTCTTTTACGATGGAAGTTGTGATGAGGCTAAATATTATTAATAAATAATTCTTATAAACTCATTTTAATACCTTTTTCGCTTTCTGAAATTTCAATCGAGTTCAACATTTCAATCCAAAAAACTTAACGATAATAAATTTTTATACGAATGATATTGCAACGCCACATTTCAGACTATAACATCATGATAAAAATAAAACAACCCCAAGGTTCATGACTGGTTATTTTTAGATAAACAAAATTATATCTCTATATGAGTATATAAAAATAATAATATTTATCAAACCAATCAATCTACCAGAGAACTCTTTCTTCTTTGATTATATTTAATTATGTACCTATATGAAGGCCACTTATCACAGTAAACAAAAAATAAAAAAGGAAGCATTATTAAAAAGCCTATATTTGATGTTATCATTGTTATCACAAGGGTCAATTCAAGGGGAAAATATTTATAATTTATTGAAAATTATCGTGATTTTTGTGATCCCAATTACAACATCAAAATAAATTGGAAACTTATCGATATTTGTTTTAGAATGATTGATCGAAGTTACAATTTTTAATACTAATTCATTATCATATGTGTGTCTTAAATATATACCGCAGTTAGCCAGGTTACTTTTTTGATAATGATTCTAATACCTCTTTCCATCAGCGATATCCATCGTCTGTAAATTAAACAAAAATCATTAGCGACTGCGATTTTATAGGAATAGAAGGTACAGCTTCTATTTGCTTTTGAAAATTCAATTGTAACTTACTTTTTCATCAGACGACGCACGACGAGGTAACTTTCATTACAACCAACATTTCTTAAATTTTGAATAAAATTACAATCCATCTTCCATCCGTGTACAAATGCAATGATATCATACATTAGCAGATCCCTATTTCAAGAGACCCCTTACAATTGATATTTTACTAGAATCGGATTAGCTAGGACAGTTTCTGTATATCAATCGCCCAGAATTCTACTCTAGGATTAGTAATTCAAAAGAATGCTTACCTGATACAAGCATCTTTCTATCGAAGATAAGTTCTGTGAGTGATTTTTTGAAGACACTTATTATTGTCAGAAATATTGCAGTTGTTATATTCATACTTGAATGTTGTTTAGGAAACTTCTGCAATGCAGCCGTCCCAACGATGGTACGACTTGGCCAAAAGTAATTTTTGCTGAAATGTGTTTTTTTTTTTTTTAATTGAGAAATTGTATGAAAATCAAAAATTGACGTAACTGGTCTGTTCTTCGAAGGTGTTTGCACAGAGCTTTCTGAATCCAATTCACTTTTTCGTTTAGATAATTATTTTTGGCTCTGCGACAACCCGTCCGTTCTATCAGCTTTCATTTGAATGAAAAAAAAAGTATTTGCCAAAGACCAATATCTCTTGGAGCAGAAGGTACCATGAATTTTTTTTTAGTTTAGACATATGGAAGAAGTTATAAGAACTCGACAAAAACTAGTTGAGAACTATTACATGACGCATTGAGCTTTCTGTGCCTTATTAGGGATGACAAATCAACAAAATTTAAAAGTCTCTATGACATTTTGACATAAAATAAATGCCTTTTAATATGAAAAATATCTTTTTAACTCAACTTAAAATTTGTTATCTTCAATAGTACGAATAAGTTTGTTTGTGAGGTTTCCTAAAAACTCTGCTCACGTAAAGACAACTAAATTTAAATTGAATTTTAGCAAAAACAACTCAACTCAGTTGAATTGTCATCTGTAATAGCCAAGTTCATATACAAAATACAAGTATCACAACCAATCTCATAAAATTATTGTTTTGGACGAATCCTGTTGTAGCAACTCTGGATTTTCGAAGAGTATAGGACCTCAGCTATAAACAAATTTATTCACTTCACTTCGTCAACTAGTTCACAGCGATTGGCTATGTGTTCTGAGTTCTGTCAGGAAAAATATTTCGACAATTGATGGAAAGATTCGACTTCTGAAGGCTGTAACTGTGACAGACTTACATCGGTCAAGATCGTCACTCTTTATCAGCAGAAGTCATTTTGCTTGATTTTTATATGAAGAAGTCACTAAAAGCCTGTTTTGAAAAAGCTGATTTGCAACACCTGTATAAGTCGAAATAATTTCAATTTTTAGTCGTAATGGAAATCCAACTTGTCAAAACTCATGCAATCAATTCCAAAGTATCAACGATATAAATTATTCAGTCCTTTCATTTATATAACTAAAATAGTTAAATGGTAGAACTAGAACAGGCGGTAGCTGTCGGAAGCTAGTGTCAAAACCGAACGAAAAGTTGCTTTCCAAAACGTCAAATTCATAAGTCACCCATAATACACTTGAGTGGTTGGAAGTGAATGTTTTGATTTTTGAAGCTAGCTGTCAGTTCACTTACGAAAGAGCCGTCGGTGAGTGCTCTCACGTCTCAAAACCTAACGAAAAGTTGCTTTCCAAAACGTCAAATTCATAAGTCACCCATAATACACTTAAGTGGTTGGAAGTGCTTTTTTGATTTTTGAAGCTAGCTGTCAGTCTACTTACGAAAGAGCAGTCGGTGAGTGCTCTCACGTCTGATGGCAAAAGTTAACGAAAACTAAACGAAAAGTTCCACTTCGCAATTATGTGCGTGCCATATGAATTTCTTGTTTTCGTTCGGTTTCGTACGACCACGTACGTTGGCTTCCGCCTATTCTAGTTCTACCTTAATCCGCTTATGCTGCCGTGTCGTTTACATTCGATTGGTTTCTCCCGAAGGAAACATTTTTGTTCGTTTTAAGACTCCAAGTGAAGCACTATCACTTCAACGCTTATAGCTGTGTAGAGTTCTAGTGTTGTTGCAATCGATTGAACATATCAAAAACCTTCTGAATTTAAAGAAATCTTTATGGATGGACAAATTTAACACTTAGCACTTGCTACATGCATTTGTCGTTCTTTGCTTATTGTGTGTCAAAATATCCAACAACCCTTTGATACCACCTGAACACTTTTTCTCTTTCTCCGTCTTTAGACAATTCCCCTAATTGTGCAAAAAAATGTTTACAGCTAGCTATTGATAAGCTAGCCTCTGTTGTAGCCATCCACATCCTGGTATTGGTTGTTATTTTAACTTTCCACCTGGTATCCTTAACAAAAGTCCGAAATAAAAAAAATCGGAATATTGTTGAAATATTTTAAGTTTTATTAATAAGTTTTTGGAATTTTCACATTTCTCATACGATTTTATATCAATTTCTATGAAATCCACCCATTAGATTCGTTTCAAATTTGGATTTTACCTTTGATTGTCATTTTGTTTTTTTTTCCTCAATGCACAAAATTAGTAAATTTAAAAAATAGTTTTTCTTATATTTTGAAATAATTGGTTAACAAAAAAAAAATCCAACTTGCAAAATTGGAAATCAATCAATTCTGGCTTATTAACCGTTATGGGACCTACCAGCTGCTGCTCTGATTAAATTACGTAAAGGACTGCCACGATGACGATTCCTACGAGGCACTGCTGATTCCTCTTGTGTTACAACAGTCTTAGTTTCGGTAACGGAATAGGGTTCTAAGTATAAAGGTACACCATTGCTGTCAAAACTTTGAATATTTTGAACAGATTGGACTCCATTGTAGGGAACGTCGTTGACATAATTAGATTGGACTCCATTGGAGATCACGTTATTAGATTGGACTACATTGTAGGGCACGTTGCTGTCGTAATTAGTTTGGACTCCATTGGAGGGCACGTTGTTGCCGTAATTATAATTATTATTGTTGTTGTCCATAGGGTAAGACTGCGGTAGAGCCCTCGAAAAACCGATGACAGCCACAACAGCAACTAGGAACAAACTTGTCTTGAACATTTTTGTCGATACTTACTTTACGGAGAATGAAAAGTAACTGATGATTTTGAACACAAAATTTGGGGCTTTTATACAAAAATTGAAAGATTCTTAACCGCATCAAAATAGTTATTTCAATAATATTTTTTTGAAATGTTTGAATTTGTATTATTTGAACAAATGCTACACGTGAACAAATAGATACAGGAAATAATATACAAACATTTGTATTAGGGTGTGTCTTATTTTGGAACTTTTGAAATTACTTTTTCACAACTCGTCAATTGGTTCGATCTCATAAAAAAATATTAATATAAAATAATTATCCAAACCAGATAAAATTTTGCCGTGGTGTTTAAAAACTCACCGAATCATTCGAATAGTTCTGCTGCGAAATGTTTTATTGAAATATCAAAATAAGGCCCGTTTTCAAACAAAACGAAATGATCAGTAATTAGAGAATTTAAGAGATTTAAAAAAATAAAAAGATGGATAACAAAAGATTGGTAATGTTGCCAAAAGAGAATTAGGTTCTGATTATTTTTGCCTTAACATCAAGGGCTAAGTGAAGTAGGTACCATTTCCTTCAATATCTGGAGTAGCCGTTCGGAGTAGCCGTTCGGATTTGGCAGAATATTGTAGCTGTAGGTCCCCTCTATTCCTGCCAATAACACGCACTCAGGAATGGTTGAGAGTTATAAGTCACTAGGCCCTGGTTCTACACGAGTTGTCGTGCCACTCAATTTATTTATTATCGTTGGAAGCGAGTATTTTTATATCATTTTCTTGAAGTAAAGAATTGATAAACTTTTCTTAGTTAAAGTAAGGTACAAGTGAGACTGCAGCAACTGCATTTTATGAGGCAACTGTAGAATGTAAAATAATAAATTTAAATGTCTAGAATTTGACACGACATCAGTTAATACTGAAAGAAGAAATTGGGTGCATTCTTCTTAAGCAAAAGATTGATAAAAATATGTTCTGGTTAGCCTGCCTTCATCACATCTATACGAGATCACGTTTTGGAAGCAGTCGTTATGACACCACTTGGACCATCAACAAGCCCTGGCCCAGTCTTTTTAATTTTAAAATCGATTTAAGAAATTCTGGACTAAAATTCTCAGAAAAATATTTTGTTTTTAGCAACGACTAGACTTCACGGTGCTAGATGCATGTCAGAAGCTATAAACTCCTATTACTCTTTGTTTCCAGAGGTGTCCATTTTTACAAATACTTTATTTAAAGTATAAAATAAATACTTAAAACACACACAAAATAGTCGAAAACTTTTTTTTTACCGTTATAAACGAGTTACAGTTCGTAGAAATCCACTTGGAATATAGTGACAAAATATTAAGTGCGTGGTTTCATTGTGAAACCACTAGGAAGTCTGGGAGCCAGTGTCATTTTTTAAGTTATTTGAGAGCTTTTTTTAATTTTTCGATGATGGAGTGTCCAATGAAAGAAAGAGGAAAATTTGCTACCCCCTAGAAACTGAGGGTGTAGAGAGCCCCTTAAAGCAAACAGCTGTGGACATTTCGTTAGCTCAAATGCCCGAGGGTTCCGAATTCGAACTAGGTAGCTAAACTCCTGTAGGTACTTTTTAATAAGTAAAGCTTATAGTAGGGCGATCTATCTATAAGGCGCACCCTAATATGTATTTATGGATATATAGTTTGCTATAGGTACAAATATTTTCGCAAGCGAAAATTTTCTTCTCGGAACATATCTATGCCTACGGTAGGGTAAACTAAAAAATGTGAGCCTTACGTGTTATACAACGCGGCGTTCGTGTCACACATAACGTTGTAATTGGGGTATGTTCAATAACAAATTTCCGGCACTTGCACAAACATTGATGTTTAAATATCTTCACCGAGAGTGGATTTTTGTAAATTAAAAAAAATCTATTTTTGTATTCTTTTTAAAAAAAAAACTTGCAAGTTTTGAGTAAAAAAACAAATATCGGGGTTTTAACCAAACTTAACTTGACGCTGATGGAGAATAAGTGGTTTTCAGCATTACCGACACGTTTGTTGATCCATCGCCTCGGTCTACTGCAAGGAGAATAAAACGAGTCGAATATTATTCACGAACATTGGATATTCACCCGAACAAGCAGAAAAATGATCGGTTAGAAACAACATATAAAACTCGGTTAGGTTTAATAACAAAATATTGTTAATATACAACCTTCAAATTCACCAGGTAAAATTATACGAGTCAACTTGATTTAACAAAATTATTTAAATCTACACACTGATTCGGTTAAAATGTACTAAATTTAACCAAACTACTCGGTTAATTTGTTCGGTTATACAATAACTTCATAGTAACCAATTTACTCAGAGATGTGTGAAATTAATTTAATATAATTATTTGATTTAAGCAAGCTACTCGTTTATCATAAACGATTTTCAAAATTTGCGAATTCTAACCAAGTTCCTCCTTAATTTGACCTTTTTAGGGGTTTTATTAACTAATTTTAATCGAGTCGAATACGTTAGAATTAACATAGTGAACTATGTAATTTTTACCTTTAACTACGCAATATTTAACACATTTTTTTCTGTCCAAACCACCAAAAAACGATCTCGGTTAAAAATTATTTTTCTGCGTCCATAACGAACAACGACACATTCTTTAATTTTCTCCTATTATATCAATGAACACGGTAATGATCAGCCAAGTTCTGGCACTACACCCTTTTTACAAAAACAAACTCAGGCGAATTTCGACCCCCTTCAAACTTCAGTACCAATAAAGTCAGGAACTTCAAATTCGAAATATTTGGCAGGTTAGCCAAGCACAGGTGCCACACCAAATCTCAAACCCTTAACGTAATTGGTTCCTGCGATATAGGACGTCAAGAATCGCGAAAACCGTAACTGACTCACTGGCTCACTGACAGATCATCAAAATTATGGAGCACTTCCCGTCACCGCAGAATTTTGCTATTTCGCACAGAGCGGTTGGTCCTGTGGTGCATACAAAGAAAAAAATCGAAAATTTGAGGTTCAGGAGGCGTGGTATCCGCCCAATTTCCCAAAATTGTTATCAATTTTATGCGGAACACTTCAGATTGCTGTAGAATGATGAAATTTGGCAGAGCTGTAGGGCATGAAGGAGCACAAAGGAAAAAGTATAAAATCTGAAGTTGTCTATTCAGGGAGCGTGGTATCCGCCCAATTTATCAAAATTGTGATCATTTAAATGGCGCACTTCCGATTGCTGTAGAATGAGTCCCACACTTTGCAAAAAGTAGTGAGATCAGACCAAAAACATAAATGTTAAAAAGTATAGATAGAATAGATTTTGACAGTTCGTAACAATCAGATTTTAGTAATTGATATATACAAAAATCTACATTTAATAAGTCAGCCATGAAAAGTATAAGATCTAAAAGTACGCTAAGTTCTTACTTTATGAAGGTTTAATATCAAATATTTAAAGTAGAGTAATATTGAAAGAACTCCCAATTATGAGAGAAATTTATTATTTAATGACTAAAATTTGGCGGTTTTTTGCCTCACTGGTTGCGTCTTTCAGTAAAAGGACCTGTGTAAACGGGCATTGAATGACTATTCACATGAGTGGGACCAACAACCAAGGCTCGAATGAACCAACATTCGTTCATTTTGACATTTCGTTCACGTAGCGACCAATCACCAAGTAAACAAAAACAAGAATGATTTTGAGGTTATTCGTGCGCGAACAATTCATTCTTGACAGTGTGGATGGTTTGTGGAACGCGAATAGATTTTGATAGTTCGTAACAATCAGATTTTAGTAATTGAAACGCAAATTTTAGTATGTATCTTAACATTAATTTAAATAAGTTAATTTTGTCTAGTTTTTGTGGTGAATTTAGACTTATTTAATGCTTTAAATCCCGTTTTTTCTTTAATTCGTCGTTCGTTGGTCGCGCTAACTCCCACCGAAAAATGGGATTTGATTCATGAGAACTAGCTCCCATTTTCTTTTGTTGTTTAAGAAATATAAATCCCAACGTAAAATAAACTGAAATCGCCATTACGGTTGCCTTAATTATCAATTGATAGTTGATAAATTCTTAAAATCGATAATAAACAACCAAATTGATACATTTTTGGATAATTGAAAAAAAAAAATCGTGCATTCAATTGGAAATTGTAATAGGGGTGTAAGTGTAAGTCTTAAAATGAAAATGACATCAGAGTGTCGGCAAAAAATTAAAAATTCTAATTTTTATATAATTTTGTAAAAAAATAACCCCAAAATGCGCAATTTTTTAATTAAGCCACTCCACCATATATAGAAAAGTAAAACCCTTAACTCTGCCGATTGTTTTATTTCGAAAACGGTAAGTTTTATGAAAAAAAGTATGTTAATACGTGAAGTTTCCTAAATTTTGACTTTTTTCAAAATTTTGACTTTTCAAAAATTTGGACTTTTTTCAAAAATTTTGACTTTTTTCAAAAAATTTTACTTTTTTCAAAAATGTCGACTTTTTTCAAAAATGTTGAGATTTTTTCAAAAATTTACAGAGACGCGGCTCGGCGCTCTACGGATAGCCAGCGCGTTTCGCACGGTGTCTGAGCCAGCTGTCCTGGTAGTCGCAGGTGAGACACCAATAGATCTCCATGCAGCACAATGAAAGTTAGATCGTAAAGTCCCTTCAGAAACATAGAATAAGTGGACCAAAAATTCCCGTTATGGTCTCAAAGGATATTAATAGGCGTACATTACGGTTAAATTTCAGAGTTGCCACTCTTCTGGTAATATTTTTTTTTTTTAATTAAGCCGAAATAAGGTAATTTCACTTTGGATGAAAATATTTCGAGAACCAGAGGTGGTAAAAATTTGTTGTTTACAATTTTAGAATTATGTATGTATGTAGTTGATGAGTTGATGATGAGATTTTTTTTTTCTTTTTGACAACAAATACATCTCCACTTTGTTGCTTCTGATACCAGCAATAAGACACATTCCGGTATTTCTTGGGACTCATTATTCTGTCCGTCTGTTCTGTCCTTCCTTTTGTGCCTAAACGGGTGGGTCGATTTTCTATAAACTTGGTTGTTGACGATGACCTAAATGGGGACCCAAGAGGTGGACATATATTTCTGTCGGTTTGCAAGTTATGGCTTCCATTAGATACATTCCATATAAATAAATAAAAAGAAAAAAGAAAACAGAAAACAGACACAACACAAACAATTAAAAAATGATAATAATTTTGACAGAAATATATTAACAAGAGAATTCTTAGGTGTTTTTTGTAAACGTCAATTCACTATTCCACGAACATTTTGGTTTTATTCATGGACATTTTTAACCTTAACTCTTATTCCGTGCTTTAGTTAACTCGTGGAATAAAGGTGGAATAATCGTTTTTTATTAATTTGGCTGTAAGGGTTTTTTTTTTTGACTCAGTCAAACTTTATTTTTCTTACAAAACTTACAATATTAATTTTTAAATTTGTGATTGCAATCAATAGCATGGTTATTTAGGATTACGTAAAAAAATAAACAATTCAAAATTTGGAAATTTGTGACCACAGTACCTAAAAATGTAGTCAAGGGTATCGATTTTCACTATTTTTCTAAATATTGCTATTATTACTTAACCAAGCGAGATGGATTTTTTTTCTTACTTTTTCCAGTACAGGTACAACCTACCCTATCACCCGTTACCCACTTGACTTTGAATTTCGGGACACCCTGTATACCCAAATAACCGAATTCCGAAAGTGTAGTTTTTTTATTTTGTTTTGTGTTAGACAAAATTCGACTTAAGGGGTGACAAAATATGCCAATAATCGAGAGAATGTGTTGGAGTTAGAGGGAATTCGGCTAAGAGAACGGTTTTTGTATGGAAAATTGAAGGGAATGATAAAAATATGGCGAAATAATTCGAGTTAGAAAGAAATTCGACTTAGAGAGTGTACTACTTAGGGAGAGTCGACTGAATATTGATTTTTAAACATTTTTCAGTCTAAACTGTATTGTTCGTATTTATTTAGTCACATAATACTAAAGGGTGTTTTTTTTTAAACGTGTGGTTTTCAAGAAGAAATAAAACGCATAAAATTTAATGTTTTGGCCAAGAATTTAGCTTTATTATAAAGATAAGGGTTTGCCATTATGTTTTAAAAATGATTTCGGGCAAGTAGCCGCCGTGGCTGGCCCTAATAAATTCCAGCCGAGAGCCCCAAAAGGCCCCAGCTCCAATAGTTTCGCGCGATGGCGGATGGACTCCATTCGGGTCTTCTTCGATACTCTGCTCCACAGCGGCAATAGCGTCTTCGGTGCGCACTGTACGGCGTCTCTGAGGATGCGCATTATCCACTAGTGACTAGAGTAAACGTATGTGCGCAACCGATCCATCGTTGCTCGAATTATTCTGCTGGGCGATTATGTCGACTGAATATTGGCCGCAGCGCGCGATGCGTCGCGCGAACCGAACGATAATTTTGGTAATAAATTTGCACGATATGCAAACGTTGTTCAGGAGTAAGTCTATTTATTATGAAATGGCAAATCAAACTGAGCATAAATCAAGTGACAGCTGTCAAAAAGACCAACTTTGAAAAAGGTATTGCCAGATTCAAAAAACCTCATGTCTAAAAAAAACACCCTTTACCTTAAACTAAACTTCGTTTTCGGCAGGTGGCATAGAATATATCGACTCCTGTAACTAATTTATTTCTTATTTAAAAATCAAATGATTTAGATTTAATCGCATTCAGACTTTAAAACCACAGTTCATGATGCGACACAGTCTTGGATTTTATTTCAATTCAATGCAGAAAATACAAAAAACTAGTAAATTTAAAAAATAATTATTCTTTTATTTTGAAATATTTGTTTAAAAAAAAAAAATAAGCTATAAAAAATTGAAAGCAATCAATTCCCCTTGATAACAGGTATTGGTGACAGATTAACCAAGCAATCTGAAGGGAGCAGTCAGAATATTTGCACCAACATTCAAACCAGCTCCAGCTATGTTAGCGGCTGTACCAACTATACCATCGGCTATGTTAGCTAAACCACCGAAAATACCCAAATTTTGCCTTTGGGGCGCTGGTGCCTCTTTTGTTACAGTATTAGTCTCGACAACTGTTACTTTGGATGGCATGTTAATAGGTACACCATTGTTGCCATAAGTCTCGATAGTTTGAACAGATTGTTGTCCTCCATTGTAGGGCCCGTTGCTGACGTAAGTAGTTTGGACGTCATTGTTGCCGTAATTATAATTATTATCGTCGTAGCCCATAGGGTACTGCGGAAGAGCCCTCGAAAAACCGATGACAGCTACAACAGCAACTAGGAATAAACTTGTTTTGAACATTTTTGTCGATACTTTAAGGAGAATCAAAAGTAACTGATGATTTTGAACAAAAATTGTGGGGCTTTTATACAAAAATCGAAAGATCTTAACCACATTAAAAATGTTATTTTCATAAATAATTTTTTTTTTTTAATGTTTGAATTTGTATTATTTGAACAAATGCAGGAAAAAATGTATAGATAAATATTTTTGCTATAAGTACACAAAGATTTGACAAATATTTTCACAAGTTAGAATTTTCTGTTGGGAATGAGAAGAAAAATATGTTTTTTTTTTTTTGAATTTAAAAAAAAACATGTATACATACATATACATATATGTATATATTTATTTTTTTTTACTTTGAATTTTGTGGTAGAAACAAAATCGAGGTTTTAATCAAACTTAACATTATGAGGATGAGTCCAAATCAATTAAAATAAATTAAAAAATAAATTAAAATAAAATTAAAAATAAATTTCATTAAATAAAATTTTGTAATTAAAACAAAAAATAAAATAAAAATTTTTTTAATAAAAAAAAAAAACAAAATACACCTAATTCGTGCGTCGATCCATCGCCTCGGTCTTAAGGACCACTAAACACCTCGAGCTAGAGCTTAATCGAGTGCACTGATTTGCTGCAATTTCATTATAGACATTACATTAAAATTCTTTGGAGTAGAAATTCGATTTTTTTTTCTAGCTCATTTAGTACGGGTAGCTCTGATAAAAGCTGCCGCACAAATGTTTTTTTGTGCCCTACGAACAAGACCCACCGAAAATTGAAATTTGGTTTATAAGAATTAGCTCAGTTATTTGTTTTTTTTTAAGGAACTAAATTCCAACGTAAAATAAACAGCACAGGGGGTCAAAATCCACAAATCTACTGCGTATTTAACCCACCTCGGTGAAGTTGACTTTCTACCCCAAGTTTGCAAGTAAACAAAATAAAAAAAAGAATATATGTATGTATATATATTTTTTTTTAATTCTAAAAAAAAATATTTTTTCTTCTCTTTCCGAAGAAAAAAAATTTAAACTTGCGAAAATCTTTGTACTTATAGCAAAATGTTTGTTTATCCATAAACATATATGTTGTTTAAGTTTAGCATTTGTGCAAATAATAAAAATTCAAACATTACAAAAAAAATTATTTATTGAAATAACATTTTTGATGTGGTTAAGATCTTTCGATTTTTGTATAAAAGCGCCACAATTTTTGTTTAAAATCATCAGTTACTCTTGATTCTCCTTAAAGTATCAACAGCAAATCCTTCAAAAATATTCAAAAAAAGTTTGTTCCTAGTTTCTGTTGTAGCAGTCATCGGTTTTTCGAGGCTCTTCAACAGACTATGTACTGTACTCCACGGGCAATAATAATTATGGTTACGTCAACAGCATTCCCTCGAATGGGGTTCAGTCTGTTCAAACTGTCCAAACTTAAAACAACAATGTTGTACCTATGAACATGCAACCTCAAGTAACAGTTTACGAAAATACTGTAACAAAAGAGAACGGAAAAAATTCTTAGAACAGATCAAGAAAAATAAGCTACACAATCACGAAAAATGAATCCAGCTTTGTACCTTGGCTTCGAAATTAGTAAATTACGACTGTTAGTTTGCAATTTCATAAAATGAGCAAAATGAAGATATTGACACTCAAAAATCATATTTCACCTCTTTTGAGTACCTACCAATAATTCGATCGAGGAAAAAAATATTGCCATCGGCGAATTGCAATTTGATATTAATTTGTATCAATTTATTTTTTTCTTTATTGTAAATTTCAGCAGCAGTTTTTAGATTGCCAATATTTTGTTGTAGATTATGAATCTTTTTTTTAAATACCTAAAAACACAAGTGGTGAATTTCAACCCTTGTTTTCTCAAACTGTGAGCAAATATATTAGTTTGCAAATGACAATCACAGTTTTGATACTTATTTATCTTTAAATTGCAACTTTTGAGTCGTAATTTAAAACAGGTTATTCGGCAATTTGCAACTTTTAAAGATTAATCTACTTTCCATTTTCAAGCAATCCTGTCGAGATTCAAAAACATTTTTTCGCAAAGATAACAGTCTTCATTAGTGATTTACAACTTAAACCTATGGATTTGCTGCGAATTAAGTGAAAATAATTTCCGACTTAGGGGCCAGTTATACAGCTTTCATCGAAACTCATCACTGAAAGTTTTGAGGCACTTATAAAGCAAAATCAGTGATTTTTTTGATGCCAATATAAAGCTACAGACTTAATTATTATTTTTTGACAAAGAAAGTTTTCGTAAATGGGATAAAAATCCCTCCGGGAACTTATGGCCTGGGGACTTGTAGCATTTGACGAAGAGTACTTTACGTGCTCAGACAATCTCAATTAAATGTGAAAATAGCCATATCTAAATTTAAGTCCAATAATGCTGCTGTGGAGCTGATGGGGCCCTTGCTAAAGTGTTGTTCAATTATAAACAGCAGGCGATAACTGCACAATTTCCATCTGCATAATAGAGTGGAAAAAAGAAAACATGCGCTTGATGAATATAGAATTTCAGTGCATTGTTTGAGGCATTAGTTTCCTTAGTATCCAAACCATGAAAGTCCACCAACGACAAAATATTCTCATTATGGAATTATGGCAAATATTTTCATTCTATTGGGAAACAAAACTAACCTAAAAATCATCAGTCAAACCTTTGACAGCTGGTCAACTCCAAAAGCTTATATTTATAGGTACAAATATTTTCCATCGATTATTATTTAACTTAGATACTGCAAATTGGTTGTCCAAATCTGAATTCTAAAGTGAATACATTCAAAAAGAACAAAATAAGAGAATTTTATAAGTTACGAATCGAAAATAATATTAAATGATCATTGAACGCATCCAAAATTTCAAGAAAAATGACAGATTGACAGGGATGTCAGTGAATATATGAGATTTAGAAAAATTATTGAAATGCGTTTATAAATGAGGAGATGTCCAACTTATTCGACAATGGCTAATTGAAAAATATTGTCCAAGAGCATTCTAAGTAAATCATTAAATATATCCAAAAAGTTCACGAAATTGAAAGACATGCAGGGATGTCAATGAATATAAATATGAGGACATATTTAGATAATTATTGAAATGTGTTTATAAATAAGGAGGTTTCCAACTATTTTTCCATTTCATTTATGGCAATAGCTAGCTGACAAGTGATATTGTCTCACTTTTCCCACTCTTCTCCTACACTTTGATAAATTCTGCATATTTTAAAAATATTATGTTTTAAATAACAATCTTCAAAATTTCCAATTTTCGTCCAACTTCTGATAAAATATTTATACATATGGATGTATGGTCTTTCTTTGTTTTAAATAACAAATTTATATTTTCATTTACAAACTTGGCATGTGGTATAGACTATTTCAACAAAAACAAAAAAAAAAATTCTATGTTTCAATATGTTCTAAAATCCGCCATTTTTCATTTCGATCTGCACCTGTACAAATTGTATTTCGAAATAACACACGACCTTATCTCTATTTGCCTTTAATATTTGATAACTGTTGTTTTATTTATTTTTTATTTAACTGGTATTAACCAAATAAAGTTATAACGCACAGAAAAGTAAACATTTAAACACAGATAACGAAACGTATAGATAAACCAACTTAAGATAAGAACCAAAAACTTTTTGTTGATTAAGTAAGTAGGAACTTATACGAAACATTTATTATGTCAGCATAGTTTGGGATGGGAGAGGGGTGGGTTAACGTCAAATCGAAAAATATTCTGGTATTTTCTAGAGTTGACAGATGAAAACAGAAACCTTGTTCGTTTATTCCCCAAACCTACCCATTTCTACCATTTTAAGCTCGAAAGGCTGTCAATGTTCATATAAAAAAAATAAATCTGTCAGTTTCGGGCAAGTACGCGAACAAACCTATATTTGTTATATAATGACAGAGAAAGGTAGAGAGAGGGTAAGAGAAGGTTTAGTTTTAACTGGCAAACTATTAATTCTAATAATATGAATGTTCTGTTTACATTTCAGCAAACAGAAATTTAATACTTATCAATTCTTATCATTATCCGCCTACAGAAGTCTGTATACGAACAACAGCAACAGCATTCGATATAAATATGGTCGTGTATATACCTTACATGATGCGATAATCGATGTTTTATTGCGATGTTTAATTTAGGTTATCAACTTGTAATGTTTTTTTTTTATTTTAATTAAAATTCTGTTTTGGTTATCTTATCCCGACGACGATAAATTTCGGCGAAAAAAGTTCGATGTCGATTTCATGTCAGGTCATTAATTTTTTGTTTGTATAGTATCTATACCGATAACCAAGAAAAATTACACTATAAGTTTGAAAAAATCCCACAAAATTTAATTATGGTGAAGAGTTTTATTTGTATATCGTAAATTTGGACTTTGATTTTTTGGAGGGAAAGGAGAAAATTTTAGTTTCTCGTAAACTCAAAATCTGGAAAGCCCAGAATACAGATTTCTATAAATCCCGAAAACTTATTATTTTGAAAACCAACAATCCAAAAAAGTCCAGAATGCAGAAAATCTTAAATTCCAGAAATCTCAAGAAACCAATATTTTGAAAACTCAAAATAGAGAAAGCCGAGAATCCAGAAAACCTAAATTCCCGAAGAGGCGAAATCTCGTTGTTGAAACTGAAAAAAAAACCGACAAACCCAAAATACAAAAAGAGCAGAAACCAGAAAATCCTAATTTGAGAAATTTCAAAACCCCAAAAGTTGAAAATCCCGTAGCTAAAACTGAACAATAAAAAACGAAAACCCAAAATCCAGAAAATCCTAATTTCAGAAATCCAGAAATTCATTATTTTGAAAATCCAAAAAAAAAAAAAAAAAAATATCCAAAAACCCAAAATCCCAAAAGGCCGTAGTTAAAACTTGACAAAAACGAAAAATCAAAATATAGAAATTCTATATTCCAGAAATCTTAGGATTCCGAAAATCCATTATTTTTAGAAACTGAAATCCAGAAAGTCCATCATAAAATTCAAAATATCGAAAACCCAAAATCCCAAAAGGCGGTTATCCCATAACTGAAACTAAAACAAAACGATAACCCAAAAACCAAAAAGACCAGAATCCAGAAAATCCGAATTCCAAAAAACCTTAATCTAGTAGGTAATCTCAAAATCCCGAAGACCCATGATTTTGAAAACTTAAATCCCTAAGGCCCCTGAATACATAAAATCCAAAATACCGAAATTTCAAAGACAAAAACTAAAAAAAAAACCGAAAACACAAATTGCAAAAAGCCCAGAAAAACCTAGTTACAGAAATCCCGAAAAGCAATTATTTTTAAAATCCAAGATACAGAAAGCCCAGAATCCAGAAAATCCTAATTCCAAAATAACCAAAATCTTGAAAACCCAGTAAAGAAAGCTCAGTGTTTAGAAAATCCAAATTATAGAAATCCCAAAATTCCGAAAACTCATTATTTTGAGAACTAGAAATCGAGAAAAACCAAGAACCCATAAAATTTAAAAAAAAAAACCGAAATACTAAAATGCGAAAATCCCGCAGTAAAAACTGAAAAAAAAAACCTAAAAAGCAGACAACCCAGAATCAATAAAATCCAAATTACTGAAATCATAAAAGTCTTAAATCCCATAGTTAAAATGAAGAAAAAAAAAAACGAAAACACAAATTACAGAAAGCCCAGAAGCCAGAAATTTTGAAATAACATTATTTGTAAAGTCCAGAAGGCCTAGAATTCAAAATTCCAAAAACCCAAAATCCCAAAAGGCGAAGATCGCGTAGTTAAAGCTGGACAAAAATTTGTCTATATGTAAAACACAGAACAAAATTCAAAATCATTTGAGAAATAAAAAACAACTTAAACAAAACTTCAATTAAAGAAAATATTACAGTCGGTGAAAATAGAGTATTAAATCTTATTAAAATTTTTTACTCAGACTTATTGAAATCACAACAACACCACAGATCGTATCTAAATACAGAAACAACTTATTTTTAGGAAATCGAATTCGGGAAATGTGTTTTTTCGGGATTTTGGGTTTTTTAGAATTTTGGGTTTTCTGAATTTTGTGTTTTCTGGATTTACGGTTTTCTGGAATTTGGGATTTTGGTTTTTCTGGATTTAAGGTTTTTGGGATTTGAGTTTTCAAAAGAATAACTTTTCACTATTTTACAATCAATTTCACAGTTACAATTTTTGATTTATTTTGTTTCCCCCCTTTTTTATAGCCCCTTTCATTCCACATAATCAAAATCAAAACCAGTGGTACGAACTTAGCATTCTATTTTGGTATCGTAATAAGACAGCCAAAAAAAATCTCTAACAAAAGTTCTATAACATAAAAAAAAAAACAAAAAAGATTTCCTGTATGACTTATAAAGTAATAATTGATAAGATTCTTTTATAAACTTTCTGCAATTTTTTGACACCGTGCAAAATAATGACAGTTGACAGCTGTTAGTAAATCTTGTATTTATTTCGTTTCAGTCAGATATTTCTTGATTTTTTTTTTGTTATTTATGGAAGATGCAATTTTAAAAATAATTTCCTGACCTTGAGTTATCAATTGATTGAACTTTTCTGCACCGCATACTCAAAATATATAATCCAACGATAAGCACATTCGAATTTATTTATTATTTTTTTTTTTTTTTATAATTAATTTTTTAAGTGAATTCATTGGAATCGTTAGAACAATCTTACAGCAGCGCGGCGGTGGCTTTTGGGTATGAACTTGTTTTTAATTTTTTACTTGCTCTAGTGGGTTTCGTCATACCGTTCGTCGGTCTCAGCGTCTGTGAGTTTGTACGTTTGTATGCCCTTGTGCTTCTTTACGTCCGTGCGTTTGTTTGTGCGTTCGTGCGGCTACTGTTATTTGAGCTAGAACCTAAACGGGTAAACCGATTTGCTTTAAATTTGGTACAGAGCATTTTTATGTGATTCGAATTTTTGGTTAAGTTTATCTTAAACGGGTGCTGCCATACAAAGATCTCGATTTTTTTTTTTTAATCTTCTTTAAAACGACTCTAAAGATTTTGATTAAACTTCTTCGTACCTTTTATCACCAAAGTATGATTGCAAGAAAATTAAAAAGCCTAATATATGATATCATTATGGTTTAAGAGTATTTTCTTTTTTTTTTTGCAAAAACATGAAATAAATATTCCAAAAACCGAAAATACTCTTAAACAATATGATTTCATATATGACTTTTTAATGACTTCAACTTTTTTATAATTTTGCAATTTGATTCTTTAAAATAGTTCAAACAATATTGCATTTTAAAATTTTGAAAATATTTTTTTTTTGCAAAAAAATATACATTTTTTATACTTTTAACTTCTTTTTGAAAAATGTTATCCTTTAAAAGTAGCTATATACAGGGTATCCCGAAATCACCGCCTCAGAAGACAACCATGAGTTCCTGAGGTCATTTCAAGTCGAAAAACTTAGAGGTAATTTTCTCGTTTTCGCTTCGTTTTCGACTTATAACGGTTTTTATGATTTTTATTCTTTTTTCCTTTGACTGGCTCTAACTTTGCCAAACTACAACCGATTTTAGAATTTTTTTATTTAAACAAGAACAGTTATAAGTTTGTATCTACCATACAACTTTTTTCTGTGTGGATAACGGTTTTCCCGAAAATTATTTTCAAGCACATTTTTAAGCATATTTAGGTTGTTTTTTTTACTTCGATATGATTTTTTTCACAAAAACACGTTATTAAGTATAATTTTTTTTTTAATTTTTACTTAACATTTTTGTACCTTAAAATGCATTTAAAATTAATAAAAAAATAAACAACAAATATTTGTTGGGAAATTAATACATTGTTTGCTTTGTTGAACGCACCCTTGATTTTTTTTTCTTAATTTTTAATTAAATTTGTTTTTGTCTGTTCTGTTCAAGGTATATCAATAGAGGCGCAGTATAGTTTAGTCGAAAACTGATAAGAATATTGTTTTGTGTTTGTTTTGGAGTTGAGTTGCTATTCAAATTTAATTTAATATTTTGTTGATGAATTTGATAAAGTATCTGAAAATAGAGTGAAATAATAAAGTGCATTTTTTATACATTTAAAAAACAATAATTTGGCATCACTTGAGAAAAAAAGTAATGTGATATCATTACCTATAGATATTTTTAACTTATCTACAAAGGATAGCAGTCAAATATAATAAATATAACGTGGAAAGGTGACAAATTTACTTTGTATCGCATTTATAAACATACATAAAGTAAGTCAGAATTTAAATGTTCAAATTTACATATTTGCTCTAAAAACTAAAAAAAACGAACTGTCACTTTATGTAAAATATATTTTCTCCCATATAGCTATGTACGAACCAGATTGGATTTGCTTACGAAAATACATGTATTGCAAAAATGACACATTTTTTTGAATTTGGATTTCCAAATCCATTTGTGCACACACCTTTAATTTGTTAATGTCGTCAGTAGTGTAAAGAAAAAAGAAAACGGGTGTATACAAATTAAAAAAAAAAAACAAAGGGAAAAAAGAGTTGCCTGTATTACAAGTTGTCACTGAGATAATGGGTTGTTTTATTTTCATGATCTGATCTGGGGAAAAAAAACGTGATTTTTTGCTCTTGTCAACTCGGTGCCAACGCTCAAATTGTTCGAATGTCCCCAAGTCTAGTGATCGTCATAGTTTCACATGTCAACGCGTTGAAACAGATAACACGTCACCACATTTTGGGACAATATAGACGTTTCATTCGTTGACACAATCTACGTTGACAGTATATTGATGTTATTATGTCTGTTTGGCAATTCGAACAATTTGCTGTCAAATCCCATAGAAAAAAAATTACAGATAGCAAGAAGTTGCAGTTACCAAACAGACATAGTTTTGGTGACATCAAAGAATCAACGCATTGACCATCTAACGTTGACCGTCTAATCGTAGCTTAAGTATCAATGGTAAATGATAAAAAAAAAAACTCTTTTGAAAAAAAAAAAATACTATTTATCACTCAAATTCCAGTTTCTTTAAAATTTTCCATGCAAATGACATTCTTCTTCCATTATTTATATGTAATGTACATATTATGTTTAATCGTAAAAACAAAGTTTTATTATATTATATTCATAAATTTTGCCAGATTATTTTTTTTTTTAATTCAGGTACCTATACCTACTAAAAAAAATTGTGTAAAATATTTTTAAAATAAAAACAAAATCTACATTTTGTTTACCTCTTTAAAACAAAAAATAAATAAAAAAAATATTCCTGAAAGACAATGACTTTATTATTTTATCTCCTTGTCATTGCCCCTCAATTATATTAAATGTTTGCTTATTTAAAATTTTACGTAAGCCCACATCTTTAATAATTACTTTCCGATAAGAATGCTATAATATGCTCAATATTATCTTTACAATTGTTCTTGTTAAACAATAATTACTCAAATAATAAAATAATTGTTTGCTCATTTAATATGAAATATGACTTGTATATTCAAGTAGGCCCATGTACCTACATGTATGTAAGTGTGTCAAGTTGTGAAAAAAGGTATTTTTATTGCCGCAAAAAGTATTACAAAATTTCTGATATGGTAAACCTTTGTTATTGTTTTCGATGTTAAAACGTTTGTTTAAATTTTTACAAATATTACAAAAAAAAAACTGCTTACACATTTACTCTTTTTTAAGAACACAATTGTATCGCATAAAATGTGAGTTTATTTACATAAAAATGTTAAGTAATTTTCTGTTGTCGGAAACTTTATATTTTTTTATCTGAAATTATTAACAACATGTAGGTTCCTATTATAGTAAGAGTGCAATAAACTACAAAATAAACAATGATTACACCCACAATGATTGTTGTTTAATTTTTGTTCTACAAACAAAAATTGAAAATAGTTTTGAACTACTGAACGTTATCAATACTATTAAGGAAATTTTAGTAACAGATAATTTTACTGTCTAATTTAAATTAAAGTTTAGTTGGTTAAGTACGAAACAACAAAAACAACAATTTAAAAAAATAAAACTGTTTAAATCCATTCCCTCTTCAGATAACACCAATTTTGACAAATTTATTAGAACAAACTAGAAATATTCTGTTTAATCAAGTTATAGAATAAATATGAACTTCAAAATAATATATATATATGTACATATTAAAAAAATAAAAAAAAAAAAAATAGATAAGAATTATTATAAAATGTGCCATGGAGATATTTGTAGAGCGATTCAGTTGTGTATAACCGGCATAATATTAAAACACTGTTTACTTTTAACAAAAAATATTGTGCGTTTTTTTTGTTTTGTTTTTTTTTGTTGGTTAAATATACTTAATCGCGATTTAAGACTAAAGTTGCTGTCGTTGCAGAGTATATTTTTGAATTTTTTGAAGAACAAAAAATGGTGATTTTAATACATATGGAATTTAATTCGTAGTTTGAAGAAAAGAGAAAGTCTAAAAATTCAATTTTTAATTTTTAGTATAAATTAAAAAAAAAAATCTCAATTCTTGCACACGGTTTTGACTTGCTATATTAGTTTCATGTCAAACAAAAATTCGAATTTGTAATCAAAACTAACTTTGCAATGATGGAGAAGTACATACATAAATGTGGTTTTCGGAATGCTGTCTATCGATGTGTCTACTTTGTGATTTAATAGGTCTGTTTGCTTACGCACCAGAAGCTACCCAAAACTACCATTTTCTACCACATTTAGTCCGAAGGTGTTAGCGTACGCAAATTGCAGGAGAGAATGCTTATGAAAGAGAAAATAATTTCCCCTTCTTTCCAGTTTTTACCCGAGAAATTTCTTTGGGCAGAAACTGGTAAGTTTCTGTGTTCTGTCAGAAGCCAGTTTGAAAGGCAGAGAAAAACAAACAAAATACAAAATGGCTGTTTAATAAAAAGAAGTGAACTTAGAATTGAAATTTTGAAACTTTGTTTGTGAAGTGTACTTTAATTCAGTTTTTTTTTTTTATTTTGTTTTACTGTAGTTATCATTCTTCATAGAATTTGAGATTAATAAAAAAAAAACATTGTTCAACATTTTCCTGTTTAGTGTGTATTTTCAATTTGTACATATTTAGGTACAATGCAAATTTTAATTTTGTCATCATCAAATTTAATAAAGAATGTGTAATTATAATGCAATATTGTCGCTTTATTTACATTTTGTGTTTTGTTTAATTTTTGTTGACGTTTAAAAAGTGGCAAATATTTTGGTTAAAGGCGTTCGTGTACATTCGGACAGTTTTACTCATTTCTGAAAGAATTTCATCCCCACTCCTCCAAATTTGACAGATTCTTAAATTTAGTCCGAGAAGTACACAAACAAACCTAATGCGATTCCCTAGGAGGGGGTATTCAAATTCGAATTTTTTTAGATCATTTAAAACGGGTAGCTGTCATACAAAGATTTTGTTTTTTTTTCTCCAAAATGACTTACGTATGTATATAATTTCTAAAGCAATAATATTGAATTTTAGCGGCAATAATTCCCTGATTTTTGGAGTGTAAAAAATCATGTTCATTAATTTCCATCAACCATAATCACGTTGACACCTAAATGTTGACAGTACAATAATAATGACACTTCTTGAAGTTTAATACATTTGTTTTGACATTTTTGCTGTTGTGACATATCATTCTCTGTCTGATTGTCGTTTTTCTTTTTTGACAAAAATTACAATGTGTCCAGAATGGTGGGTGTCCGAAATTTACATCCATGGAATTTATGTCCGCAGACGTTATGTCATCTCACCGTTCAGAAAAAAATCTATGGACTTGACGATTCGTCATAATCAAAATAACAGTTCTGATAAAAAGAAAAATTACTTTAGGATCTCATTAGATGAATCGAAAACGTCTTCTTTCATCGATAATTTCTAAAATAACATTTTTCGACGTAATAGATGGAATGGTAATTTTTTTTTCAAACCTTTTATTTCGTTAAAACGCTTTTTTTTAAAAACGCTTGCGCTAAAACGCGACCACACGGTGACTTCAAGGCTCAACGAACAAACCTATTATTGACATTTTGTTATTTTATGCTTTGTCAATGACAGGCACAGATTTGACAGATAAATAAAAAGTTATCAAGTACATACATAGGCAACAACATAGACAATTAATCCAATTCATGAAAAAAAAAATTACAAAATATGTACCATTTTAAACAAAAATTTCATCGACAATGACTGACAGCTGTGATGTGTGTCAAATGACAATAAGCGTCAATTTCGAACTGAGTGTTCATTTACTTCCAAAAACTGCCAATTTCTACCATCTTTAGTTCAATTTAAGTTTTTTTTATATAAACTTTGACAGAACTTTGGACTAAAATTGATAGCAGTTGGCAGTTTTAAGAAGTAAACGAACAGAGGTGATGCAAGTGGAAATAAATGTCAAAGAATTGGGTTTTCCAAAAACAATCTTTGTCTTTTCTCTTTCTAATTTTGACAGTTCAAAACAACAAAAAACAAAACATGTGATATCGAACTTGGAGAAATGTAAACAAATGCTCTTTTCAGTGCAATGTGGATTTTTTATATAAATAAGCTTGATTGAAATTAATTTTTTATTAAATTGGCGTTATAACCATCGTTTTATACGTTTTTATTGGAAAACAAACAAGCATTATAATGTAAAAATATGTGGCATTTGTTTACCTTTCTCCAAGTTCAGACCAGCTGTTTTCTAGTTTTTTTGTGTTGCTTGTTTGAAACTGACGGCTGGTGGAAAAGCCTAATTGACAAAAACATTTTGTCAAAATTGATTAAATGCTCTTTAAGTTTGACAAACAGAACGCGAGTCTTCTTATTACCTCTGTTCGTTTACTTCACAAAATTGCCAATTTCTTCCAATTAGGTCAAAGTTCGTATAATTCATAAAATGGACTAAAACTGGTAGAAATTGACAGTTTTGGTAAGTAAACAAAAATACCTATTGAATTCCCTCCTCTTAATTTCAAAATATATTTTTTTAAAAAAATATATCTAACTCATTTTCTAAGCTTTGAAGGAAAATTAGTTTATATTGGTTTTTCTTTTGAAATTGATTAATTTTGTTCTTAGAATTACTTTAATATTTTGCAATAAAGACAATTTTGTGATAAACATAGGCATTGCTATCTTTAAACCGTTTTTTTTTTGTTTTTTGTTATTTAGTAACCGAAATATCAGTGTCATACTGGTTAAACTACGTGTTCTATCACTGTGCCATGCAAAGTCTTGCCAAATCTAGTGTCTTAATTGCTCTTAATTAATTTTTTTCATAAACTGCAAAAAAAATATTTTTTTTACATTCAAATTTATTAACAATTTTGTTTTCTTATTATTTCAGCCCTACGAGTCCAATTCCAATAACTCCTCATCGGCAAATCGTGATCTTAAACCATACAGACGTGATTCCAGACCAAATACACCTCCATCGTCCCAAGGTACCATTGAAAATGGTCATGGGCAATATCCGTAAGTTACATTATAATCTCAACCTTCTTTTTTTGTATCTACATATGTATATCGAACTGATTTCTTTAATTTTTTTTTTTAAATTGCAGTTGCTACATTTGTAAAACACTTTGTGCAACAAACAAAATGGAATGGCTGTCGACCAGTGCCGAGCACATGAACTCCCATGCAATGCATTTTCCATGTTTAAAGGGCAGCAGCAGTAGTAGTGATTCAGCTGGTACTTCAAATAGGGTATTAGCATGCAAGGACTGTGTTAATCATTTAGCCCGTCAATGGGATACAATGGATGCGGAACGTGTTCCATTGGAACATAGAAGGTAATTGTATAATCAAAATAAAATAGTATACCATTATAACAATTTTTTTTTTTTCCATTTTATTTAAATAGATATAACATTCCATCACCAATGATGGCATCTAGTTCACCAAATGGCTCAAGACACGGTGGCATGAGCATAAACACACCACCATCAACACCATCGGTTTCAACAACACCAGCTAGCACCTCAATCTATTGTTTCCTTTGTGGTTTGCATTCAGATTTGACTCTAGCTCGAGTCTTGTACACCAGCAAGGAGGTTTTTTTGAGTCGAACTATTTCCAATCGAATAGACATTAATTGAGATTCTTTGTTTTTTTTTTTGCTAGGGCAATCGACCATACTTCCCGCATTTACTTAAACATAAATCACCACCAAATGCTGAGCAATTACGCTCCGATTATTCAGCTTTAGTTTGTACATTCTGTTATCATTCGTTGCTGAATCAATGGAGGAAGTAAGCTTTTTTCCTTTTTTTTTTTTGGTTTTTGTATTATTTATTTTGCTCTTCGTGAATCTGTAATCCTCATCCGGTTTTTTTTTTGTTTCAGATATGAAGCACAAAATGCAAGTGTGAATCCAGCTGAACGTAAATACAATTGGCACGATTACAGTTGCCATTTATGCGAGATAACAACGTATCGGAAACGTGTTAGAGCGTTGCCCGTTAACGAATTTCCATTTGTGAAAACTCGAAAGACCGACGATGGTCTTTTGTTGGAAAATGGAGAATATGCGGTCGTTTGTTTGGATTGTTATGAGAGTTTAAGGTGATTATTATAGATTGTGAGAAAAGGGATATGTAATCTTAGAAACCTCCATTTATAAATGAAAATGATAATAGATTTTACAAGTCAATGGAAATTAAGCTTAAGTATTCTTTATATATGTATTTATTTAAGAATAGCTGTAGATATATTATTATGTTTATTTTGTAAGTTAAATTTGTTAAAATTTCTAGATTAAGAATTATTTTTATTGTAAGCGCAATCTGTGACTATATCTGTGATATAGTACCTACTTAATTTTCTAACTAAGTTGATCGTAAATCTTTAACATAATGTTCGATATAATTTTCTTTTCAACTTTCAATATAATTGTAGTTCTTCAATCTTTGGATTAAGCAATCCAATTTCTTAATCAAAGCACCTACATAGAAACAAATTGTATAGTAGGCCCTCTGCATATGTTTACATACAATACATAACACCTCTTACACTTAATCCCGGAATGTGTCCTGAAAGATTAAAAGCAAACCTATTTACTAAAACAAATATAAGGAAATATTTCTTATAGGGAAGGAAATGCGAAAAACTAATGAATTTTTGCGAATTCGATCTCAGAATTTCAGTTATCTCTGGGTTTTTTGAGAAAGTAAAATAATTTAATAATAGGACGTTAAAGCTCGTGGAAACCCATCCCTTACGGACTTACAATCTCAACCATTCCTGTGTGCCTATTGTCAATCGGCAGGAATCTCAGAATCATTGCCTATAGTGAGGAAGTTACAAACCTTCGAAGACTCTAACTCTTGACATGATAAATTGCTTCTAGTTTATGAGACACTAGAATCTTATAAATGAAAAACACAATTTTTTAAGGCTAAGTTACATCATGGATCGCTATAAGTTATATTTAAAACATTTTTTTTTTGGATGCTCACCAAAGGCGTCATGCACTTGTTGCCAAAAATATTAACTTTTCCTGTCATTTTAGTATGAAAAAAAAAACATGCATTTCCCTTGTTATGAATTAATTTGCATTACTTGCCGTTACAATAGCCAATTGAAATTCAGTAGAGAATAGAAAAATAATGACGATTTTGTGTTGTCAATTGTTAAACTAATATATTTCCAAAAAAAAGTTACCCATGGTTTTGAGCTAAAGACTTCTTCGGAATGTTCAATCCTTTTTATATCAATGGTTGAAGTTATTCTTGCTAAATAATGTACAAACCTAACGTCATCATTTTAACAAAATGGTTTTTTTCATGTATTAATCACTTTGACATATTATGCTGAATCTGCAGCGCTCTAAGAGTTTGATATCTATAAGCAGACTGCACATTAACTCCGTTATAGGACTCATTACCGGGCACTGTCTAATAGGCAAGCACGCAACGAGGCTTATTTTCTAACAATTCCTCACCTTCTCCACCTGGGAGAATTCTACTCAATGATCCTAGTGACCTGGAAATCTCACAGGTTACTGCCTCTTGCGAGGAATTGACAAAGCCTCCAAGTATCTCTTTTCATGGAAAAAGGCTTCTCACCTTAGCCGTTTGGATTCGGCAGAAAAGTGTAGGTCCATTGCATCACATTCCTGCCAGTTAAACGCTCAAAAGAATGGTTGAGAGTTGTAAGTCACTAGGCCCTGGTTCTGTCGTGCCATCCAATTTATTTATTTTTATAACTTTGTCGCAAAAATCTGGCTGAATTTGTTGGATGGCATTCGTTAAGTTCACTTTAAGGGCATCAATTGTTTTCTGTTTTTTTCGAATATACCGCGACTTTCAGTTGAAACATATAATATCTGTCTTCGATATTCTAAACATCCAGTTTAGGCTACAAAAAGTTGCTTTTCACCGATATGTAAGGGACGCCGTTGATGGTTATGACAATGCCATGTATTACGGAAGAAAACGAATCATCGACAAAAAGCCACACCAAACATTGAATTTTTTGGCATGCATTTGGTGCTGGTGTATCTCATGTAGATTGATATTGTTCCAAATTCGAAAATTTAGTTTGCTCAGATTCCAAAAATGTCAGAACGGTTGTAGCGATTGGTATAGCTATGGCGCAGTGGATTTAGTGCCTGACTGCTTTGGGCCCCACTCAGGTAACATTCTTTCCTACATAACTCCAGTTTCAAGTGAACGCGCGCCGCCCACCCATGGGATTTCAAGCGATAATAAACACTTTATTGCCCAGTCCATTGTGCTTTCCTATCATTCTATTCCTACCAAGGGGTACTGTGTAATTCAGGTTGCATTTAGAAAATCCCTTTATACTGGTTCTAATAGGGCCAATGTCTAAATTTCGTTTTATAATTTCTAAGATTGCTTAAACCTTTTAAATATAAATCTTTTGTTTTACAGTAAAAATGGATTGTTTTTATTAAAAATGAAACATTGTGAAATTTGAAATTATCTCCGGCTAAATCCAATGGTGTACTTAAGTCGATATTGTAAGAAATGGACATTGGCCCTTTTAGAACCAAGGTTCAGATCTAAGGCCTTACATGTTTATAGTTAAAATTATTAATTTTATAAGTCATGAAAGTTGCGAAACTTTTCCCTCACTTTTTCGAATTCCGACAAAAACTTCCACAGAATTCGTTCGAAATCACTATTTGTACTAGATTTTCCACTACGATGCAATCTGTGATAGTTTTTTTCGGGAATCGTAACAAGTTTCCGATTACGATGGAATTCGTGATGGGGCTGAGAGTTTAGACGAAATTTTGATGATTTTACACAAGTTGCTTTAACAACATGGCCGCTGTAACTTAACGAATTTCGACCAAATTAGACTTTAATTAATCTTATATCTTAGATTTATAGTAGATAGGTTTTCCAATTAGCGAAATGCGACATCTTTTGTGTGTATTTTAAAAGTAAACAGTGAACTAATAAATAAATCACAGCGACCATCTATTCAAAGAGATATGAATTCCAGGAAAATTAGATCTACGAATGTCAACTAAGGAAGAATCTTAGGTATTAATTTCAATGCGATAGTAGATACCTAATGGAATGTTAGGCTACAACATCAACTTATAATCCAGTATCTCCAAAATATTATCTCTTGTTTCAGTTTGAATATTTTAGAAATAATGTAATTTATTTACATAATTTAGTACGAATTTGTTTTTTGGATTAAACTCCCTTTTTTAACCTTCTAAGGCTTTGAAATAAAACATACAAACTTATTTTGCAAAATTTTAGACACTGTAGGTCCGTTTCTTTACTTTAAAACTCTGATTTTCTGCCAAAAAATTGCTAATTTTTATACATTATATGAACTTTGACAGGGTTTTGATTAAAATTCGTAGAAATTAGAGTTGCGGACAGAACTGGAACAGACACAAAATTCAATAAATTAATTTTGTTAGCTTTATTTTTGCGAAGAATTATTATCTATACATATGCTAGGACCAAATTTCCGAAAATATAACAACTAAAATAAAAAGGCCTATGTGGACCTTCATATAATTCTTCGAGGAACCTCCTAGTAAGTGTGCTAAATTTCAAAATTAGTACTACTTCTTTAACTGATAACTTATAGAGTTTGTTCATAATGTAAATTGTACCCATATTTCAACTAAGAACTGGGCGAAATGTTTAGTGTGTAGGACTGACTGGCACTTTAAAACTCTCTGGAGATCAAATCCCAACGTTTTTCTATTCAAAACGTTACATTTTTTTTAACAAATTAGACTCAGTAACGGATATTTGGCATGTCGATAAATATTTTCAGCAATTCAATCGAATTTCAATAAATACAGCGATTTGATTGCTTCGAAATGAGACCCACGACGATATTCATTTAATTAAGTGGTTACTTAATTGCGGCTTAAATTGATGGAATTGGGGTATTCCAAGTGACACCGTTCAGTCTGAAGCGCCGGGTTTTTTCCTCAAATTTCTTCATTAGAAATCAATAATTATTAGGTTCATTTACTTGCATGTGCATTTGTGTGAATTAAAAAAAAAAAAATTCTATATGAACTTTGACAGACTTTTGTGTAGAAATTCACAAAAATGCACTGAGTTTCAAAGTAAAGGAACACAGCTTTTATTGAAATACTTGCCCCTTAAAAATCTTATCAATTTCCATTAATCAAAATGTGTTTATTTAATATTTTGTATTTAAATTATATATTTTTTTTAAATCAATTTTTTAAGACAACAAGCTACTCAGCATGATCGAGTTGGTGTTCCGATATCAAGAAGAGGATACAATTGGGTACCACAACCTCCACCGCCCGAAGATAGTCCTGATGTTTCTGTAGCTCGGCTGCCCTGTGGCGAAAGATCTGATAAAATAGTAAAATATTTTCAATTTATTCATTTAAAAGAATTTTATATATATTTTGTTTAATTTAATTTTTCAGCAAATTAATGCAACTCTAAGACCAATACCAAATAAAAAGAACAGCTCACCAAAACAATATGTACATGAAAAACCAAGAGATGTTGGTAAGTACATATCTATTTGTTTATTTTACTTATCTTCTCAAATACATATAAAAAATTTTAAATAAGTTTATAGAAAAAAGTTCATGACATGAGTTAAGATTATATGTATAAGAATAAGGTAAATACGTGGTCAAATTTTATCAAATATTTACATAATAGTTTTAGGAATTTGATCTGAGAAAGATGTATGTTTGTTTTCGGCGCAAAATGCCTGTCTCGTTAAATTGTTTCGTTTTTAATTAGGGTTGGGGTCATTATTCTGTAGGTGCCAAAATTCGGTTTCCAAAGTTCTATAAAACTAAAATTCTGGATTCCAAAATTGTGAAAATCCAAAATTCTGTAAAACCATAATTCTGTATTTCAAAATTCTGTAAATTATAAAATTTTTGATGAGGTGCACACTTTTTTTTTTACTATCAAAACAATTTTCCATTTATAAATTATAGAAATTTTTAAATTCGGCATTTTGGAGTTCAGAATACAAAAAATTGTTTATACCTATATAAGCTTTCGTTAGAGTTAATTTATTTCAACATTTTCAGAAAAAGTCGGTAATTCTTTTTCACAACTGATAAATTTTCATAATTTACTTTGATATTGTTTGCAAATACGGATTTATTGTTTTTTCAATTTCCGTTCAATAACTCAATCTAGAATCTAGATTGTGCTCAAGTTTTAATAATTTCCAACTTAATTTTTTGAAAATGTATGTTTTGTATAAAACACTTTAGACTCGCATACAACAATGCGCCATGAATAAGTTAATTTGTAAATTTTATTCATGTCTCGTTAAAGCTTAGCGGTTTTCGTAAAATCCATAAATTTACCTAAAATAATATTTTCTTCTTAAAGTATACCGCTTTACAGTAAGAGTAGCTAAGTACTTTAATTTAAAATGCGGCCTTGGGGCGATTATTCCAAACTCGAATTGAATCTTTGAGCTTAATTGACAGGAATGGGAATTTTGTATGATGAGCAAATATGCAGTACAAATTGCAAAGTATTTCAATCAATTATCGTTGAACATTTTGAAAATGATTTTGTGTTGATGATTGCAATATTGTTGCCATCTTTTGTGCTATTTTGTTGACATTTTTCATCGGATAGATTAATATATCAGAATTTTAAGGATAGCTTGCGTTTTTTTTTAATAACCACTGCCTTGTCATCAGTTGTGTTTTAAATGGGATTACAACAATTCAAAGTTCTCTAGATCGCTTTTGATACATACCTGAACACGGCCAGTAAATGTTATACTTGATCAAACTATCGAATAAACACATTGGGATAATGTTACACTTACAAGAATATAGTTTTTATTGCATTAAAAATATAAACCTGATACATTTTTTTAAAAACGTCATTTGGTCAACACTGTATGTATGTTTGTCACAGCTGTTGCTTATATTTTATGAAAATTAATTTCAAAATTTTAAGAATGGGTTTTTGTATCCCATTCAAACGGATGTTTGGGAAATTATTTTTGGATAAATTGGGTTGTTGTGCTATAAAATCGGCAAGAATATGTTTTTTGGTTTGCTTATTATTGTTATTTAAATCCATCCTGAAACGGTTTAAAATTCATATTTAGTAAAAAAGTATTTGTAGAAAATAAAATAACTTACATACACTTTGTCTGCCATTTAGAGTAAGTAAAACACATGTCTGTTGACAATGAAATGCCTTATGCAAATACTTAATTCTTGCTTGCCCCCAGGAATCCATATGATGTGACCATAATTGCAGAGTGCCCCATTTATCATAGTTTTCTCTTGCTTATGTACAAATAGTTTACAGCTAATTTGAAAAAAATCTGGCAAGGCAAAAATTCATTAATATATCAATGGTAGTGTACACTGTGGCGTATACGTAACATAAAATGAAGCATTTTGAATTAGGTAGATCTTGGGTTAAACATAATATTTCCGATTTCTACAATTCTGGTTGCATAAATTAATTACTATATGAAAATGTTTCTACATTTTAAGATTTGAATATAAGAAATAAAACTCGTATATAGAATATAAAATGTTTTCTAGAAACTGGAAAATTGATTTGATTGAATTTATCTACATAAATTAAGGAGGTTTTAATTAAATAAAAAAAACAATAAATTTCTTGCTCAAGATAATTATACTGGCTGATTGTCTTCATTTTGTAGACTTGTTTGATGTTTGGGTTTGGGTTTCTGTTTTTTTTTTTTTTTTAAATGCAATAATTATACATATTTGAAAAACTACATATTTATGTAGGTACAACAAATATTATATCCCTATATATATTACCCGAATGTGTTTAATAAAACTCAAAATTTTCAATTAATTATCAAAATATGTGTTCGCCTCCAATGGTAAATTTCATTTAAAATAAAACACAAATCCAGATGAACTGAACTTAACAAAAATTACTTATTGAGAAGACCCGCACTAGTCCAAGTAAGATCGCCAAGACGAATTGCCAATTTTTGTGGACTAAAGGCCGTTAAAAGCTAATTTGAATTGATCCTTATTGTTTTTCAGTCTTCGAAATGCTTTTATAGATGATTTCCAGTATGCTTAAAAGTTCTTACACTTATGTATTTTGTTTTATTTTCGTTTGGGGCTCGTCTTTTTTCTTCCATTTTGGTAACTGTATTGCTTTCATGAATGTAGGATGCAAGATTTTCCAATATCTCATCTTTATGTCTTTAAGGTCCCTAAATTTTTACGTAGTGGTTATAGCTCAACCCTTAGAAGTTCAGAAGTGTATAATTTAAGAGTAAATAGCTTGGGACTTGTTCAGATTCCGTTTTGTACTAAAACTCACTTCTCACATTTCTATACGGCAACCGCACCAACGCTTTTGAATAAATTACCACATGAAATAAAAACATGGATAATTCTACAGTCAAATTATTACTTTGCTCTAATTAGTTCAATACCTGTATTAGTAATATAATAACAAAAAAATCGTATATTCTTTTTTTTGCTTATCTAAATTCATTTAAACTTTTGCTTTATTTTCAATTTATCCCCACACACATTCTTATAAAGGTAAATTTTATTTAAGAAGGATCATTCGCCTCTACCGACTTTTGCGCTACTGAATGCTACCGATTATTTATTCACGTTTCAAAATGTTAATTTAATTTAGCTATTTTATGTTGAATTATTCAAACTATGTACAAGTACATAGGTATATGCTTTATTAAATAGTATTTTAGATATATTTTGTTATTAATTGAATAAATAAACTATGAAAAAAAAAAGTATTAGAGTGATTAAGCATATTTAAAAGCACCTGGCTTACGGTGCGATTTAAAAAAAAAAAACAGTTCTTTTGGAACATGGCTTGTGACGATGCATCTCATGCCCAAAATATAGACCAAAATCAAACAAATAGACTTGTGAAAAATTTAAAGTCACGATTCGTTTTATTTTGTCGATGTGTTTTGATCAATTTTAACAGATTCAAGTTGCAAAATAAAACTTTCAAAATTTTTTTTATTTTTTTCAAATAAATAAAGACAAAAAATCAAAGCAGATGGTGGGATTTAACTCAGATAAAAAGTACTTGAAACTACATAAATGTGGAGTTAATATTAACAAAATCGATAAGGCTTTATAGTAAAGTAATAAATAATAACAAGTGTTTTTAATAAATATAATAAGATTCAGTGATTAAAAATTGAAATCAATTAACTAATTTGTTGTATCTTATCATACCAGAATTATTAAAATGTCGTTTATCGGGGTTTGTTCGATAAAATAATTACTTCGTTAAGCACAATTCGAAGAAGACTGTATTACAATCATAGACAATAATAGGTTTGCTTACTTAAGAAATTTTAATTTTTTTTTTGGTCAGCTTTAAGTTTCAGTGTATTTTATTATTGAACAAATAACTAGAATGTCAGTTTATTAGACTTGACCATTCTTTATTCCGTCAATTTCATTGAATTTTTGAACAACAACAACAACTTAAAGATGCTACCACCAATTGTATACCAATTAATTTATGACTCGTTTTAATCAATTATTTGGCTGGAGATACAGCTATTTCAAGGGGTGCCAAGCCCTGTCATCAGTTTCCTTATTAGTGGTGCTGAGCTTTAATCCAATTTTATTATGAAAAGCTTTCTACATGCACATAGGGATCGAACCCACGCATATCAGCTTAGCTCAGTCTTAGAAGACGTATGCACTACGCATTCCACTGCTTAAGACCACTGACCACAGGTCGAGATGTGTTGTTTGTTTGTTTATCAAATGCATTGGGAGCATCAACATTTTTCTATGCCCCTTTAAGTATGCTATCTTGTTCCGTAATTAATTACAACGAATTATAAATTAATTCGTATACAATTGGTGGTAGCACCTTTAAGTTATTGTTGTTGTTCAAAAATTCATAGGGTTTCTGTTGCGGTCCGAATGCTTCGAAAGCGTTCATTTGGTACTAAATGACCTAAAAATACTTATAGTATATTTTTGCCAACGACTATAGATAAAAAGAAAACAAAGCTAGTCACTTAAAAATAATACACTTTGGCTACGAAGATTTGTTAATTAACGTGAATTAACAGATTTATGTTTATTAGTAAATATTTTAATTTGTGAATTAAGTTTTGATCACTGTTTTAGTTGATTTTTGAATTTGAAGATAACTAAACATTTTTTAAATTATTTACAATAAAATATGGTATTTATATACTATATAGTTCTTGCTAATTTGTATGGTGTGGTTTTACTTTCACGGAAGAAACCAAAGAAAAAACTGATGTCAAATCTTTAGAACATGGACATGGGATTCAAGAAAGTGAAAGTTAAAATAACGAAAAATAATAACCTATAAATCATCACCATTATAGTTTTATAGTAATTAATTAATAATAATTAATTTGTTGAACTGAAATATATACAATTGATTCTTTATTCTATTTTACATAATATTACACTGAGATTTTATTTTGGACATATAAGGGGCCTTGTTTTACACATTTTACATTTAAAAAGTATGCATTTAAAAAAAATTGTCATTGATTTTTTATATTATTTATTTAATACCAGCTAGCCCTCCTGGCTTCGCACGGAATTCTTCATGAATTTTATCATTTAAAAAAAAGAAAAGAAAATATATAGGGTTTTCAAACTACTCTTTACAATGAATATTCTGACACGTTTCAAACATTTTTATACACAAATGTAGCGCATAAAACCATCTGTTGGCGATCCCATTTTCGTGAGCGATAAAAATTGCCGTTTATCAATTCAGTAGCGTTTGTCATTCATTAGAATGAATATTGTCATTGATTGTTTTATACTATTTATTTAATACTAGATGATTCATCTCGGGTTGTTTAGTTTAAGCTGCACTCCAGTTTTTGATGAATATAATTTAAAGTTTGTCAGTTCTAAGCCAAGTTTTTGATAAAATAATGGTAATTAATTTTTTAAATTATATGCATATAGATGGAAGGTCGTCCAGAGTATGTTTAGATATAATGAGGGCCGTTCCTTTGAATTAGAACAGCGGCATTTAACGTTTATGTTTTCTCATATATGTCTGGATGTAGGTTTCCCACTTTATTGACTTTGATAAATAAAAGTTACCTATGGTCGAAAAAAAAACTAGTCCACAAGTGTATGCAGTGGCATGGTATAATAAAAAAATCTATTCCGTAACATGTTTAACGACACCAACATAAAAAAATAAAAAAAAATTTTATTTTCTTGAGACACTCTTGCTAAACAAAATCTATGTATGTATGTATGATATATACATTTGTTTCTGCTTTTCGTAATACTGTTCAATTGTGTTAGTGTTCAGTTACATTTGTTTTCAAAACTAAGCATATATTAAATTAAATACATATGACATCTATAGTATCAACTTCTGTGACCTTAACTTGCGTCGTTTCAAACTCTGCAGTGCATGTCCCCCTTTAATGTATCAAATTCCTGTTCATACATATGCAAAATTTAACAAAGAATGTCAAATTCTTAAAAGTTCAAGTAGTGTCGACCTAAATCCTTTTCTATTCCGTTACTTTTCTGTGCATTATAAATTTACTAAGAAGTATAAGCTTTCATTTTGCCTTTTCGATCATATTTAATCCGATATATATATGTAGATACCTATGTATATGCAGTGCATATATATGTATGTACGAGTAGATTATGTTTAAAATTGTGTGTCTACACTAACATTATGGCGAAAAATGTAAAAAAAAAAAATAAACACATTTGAAAAGCCAATCGTATGGAAAAACCCTTAAAGAAAATTGTAATATGATCTGACAAAGCCGTAGGTGGAAACAAACTCCTATTCCTCAAGAAGCATTAGCACAACTGCCACTTAACACCAAGTAAAAAAAAAAAAACAGAATCAAACGTGTGGGGCAATTTTATAACACTAAACTCCCCCAACATAATTTATCCTCCTTCAATTCTCCATAACACATAATATTATTTCTCAAAGACAACATTACAATAAAAACGATGAAAATGGAATTAAGGAAAAGAACAAACTGAACAAAATCGAATCGAAAGTATAATACAAAAAGCGAAAGACATTGTATAAGCAACTGAGTTTGAGACACAAAAAAAAAAATAAAAAAAAAAAACAACCAAAATCATGGAACACACTTTAATATTTTTTTCTCTTTTTTTTTTTGTTTTTAAGAGTCATACATAAGTAATAGGAAAGGTCTTATACGAGCTTAAGGATATCCACTTACTAATGCCTGACTAATAAAATGGAAGAAAAAATAAATAAACAAATAGATATAGATATAACCATTTCCCTAAGGAAGAAGTGAGTTTTGTTTTTTTTGGGAAACCTTTTTTTTTTATTTTATTTCAGATGAATTTTACAAGGAGTATTTCTTGACAAAAGTTTTCCTTTTATATTTAGTGTAGTGTAGATCCGAGGGAAAACACAGTTTTCTTAGTTCATCCGATATAATCTTGAAAAAAATCACAAATTAAGTTTTCGATGCGCCAAGAGAACACAGCAAATAAAATTTAAACAATTGAATTTTCTTGAGAATTTCAAAAATTGAATAAAATCTTCACGTGAATCGAAAGTTTCGATCAAATCGTATAGCATACGCCTTTGGTATAGTATACGCCTTTGGCCTTACCTAAGTCAATTCCTATGAATTTCTTTACAAAGTTCATTTAGATTTGCCGTTTCTGTAGAAAAATTTAACAGATTGTACAATTTCAATCTGTTAAATTTTTCTACACGACTCGATTTTATCGACAGTTGTCTAATTCACGCTATTGCCAATATAGTAAACCATAAATAGTAAGATCAGAGCAGAGTCTAATGTCGTTTTCGGTTGGACGTTCAGATTACTCTTATTTTTTTTCTTCTGGACTCAATCTACTCCAAAAGCCTTCGTTTGGTTATTCCGAGTAATGTTTTCAAAGTGTTTTTCTGTTCCCATTTTCATAAAGTTGAAGCGAGGAATTCACAGTAGACACATACATACATTTATAATGTTTTTCGTCTGATTTGTCAAAAGCGATTGGAATTCGTATTGGAATTAAAAAGAAATAGAGTAGAGTAGAGTCTGAATATCCAATCGAAGACGAAATAAGTTGTCAAAAAAGTGTGTTTGTTTCTTTTTTCGATCAAAGGATGATTCCAAACTGAATGCATTTGGTGAGAAAAAAAAATAAATAATACCGAATAAAATTAAAAGTCGAATAAGGTCGAGAGCTTAGTGCTGAAGTGGGTTCCAAACAGGGGTCCCAGGTTGAGGGGAAAATCACCACTTTTGCCGATTTTTTTAGACGAAAGGGGAAAAAAGGGGACGTGGATAAAAAAGGGGAAAAAAACTTGACAGGGGAAAATATAATCTTATCAAAAACAGTAGACACAATTTTTAAGAATCAATTTAAATAAAACTAAACTTCGAAATAAACTATCGAATTCCACGATAAGTGGCATTTTGCATATGAAAGCCTTATTAAAGTCTGATAATTGTTACAACTTCGTAGTTGAAAAAGACTTCCTTAAGCTACATAACAACTCTATGTACATTAAATAAGTATTTATCTTTTAGTTTTTAGCTCAACATGTGATTTATAAAGAACTTTTTTAGTTTAAGAAATGATTTTAAATTTCTTTTTTGTAAATTTTTTGTTTACCAACGTTATTAAGTGTTATTTTTAATGAATAAAAATCAAAATGTTTAAAAAAGTTTAAAATGCTTGCATTTTTTTTTGGGAAAAAAAGTGGATTTTTTTTGAAAAAAGGGGAAAAAAAACATTTTGGTGCCAAAAAAAGGGGATTTTTTTTTTGAAAACCTGGCAACCCTGGTTCCAAAAATAATTGGGGTTTTACCAAATAGCAATATAAATCTCTCGTGTCTCTATCTCTTGCTTATTTGCAAAATCTTCAAATTGTTTAGCCAATTTTCAGAGCAAATATTGGCAATGTATGAAGTAGGTTTCTATAAAAAGAAATCATTTTGTATTAACTGCAGTAAAAATTAAAATACAAAATTCGAACAATTACCTTTTAAGAGAAATTAAGTAAAAAAAAATCACTATATTTTCCGTTGCAATTTTGCACCTGTCAGATTCATAAAAGTAATGTTTGTTACTTTTGACGTAGACGAAAAATTAGGCATGTCCAGGAAAATGAAATCTCTGAAATCTCAGGAATCTCAGCAATTTCAGTTACAGGAACAGGATTCCTCGGAAAAATTTCTCAGCTTTGCTATCAAAATGGTGAGGAAACACAAATTTGGGAACGAAATCTCTGAGATCTCATTTTTCTGAACGCTCCTATTTTCTTTTGAAACCGAGAAAAACAACAATTTGAGTACTTTTATAAAAAACGTCAAACGTCATCCATTGTAGGACTAAATTTTAAATATAAGCTTAACTTTGTTGGTAATTAAAAGTTTTGAATTGTATTGAAATTGGTTGAGGAGTGGTTCATGAAAATATTGTTATTTTCTGAGGAATGCTACCTTTAAGGTATTTTTACTTAAAGTTCTCAAAATGGTAGGTAATATGATGTAAAATGGCTGTTTAATTCTTTTGTTTTCGTTTTTTTTTTCTCTCATGACGGGACTGATTTTGTTAAAATTCTTTAGCCAAGTACATACAAACTTTACAGACAAATTTTCTCTTGGAACATTTTATTTGAATTCAAAAAGAATTCTAATGAAATTTGGTATAGAAGCATATTTACCATGGAATATGTAAGTTTTCCCTCGGGCCTTTCTCTTTATTTAGTTCCGAAAGTGAAATTGACAGAATACGAATATTTTAGACTTTCTATTTTTAAAGTGGAATAAAATCTACTACTTTCAGATTTACAATTTCATTAAAAACTAAAATTTTTCCTTCTTGACTTTGTTTGTTTTTTTGTTGGTTTTTGATTTGACAAATCCAAAAAGAAATAATCCGCGAGACACTTAATCCGTACGTGAATAAAGTATTAAATACTATTTTTTGTATTTCGAAAGTTTTATTGAGTACCAATTCAAAAGGCGGACTGATTTTCGGAACGAAATGCAAAAGGTCTGTTTCTTTACATCCCAAAACTGCCATTTTCTCCCCATTAGGTATAGCCCAAAGATCTGTCAAAGTCCATATAAAAAAAAATTAAATTGAAATTGGCATTTTGAGAAGTAAAGAAACAGGCCTAAAGTAGGACCCTAATCTCTGAACGATTATTTATTTATTTATTTAACATAGTGTATATTTTTGATCATGTCAAGAACACCTGATGAAATTCTCCATTTTTTCGGTCCTTTTAACATTTCCTTCTTCAAATTCCTTTCCTTTTATTTTTTTTTGTTGCGTTCATCTTATTCTTCATGTTTGCTTGTTCATCTTTATTTTGCCTTGCTTCGTTTATCCCTTAGGGAAAAGATTTTCGAATTGAATTGCTTTGCCGTGGTGCCTCTTTCCATTCCAATTTCATTCTATACCAGCTTCCCCAATGGGTGACTGACTGCCAAATATTTGTGCTTGCCAATCCCTTGCTCGTCCCTTTTTTTTTCACAACTCACACATAACGCTTGACAGGAGAAGTATTCATAAAACCACTGAGTTTACGCTTATTTTACCCAAAGCAATCTTGGGTTATCCTGTCTTTCATATAAGACTGAATCAACCAACTAAACAACCAACCTCTATACCTACTACTTCTACCCTTCTCTTGAATCTTTATCAAACCCCCAACCAAATGCGAATAATAACAGTTTTGTATATTATCCTTCTTATTGGCACACTCGTGTTTTGGAAAAAAAAAATCGACATCTCTTGAGAGTTTCGTCGAAGTGTTCGTCGTCGCCGTCGTCATCGTCATCGACGTCGAAGTCGTAGTCCTTTTTCATCCTGTCTTCACTTTTAAACATGGATTTTCTTTATGTTACTTTTTGGAGGCATAAATTTCCAAATCGATGGAGATGAAATAATTTTTCTTCATTTGTTTTTTTTTTTTCTATCCGTCCTTTCCTTTTTGAATGCCATAATATGAAAGAGGGTTATCCTTAAGTCCTGGTAAGGCTTAAGGAATTATTTGAAAGGCTGCTCGGTTCGATTGATAGTGATAAAAATTGCTGTTGCATACAATTTATGTTTTTTTTTTCTTGTATTATTCTTATATTTGTTCATATGGTTGGTTTGGGGGGGATTACTGCAGAAAGGGTTACAGTTTGAAAAGGGATCCTTTTTAAGAAAAATACCCGAATGGTAAATATGTATGTATAAATGTTGTATGGCATCAATAACTTAACCATAAATATTGCAAGTTTAAAGTTATTTTATAAGTAGGTACTTTATTTTATTTTGTTAGTTTTACAAAAAAAAATATAAGTTCTTCATGATGAGGAGAATATGGGGTAAAGTTGGCATTAGATTTAAAAATTTTCAAGCACTAATCGCCTTATATTCTCGCAAGGTTGGCCAAACTGTCAGTTTTTAGAATAAATTACATTTGCTATGCAATTTATGTAGTTAACGAAAGAAATTGTAGCAAACGTAATTTCAAATGCCAAATGATCTGTCAGCTGTCACTTTGAAGTTTGAATTTTGGACAGTGTTCACATTGGACTGCTTCCTCCGCCTTTTTATTGCTGCACTAATTTCGACTTCTATATTTCGATGGTGATTTGACAAACATCATCAAAGAAGAAACTATGCATTTCAATCTTAAAAAAAAGCTCGTCATCAATCTTGGGTTACCTACCTAATGTACATTAATTTTTAGAAGGTAGAATCCAGGGCAGGGTTGGCCGGACTGTCATTTTTTAGAATAAACTACATTTGTTATATTTTCTATGTAATTTATGTAGTTAATAAAACAAATTGTAGCAAAAGTAGTTTAAAAAGTCAAATTATCTGTCAGCTGTCACTTTGAATTTTGAGTAGAAATGTACAGTTTTTTTTATTGAAATTTTATTATTTTTCTGTATTTACTATGTATGTAGCAGACGTAACAATTTGTAGTAAATAAGTCGTGAAAGACACAAAGTTCGGACAACCCTGAATTCTACCTCCCAAAAATTAATGCTCAGTAAAAAGATATCCCAGGCGGGACTAATGGTGAGCTGTTTTAAATAAACTACACGCCTTATTTACATACATAGTAAATCTAGAAAAATAATAAAATTTTAGTAAAAAAGTGAATATTTCAACTCAAAATTCAAACTTCAAAGTGACAGCTGACAGATAATTTGATATTTAAAACTACTTTTGTTACAATTTCTTTCATTAACTTTATTTAACTACGTTTAGCTATAAAAACTACGTTGTGTATGTATTTTATGTATTTTATTCCAAAAAATGGCAGTTCGGCCAACCATAGGTGTCAAATCACTATCGAAATATAGAGGTCGACACTAGTTTAGCATAGTATCGTCCTCTCTGTTTTGATATAAAAAGGGCTTTTCCATTGCGTCGCACTTTGATTTCGATAAATTTTTGACCACTGAAAATTAAAGTTTATTCTTTACTGAAAAACTGCTTCTAAGTTAACTCGGATTAAATTTAATTGCAGAATTAACTAAATCTAGTTTAATTCAGGCACTGAAAAACTGTTCCTTGTAGAAGTGTAATTTCGTTCTAAACATTAATCTAACACTCTCTTTACTACAAACTGATATATCAATGCTTATTTTAATGGTTTTCTTCTCTCTCTATATCTATTTTAATCCAAAACTCATTATAAAAACAAATAAATTTTATCAAAACCTCTCGAAACATTGATATTTATGTATATTCAGATGTTAAATTGAAAGAATTAATGTATTTCCCTTCTATATCATAAAATCAAAACTCCTTATAAACCATTGAAAGTTCAATTCAAATTTTTGTCCTCTTTATATAAACGTTAAAATGCTTCAGTATATTAGTAAATGAAGCAAAAGAATATCCCATCAAAAACAATCATTAAAATCCAACATCTTTTTTTATAGCTGCTCATTTTCTTTTTATGAACACTGCCGTTATTTATTACAACCATAATAATTTTCTTTATCAATATTATATATACAACTTGTCAGTAAATTACTATTCGTTTAGGATCATTTAAGATCCAAATAAAAATCAAATTAAATAAATAATGCGTTCATGTCAAAATCCATTGTTTCCGAAAACTACAAAAGCCAACAAAAACAACAACAAAAAACAGGAAAAGAAAAACCCAAGTAAAACCTCATTTCTTACTTAGACTTCATGTCTATTTGCTATTAAATAAAAATAAACAACAACCAGTCATCAAATATTTTATCACTCTTGGTATCCCCATCCCATACCTATCACACAGACAAACATATCTTCAGCAAAAATACTCTCTCTAAACACTTCAAATAAAATTGCAATTTAACTGTTCACCATTTATATACTAATCTTAATCTTCATCATCCGATAATCGTTAAACAAAAAAAAAAAAACAGTCGAGGACCCATTCCCTCCAACTATAGCTTAACTGCCGAAAAATATTACTTCTCCTCCTGCCCCCAATTTTGTCATCATCATCACAACCACCACTCTTATAAACACACACACACACACACACACCACTCTTATGCCGAACAACAGAAACGCAAACAAAAATTTGTAATTCAAAGTAGCAGCAAGTACTAAAACTGATTCGTATCTTTCCTTCTTATAATCCTCCTATAACTCAATATAATTTATGAGATAATCATAAAAAGTTTAGCAACTTTTTACAACCCTCCACCACAGTCCATCTATATCCATTCTATTGCACACGGCAAACCAACACCACCATCATCACTTCTGCTCCAATACTCTCATCCCTTAGAATACTTAATTTCACTTCAACTATACCATATCGCCAACCAAACCATCTACATACATAAATATAGAGACAAAACCATTCTCAGTAAAATCCTTAAAAACTCGTCCAAACCAACTTTATTATATGGCAAAAAATACTTAAAATGAATTAAAAAAAAAAAAAAAAGAATAAGGCAAACAGAAAAATTACACTCATAATTCTTTTGCTCAGAGCACAATCCCCTAAAATCCTCTTCTTCTTTTCAACTTCATCTCTACAAGTGACCGGGCTGCCACCTTGCCGTAGTATTAAAAATTTATGCCAACAAAATAATCCAGTGTTATAATATAGGTACTGAACTATTTTGTTGTTTTTATTTATTCAATTGGGACCTCATTTCATAGAATGCATTCAATTACCAACAGTTGTATAACAGGGTCTAAGAACCTCATTTGTGGGATTTTCAACTTTTCGTAAAATGTCAACTAGTTTGAATAATAAACTTTTTTTTTGTTTTTCTTTATTCAGTTGTGACCTCAAATCATAGAATTAATTCAATTATCGGCAGTTGTATACCAGGGTCTAAGAACTTCATTTGTGGGATTTTCGACCTTTCGTAAAAAGTCAACTAGTTTGAATAACTGGTCAGGCATAAGCGATTTTTATGAAAATATGCAATAACCACTACGCCACGTGCTACTAAAAAAATATTACTAAATAAATATAAAAATATTGAATAATCAAATAATGAAAAACCCATAAACGATGAAATCCCCAATATGTAAATACCCCAAAAACGTTTAATACCAAAAAAAAAAATTATTCCAAAAAATATGAAAACAGAAGAATCGATATTTATGTATATTGAAAAATTATTGAACATCCCAACAAATGATAGTATCATAAAACATAAATATCCCAAAATATCTAAATCCCGAAAAACTTATATTTTAATAAATACAAATTAAAATAGAATCGAAAAATGTATGTTAATTAAATTGAATTTATTCAAAAAGGTACTCAACAATCAAAATCCCAAAAACGTTGAAATCCCAAAATACAAAGTATTTTTAAAAGTCATAAACATGAAAATCCCGAATTTCAAGACAAGATATTTGGGTTTAATCTCGAATTGAAATTCTTTTAAAGTACAATTTCAATACTATTTCCTTAAAGCATCAAAAAAATCAGTTGTTTTATATCAAAAAAATAGAATAAAAAAAATTATATACACAAATTATTTTAAAAGATTTCAAATGAAAACTAAAAATATTCCATATTTAAAAAAAAAGAAAGCAGCTTAGTATAGTAATTAATGTAGGTTTCTTCATTTTAAATGAAAAATCTAAATCCCAAACAACTTGGCACCTATTTTGTTATTAAAAGTAAGAATTCGGAAATTCAATTCGAAAAACCCAAAAAAGAAATGAAAATCTCAAAAAATAAATGTCCCAAAAAATCTCAATCCCAAAAATCTTTCTTAATCAAAGTTTAAAAATAATACCATCCCAAGAAATCAATATGCCGTTCCGAATGAATAGATATCAAATTAAAAATCCTAAATTCTGAAGAAAAAAAATCAAAATCCGAAAAATATTTAAAATATTCAATATCTCGAAATCCCGGAAAAGTGAATATCCCAAACATTTATTTTAATCCCAAAAAAAATTGTTGCTGCTAAAATATCAAAATTCCTTGAATTAAAAACTTTAAGAAATCTGTATTCATCAAGTAATCACAAATCAACAGTTCAAGAGTTAGATCATATTACCCAAAATCCCAAAAATGAAACAGCCTTAAAAAAAAAAAAAAATAGATCAAAGCTTGAAAAATTAATAAAAATAGATCAAAGCTTGAAAAATTAATAGCCCGAAAATTTGACATGCAAAAAATACCAACAAATTAAAATCTGAAAAAAAAATCAATAGGTGGGTATTAGAAAACTTCAAAATCCCAAAAGTTTTTAATTTTCTTGAAAACTATACCCTTTAACCCTGAACCCCTAGCATTAGAATTTAAACGTTAGATGGTTTGGGTTTATACAATCAAATGTAAAAATTTGTGTGTTTCTAAGTTGATCCTTTAATTGTCCAGAAGTGTTCTTTCAACAATGGACCATGCCCACCCTCCTTCTTTATTTCTTTTTTAAAATTTAGAATCTGATTTCTTAGCAAATATTGTTATTATTTCTCTGCCTTCTGTCTCGAAGCAAGAGGTGTACTGAATAAAAAAAAAAAACTTTCAAATTTATCAACGGCAACCCTACCAAGTCCCCCAAATTGCCCACCCTCCTTCTTTATTTCTTTTTTAAAATTTAGAATCTGATTTCTTAGCAAATATTGTTATTATTTCTCTGCCTTCTGTCTCGAAGCAAAAGGTGTACTGAATAAAAAAAAAAAAAATAACTTTCAAATTTATCAACGGCAACCCTACCAAGTCCCCCAAATTGGGTGTTAAAATAGAGTACCCAAAAAGTACGAACAACGAAATAAAATTAATTGTCTATGTGTGCTTGTGTGTGTGTGCGCCATTCCATTAAAAAAAATGCTGCTAAAGGCCCAGCATCTAACGCCCCCTCAGGAAACATTAACACCCCCACACCCTTAGAAAAACATCATCTAATGAGGTGATTTGCTTTATATTTGAATGAATGAATTGAATAAATGAATGAATGGGTAAGTGGTTGAATAATGGGGCGTCGCTCTTCGTCATCATCATTGCCATCGTCCTTGCCGCTTGCCATTGTCGACCGTCAACGTTCCATTCTCTATTCTCATTTTGAAACAGAACAAGGACGAAAACGTAAACGTAAACGACGACGGACCTGAAAGTGGTGTTTCGCAACCGAATATACTAAACCGAATAAAGTTAAGTGAAGTGAAGTTGAACAGGATCACAGTGTGTGATATGGAAGTGGTGGTGATGGTAGTGGTGGTTATTATTTATTTGTACTTTTGTAGCCCTTTTTTGACAGCCGCCTTTACTTTACGACGAAATCAAACAAAAAGTTAACTCAACTATGCAATGAGTGGTTATTTGAGTGTGTTTAGATTTATAGGTTATGTGAATGGTTGGGGTGTATCGTCGTACATACATATACCCATATTTGATTTCATGTGCGTGAGGGATCGATGATGGATGGAGTTTATTTGCTTTAAAAAGAAGAACGAAAAACACCATGTTTGAAGAAGTGGCATGATGGGGTGGATGGCAGTTGGTTATCTCCAGGGAGTAGGGTTCGTGGTTTATTTTATGTTTGTTGAATTGAATAAGATTTTCGCTTATAAATTGGCTTTTAGTATAGATAGGCTTAGTAGGTAGGTATGGTATGTAGGTTTATTGGAGTGCTCTTTTGTGGGCAAAGCATTGTGTTTTGGGGAATTTGTGTTGTAAGCGTTTTGCACATTGATTGGGGTGTATTTAAGTATATTATTTTCTCTATTGTTTGTTACTGTGACTCTTTGTCCATGGGTTGGAATTAAGCCTTAACGGAAAAATAGAAATATGTTATACAAGTTAATTGAACTTTATCAGAATAATTATGTGAGATATATAGCGAGTATTATGGCAAGTGTTGTCATTTGAAAAGTTATAGATAAACAAGCATTGATGTGCATGTGATGCAACAGGAAAATCTGATACACGTTTCGAAAAATGATCGCCTTAGATTTGGTTTTACAATTTGAATGATTCACAATATAAAAAGGTACGAAAGTGAATTGATTTTGAAAAAAAAAAATATTATTTTCATTGAGGCAGGAAAAGGCAGTTATGTACCCACAAGGTGGCGCAATAATTGTCGGAACTCTATCGGAAGATGCTATAATTTTTGCAAATGGCGGCAAAATATCAATCGAAACAATTATTCTTTGGAAGTGTATCTATTGATTTATGTTTGTCATGTTGACGTTGAATTTTACATTGACATTAGCCGCCATTTTCAAAAATTCTAGTACCTTCCGATTGATTAATTTTTGCATCGCTTTGTTAGATATACCTAACAATGGCAGATTTTGTTGTACATGTTTTTGTTTTTTATATGTTCAATGATTCCCCGCCTTTACTGCGGTGAGTTACATGCACTAATCTAGTTTTTCTTTAAAACAAACAAAACTAGTTTGAACTTACATTACACAAATCTAAGTAAATATATTGCGCGGGTTTTTTTGAAAGTGTCAAAAATTAAAAATGGCTGTTCGAGTGCCTTCAGAAACTCAGCACGCATCATTGGAAACAACAACAAAATATTGAAATTAGAAAGGTAAATGGGCACTGGATCCACCATTTTACCACCATATAACTCGATTTTTGACAGATGCGCAGAAGTGAATGAAAATGAAAACGCCAACGATATTACCTTTAATATGCGTATACTGTGGTTTGAACTGAAATATTAGATCCTATCTATTAGTTTTCAAAATTATCAATTACTGTTTTCCAATTTGTATTCAACTTTATTTTTTTGACAGAACTTTGGATTAAAATTATTAGAAATTGACAGTTGAGAAGTATAATAAGTGTTTTCATGAGATGAATGTTAAATTTTTTATGAGATGAGTAGCTGATAAGTTTTTAGTTTTTAGTTTAGCATAACAACTAACCATAAAGCCTAGTACGCTGCTGATGCGAAACGAAAAATCCCATACAAAAATGACACAACGAAATCAGAAACGGAAAATTTCGTTCTCCTTTTCTTTTTGCAGTACGCTGTTCGAAGAGCGAAATGTATAATTGTAGTAGATTATTTGGAGAAGTCTCCGCTCCTTTTTTGCACTGAATTAATTATACAGACTATTTATTGTGTGCGGAAAAATGACATTTTGGTTTATTTGTGTTTTTTTTATCATTTTATTACATCATGGGTTTCTCTGATTTTTTGCGTTTATGTTTGATTTTGTTTTTGGAATTAGTGAAACTCTCCAAGGATATTTTCCGTTGTGTTTTTGCAAGCGTTTCGTTGTCTGTTTGGAGATCACAAAAAAATTTCGCTCCGCATCAACAGCGTACTAGGCTTAAAGCTGAAAGGGCAGTAATGACATTTTGCATCAGTGATGGACTTGTTTGGTGTGATGAATTTGGTAAGTCCCGATGTGAATTTTTTCGACAAATTCTTATGGACTTGCAAAAAAAAAAAAAAAAAAACCCTACAATTTGGTTAAAACTCCTCAAGGGTTTTGTTGCGGAAAATTAACCAATTTTTTTTGAAAAACTTAACCAAACGTCATTGTGACTTTAAGAATTAGGCGTGTTCAGAAATATGATATATTACATATCTTAGAGAGTACAACATATATCAAATGCTGCATGTACATGCGCTCTCACGTCATTTTGATGTTCCAATTGCCATATACCGTGAACTCAGTGTACTTGGTCACTCGTCAGTGCCATATGAATAAACAAAAATAAACGCAATTGTTATGCTTTCCGAATTATCATCGAAATGAAAGGAAACATTTCTTCTTTTCTTTTGATTCCTCTTTCACCAAATTTCAGTAGAGTTCACTTTTACTTCCGATTACGAAAGTGAACTAAACTGAAGGAAAAGTAGATATCCACCATCATAGGCGTGCCATATATGATTATCTTGTATTCGTTCATTTTCATTTGATCACTGTTCGTGAGTACATCAGTTATACCTTTAGCCTCGAAATAGTTTTATAATTTAATTCCCTACGGGCTTAAGAAAAAAACCGACATTCGACTCCGATTTCGTCTTGGTTTAAGAGAAGTTCTCCATTTAAAAATTAAATAAATCTGAACAGGCTTATTTGTATACATATTTTGAAGTTTAATATTTGACGTTTAACGAATAGCTGGTGAGTAAAAGAACATATTTGTAAATGAATGCCTTTAAAGGACTACTCACATGAAAGCGATCACCAACGACCGACGAATAAAGAAACAAACTAGGCAAAATGGTAGAAAACTTATTTAAATCAATGTTAAGATATCGTTTTAGATACTTAAATAAGAGAAATTTGAGCAAAATAAATTGGTCGTCAAGAATTACAATCTGGATTGTTACGAACTGTCAAAATGTTTTCGCGTTCCACATACCATCCATACTGCAATAAATGAATTGTTCGCTCACGAATAACGAATAAAAAAAATGCTAACTGAACGAAATGTCAAAATGAACGAATGTTCGTTCATTCGTCGGTCGTTGGTTGCTCTTATAGTTCTTAAAATGTATAAACGAACAGATTTAATATCCATATTATGAAAACATAATTGGTTCTCAAACTGTCAATAACAAAAAAAAAAAACTAAAGTGTCATATTTCGTTTAAGAAGCCTACTATGTCAATGGATTTTATTAAATAAATGAAGATGGCTCTTAAATATATTAAAGCATTTCAACATCCATTTTAATAAACAACGCGACTAGACTAGTTATATTATGTTTTGGTCGTGGATTAAATGCACACAATCTCATTAATAAAACAAAATTTCTACTAATTGACGTTTATTAAATGTATATAAGTTAAATCCCCGAAGAAGGTGGTTTAGCAAAGGAATAAGCAGTACCTGTCAAGCCAATTTTTTTTTTATTTTTAGAAACTCACCGATTAAGAATGATTTCATTTTTGTTATTTTGTTTAAGGTTTACCTGCATAATTGCTTAGATAAGCTTTTTTAGGTCGTCATTTCTGCAAAATTCGTCTTTTTTTTTTTTTTTTTACAAAAAATGATTAAAAAAAGTCGAATACAACTTCTAATCTTACAAAATTATATTAAACAAAAAATTACCTTACCACTGTCTAAAATTTTGTCACAATGCATCCTCTGCATAAAACCTGAGACACGCTTCGCTTAAACTACAAAACCAATCAACCAAAAATAGACCCTTTTCAAAAGAATATACACAATCAAAATAAAAAAAAAAAAATGTACCTACCTAAGTACAAACAATAAACATATAAGTTACCAACCACATATTTTATACGTATACACCACGACAAAAGCCCAATATAAAAAGATAAGTAGGTACTCATCCAACCGAATCACCATTTAAGCCTTAAAGTTTTTGAAACTCATTCAATTGCAAGTAATGCGAGCACATATTTTATGAGTTTTATAAGAGACCAATAAAGAGGATGTCTAGATTGTGATTGTGAATGTGTTGTGTGTGTGCAGATTGAATATATACTCATATTAATATGTCGTCATCGAGAGAGCATAAGGACTTTTGCATAAGTTTTTTCAAGGGTTAAACTGATTTTAAGGGAAGAACTTTTGAAAAATAAAAAATTCAAACGAAAAAAAATTAAAAAACATTACTTCTTCTGCGTTTACACATTTGTGTGTATTTATTTTTTTTTTACTACAACTCTTCGGAAGTAAATTTTTTTTTATTATAAGTTTTATTTTACATCATCCTTAAAACTGGCTCATGACTTAAAATGCAATATGGCGTAAAGTAAAAGACCTTTAATGAAATTCCTTTTTAGGTATAGTAGAAGATTGCAAAAAAAAAAATTACAAGATAAATAATTTCCTTTATAGTTTTTTTGAAATTTTTCTTTTTTTATTATTTACACACTTGCTTCTTGTCTGTTCGTTGTGCACTATGGGGCTTTTTGACTTTTTTGGTTGCAAAAAATTGTATAAATCTTACTTTGCAATTTTTCCAACTTTTTTTTTCAGGCGGAATACAACAACTCAATTAAACAAAAAAAAATCACACATATACATATGTATATGTAGGTATGTATAGGGTCATTCATTTTTCGGTTTCGAAAGTAAAGCTGAATAAAAGAAATGGCCGCATCGGGAAGATTCGCAGCATGCGATTCTTTTGAAGTAATTTTTAACCACTTTTTCGCACATTTCGGGCGATATCTCGGCCATAACTTGAGTAATGTTGAAGAAAAGAAATTTAACAGTGATTGCATGATTTTGGTGGCTAATTGACGTCGCCAAAATGTTAAATTACGCGACCAGGAGACTTCTCACACAATAAATGGGTCGTGTTGTGTAGCCTGTTGCCCGGTCTTGTTGGAACCAAATATCGTCCAAGTCATGATCTTGAATCGCCGCCGGCCAAAAAAAATCGGTTATCATTCGACCATATCGCGAACGCCGGGAAATCGATAAATTCGGGTCATCAGCAAGACTTGCACTTGCGGCAGCAATATTTTCGACAAATGGTGCATTACGATGATGCACATAGGCCTTATGCGACTTCATAGTAACGCTTCCAATCTCTTCAAATTTCTTCACAATTTTACCGATTGCTTGCGTAGTCGGTCGATTATGACGACCATAATCATCGCGTAATGTGCGAAAAAACGTTTGAATCAATACTTTTGTAGTCAGTTTAAATAATTTAAACGCGTTGTTCGTTTGTTAAGCGATCCATTATCGTAAATGGCAAACTTTCAGCTAATATTATTACGTTTCAAATGACAGCTGAGTTTGACAGGTGTCAAATGCCAGCGCTACCAACTTGAAACCACGAAATGAATGGAATGTAGGCACATCTACGTACAAATTTTCATTTATTTTCTGGATTTCACCTGGCATCATACTTTTTTTTTTTCTTTAATTCCATCAATGCCAAAACTTATCGTAGATTTTTAGAAATAATTTTTCTTTTATTTTGAAATAAATAATTGGTTACAAAAACAAAAAAAAAAATAAACAAACTTTAAAATATTGAAAACAAATCAATATCGCTTATAATCGATATTCGTCGTAGATTAACCAAATATTGTTAAAGGAAGAAACAGAATATTCAGACCAGTTTCAGTTAATTTAGTTGCTGTATTAATTGCGGCCCCAGCTATGTTAGCGCCTACATTAACTGCGCCTACGGCTAGGTGAGCGCCTGTATTAACTGCGGCCCCGGCTAAGTTACCTCCTGCAAGAGCTACTTGTCCGGCTATGTTAACGCCTGTATTAACTGCGGTCCCAGCTAAGTTAGCGCCTGCATGAACTACGCCAGTGGCTAAGTTCGTGCCTGTATTAACAGCAACCGCACCCATGTTACCGGCAATTTGAGCTAAACCAGTTCCTAAACTAGGCTGAGGCTGGTAAAATGGGTTTTGTTGGTATCCGAATCCGTTGGGTTGGTATCCGTTATTGTTGTAATATTGTGGAAGTGCGCTCGAAAGACCGATGATGACAGCCACAACAGCAAATACGAACAAATTTGTTTTGAACATTTTTTAACAGTTTTGTTTTTTTTTTGCTGTTGATACTTTAAAGAGAATAAAAGTAACTGATGATTTGAACAAAAATTTGGGGCTTTTATACAAAAATCGAATTTTTGAATTTCTCTTATTTGCACAAATATACATATGTGTATGTATTTTTTTGTTTGGGTTTTTTTTTGTTTGTTTTGGGTCAAAAATGACTCTAATGATTTTGATTAATCTTCGCTTCATACATACATCTAACTAGCTCTTGAGTGCGAAATTGCTATCTATAATCAATTTTTTCATAAACGGCATTCACCGCGCTTAAAGGTTAATTAAAGCCATTTTAAATATATTTTTGACATTTGAGAAGAATAGTGTATTTATTTCAGTTTTTTTTGTTTTTTGAAATTTATTAAAATTGTTATTATTATATTATTAAAATATCTACCTTATATAGAAAAGATTGCTTCTCTTTCTCTCTTATTTTCGCTCTTTTTTTTTGTGCATTTTTTGGGAGCTGTCACAAACAGCTTAAAAGTATGCAATTCGTTGAATACGTGACACAACCGTTGTTTAGTTTAGCATATCAATGAGAAAAAGATTAGGTATAGATAAGAATTTAAGTTACGTCAATGTTTAAGCACATTAAAATTAACTAAACATAAACTGACATCTAAGACCTAGTTTCACAATCGAAGTAAGTCTCACTTAAGTGCCAAATATAGAAAACTTATGCCGGAATAAAAGAATCTTAAGTCTCCCGCATATTAACCACTTAAGTTCCACTTATTCAGACATTAAAATTGCGCCTAAAGTGACAACATGGGAAAATTAAGTGCCACTTATTTTGTTGAGGTTGTACTGTTGAACTAGCGCTAAGAGCCGTTTTAAGAAAATCTATCTAGATGAGGCTGATAATAGGCGGGTTTTATTTTTGCAAGTCCATTTTTTTTTTATAATTTGCTACAATTATCAACTTCGCACATCCAACACAGACTTAGTCGAAAAAAACGACATCGGGTCCTACCAAAATCATCGCACTACCTTTACAAAATTATTCCTCTTCATAAAATAAAATAAAATAAAAACATAACAACGTAAAATAAAAACATCTTAATTTCAAATCATTGTTAAGACAAAATAAATTCCATGACAATGATTGCCATTTTTTTGTTTGTCATAAAAAATAGTTTCATTCGAGGAAATGTGAAAGATCTTCTTGATGAACCTTCTGTATAGCAAAAGAGAATCTATAAGATTTAAAAAAATCCTCTCAACTGATCCAGTTATGTCTAGCTTATTGAAAAATTCTGATGGTTCATGAGCCAACTTTTTCGAAGAATCTCTCCACCTGCTACTAAATACTCACTTCCCAGGTAGTTGCCAAATTATGAATAAAATAAATAAGATGTTGCACCACCAAGAGTAGGAAAAACGTTTCCTAGATCCAATTGTGGTATCACAATGGACTGGGTTATCTACAAAAATTAAAATAGCGCAACTTTCGCTACTTAGATACATATACTATATCACTGAACCAAAAAGGTACGTAGATACAATAAAAAAGTTTGTTGGGACAATAAATTTATTTATCACTTTTCGTCCAACAAACTGGTTTATTGGGCCAATAAAAAGAGGTTTATTGGCCCAATAAATATTTGTTGATACAAGCAAAAGCCGTTTATTGACCCAATAAACGTTTATTGACCCAATGAACGTATATTTATACAAGCAAAAGTGGTTTTTTGTCCCAATAAACGTTTATTGATACAAGAAAATGTGGTTTATTGGCCCAATAAACGTTTGTTGAGACAAGAAATTATTTATTGAATTATTTATCTTTTACAAAAATGGCGAGTTGCGGCAATGTACTTTTTGTATTGGCACAATAAACTATTTATTGTCCCAATAAACTATTTACTGTCGCTATAAAGTGTTAAAAAGTAAATTTTTTTTATAATTGACTGTTATAGAATTCACATTGTGTACATGCTGTGATTCTTATAAGAGTCACTAAGCATTGCACATAATTTGCGTCTTAGAAGGGTGCGATAGCATTTACATAACGCATTTTGGAGTTGAGGTCACTTGAACTTTTAATTTTTATTCAAGTGACCTCAACTCCAGAATATATTTCGTGTTATAATGTTGTCGCACCCATCTAAGATGCAAATTATGGTTAACGCTTACCGACTCTATATAAAAATCACAGCATGAACAGAGTGTGAATTTTATGAGAATCGACCATAATTTGAAAAAAATAAAGTATTTAGCTACCCTTAAAAACTTTATTGGGACAATAAATAGTTTATTGAGCTAATAAACAGTTTATTGTGATAATAAACAAAAATTTTAAAATCAATTAAAATGTTTATTGACATTTAATAATTTGTTTATTGCGCCAATAAACGCATTTATCAAAGTAAAAAAAGAAGTTTTATAAAAAAATTGTTTGGTGCAATGTATGAGTTTATTGTGCCAAAAAAAAAGTTTACTGATACTAGCAACCGGTTATTAATTTTTAAATTTTAATTTTCAATAAACGGAGTTTAATTGAGACAACAAATCGTTTATTGAATAAAAATTTTTGAAACAATAAATGTTCGTGGTATCAACAAAAAGTTTATTGAGACAATGAAAAAACAGTCAATAAACGGTGTTTATTGATATTACAAACGATTTTTTTTTCAGTGATATATATACAAGTTCAAATGATGTCGTTTGTTTGAACTTTGACGTGATGAATTAGCTGGAAAAAGCAATTGAGTTTGTTCAAAAGAATTTTGTCTTTAATTATAGGTACATATAATTCAATGAAATTTATTACTATGTTTTTAGCTAGAACAATAATAAATTAAAAATGATAATGATGCAATCTGAAGCTATAAGTACGCTATTCAAATGAAATGTGTATAAAGATAAGGCATTCCAAAAGTTTATTTTTAGAAAAGATGGACCTATTTTTATTATTGTTTGTTATACCTAGGGCATGTTTAGTTAATTTTATTTTAAAGAACGTACATATATATAAACAAAAAAGAATTCATCTTGGATGGGAGTAATTTAAGCTCTAAATGAAGAAAATAAAATTGTCTATTTTTTTAAAGATTTTTTATTGTCAACGTGCGTCGCGATGCGACGCATGCCTGACTGCAAAAAGTCTGAACTACAAACAACTAGTTCTGAACTCCAAAACGTGGACAGAAATGATATTTTCTACTCTATAAGTGGGCACCGTGCGCCGCGCCGGCTCGATTAAAAGAAAAATGAAAAAAAAAAAAACTCATGGTTACCCTTTAAATACCTGAATTTTTTCATCGAAATTTTGAAATTTGCAGGGTTTTCAGAATAATGGGTTTTGGGATTTTGAATTTTCTGTATTTTGGGTTTTCTGGTTTCTTTCCCAATTCCAATCAAAAGCTCTGGAAGAAAAGAAAGAAGAAAATATATAAAAATTTTATAAAAATCCCCTTTTCCATTAATTGTTCCGCATTTCGATAGTTTTTTTTTTGACACGCACCATCTTTCAGATATATTTGTTCAAGAAAATTTAGAGCTAACTTACGAATTTTTTGTCACTTAACTTGGCGCCTACATACATATTTACATAAATTGACTGACAAAAAAAAAATATTCCAGGTGTTAACATTGTTAAAATTTAAACTTTTTTCAAAAGACTTTTATTAAAACGATCCATAGTATGTTATTTCATAAGCTTGCGTTTATAGCTTAAGTCTAAGCTCTCAGAGGTTATTTTACTCTTTCATATATATTCTCCTTTTGTCATCTGTCATTTTTTCCATCAGGAGTAAGTACATACATATCTTATGTCTTTGTACTCTTTAATTCATATATATGTATATGTATGATGCACAGTGGCGCGGGTGGATAAAAGTACAAAATGTCGTAAAAGTTTTGTTCAGAGATTTTTTATTAGGTTTTCTTTTTTATGGCTCATAAAAACACCTCTTAAAACCAAACAAAAAAGTTTGTTTGTTTTCTTTTTTTTTTTGTTTTACGACCGAAGTCTAAGATGACACCCCTTTAACTACGGAGGGGGGGGTTTTGAGGGTGTGATTTTTGTTTTTTTAATGCTATATCTGCATTTATTTTGCGCGTGTTTTTTTCTTTTTTAAGTTTTGTTGTCGATATCTTAAAAGTTCTCTTTTTTTTACTCTTTTTGATCATCTTTATAGTTAAGGTTTTTCATTCTTTTACTCATTTTTGCTTATATAGGATTATTTAAGGAAAGAGAATGACCAAGCTCGGGTCATTATATCTTCATCTTTTACTCTCTAGGGGTATAGTTTTATAGTTGGTGTCTTCTGTGATATAAAATGAATTAATGGTAAAAATTAAAGTATAGAAGTTACAAACCAGAGAGAACACATATCTATACCTATTTATAAAGACTGCTGCACTATGCAGAGGCGACAATTTTCTCAGATTGTATGACACCGACGTAATTAAAAAAAACTAGTAAAGTAGTTTGAGTAAAGAAGTTAGTGTAAGGGGATTAGATTTTCTTGATTGTTTTGATTATCATAAATTGTATGAGGATTTACTTATTTATAGGATGAACTGTAGAAGATGTGATAAAGGAAGAGACAGCCGTAGTGTTATTGAAATTTAAAAGTTTGGGTGTGAGGATGCACTTTCAAAAAAAAAACTGATTAAAAAGATTTTACGTTTAAATATGTTTCAATTCACTGCGTTATTTACAGTCTTAGACAGAAAACGTCCTTTATTACAGTCGAAGATAGCATATTTCACTAAATTACAGTCTGAGATAACAGACGTCACTAAATTACAGTCTGAGATAGCAGACGTCACCAAATTACAGTCTGAGATAGGAGATGTCACTAAATTAAAGCTTGGGATAGCAGCTGTCACTAAATTACAGTCTGAGATAGCAGACGTTACCAAATTACGGTCTGAGATAACAGGCGTCACTAAATTACAGTCTCAGATAGCAGACGTCACCAAATTACAGTCTGAGATAGGAGATGTCACTAAATTAAAGCTTGGGATAGCAGATGTCACTTAATTACAGTCTGAGATAGAAAACGTCACTTAGTTATAGCCTGAGACAGCAGACGTCACTTAATGACAGTCTTATACAGCATACTCTGAATTAGAGCCTGCGATGGCAGATTTCACTAAATTATAGTTTGAGACATCAGACGTCACTAAATAATAGTCTGATATAGCAATTGTCACTAAATTACAGCTTGGGATAGCAGATGTCACTAAATTACAGTCTGAGACAGTAGATAGCACTAAATTACAGTCTGAGACAGCAGAGGTCTTTAAATTACAGTCTGAGTTAGCAGACGTCACTAAATTACAGCCTTAGATAACAGGTGTCACTAAATTACAGTCTGAGATAGCACACGTCACCAAATTAAAGTGTGATATAGCAGACGTCACTAAATTACAGTGTGGGATAGCAGACGTCACTAAATTACAGTCTCAGATAGCAAACTTCACTAAATTACAGTCTAAGTCAGAATACGTCAATAAATTATAGTCCGAGAAAGCAAACGTCACTAAATTACAGTGTGTGGTAAAAAAACGTAACTAAATTACATTCTGAGATAATAGATTTCAACAAATTACACTCTGAGATAGCAAACGTCACTAAATTACCTCTCCAATATTTACCTTAACTTTAGGTATAACTTCTTAAAAGGCCACATATTTTCAACTCCCATATCTTGTCGCTCGCCCATCCACCTAATACTCAAATTTCAGCCCTTTTCTATTTAGTGAAAGTTGAGTATAATCGTTCACTTTTAATCTCTAACTTACACACATTTTTATATATGGACTTAAATTGCCCGTAGGTATTTTATGCAATTTCCCTCTTTTAAGGTATCTTTCCGCAAACTGCAAAAAAAAAATAATAACAAGTTGATACACATCTCTTTCGTTCTCTATATCGTAACGGTGTTACATCATTATACAAAAAAATATGTATGTATTTATACCTAGCGAAAATATTTACTGTTATACAAGAAACAATAATTTCAAAAATTACTGTCAATATGGCTGCAACAAATAGAAAAGCGGATAAAATTTTCCACATATTTTCCCAAGTGATTTTCCTAGTTTATATGTGTCTTGGTTCCAACATTCTGTGCGGCATTTCTTCTCGCCTTATCTCTCTCCCTCTCCTTCTCACAGTACAAAAGTTAAGTGCCTCTATGTACTTTAATATTATACCCATAACTTTTGCGATGATAGTAGGATGACCCTTGAAAATGCTATATTTAACCTTAAAGTTCATTCTAGGTATTTGTTTAATTTAATTAGAAACAATCTTCTCATTTTCACTTTATAGGTAGGTAGGTATCTATGTACCTACTACTTTTTCGTGTGTGGAACAGAAAACTGTTTTCAACACCAACGAGTTTACTTGGTTTTATTTATTTATTTTTTTTTTGCAAAATGGAATATTTTTGTTGCTTAACAAATGTATCTGCATTTGTATCATACAAATACAGACAAACATTTCTTGTCTATGTTAAACAATCCTCCCCCCCCCATCCTCTCCTCTCCACACACACCAAACAAAAAAAAAAGAAGAAGAAAATAAGAAAACATCTTGTGTTGTATGAAAAATGATTTCCCAAGTTAATCTTGTTGTGGGGAAAATAGAAAATCTTTGAATGACTTGCTCTACATCAGGATTTTTCAGAGTCCTTTTATCTTTAAATGTATTTGTGTGAACATATTTTTTGGGAGAAACATATACATATGTATACTCGCCATACACACCAGGAAAATCATCAAAGTGAGAGTGTGGGCGAGAAAGAGAGAGAGAGAGTAGTTCCCTCCCCCTGTATTTCCCGAAAAATTGTTATAAAAACATGTGTTAGTCTGAGCTTTTTGTATATTGTTTATAGGTAGGGGGGGGGGGGGGGTGAAAGAATGGTGTTGCAGAGGCGTATGGAGTTAGCAGGGTGAGAGAAAAAAAAACTTGGTGGTTGAGTATGCTCTCACCATACTTAAGAAAAAAACCTCATAGTCGACCACACAGAATTTTAATGCAATGAAAAATGCACAGCAATTTTCCGCAAACTTTTCCACAACTTTTATCACTTTTGCCTTGTGGCCGATCGGTGTGAGAAGGGACTCTGATGATGATGATATGGCATGGAGATGGGAGTTAAAGCTATAGAGCTATAGAAAAGAAGTAGAAGATGGTCGTCGACGATGCGACGGAATCGGGGTGAGGTCATCATCATAAGGCGAGACACAAAACCTTGAGGAAAGAGTGAGAAAGATATTAAGGTCCTCCTCGTTCGGGTCCTGGTCCGTCGTCGTCTTCGTTCTCTCCTCTTATTCTGAAATATCCTGATGGGATATAGTTTTATTAGTATACAAGACCAAACCACATTTTATACGAGTGTATAAGTGCTGACATTTTGGCACTTTATTTGTGAGTTTTCTTCTTTTATTATTTTTTTTTTGTCGGTCCTGTTGGTTTTTGGTATTTGCAATGAAATTTATATTCAAAAAGTCGTCCACCCTTAAAACACACCATGTGTGTTGCTGCTGCTGCTAGTGGGTGGGTGGATGGATGAATGGATGGGTGGGCGGTTCAGTGTGTGCGACGTGTGTTTGAATGTAGTTTTACCAACTAAGTACCTATAGTTTGTACTTTATTTTATTTAATTTTTTTTTTTTTTGGAAAGTGATAGCGGTTAAGGACTGAATCTCTTTTTGCTAAAAACGAACAAACTTATTATTAAGGGTAAATAGTGTGCGGTTTGTTATGATATGTCCGAAATGGCATTTGGAAGTGAAGTTTTGATTGAGATGTTTTTATTTTTTTAAGTTTATTTGGCTTTTGGTTTTTAAAAAGATTTACCACTTGGGTAGGTATCTAGTTTTATTTGTTTTTTGTTCTTGTCTGTGGAGAGAAGTTCATAAATATTCATTTGTACGTAGTCATAGAATTTTTTGTCGAAATGAAAGTAGGAACCTTCGTTGCTATAAATTAATTCCTGAATTCTTTCGTTAGTAAATATATAAGTTGGTTAGTAAATTAGTATGGTTTTTAATTGTGACACCTTTTGGTTTGGACATTATAGCAAAATGCACTGATTTAATCACCTTTCTATTTTGATATAAAAAGTAATCATGGGAGGTAGAAATGGCGGGCACTAGCAAACTATGATAGCGATCCAATTAGCGCTAGAGTGCGCAGTTTTGATAACATAACTCGTGTTTGACCTGTTGGCGGGGTTGACCGAACTGTCACTTTTTACAATAAACTACCTTTGTACATTTGCTACGTAGTTCATGCAGTCAAACGAAGGTAAATGTAGTTAATGAAACAAATTGTAGCAATCGTAGTTTCAAATGTCAAATGATCTGTCAGCTGTCATTTTGAAGATTTAAATTTTGAGTTGAAATGTTCACTTTTTTATTGAAATTTTATTATTTCTCTAGATTTACTATGCGCAAACGTAACAATTTGTAGTAAATAAGGCGTGTAGTTTATTCAATTAAGTACGCGTAGTTAATGATGTAGAAAATGTAGTGCAGTTAATTCGGCCAACACTGCCTGTGGGTGAAAAAATATTTGAAAAGAAATTACCGGAAATCTTTGTTAAATCCATTTCGTTGCGTTGAGAAAAGAGATCAAATCTTGGATCTTATAAGTTCAGATAGTTCATTGTCTATGAAAAAAGACTGTTCTCGCATTCTAGCTAGAGTGGGGCATTTACAGAGGAAATGAACGACTGTTTCCTGTTGCTGCTAGTCCCCACAACTATACGTGGGGAATGCCAAACTGCTCCGCATGCTCTCCGATGTCGCCAGTGTCTAAAACAGGTCCCGACTTTCCTTACTATGTCTTGCCCTGGATCGACTTATTATAAGTCATTTGTACGGGATTTACAATAGGTGGACCAAATCTTTCTCAAAGTAATGTAGTTTGTTAGATAGTCTCACCTGTGGTTATATTCAGTTAGAAATATTGAGAAAAATTGCCCTTTATAACTCCAAGAGGAATTTTGACTGTTTCTGGAGGTGAGGTATGAATGGCTGATCTTTGCGTGGCCATTTCGTCAGCCAGATCGTTTCCCTCAATGCCATCAGTGACCTGGAACCCAGATAAGAATGACTTTGATATTCAAATTCAGGCTTGAGAGGTCATCCCCGCATTTCTGAACCAATTCAGAGGGCAATATAGGCGTGGTCATGGCTTAAACAGCTGCGGTTTTTTGGTTCGGTTGAGTAACTTGCATTCTTTCCTTATTGCAAGTAATTCAGCTTGAAAAACACTTGCAAAGTCTAGTAACCGAAAAGACCTGGAGATATTTAAAGATTCCTGGACCGGCACCACACTCCATCTTTGAGCCACCAGTAAAAATAGTTGAGAATCGATCGTACCGCAGCTGTGAATATCTACAGTATCATCTCCGATTGAAGTTCACACTTTTTACCAAAAGTCTTACTACAGGCATTGAAGGGTACAAAATGCAGAAGTTAGATCAAATGAAAAAAATGAAAGTAGTTGGGTTTTAAAAATGGCGCCCAACGCAATAATGAAATTCAATTCAATTTATAGAATACATTTATGTTTCTTATGTTTTAAAAAAATTTCTTTAACGAGTTCTCAATTATATTATCGACTTTATTTCTAATTGAATTATTTCCTGTAAATTTTTAACTGCGTTCTTCTTAAATGGTGCCCAACGCTTAGATTTATCTTTCTCGCAGCTGAAGTAGTCCTTTTTTCAGTCAATTTTTACTACACAGGTGGGAACTTCTCTGACGCCAATAGTACCAAGTCATCCACATACGTCATTTGTCACTTACCAACTAAGCGCTTCGTTGTGAATAAAAAAGAATACTTTTCGAAAATGTACAAATATCTACGAAAGTATTAATGCTACAGAAAAAAATATAAACAAAAAAAGGAAGATTAAAATCCTATAAAATAATTTGAATTGTTTTTTGTACAATGAGTCGTTCTCGTGATTTTAGTTAAAACTTGTTTTTCAAAATGGCGGCTAAAAAAATCCACCACTTACAGCATTGTCATTTATTATTTGGCTTAATAATTTAACCCTTCGCTGGACGCCCTGTACAATTTTGTTTTTTCTTGAAAATGCCGGCTTTATTTTCACGTTAAAGAAGTGTCTGTAAAATTTGCAAATATATCCTCGCACTATCCTTTTCGTATTTTACCTTTATAAGCTTACATTGCCTTCAATTTAGTACCCCAGTAGGTATGTCAAAGGTCTATCAAATACGTGTTTGTGTTTCCTAAATATAAAAAAAATAAAATTAAAATAAAAGTAACAATACGAATGAGCAGTGAGCACACACTAACACACACACATATTCAACTCTGTTAATTCTTTCAAATTAAGGTGTAAACAGTCCTTTTTTCATAAAATTATAATGATGTTATACATAAATTCCAGTTCCTGGCGGTTCTCTTTCAATTATTATTATTATCGTACAAAAAAGGACATGATCAGGAATAAAAAAAAAAACAACAAATAAAAGCCGGACAATCCTGAATAGACACAAAAACGCCACACGATGTGATGAGATACAACACAAAAAAAAAAACATTTGAAATACAAAAAAAGGTATTAGGTTAAGGACATACAATGAGGATAATTTGTCAATATGTTACTTTTCTACCACAAAAAAGGAGTTTAATAAATGTGTGCACAATATTTTAAATATGACAGATTATACTGTACGAGTATATGTATGTGGAATTAAAGACTTCGTTATGGTACACATGACAGAGTAATAAACGGGATTTACTCAAGCCATTGTGCTGTTGATGTGATGCTTTGCAAAATAAATCATTCATGTGAAAACAGGGGATTAACACAATGGTGTTAGTTTTTTTTTTTTTTTTTTTCGTTTTGCCTGATTAAAGGGTAGATCTAGATAGATATCTATACTATATAGGTTATGCGAGTGTTTAGTTATAGGGTGTGAAAAATCTAGAAGTTGAATCAAATGACAAAAAATAAAAGTATAGATAAGGGTTTTAGGTAGCTGAAAATATAGTATTAATAATATGGAGGCAGTTTATTTTCTATGAATTTGGATCAGAATTATCTTTTTTTTACATATAATTTCTGTCCGGATATATGTATTTCAACTATCCAAAAATATTTGTTTAATCTAGGCTGGGGGAATAGATGAATACTTTGCAAATGTTAATAAAAAAAAGACAAGAAATACATAGACTTAAATATGCACAACGAAAAAAACATCAGATCTGTTCATGTGAATAACAAATACACTATCGCTCTTTATATTTTGTAACAAAATTAGAATAAAAATGAATCAATTTTATTTAAAATTTTAAAAAATGGCGCCCAACATAAATGAAGCATTAAATAAAGCATATATTTAATTTGTCTTTTGTTTAAAAAATATCTATTTAACGAGTTGTCAATTATTATCGACTTTCACTTCTCATTGAATTATTTCGTGCAAAGTTTTAAAGCGTTCTTCTTAAATGGCGCCCAACGCTTTGATTAATCTTCCTCTCAGCTGAAGCAGCCCTTTTTTAAGTCAAATTTTTGTACAGATTTACGTTTAATTTAATTTTTTTCCAAGGTTCTGATATTCGTTTTGAATAAAATCCGCATGGGTTCAAAAATATTGTTTGATTTTCACTTTCACGTTTAACCAGTATTAAAACCTTCTTTTTTTTGAAACTCCAAATTAGTTGAAAAAAATTACAATAATAAAAAAAACAATAACAGTAACCTCATAGTACCATACCTTTTAAGCTAAAACGAAATTTTTTTAATTTTTTTCAATTCGAATTCGGATATTAAATTAAAACGAAAGGATTTTATAACCGATCGGAATTCAGAACAGGGGTGAATATTTGTATATAAAAACAAATGTTAAGATATTTTTTTTATTTCATTCAATAGATGTCCAAGACTACCGAAGCGATTTTTGTCTTGCCTTGACTTAACCACCATACGCTTATTCGTCGCATCTTAAGCAAATTATCCTTTATTTAAGAACAAAATATTAAAATAATTTTTTTAAATCTCCATTGCAGGTATTATTTTTGAAAATTAAATGGCGCCCAACGTTTAGTGTTTTGTATACCCTAATATTTTATTATGTTTGTTTGATAAAAAATTAATCCTCTTCGACTTTAAATTTAAATGCCTTTAGATGAAAGAACAAATTTAGGGCATTTTTTTTAATAGAATATATTTCAACTAAAATCCTGTTTATTTTAAATGGCGCCCAACATGAGCCTTATGAAAATAATCAATTTTTGTCTTGTATTGACTGTACTTCCACGTGCTTCTTCTGCCGCATCTTAAGCAAATTATTCATTACTGTAAAATGTGTTTCTTAATTTAAAATCATTTTTTTTTTTAATCATTCCTATTCATAGTAGTATTTTTTTTAAAAGAAATGGCGCCCAACGTTTGCTGTTTTTTTGTATACCCTTATAAATATGTCGTGTTTGTTTGATTTAAAAAAATCTTCTTCGATCTATGCGTAAAGTGGAACTTAATTGCCATAATTAGATGAGATAACAATTTAGGACTTTTTTTTTAATATGAAAATATTTGCTTTGTTTAGCAATTTTTTGTTGGAAAACTGATTTCAAATGCTCAGGATTACCTTCTGTGTTTAAGAATACATTCCAACTGAAATCCTGATTATTTTGAATGGCGCCCAACATGAGTCTTATGAAAAATAAAGTTCCATCCTTTTTTTTTCTAAATTTCATGAATCAAATTTTAATCAATTTTACAGAAAATATCAATGCAAATATCAAAAAAAAAAAAAAAGCATAGGGTAAAGTTGGGCGATATGCCAACCATTTAAAAGTTATGTATGGAAATTTGTATAAATTTTGTAATTAATTTTGAAACCAAAAATAAGATTAATTTAATAAGATGAATTTATTTGCATTTCACATGAAAAAGCAGTTACAAAATGTAGATAAAAAATTAATGAAAAATAAAATTTAACGGTTATGTTACAGATAGGTATATAAAGCTTCCGAAATGACATTTTGGCATTGCCAAATAACACGAACCAATGAACTTTGTATTCCTTAAAACTAACACTTGGTCCAGAATACTTCCGTTCCTTTAGTGCAGGATTAAATTAAATGAGGAATGTTGAAAGGGTTCCATATAATATATCACCCGACTTTACCCTATTCAGTGAATGTATGTACCAATCTACAATTGCCATACAATATTTTGTATTTAATAAATCAAATATTGAAACTTCTGATGCAAAATAAATTTATTTTATTCATATTCAAAGGAATTTTCTAAAAGTCCTTCCAACCATAAACCACACCTACACATTGTATTAAGGTTAGATATAGTTAGCTAGATGTGTAGGGTTAGGTACACACAGCAAATTGCGAATGTCTCCTTCTCTTCAAATAAATAAATCGATTGAATAAACAAAAATACATCCTTTTTCAAATCAAAAATGCCATAGGTGAATACGAGTCAGTACCTACATCTTGCACCTTTCTAAATCAATTAAAAACTAACCAACCCTTTTTATATATGTATATTGTATGTGTAGGTATATGTATGTACCTGTTCAGCATGAACATCTCTTTGACATACGGGTCAAACTCTATTTAACCACAGGATATCCTTATTTAAGTTTTACACTCCAATAGAATTCCCACATCTTCGTCGTATACCTATAACTAAGTACCCTTAACTGAAACAAAGAGCAGGAGAACACACTATCAATCTGTTTAAAAAAAAAAAACACCCCCAAACCAACCCAAAACTAAACTAAAAAAAAAATTAAACTGTACCAAGATGACACAGCCGACAAACCACCGACCCTTGCACAATTATTGCAAATACCAAAGTCGTCTCTATTACATATTTTCACGCCGACCCTTCACCGCATACAACCTTATCACCACCACAAACAATGAATTACAACACACAAGCGGCGACAAGTTCTACAGAGGAGACAACATCAGACTAGGTAGGTATATGAAACAGGACGATACCTATAGAAAAACAAACTTCTTCATCCTCCTCCTGCTGCCGCTGGGGTACCAAATACCGATTCTTAACCCTTGTTTTGGCACTCTGTATATTTTCTCGAGAGTGCGGAGGGCACTCACTATACTCTCACTCCTTATATTTGCCTCGAGAACTGAACTTCATTTCATGACGACAATTGCCGCCTGCCAGGGGATACACTATGTTCCTTCCTCTTTGGACTTGACATCTCCTTCCTCCCCCCATTCTCTATTTGTGTGTAAAACTAAAGTTAAACTGTAAATATGAGACCGAAAAATTTACACAAGTGCAAAAGAGCTCAAGCGGTACACCAATATAACACTAAACAACAACAACAACAGCAACACAGCACCAGCGCCAACCCCCGAAGCTTCATATAGAGGCTGCTTAAGAAGACGAAAGCAAATAAATAAAAAAGAATAACCCCGAGCTAAACGAAGCCAGGCAGGGTGTAGAGCCACCATAGATAGCTGTATAGCTGTAGCTGTAGCCGCCCAACCAATGAAGGTATTTAAATGCAGGGTCACGTATCAATTTACTTGATATTAGTTAAAAACCCCAGCATCCCTCTGGCACCCCATCATCCTGATGACCTGCTCACCCGCTCGGCCTCTTGCTCGATCCTTGCCAATCACTATACCCTTACCACCTCAGTGCCATCTGCTTACCCTGGCATCATTATGGGCAGATGAGATGAGGAGAAGGGTCATATTATAACTTCTTCTCGGCAAGAGGAGTGGAAATGATATGCTCTTCGGCCTTTTTGCTCGGGGAGCATATTTTCTTGTTTGTGTTTGCTTAGTGTATTTTTTGTCGTTTCCTTTCCTTTCGTTTCCTTTTTCTTTTTTTTTTGCAGGACACAGAAAAACCACAAGAACACCAACCCCACCCCTGCAAAAGAGACTTTGGCAGCACTGTTGCCTGCGAGTCGGGTATAAAGGTTGTGTTTGTGTGACGTGTGGTATAGAGGGCTGATATGTTGTTGTTGTTGTTGTTTTTTCTTCTTACTTTGGTATAAATAACTTCTCCCTAGAGCGCTTATTCGTTCCTCCTCCTAACCCCGAAACAACGTCAACGACTACGACTACGACTACCCATGGCCAGGACGAGATGACAAGCAAGTCATTTTGTTTCCCACCGCGTTTTCCGTTATGGTTTTGAAGTTTCTTTCATTTAGTTTTTTTTTTTTTATTGTTTTCTTTTTTTTTTAATTTTGAGGTTTTACACCCCCATATCTGTACTTTTTTTTTTTGCACAAAGACAGCTTCCATAACCATTATACCACCACTACCACCGACCATTGCACCCCGCACCCCCTTTCTCCGTCTTATCATATCGAAATGGATATCACAATATACAGAGTGGTTTTTACGGTTTTGAAATCACAAGGATTTCACGCGCGTGCTTCGACTTTAACTTGAGAGGCAATTTCCTTTTTAACATATACACAAATACAATCATTCAGTTATGGGACATTTTATATATATAGAGAAAAAGACGAAGTGAGAGAGAATTATAATATGAAAGAGGAAGAGAGATACATAACTTGAATAAGGTTTATTTGAGAATTTGATGAAAGTATTGGTTGTATGGGTGGTGTGCGAATAACGGAAAAGAAGTTGTTTTACTTGACTTTTGATGACAGTGTTGCCATTGAGTTATTATTTTTAAGATTCCTTTTGATATCGATTCCGTTGTTGATAGACATTTTAATCGATCATGTCTGTCAAATTTTGTTCACGTCAAACTAACTAAAAAAAAAAGTTCTGTTCGTTTACCTGCTCAAAACTGCCAGTTTGTACCAGGTTTATTTTTTTATATGAACTTTGACAGTTTTTGGACTAAAAATGTTAGAAATTCGTAGTTTTGGGAAGTTAACGAACGAGACTTATATCAGCCGTGTTTTATTATCTACGGATCTGGGCCAAGATCACTGTTTAACACGTAATATAACAACAACTTGGGATCCTGTTGTTATTGTATTACATGTTGAACACTGATGGATCAGGATCCAATTCCGTAGATAATAAAACAGGGCAATTGTGTTTTAATGTTGTTTGACATAAAATCATTCAGATATATGTGCACTTAAACCTCAATTGTTCTATCGATAAATAGGTGAATTCATCAACCTTTAAAATTTAAATAAATACTCTGTCTTACTGCCACAGATATATATACTTTAAGTATACACTTTAAAAATTTAACTTTTTCGTGCAGAAGGGAACGCTCATTAGGGAGTTAAACATTTCCCCTTCCTGTCAGTCTTATTTCTTTCGGCTATTTGACTATGCAGTACCTACGTTCTGTAATTCTAGCATCGATAAGATTAGTTGAGACACGATTAAAATTGAAACAAATATTATGAGCTCTGTTCCATTTTTCAACGTTTCTCGACCAATTTTAGCGATGCGAGAGTTACAACATTTTTGCTGTTATTAATCCACAAATTTAATAAGCATTTTTTTGTTTCTACCCCTGACCAATTAGACATTTTTAATTTTTATTCTCATCTACCTCACCCTTCAACGAACAAGCCTAAAGTAAAAAAAATGGCATAATAATCGTTAACTTCCTGACTGTCGCCTCCAAACTGCCGTCACTATGTCGTCAGCAGTCACAATCTAAATAGGGTCTTATGTACACAGCGTCTTATGGCATTTTCGATTGATCGCCCAGAAGCCTGATGAACCCTTCAAAATGACAGTTCTTCTGTTCGATAGAAGAGAAAACGCTTCTGGATTTGAATTCAGAATCGAAATTAAAAATACTTACACTTCAGAATCGATAAGATCTGTTTGATGTATTCGATTGGCATTTCTCTTCAGAATTACCTATCAAAAACGCCATTATGAATTGAAAGTGTTATAGAAAGTTTGATTTGCGTCAAACGAGCCTCGAATATTGAACTCAGCGCAATATGGGAAAGGTTTGTCTGATTTGTATCGGAAACCCTCGAGAAGATAAAACGTAGATGTACTCTAACCTATTACTACGTTTTCATTGGAGCCGAAATGAGGTAATTTCTTAAATTACAGAAAAAGTGTTTTCATTGCTTATTTCGTTTGACAGCTATTTTTATTTTGAATTTGATTTTGCAGTTAATAGCTTGTTGTGTTCTCTTTCTGTCTGTTTTTCTTATAGATCAAATTTTGACATTTTCAATGGTTTCCAATGGGCTTACACTATGGATGCATTCCACTTGGGTGTGTTCATAAAGTTTTTACGTAATTTCAAACAAAATTTCGTGCAAATTTGGCTAAAATTACCTCATTTCGAAATGTGAATTTGTATGGGAAATGAGATAATTTGGAATCGAATTTGGAAATTTTAAACGAAATTACCTCATTTGCCCCAAATGAAAACGTAGTTGGTGGAAATTTAATATTAGTTTCTTAAATATTAACCGTCAAAATCTATTGCAGCAGATTTAAAAAAGAAAATTAAAATTTGCTACGCTACTTAGAGTCTTAGGTAAAGCTTGACAGTTTCTTTGAACTATATTATTATTTTGAATTGCTTTCTTTTTAAACAACGCTAATCTAAATATAACAACAGCAATTATTTTAAAAAGCACACATTTTAAAAATATCCTTTGTATGTAGGTTCTTTTTGTGAGTTTTGACAATCATATTATAACGACACAATTTCCAGCAAGATTAACTCTTGAACTTATTTTTGACTTTGTTGTTTCTTTTCTAAAAAAAAATTTAACTCTTCATTCAATTGATGTTCTTTTTGTAGGTATTTAATTTTTTTTTGTATATTTCTTTCTTAAACAAGATTTTCCTTTGGCAACACTCTTATCCGGAACGAGCCCCCATTAGTGTATTTATTCACTTCTTTAGCACTCGTATTGCTAAAAAGAAAAGGAAAAAAAAAGCAGTTGCAACAGTCAGAGAGCCGTATCTTCGTGAAGGAAGTAAGTAGGTACCACAGCAGACAGGAATCATAGCCATATATATACGAATAAAATACAAAACAATTGCCCTTTTATACACTCACTCAGTTAAACCCACTACATATATATACACTCATAAAATGCTATAAATAATATCCTTAAGTAGTTTATTTTTAAGAAGATAATTATTATTATTGTCTCTCTTGTTGAAAATGAGATTTTCTCAACTTAAAAATCTCTCTCTCTCTGTCTCTCTTATTCACTTTTTCGCTCTTTGTTTCCCCTTGTGTGTATGTGATATTTTTGAAATGATTTTTTTTTTGTAGGTTTGATTATTCAAAACTTGAGTGTCTTTTTTGTAGGTTTTAACGTAATCGTATTCGTGTGACAGTTTACATAAATATTCTGGGAAAATCTCACGAAAAAGTTCTCCGCCACTCGGGTCGACTATATTTCAGAAAACCACAACGTCTCTCTGAGAAAAAAACATTTGTTGTACTTAAAACTTACACTATATCTTGCTCTCTCACATACTATGATGATGGTGTTGACGATGGATATATGATGATGATCAAGTAGAATGGGTAGAGAGAATGATGGGAAAATTCATATTCCGCTACATAAAATCGAATAACCCTCATATATCCTTTATTGGACTTATTTATACACAGGACACATTCATAATATGTATATAGGGGTGTATTTCATTTCGTTCTCATCGTCGTCGTCCTCGTCCTCGTATCGTGTCATCGTTTATTGTTTTCACCCTCTTATCTGTTGTGTTTCACTGCGTGTTATCCTGTTTCCTTGCTTTAACTCACTCTCTCTCTATTTCGTGGTTGTTCGTAGTTGTTGTTTTCTTTCTTTTCCTGCTGCGTGAGAAATACACATCGTTGCCTCTTCGTTCTCGTCCTTTATCCTTCGTCTGTAGGTACTGTATAGTTTATTTAATATGCAGCTCAGGCACCAAAGGTGCGTATCAGTGTGTTGTGTGTATAGTTTATAGTAGAGGTACCGTTATATGGTAAAATTTGTTGGGCACATCACAGATGCACGGGAACATTCGGAAACAGGGACGAAACGACACCCCTTCTCGCTCTGATGATGGGGTATCGATAATTATAGCCTCAAACGAACGAACGAACAGAGAACAAATAACATCGCGCTTCTTCCAAAGCACACCACACTCTATAACACTGCACCAATCTCCATGCGCTCCGTGTCGACTCGACTCGAAATCGAAATCGACACTCAACATCGACGAACGAGCGACACACCGTTATGTTGTGTCGTACGGTTTTTGGTGCTCTTTCCAAGATACTAGTGTGGGTGCAACTTGCCTTTGTATTCTTCATACCTCTGACAACATACATATACATACATAATACCTAAAGAAAAACACAAACTGGAAAAATCTCTTATGTACGAATGGTGTGTGGTAGTAGATGGATATGGATGGATGGATGGATGGATGGATAGTGGTGTAGCAGTAGCAGGAAAATCTGAAGGAAAAACAACCCAAGATTGATGTCAGTCAGTTTATAGTGTGGTCGTCTTCGGTTAACACCACTAAATGTCTGCACACAGATAGCTTCAAAACTTTTGTGTTAAACAGAATTATAAGGAAAAATAATAATAATAATAAAATAAAACGGAATAGGAAAAGGATATATTCTTGGGTGAGAGATATACCTTTTTTGTGCATAAAAAGGAGGATATATAGACAAAGCCATAAAGGATTTAAATCATTAAACCCATCTTAACCCCTATTTAACATCCGGCTGAGATTAATTTTAAAATAAATCGATTGGTGTATCCGGTTCCGGTGTTTTCGTTTTTTTTTTTTGCCTATGAGAATATTTATTTTATCAACAAAAAAACAGGATTTTTGTGTATTTTCTGCTGAAAGTGTAGTGATTTTCTTCTTTTTTTTGTGAATCTTGGAAGAAAATTATATTTTTTCTTGATCGTTGGTTTTTTTTCTTGTGGTTTCGCCAAGGTGTAGATACGAAAAGTTTTTCGCGTATTGTGCATTGCAACAACTGAACTTACCTACCTACCAACCCCCCCACCCCTTCACTGTTCCAGCCTCCACCCATCCAAAATTCTTACACCAAGAAGGATGATGGTGAGATGAGATGAGTGTTGTACCTAGTGTAGTTGAGTTTTTCGACATCGTCGCGGCAATTTTTCGTCCTTGTATTCGTGTCATCGTCGTCGTTGTCGCAATATAGTTTTACATATTTCATTTTCCAGATAGATGCAACCGCACTAACAGCAGCCAGTGTACCTATACCAGGACCGTTAGTATCAGCAGCAATACAGCATCCTTCGTTCGTTGTTGTTTTTGTTGTTGGTGGTGTTGTTGTTGTCGCCGGTGTCGTGTCGTGTATAGTGTCGTTTTTCTCCTTGGTATCACTTTTCGCCGCCGCCGTTGTCATCTCCTCCTCGTCGTTGACATCGACTTCGACGACGTTCGTTGATATCGTCATTGTGTGGTGGTGGTTATCAGGGGGTATTATGTGTGTGCTCCTTGCGCCATTGATCCGATTTTAAAACACACATATATATAGGTATCTCTGAGAATATAGTATAGGTAGTTTTCTCGGGATATTTTTTTTTTTTTAATTTTTCTTAAAACAAAAATACAAGCAAAAAAATCATTGAAGACAAAAAAAAAGATTTTGGTGTAAAAATAGAAAATTCAAGTTTTAACAAAAAAAATAATTGATTTCGAGTCCTTAAAAACCCCATCAAAATACCCATCACATATAAATTTTGTGTTTTTGATTATTTTGATCAAAAATTGAGGAAAAGAAAAAAAAACTAAACGGTCTTTGTGAAGAAAAGTTTGACTAAGAATATTATACCTAAATATTATATACAACTTCTGCAAAATTTCTTAAACTATAATATAATCTTGTTTCTTGTGATTTGTGAATAAGATTTTATTGAATTGGATTAAATGATGGAATGGATACCAAGAGGATTACCAAGCATTCATGCTCCCATACCCATTTGTGGTGAGTCGTTGGTACTATATCGGATTTCATTATTATGGATATTTGTTTTCTTTTTTGTGAATAAAAACAAAATAGAAATAATTTTTTTCTTCTCTTTATAGAAAAATAGTTTTTTTTTTTTTTTTTTAATTTCACTCAGAATTGTTTTTAGAAACAATGGAAACAAATTTGTTAAATGTATCTTTAAGGACACACATTGCTTTGCTCAGCGGAAAAGTCTTTTTTTAGAATTGTTATTGATGTCCCGAACTCATATCTTAAATCGAACATTATAAAGGAAATCTAAAAATTAAAAACTTCACGAAATAGTTTTCTTTCGTTCAGCGAAATTTCAATGACATAGATGCTATTTTAGGCATTTAAAATCCTAGATTCTTTTAATCCTGAATAGTAATTTAATACAAATTATTAAGTACTTTGCATTTATATATACTTTCTACTGTTTTCTATTAAAAAAAAATGTCCCCCTTTTTTGTAGACGATTGCTCTTTTTCATTTAATATTCATAATTTAACATCCGTCACAAACTAACTGCCAATTTTTGGTATTCAACTTGTAAACTGTTCACAAACTATCAATTTAAAAGTAATGACTGACAAATCAATTTGAAAACTGCGTGCACAAAAGTGAACTAAAAGAATCTGATTTTTGCGTACACCACCGGTGACAAATTATATCTAAATTGACACTTATGACTATTCTTCAATTTCAAAATGGATAGAATTGACATAATGAAAAATTGACATTCGTGTTTCTTGAACTTTGCCATTCATGTTTCTTGCACATTTAGCCTTTTTCAATAACTAATTTGATCAACTTCAATGTTTTAATTTTTTTGCTTTAAAATATTTAGATCAATGACTGGTGTCGAGTACCGCATACATGGCACATTCTTATACATTCTTAGCATGTTGAGAGTGTTCTAGTTATATTATGAACACACACTTTAAAAAACTACCTGTCAAATTGTCCAATTGAAAACTTAGCTGTCAAAACTTATCAGCTTTTATTAACCTTGTTCGTTTACTTCCAAAATCTACCCATTTCTGCCATTTTTAGCCAGAAAGACTGTCAAATTTCATATAAAACAATAAAACTGGTAGAATCTGGCAGTTTCGGGCAAGTACGCGAACAGGCCTAAAATTACTTTTTTGACTTAAGCTTTCTGTCAGTGTGACGTTTAGTACCCTTTCACACGAGGAAACTGAGTTTCCAGCAATTTTCAGTTTATAGGTGAGAAGGGCAAGAAGTAAGAGGGGAAAATGAAATCTCCCCGGTCAACGATTTGAGGAGATTTTTTTTTGACATTCCTCTTCACATACATAGTAGTGTGTGTTCAACCAAGCTACTTTAAAAAGAAACAACAGAAAATTTCCCCGATTTTGTTTCTTCGTGTGAAAGGTACAAGAGATTTATAAGGAAATTAAAAGAAAACGTCAACAAAATCTCCGGCAACTTGTTTCCTCGTGTGAAAGGGGACTTACTGTGCTTAGGTAGACTTAATTCTGCTAGAATAGAATGTTGATGTTGCACTGTAGTACGCAGTATTGCAAAAAGTATCTTGAATGCACGTTCGTTTACTTGACAAAAATAATAAATTTTAGTTCGAAGTTCTCTTCATATAATAAAAAAATTGGACTAAAAACGGTTGAAATTGTAGGTTTTTGGAAAATAAAACCAACAGATCTAGGTATTTTGTGCAAAATAAAAGCATTGGAAAAATTATAAGAAATGAAATTCTATTATACTTGTGGACGCTTGATTTTTGACTTTTATGAAAAAGACCACTGAAACAATAAATATGCTCTTCGTATAAGTAAAAAACACTCCTAAAAGTGTTTCTTTAGCTCTATTAAAGTTACATATGTTTTGGAAGTTTTTTTTTATGTATGCCGGCGGTAGTGTTAACTAAAAAAGTGATCCTTACGGTTCGCGTACCATGAAACCGAATCATCGGCCGATATCGGGTCAGAGCTATTGGGACGACAGTATCTGACGTTCGTCTGCATATAGACGCTGATTACACGACTCGTTTTTTCAGTTGTTTTTCCTTTCGTCTTTTTGACAGCTCTGGTGAGGGGTGTAGAAATGTATAGGGGGAATGAAGCAACAAATCCATACATTTCTACAAGCTGTCAAAAAGACGAAAGACGAAATAACCGAAAAAAAGACTCGTGTAATCAGCGTCATACTGAAACCCTTCTCGTACGTCTTGATTGTGTAGTTAATTTTTCAGTATCCATTTTTTTTTTTTTTGGAAAAGTCACCGGCAAACGGACGACAAATCCAAACAATTTTGGATACGTCAATTGATCGGTAATACCCGAACGGTATCGGACGATGTCGGTTGGAGTGTACGCACTCTCTTTCTTTAACATACGTTTCTATCGATCGGTCGAGTTCCGCCGAAGACGTCGGAGCATACTTCGGCCGATGACGGATTAGGTATAAGCGAGCCGTTACGTGTAATACGTTTCACGTCACACATTATGCTTCATACTTTACGTTACAATTAATCTCAAATCTCAACCGTGAGTTCCAGGACTCAGACAATTTTTATTTTTCTTAATATTTCATTTTATAAAAAAGTGCACCCAACAATATACATTTAATAAATTCATTTAAATTTTTCGTCTTGTCAAGTTCATACGACAAACACATAAAATTTCACTAAAGCACATTTAAGTAAAGGAAGAAAAGAGTTTTATTCGAGTGAATTCTTGAGTAAATCCAACGAAAATAATTTAACTACGCAAGCGCCAACTTTTATCCAAATCTGAGATTTCAGCAAATACAAATTTTTCGCTCTTTTTTCGTTTCACACGAAGAAACTTTGTTTCCAACAACTTTCAGGATTTGACTAACGAGGGCCCAAAATAGGAGGAGTGAAAAAAAGGAAAACAACGAAAAATCTACTTGCATTTATTTCCTGATTTAGTACCATAGATCAAATTGATTTTAAAAGAAATCGTTAAAAAGTTTTTTACAATTTTTTTTCTCGTGTGATACCTCTTATAAAATTGGTTGTTTTGTTGCTTTTTTTTGTTTAATGAAAAGAAAATTAGTCCTGTTTGCGAACTAATCTAAAACTACTTTTTTATATCAATTTTAGCCCAATCTTTTTAGCATACGGACATTTTGTGTACCTAGTTTTGTGCAGAAAAGAGCGCTCACGAAAGATTAAATTATTTTCCCTTTCTGACATTTTCTCCCCGAGATATTTCTTCGTGCATTAAATTTGTTAATTCAAAACTCGAAAGCTTAAAGTTTAAAAAAAACAACATAATAATAAAAAATGGCTGGCTGTTGTTGAATTTTAGTTTTATTTATTTTTGTGTGAGAAGTAAAATTTGTTTGTTATAATTTTTGTAATAAAATTTTAAACAAGTTAAGGGTCTGTTTGTTTCACAAAAGTTCTGATTAGTTACTTGACACATATCTACTGGCACAGGGTCAAAAGTCCAAAGGAGAAAATCTTACAATTGTTTTTTGACGACTTGTATAGGTTATAAATGCAAAAATATTATTTTTTCGTTTGTTGACTTAAACCCTGTGCCAGTATTTATGTGTCGAGTAATTAATCAAAACTTTATACTACGTTTTCACCAACCGCTAATCCGAGATTAAAATAGATTTACTGTAAATCTTCTTCAAATCTCTTAGATTTACCATACAAATTTAATCCTCAAATCTAGTAGATTACAAATTAATCTTGTTAAATCTTCATAGGGCCAATAGTTGTACAAATCGAACACACCTATTCCCCTATTGCGCTGAGTACAATATTCAAGAATCGAGAGAACTTTTTCGAGAATCTAATTCTTTTTTTCATCGTCGAACTATCTTTCCCATTTCCACTATTGAAGAAAAAATGAAACAGCTTTTGCATTTTGAAAGGAACTGTCAAAGTTAATTTTCTTTTTATTCTTTTTATGCTATATAGGAATTATTAAATCTCAACGAGATTAACTTAAGGTGAAAACGTAGTATAACTCAGACATTGTTGAAACAAGCCCTAAATGTATTAAATGATTATAACTTAGCTTTATTTACTATCAAATTATATGAAGATTATCAATTTACAAAGAAATTCCAATGTTCTCGGTTTGTTTTCCTTTTTTTTTCCTTTAAGTCTCTTTTGTTGACGTTTAACAAGTGGCAGACATTTTAGATTCAAAGATTTCGTGTACTTTTGAACAGTTTCACTTTTCTCTAACATTATTCAGTCGTATTTATTAGACTTTTGTCTACTTAGACATTGTCTACAGTCTAACTATTTTCAAATTGGTGGAAATATGCTTTATTTAATAAAAATAAATATCACATTATTTACGATTATGGCAATCTACTCTTATGTCTAAGGTAGGCAGCTATAAGACAGCAATAAACAAGGTTCTTGAACACATTTTCCAAAGTTGCACAGTTGTCTAAAGTTAGACAACGTTAATAAATAAGACCAAGTATAATTTAATCCCCACTCCTTAAAATTTGTGAGATTGCAATTTTTAGTCCAGAAAGTAGGTAGACGAACGAACCTATTATGTCTGTTCGTTTACTTGCCGAAAACTGCACATTTCTACCAAAAGTAGTCCAAAACGTTTGGTTAGGTAGTCAAGAGGTTCATATTATAAAATTGAAAAAAAAAATAAATTGTAAAATTTGGCAGTTTTGCAGGAAATTAACAAACAGGCCTAATATTCATTACAAAACTAAAGATTTGTTCGATTTTTAAAATTATTATTTACATTCATGATACTCAAACAGTTTTTAACCAAAAAAGTAAGTCACTAGGCTAGCTATATCATAGCCAAAAAATTTATTTATTTTATTAAATATAACTTCAACACGAACAACAATGTTTTGTTTAAAAAAAAAATTAATTAAATAGGAGTTTAAAAGATTATACAAAGAAATAGTCAATTTTAAAAGATATCATAATGACCTATATGCATGGGAAAATATGGTGTTACTTATAAAGAGGATAATTTGATACGGCCAATGCGCCGGCTGAGCACTTTAAACATGATTCTTTCCGTTATCGCTCGGGAGTTCGTTTTTTTTTTTATTGATGATTAAACAAGATCTTGCCTCCTGACCAGCGCTATTCGAGACGACCTTAATTAAATTTAATGAACTTGAGTTAGAGAGCTGATAAAATTTTTCTTTTTCACTAAAATCTGAAAATTCATCTAGTAAATTTTAAATTAATTTTGTTAAATCTTTAAAGGGCCAATAGTTTAACAATTCTAACAAACTTATTCTTGCGCTAAGTACAATAATTGAGGATCGAAAATACAACATTTGAGAATCGATTTTTTTTTCGTTTTGACACAAATTAATCTTTCTATCTCACTTCCTCTTCATAAGAAGAAATGAAAGACCTATTTTTTTATTTTGAATGCGGAACTGTCAAAGTTAATCTTTTATTTTTAAACATTTTGTGCGGTGTAGACTTCTTAATATTTTGTTTTTAACTTCCAATTCCAATTTAACTTCAATTATTTAGATTTAAATCTTTGATGTTTTTTTAAATTTATGTTAACACAAAATTTACTATTTTGCTTATTAAATTCAGATATATATAGGCTTCAAAAAAATAATGCGTCAAAATCATATACTTTCTGCCTACTAGCTAACAATATCATTTTCATATAAATTACAGAAAAATTCCAAGAAATTTCTCTGTATAATTAAACATACCTACTTAATATCAAACCATTTAATTTTGATTGTTTTTTTTTTTTGTTTTTAATTGCACAGGAAGTGCATGTGCTACTATAATCGATTTTAACTTAATATACCATGTAGGTATGACCTCGTTTTAACTTTGACATAACATGAGTGAAATTTTTTTAAATCACACAATGTGACCGTAATTATAAGTACAAAGTAGTTTTACTTAACTGCATTTTGTTTTTTTGCAAACTAATGGTGGTGTCGTATACACAACGGAAAATAACTATACAATAGGTGCCGTTTTTCTTAAATTATAGTATCAAAAATCGACTAGGTAATTAAGACACACCTAAGTGTAGGGCAAAGGAATGAAATTCTAAGATGTGGATTTGAAATTTTGTAAAATATATTAAGTTTGTAGAAAAATAAAATATCAAAGTCATAATTTTAAATGTTGTTATTTGATTGTTAATCTTTATTTAGGTCATTTGATGTGATATATGTACCTATTATGACTATAATCTACAATATCCATATAAGGAACTTAACTTTATTTTTACGATTTAGATAATTCAGGCTCATAAGCAGGTATAAAATGCTTAAACACAAGTATTGAATGAGGAAATTAGTTTACTTATAAAATTTCACAAGGTTCTAACTAGTCAACTTGTAAATTCAAGTAAGATTGCCAGAACGACACGCCAATTTTTTTGGCCTAAAAACCACCAAAAGCTATTGTTAATCGATAAAGATAAATAAAAAAAAATGGGTGACGCGACAGCTCTTGTAGAACTTGGGCATACATACAACTCTTAAACTTTCCTGTGTGCGTGTTATTAGAAGGAATGGAACAGACTTACAATTTTCTTCCGAAAGAGCCACCTTTTCATGGCAAGAGACATTAACACGTGAAAAACATTTCTGTTTTAAGGTGGCATAGGCTGGAAATCGAACCCGAGACCTTCGTCGTAACAGTCCTACACATTCACCATTACGCCACAGATCAATACTAAATCGCTACTCATTTATTTTTCCAAAGAAAGAGTTTTCGAGATACACCAAAATAAAAAGAGCTCGGCTAAAAAAATAGCAAGTTTTTGTCAAGTTTAGTCAAGGCCCTGAAAATTTTTCAGAAGGGAAAATCTAGACGAGGAAAACTTTTCAAATATACTCGTATAAAGCTTCTGCTAGTTAAAACTTCTTGGGAGAGTTTTGCTATCCCATCAGAAATATAAAAACAGAAACTGCCTGGAAAAATAGTATGGTTTTTTCTAAGTTTAGTCAAGACCCTAGTGGAAAAACAATCTAGTTTTTCGATTCAAAATAGCTTTTAACGGCTTTTAGTCCTACAAAAGTTTAACAAACTATGTACATATGTATATGCTTTATTAAATAGTATTTTAGATATATTTTGTTATTAATTGAATAAATAAACTATGAAAAAAAAAAAAAAAAAAAAGCGTTTCGTCCCGGCGGCGATCTCACTTGGACTCATCAGTTGACTAGTGAGGGCCTTGTCAATACGCAATTTCTTGTTAAGTTCACTTCATCATACATAAATTTCGTGACGAATATCTAGTGTGAACTATATCCAACGAGACTATAATTCCTAATCATTAAATTGGAAGTTTTTGTTCTTTGCCCGGGACCATGGCATTGTTTATATAAGGAGGTTTTTTTTTTAATAATATAAATTCTATATACTACTGAATCTAGTTTTTCACAAGGGCTCAACAGGCTCCCGCCAGTTGCCATTTAACTCAACAAACAAAAAATTTAAAAAAAAGAGTATTTCTGATGACATAGCAAAACTTGCTAAAGACTCGCAAGGGCCTTACGAGTATTTGACAAGTTTTCCTTGTCTATAGATTTATAGGTACTTCTAAAAAAACTTTCCACCTTTTTCAAGGTGGGTTCTAGCTTTTCTCTTGGTCTTATATTTAACTCCCGATTATGATAAATATCTACATAACTACATTTCAACTACAAATTTCTTCGAGAGGTACAGAAAATTGGGAAAATTCAAATGGACATTGATATGGAGAAATGTTCTTCTTCCAGGTTCCCTATCGATTATTGTGTAACATTTTTATCGATGGAGTACCTACTGCATGCTTAGGTGAGACCTCCCAATCTATAATAAAAGTCAAGGTGTTTTATATAGCATTATCTTACTGCTTATTTACTACTCGTATTCGTGTGATAGCGCCTCTTCTTTTCGTTTGAATTGAGGATATTGAAATGATTTTTTTTTTAATTCTGAATAAATTTCGTTTGGTGAACTAAAATAATTTTCAACCAAAACTGGAAAGTTTGAAAAAAAAAAATCATTGAATCCTTCAACAAAAAAGGGCACACCCCATTCAATGTTGTTTGGTTTTTATTTTTTGAATGACCTTCTTATTACTTTTCTGTTTAAGAAATTTATTTTTATTATTTTTTCTAATATTTTAGAACTAATTTATAATTTCTATACAATTCTTAATTTTAAAATTATTTCTTTTCAAAGCACTCTCGTCGATGTAAATTAGGGCCATTCAATTGAAGATTTTCTGCTTCTTTGAAATAATTAGCACTTACAATTACATTAAATTTGAATTCTGTCACAAAAGAAGAACAACAACAACAAAAAAGATCCTCTTCAATAATAATTATAATATTTCTTTCATCACTGTTGACAACTTTTATGACCCTCAAAAACCCATAATTTTCTCTCTCTCTCTTTCTCTCTCTGTCTCAGTTTTTTCTCATTGTTCACATTTTAACAAATAAAATTTCCATCTTTTTTGCCTCACACCGCAAATATTATACGAACCACTTTTCCTAATTGCACAAAGTTGAAGGACTATACTATAATTTGCTTTTGGTCCCAATTTCTTTTCCATTTAACACTCGTTCTTCGTTCGTTTTCTTCGTTGTTTATTTGTCCCCAAAAATATTTATGTGTATAAAATAACTTCTTCGTATATTCATTCTTAAGCCCATCAGCAGTGTTATTTCCATCAAGACAAAAACAAAAAAGGGAAAACAAACACAAAAACCAACTAAAAATGTCTATCTCTATATAGAATACAATATAATGATGATAGTCTTTTCTCGTCTTGCAATGAAATACGACCACAATAATCGCCCTTTAAACTGTCTTCTCCATTCCATTAAGCCTTCAACCCTCAAAACAAAACCCCCGCAGAACACAAAAAAAAAACTAAAACCAACCTATCAAATTATGTCGCTTAGCAAATTTTCGTTTCAAATTTCCAGGCGAAATGAACAAAGAAAACAAAATCTTTTACGATTACTTTCAGCTCGATTGAACATTCAATTCCGTTTTTGTTTCTTTTCCTTCTTACCCCGACTCCACCCCCCGCGCGCCGGCCCCATTCTTCCAAAAATAATCTATAGCTTTTTTTCGGATAAAGGATATATTTTTATACTTGAAATGTGTTTTGACACAATCCTTAAATACCAAACAAATCGAATAAATAAATAAAAAGAACTCAACCTAAAATTTATATTTGTATATAAAACAATTTACCATCAATTTCCCTTGGCAATAATATAATGTAATCGATGTGATATGTTTCTCTCAATCGCTCATATGAAATCCAACCCATTTCTCGACTGCGGGACTGCTGCGCCTGGGACTGTCTTCATTTATGCCATCATGATTTAGCCCTTTGGGGGTTGACTGATGCGACATCGAGTGTATGTGGATAATGTATAAGGATTTATGAAACCCACTCCAAATGTTCTAGGTCTATAAATATATTTTACTAAAAATTCCCTAAAGAATATCTATGATGTCACAGGCGAGAAAACACATTATTATGGAAGTATATAGGAAGAAACACATATCGTTCGGTAATGGTAACTGTAACAATATTGTACCAAGGGTTTTTCGTTGCGTATAGTAAAAAATAAAAAAAAGATTGAATTAGGGTCAATACGTTTAAAATGTTGTTTCCCTTTTCCTTTAGGGCCTTTGGGGAATTTATTAAAATTTAACTTGCTAATTTTAAACATTCCAGAATAAGTTGTTAAAAACCAAACAAACCAAATTAAATTCTACTATAAAAACACTTCATAATATATACAAATTTGTTAGCTCATTTGAGATTCTAATCTCCTTTGCTATTTCAATTTTACCCCCATAAGCAATTTGAAATTGTTACTGTTTCTTAACAACGACCATTCCATCAAAAAGAACAACAACAACAACAAAAGGCCAGTAAGACTTAGTCGACGCGACATGGAAATTGTCATTTCGTTTACTATTTCCGGCTTTTGGACTTATTGAATAGCTTTTTAGAATTCCCCAAGAAGACGATTTTTTTTTTTTTTACTAGGGAGGAAATGTTTTTTGTCAGGACAAAGGAGTAATACAAAATTATGTCATTTGGTAATTTTGGCAGAGATTTAAGGGGATAATAGACTTGCCAAGAAGTGCCAAGAAAATGTGTTGAAAAGATTGTTTAGTTAGTTAATTAAAGTGGGGAAGCATTATACACTTATGGAATACAGAAAAACTTTTAAAATTACATTATACCTCATACCATTTGAGTTTTGTTAAAGCTTAAATTTGGAATGTTGTGAAGGTATATGCAGTAGTAGTCTTTTAGGGTTTACAAAAGTATTAGTTTTTTTGACACTTATGGCGAGAGAAAAATGTACTAGAGAGATTTGGAGTGAATTTTAAAGAAGAAATTTTGTACTTTCATCAGGAATTGTTGCTAATTTTGCTGAACGAAATTACCTCGCATTTTTACGTAACCTAAAAATGAGCGGAAAGAAGTTTTGGTTTTTTTTTTTTGTTCATTTTCGATGACAGATACCGGATTTGAGTTTAGCACTAAAAGTAACTTTTAAAACGAATTTTACTAGCTCTTGTCAAAAAGCATATGTATTGTGTGAACCTGCCTTCTTAAGTTTTTTTTTTTTCTTGGTTCAGAAAAATGAGATAAAAAGGATTCAAACGAAGTAAAATTTTACACCAAGCTATTTTTGATATAAATTATCATTTTTCAAAAAAACTATTTGTTTTCATAAATTAAGACGCAATACATTTTTTTTCGTTAAGACGTCATAAATTGTTTCAAAGATATTCTGGCGGTGGGAGTCATAGTTACTCAGTTTTAAGAAAAATTATTTTCTAGTCAATATAATTGTAGTTTAAACCATTTTTAAGCCTAGTACGCTGCTGATGCGAAACGAAAATTTCCTGTGACCTCCAAACAGACAACGAAACGCTTGCGAAAACATAACGGAAAATATCCTTGGAGAGTTTCACTAATTCCAAAAACAAAATCAAACATAAACGCAGAAAATCAGAATAAGAAAATGATAAACAAAAAAAAAACACAAATAAATCTCAAATGTCATTTTCCGCACACAATAAATAGTCTGTATAATTAATTCTCCAAATAATCTGCTACAATTATAAATTTCGCTCTTCGAACAGCGTACTGCAAAACGAAAAGCAAAACGAAATTTTCCGTTTCTGATTTCGTTGTGTCATTTTTGTATGGGATTTTTCGTTTCGCATCAGCAGCGTACTAGGCTTTAGTTTCAAAAAATCAGTAATTATTACAAAGATAATCAGCCCTATCACAGATTCCATCGTATTGGAAAATCTCATACAAATAGTTATTACGAACGGATTCGGTGATTGTTGTTTTCGGGATTCGGAAAAGTTTCTTGGAATATATGAAAGGGCTGAATTATCACTCCGATAATCGAATCTGGGGCCTATTTCACAGAACATACAGAACATACATTACACAAATGTATGTGACGTAAAATAGGCCCCATATGAGTGGGCGTAAATTTTATTTTTTTTTTTTAATTATGCGTTTTCTAAGTTGACCCACTGTTTTTCTAAAAATTCAAAATTTACACTGAGCCATCTTTGACGACTACTTTAAGGTACATACATTCATACAATGTATGTGATGTATGTTCCGTGAAATAGGCCCCTGGAGTCAAAGGAACTCACATTTGACAAAAATTGTTTTCTATAGTCAAAATAATTGTACTATAAACCATTTTGTATGAATAACGTAAGTCTCAATAGATTCTTGCGTAAAATCAGCAATTGTTTCAAAGATTTAATTAATTTAGCAATGCAGCGTTTCGTAAAGTGTTGATTTTCAGGAATCAAATTTTCTTTACCGATGATGGTTTTTTTTCTATTTGTTTTTTTTTTAACTTTTCTCAAAAATCCGTAACCTCAAAAATACCTAAACCATAGATCTTACAAAGCAAAACAAAAAGTATTTTTCATAATCCTTTTTGAACTAACTCTCTTGAACGAATAATTAATAATTATTTCATCGTCGTTGTATTGAACAAAATTCAAAAATAAAAACTTTTTTGTTATTTTAAGGCCCCAATTAAAACTTATTTTCGTTATATTATATTTTTATTTTTTTTTTAACTATTAATTCACAAATGCTTGGAATAACTTAAACAAAAACTCCCCATTAAAAAATTCTGTACCAGCAAATTACCAATTCCATTTCTCCTCATCTCTTAACTCAATCACCACATCACCAGATTCTAATTTACTTAAAATTAATTATCCCCGTTCACTGGGTTCTCTTTGCGTCCGTCCCCATCCGTTTCGGTGTTAATAAACAAGAATCACTTTCTCTCTATATATACCTACCTACTATACGAGTTATAATATATACCAACAACATCCACCCTCATCATGATAGCAGCAAAAAATAAACACAGGCCAACCAACCCCATACCACGGCCGCCTTATTATGGAAGGTATTGAGGTCGACCAACAAAATGGTGCAAATTAATGAACCCCAACCGTTGAAAACACTATTAAGCAAAATATAAAATAAAATGAGAAAACAACAACAACACAACACAAAAAAAAATAATAAACTTCAAAGGCTAAAAAGGGAAAATTAAAAGAATTAAAACTGGATTTTCCAGAGGGTAGATTTTCCATCCATTCACCCCCTGGGACAAAATGTGACCTGATGAATGGAAATGGGGGAGAGAACATTTTTCCCCAACAACACACAACTGAACAACAGCAGTCAAGAGGATCAGGAAGAGAAGGATGATTGTGTGTGGTAGCAGCAAACAAAAAATTAAATAAAAATGGACAAGCAAATTACCAACATAATAATTTGGTGTGTCCTTTTTGCTTCAATTTCCTCAAAGCTTCCTTTTTTGGTTGTTTATCGTTTCCGTAAAATTCTCATTTGAATTGTGATGATGGGAGGGGTGGGGAGGGGAGGCAGGGGATGTGATGGAGATAGTTGTGGACTTTTTTCTTTTTTTTTTTTTTTAATTGTGTAGGTAGGTACTGGTGCTATAATATATTTTTGTTACCACTAAATCGTGGATAGAAATGTCCAAAGCAGATGAGACCATTATGCTTAAGACTTTGAGACATTTTTCTAATCCCTTAAATGGCAACGAAGACGATGAGGTATTAGGAACTTTATCTATGTATATTGTATATATATAGAGAGATACGTGATGGATGAAGATGGTGGCAATTTTAACAGCAAACACAACTAAACAACCACCAACTGAGCTGTACTATGCTATATAAATGATGATACAAAAGAAGAACAGAGCGCAACAACCTCAATTCTCAAAAGAAGATCCCTTTGCTGATGCTGTGGGTATAAAATAAAGCAGGATAATACAAGGGATCAAGTGAAAAGACATTTTCAAAGGAAAAGTGTAATAGCATATAAATAGGGGATTAGATATTATAGAGATGGTGGTTCCTAAAGTTAGTAAATTAGGCGCAACACAATGTGATTTGGGATTTTACGTGAAAGAGGCAGTTGTGTTTATATACATATGTATGTGAATGGTTTTTTACAGGGTGATCAAAAAAATAAAATATGTGAATACGAAATAAAGTGTTATAATGTAATGATTCATTTTGTGTTTGTAAATATTACAAACGGTCCTTATTGAATTTATTTAAGGTACCTAGAGATTTAAAACGTAAGATTTTGTTAAAAACCAAAAAATTTACATGTATAGAGCCCATTTTAAATTTTGGAAGTGACTAAAAAATGCCAATTTATAACAGTTTTGTTAGTAAAGATACTGTTTATAACTACGCAAGGACAGAGCCCTCCACGGTGAGCATTTTTTGGACATACGGTTTTTTTTCAAGTGGTTTGAAGCGTGTGCACACACACTTTTAATTTCGATAACTGTTATAACTTTTCTAACTGTTATAACTTTTCTTACTGTTATAAATTGGCATTTATCTAGTATCGCCCTAAAATTTTAACACGTGGAGATTGAAAAATATCAAAACTGGAATTAACTAAAGATATGATAATATAATTTATAACTGTTTATAACAGAAACTGTTAATAAAACCCTGCAATACTATATAGGGCCCTCCACCGTTAAGGGTCCTTCGAACAGCCATCATTTTTTTTAGCGATCGAAGCGTGTTAAACTGTTCATAATTTAAATGGCTATATGTTTTTCTAACTGTTATAAATTGACATTTCTTTAATCTCGTTCTTAAAAATATTTATTGGGGTCTCAAAATTGGGTACTTTAATGCAGCATCGGAAGTCAGAATCGTATGTTGAGGTTTTAGATTAAAAATTTGGTATGCCAATTTATAACATTTATATAACAGTTTATTAGCATTAAAAGTGCGTAATAAATCGAGCATAGTTCGGGCGTCCAGAGATTCTTTTTTTTAATGCACGCGAAGCTCGTTAATCGAAACAATTTCTTAATGGCGATAAACTGTTATAATTTATAACAGTTATAACTTTTATAATTTGGCTTTTCTTTAGGCTCTTCTTAAAAAATATCCATTTGGTTCAGATTGTTTTGTAATTTAATGAAGCATCAGAAGTCAGAATCATATTTCGAGGTTTTAGATTTAAAATTTGGACGAGGCTACAGATATGGAAATTTATAACAGTTATAACAGTTTATTGCCATTAAAAATGGGTAATAAAGTGGACATACTTCAGGCACACAATTTTTTTTTTTATAATCTCGGAAAGCTTATTAAAGCACACCCACTTTTAATGACGATAAACTGTTATAACTCTTATAAATTGACATTCCTTAAGGACAAGGTGTCAGTTATAGCTTTCATTGAAATTCATCATTGAAAATTTGAATTGTTAAATTTGAGGCACTTAAAAAGTGAAATCAGTGATTATTGTACTGCAAATAAAAAGCTGATAACTCAATTACTATTTCTAGTTAAAAAAAATATTTCATTTTGGCCCAGCCTATCGCAGGAAATGAATTTCTTTATTGCAATGATTGAACTACCTTATCATTGATCATTGAAATCTTAGAAATCGTTTTATGTGAAAGGTAGGGCCAAAATGAAATATTTTTTTGACTAGAAATAATAATCAAGTCATCAGCATTTTATTGGCATCAAAATAATCACTGATATCGCTTTTTTAGGGCCTCAAAACTGAAAATTAAAATTTTCAACGATGAGTTTCAATGAAAGCTATAACTGGCCCCTAAGTCACTTTTTTTTTAAATGTACATAAAAATATACACATAGAATTAAGTGAGGTACAGACTTCTCGGTCAATGTCAAATTCAACACAATATGTACATACGTCCTTATTTCTCATACATATAAACCCTAAACCACCCTGTTCACATTCAAATAAAACTTGAATCGATCTCCTAGCTCCTTTCAAAGCACCACGGTCTTTTAAGATAAAATAAAGTGAATCCTTGTAAAAAACAAAAAAAAATAGTTTTAACGCCATCGTTTTGTTAACACTTCTTCTTAGTGTGTGTAGGTGGCTTTCGAATTTATAAAAAAAAATTTGACAAAGAAAAAAAAAATAAGAATCCCCCAATAAAGGCTTTTCTACTTTTTCTTTTCTTTTTTTAACTTATTTTCTGTTCGCCTGGGCGTGATGTGAGGAAGGCTACGATAATTGTTATGAGGCTTTCTATAATGGTGGATATATACTTATAGCGGTAGCTGACTTTAAGGGAATTTTTTCAAATCTTCTTTTTTTTTCTATTTTCAAACAGAAGGTACCTACCACCTAACCACAAAAAAATATATACATATATATAAAAACAGAAAAACTCATTTTTAGAGCTAAAAAGATGAAATCTAAGGATTATCCTGTGAAATTACGGCAAATCTGCAAAAGTAGATCCTTTCTTCATACATACATTCATATAAACTTGTATAACGTGTAGGTATAGAAATATTAGGTATAACATAGACATTCACAGTTAGATGAATGCGTTTTGGTGTAATCTCCAACAAAGTGGTTGAAGCAATGTGACCTAAAGAGTGATAGTATGTACATACATACATATATAGATATAGCACAGTGTGACACATTTGGGGTGAGATTATAAGGATTATAGGGTCATAAAGTTCAATCGCTATCGATTAATCGCTCGAACAATCGAACAATGGTTTGAGTTAAACAAAAAAAAATATATAAAGAGTGACAAAATTATATTAACGATTTATAAGGATTTATGTTTTTATATAAGTGGGTATGCGTATGTTGTTGATGAAATTGACATGTGAGATTAAGCAGGGTAGTCGATTAAGCAAACAAATGTGACATTTGTATATATATATATGTCATATTGACAAATGCAATCATGTTTCTTCTTTTCTAACAAAATAGGATTTAAGATATTAAAACGAAATGCTAAATTATTTATTTGTACTGTTTTAGAAACAGAAATATGTCAAACTTAATTTGAGTGACATTTATTTAGCAGTCATTTTGATTTGTTATGTCAAATATGACAGTAGTCTTTTAAGTTAACATACAATTGTAGTAGAATTATTAATTCTGTCAAGTATTGTCTTTTTTTGAGGAGTTTAGTATTAATTCTTAGAAATTAATTTGAGCTAAGAATAAATTCAACTGTCAAACTTGAAGCCTTTTTCATTCCATAGACTATTTAAAGATTGTTCGCATTATGCAGTTATTTCATTTTCTATTGGTCATTCTGTTGCTTTCTTTTTTTCGATTTTGACATCATATCGAGAGCACCAAATACTCAAGTATTAATCCTTAATTTATGTATGTAGTTTGAGCTTAAAATAAATTCAACTGTCAAACTGACAGCTATTATTATTCCATTAATTGAGCGCATTATACAGTTATGTCATTTTCAATTGCTCATCCATTTAATTTCTTTCTTCAATTCTATACTCAAATCGAGACCACCAAATAAAAACTTATTTATTGATCCATTTCTTAATTTGAGGAAAAAGTAAATTCAACTGTCAAACTGAAAGTCCCTACAATTCCATGGACTAATCAAAGATTGTTTGCAGTACAGTTATGTCATTTTCAATTGGTCATCCAGTTGCTTACTGTTTTGGATTTTGACATCAAATCGATACCACCAAATACTGAAGCATTAATCTAAAACTTAGTTTTTGCTAAAAATAAATACAACTGTCAAACTGACAACTTCTATTATTCCATGAATTATAGTCAAATCAAAGAAGAATGTATTGTCATTCAGAGAGACTCTTCTCTAAAATCAATTACCAATTTTTTCTACTGACATTTTGATATCAGTTTTTTACTGTCATTTTGACATTTTTGTTGTTGTTTTCAAAATAAATAAAAGATATATTCAATTCTCTCAAAAATACAAATTGATTCGACTCTTCACATAAAAGTACATTATTCCTTCCCACAACAATAAAAATTAAAGAACATCAGCTGTCCGTGTAGACATATACATATTTCCTCACAATCCTATAAACCCATGTAATTGATCCTGTCACGCAATCATTAAACAACAAAGATCACAAAAACACAAATAAAAATACCTACCCCCCAAAAGTAAATCAACAACAATCTAATATAATGCAATAAAAATACGATGAATTAACGAAAAAGTAAAAGAAGAACACAGATGAAGCAATACGATACAGTTATGTTTAGTTTTAAGGGGCAGATGTTGTGTAAATGTCATCGACTGCACTCATGTTGTGTCATTAATCTTCTTTACCGTATTTTAAGTCTGTCATTTTTTGTTTTTTTTTTTTTTAATAGGTATGGAGGTATGTTTGTATATTTATGATTTTGTCATGTGTTGAAGATTAAAATTTAGTCTATATTTATACAAATATCTATACCTATAACCGTTTGGTATTTTGATGTCAATTGAATGTGTCAAAAGTTTATATTTGTTTGACATGTCAAAAGAAAATATTTACCACTATATATTTTAGTGAAGGCAAAGTGGATACAATTATGCATATATAATTTTGTTCATGGTATCTTTTGAGGAAATTAGTACCTATATGTATATTTGTGCTTTGAGGGTCTCAACATAATTCCAATGGGAAATAATTTTACATACAAAAGTCTCCGTGTAAGGCCCCAGACTGTTTCAGTTTTGTTTCTATCTTTCCATGTTACTTGTGAACTATTTGATTTTAGACATCAAAATGTAGGTACATCTTTTGATATACAGGGTGTCCCGTAACTGAAAGTCAAGCGGGTAACGGGTGATAGAGTAGGTTGTACCTGTTCTGGAAAAAATAAGAAAAAAAATCCATCTCGCTTGGTTAAGTAATAATAGCAATATTTAGAAAAATAGTGAAAGTCGATACCCTAGACCACATTTTTAGGTACTGTGGTCACAAATTTCCGAATTTTGACGTGTTTATTTTTTTTACGTAATCCTAAATAACCATGCTATTGATTTCAATCACAAATTTAAAAATAAATATTGTAAGTTTCGTAAGAAAAATAAAGTTTGACTGAGTCATGTTTCAAAAACAATTTTTTGAGCTAACTTTGACACTTCATATTTAAAAAAAAATGTACTACACTACACTACAGATAATAACTAACATAATTTCCACAACACTATTCAAGTCCAGGGTAACAAAAGCGCACGATTGTGAGATGTTGCGACTAAAACAAGGAACGTAACGTACCGAACGTAGATTGTAGCGTACCATATTGTGTAATGTAGATCTGTCTCACTCTTAATGACGGAAAACAGTGTCTGATTCTAGTGCCTCTGTGTATGTCACGAACACCTTGGTAAAATGGATTTTTGAGTACAAAAAAGCATTATTCTCGTAAAAGTGATTGAAGTGAACTGAGGTCCTTTTTGCAAATAAAAAATGAAAAATATTTTTTACGAATGAATAAGTAGCAAGTGTTGTACCATTTTGAAATCTTGATGAAACGCGCCAATTTTTTAAAAAACTTGCCAAGGTAGTGTAGTACATTTTTTTTTAAATATGAAGTGTCAAAGTTAGCTCAAAAAATTGTTTTTGAAACATGACTCAGTCAAACTTTATTTTTCTTACGAAACTTACAATATTTATTTTTAAATTTGTGATTGAAATCAATAGCATGGTTATTTAGGATTACGTAAAAAAAATAAACACGTCAAAATTCGGAAATTTGTGACCACAGTACCTAAAAATGTGGTCTAGGGTATCGACTTTCACTATTTTTCTAAATATTGCTATTATTACTTAACCAAGCGAGATGGATTTTTTTTCTTATTTTTTCCAGAACAGGTACAACCTACTCTATCACCCGTTACCCGCTTGACTTTCAGTTACGGGACACCCTGTATATCTGCTTTATATGAGAGTACAACGTGGCACTTAAGTCGGACATAAAACGAAAAATAGTAAATAAAATTCCAAGATATGATGTACATTTATATTCACGCCAAAAATTGATTCGTGAAAAACCGGCAAAAGTTTTTCACTTTAAATGTTCATAAAATCTATTAAAAAAAAAATGTCACCATATTTTTTATTTTTTCTAAATTTCGATTTTTCCTTTAATATTTTTTGTCTTAAAATAGTACCTATGATGACGCATTTTAAATCAGTTCTGGAAACTGGACCTTATTTTATGAGTTTTTCATTCATTACGCGTGGGGGGCACTGAAACTAATAATTTTCCAAATTATTTATTAGAAATTTAAAAGTTAAGGCCAGGCGCGCACTTGCAACCAAACTATTTGGTTTCGATTTTGAGTACTATATAGGATTATATGAGACCCCGCGGAAGTTTATGTGCGCGCACTTCCATATAAGCCAGTTGTGCTCAAATTGGAACCAAACTGTTTAGTTGCAGGTGCGCGCCTGGCCTAACACTTCAGTTGCGTTACGGTTGTGACATTAGAAATTTGGTGATTTTCAAATATTTACCAAAAAGTTGGTTTCAATACCATCACACGTCATTACATTGTAATGGAGTACGTTCAATTACAAAATTACGGCACTTGGACGAATATTGATGTTTACACATCTTAACCGTGAATTTCGGCACTCAAGCATTTTTTGTTTCAGAGCACTGTCTCTTGCGAAGAAGTGACAGTTTTTTTAATGTTAAGCTTTATGCTATACGCCGACATGAGGATTTTCTTTAAAATACCTACTTAGTTTTTATTTGAACTGTGTACATGTCTACAAGGATTAAAGTTAATTTCTTTTTGTTTCCGAAGATTTAGCATCTTTTACGATTTAAGGAAGGACATCAACAAAAATTCCATTCGTTAAAAGATTCTTTTATTCTATTTATGTACAAACATATATACGTTTACCTTCCTTTTCAATTTAATTAGCTTGGAAAAAAAATCTACTTAAACAAAAAAAAAATAAGAAAAAAAAATCCTATATACAAGAAAAGGAATGCGAATGATGAAAAAAAAATATTTAAAAAAACAAGGATAATGTATATACATATGTATTGTGTACTATACAAAAAGATACAGCATACTGATCATCCACTAATTGAAATGCTCTTTATGATGCAAATATGCGGAAATAAAGAACAAAAAAAAAAAACTCTGTGTTGAAGAAGTCTGTCGACATTTTTTTTTATTTACTCTCCGCTACGGCTTCAAAGGACAGACAACAAAAAAAACACAAAGGACATACAATAAATACAGCAAAAAAAAAATTATATCTATATTTACATTGAAAAAAAATAAGAGAAAAAAAACCATAATAATAATAATAATTTAAATGTTGTGCAACCCAACCGAATAAAAATTCAAATTGTTAATATTCATCGTCGTCATAATAAATACATAAATATATATGTTTGTAGGTATAGGTATATAGTCAAACAATAGAATTCATTCAACAAAAAAGAAGAGATATACACCAAGAAACCTAAATCAACCCGAGTGATGTATCTACTATCTACCTACACAAAACACATTGAATCCTTAGGATTCTTTTGCAATGTTCAAGGAGTCCTTTTATTGCGTAGACACCATCTCAAGAATTTCACATAGTATAGTCTCTGGCGCACACAGCGCACGTGGAGTATGAAGAAGTTTTATGCTTCTTTTTTTTTATTATGTCCATTGGAAGCATCACCCAACCCCCACACTCTTGACATAAAGCTTGTGTTTTTTATTTTTTTTTTTCCCTTTCGCATCAAGGATGCAAAAAGGAAATCCCACTATTTCTGAGTATAATTGGATAGAATACACTTCAACTGCAAAACTATAAACTCGCTATATAGAAATGACGGCATTTAAAGGAAATATAGCAACTGCAAACTAATAGTGTCGTCCCTCGACTTTGATGATGATAATAGCCAAACGAGGACGACACACAACGATGAACATGAGAGATGGTATCTTGAGTTCTCGAAAAGTTCTTTAGTTTCTGTAGCATCTTTTGCAATTTATAACTTCATCATGGTGTTGGGTGGTGGCCCGGCCGCCCCCCAGCGCGGCGGCAGTGATCAAACTCACCCACACATAATATCACACATCCACTATATATAGGTAGGAGTTGCAGCTTTTGCTCCTTGGAAGGATGCACTATGATGGAGGAGCCAGGAGTGTGAGTGTTAAAGAAATTTTCTTACTTACCTACCTTTTGTCGAAAATAAGGCCAAGTAGAATCATATAACTTTTCAACTTACAAGAGTGTGAAACTGAAGTATAGAAGAACTCAGTACGAGGATATTTTTCGTGTGTGTATATATTGTATGTATATTGTGGTGCCTTTGACGTCGACTTTTTGAAGTTGAGTTAAGAGCCAATATATAGGTAGTTGTGTATAAGTGTATAATGCACAACTCTCGACCGCACATTCACACATGTTTCCGGCTCCGGTTATATAGAGTTTCTCGAAAAAGTGGATATAGATGCCACAAACATTTTCTATAAAAATTCTTCAAATGCTTGGATGGTTTTTATTTTTGATTTTATTTAAAATGTGTGTTTTTTTTTTAATTTTGTATATATCAATAGAGGTTGAACGACAATGTTGTTGAAGACAGGTTAAAATGTTGATAAATATATAAAAGAAATGAAATGAGGGCACTCTTATAAGGAGTCTGAGATGTTTTTATATATTTATTTTTTTTTTTTTGCAACATCAGCTTCTTTCATTTTTATTCTTGTTGATTTTGTATTAACTTAAGTGAAATATTTTGTAATAATAGTGAGAAGTTCATCGTTATCTTCAATGAATTTTTCACTAAAATGAATTGCTTCAATTCCAATAATTGTTTGTACTTTGATATGAACGGTATGAACAATTCAAAAAGGACTTTTTTTTGTTTCATGATTTATTCGCTGTAACAACGGATTTATGTTGATAAAAAACTCAAATCATCACCAGTGCTCTAGTACATTCCACATATTGTGAATTCACATGACAAAATTAAATTTGGGTGTTCTATACAATTCGTTCTAAATCCTAATTGGGAATTGGAATTTCGAAAATGTTCATTTCATTCAATGGATGCGTCCACCTTCAATTTTTACAGTTCGAAGTATTTGCGAAATTTTCTAAAATTAGTGAATTGTAGGACATAGAATTTCAATTCGAGTGAAATTTAAAATCGATTTTAATTCGATTTTATTTAAAATACTGCAGAGCATGGGCGCGAATTTCGAAAATAAAAACCGATGTTCTATACATTTCAGTTTATTACACTTTCTGAACGTTTTCCATCCACTTTGTTTATGCGTTGTAAATAATTTGTGAAATTGGTGCAGATTACAGTTGCAGTTAGTTTTGTATTTCTTGATAAAAAATGTAAGCAAACTTTATAGTTTTATTCCTTTTAGTATCTAGACATGTTTTATTATTTTAGTAGAAAACATACGAATACAAGAATATACAATTCATATTTAGGTACTCACGCTTTGTCAGGCAAATCTAATATATTAGATTTTTCTCCCAAACTTATTCCTTTCCTCCTTTTTTTTCCTTAAAAATGCCAATTATAATTTATCCATTTTAATCTGTAGTGTAATTCCACTTTTCAAAACAATTCAAAATGGATGAACTTTCAATTTTGACAGAAGTATCTAATTGTGAAATTTTCGAAATGAATTGTAAAACATGGAATTGTAATTCGAGTGAGATTTTAAATCAATTTCAATTTTATTTCTTTTGAAATGAAGAACATAGCCGTCTATAAAAACTGATACTAATCAAAAAAAATACACACATTTGTATTACAAAAAAAACGGCTAACGATTTTTATTTCATTCTTTAACCAACTTTGCATTATAAAAAAGAGTTTGCGATCCAGGCTTGTATTTAATCTATTCTAAAAATAAAACTTTTTCATAAACAACACCACAAGAAAAAGGTACAGTCAATTCAGAAGAAGTATAGAGGAGACTGTGGGGGCCAAAGGAATTTGGATTTTCTTAAAATCAGCTTATAAGTTAATTTTCGCACATCTTGTTTAATTTTAGTTTAGCCTTAGATCTGATGGAAACACAGTATACATATTAAAGGTAATATCTTTAGCGTTTTCATTTTTGTTCAGTTCATGCGCATCTGTCAAAATCGAGGAATATGGTGGGGAAGTGGTGGATCCAGTTTCCCCTTAGGCCAGGCGCGCAATTGCAACCAAACTATTTGGTTTCGATTTTGAGTACTATAGGATTATATGAGACCCCGCGGAAGTTTATGTGAGCGCACTTTCATATAAGCCCGTTGTGCTCAAATTGGAACCAAACTGTTTAGTTGCAAGTGCGCGCCTGGCCTTATACTTGTCTAATTTGAATATTATTCTTGTATATATTCTTGTTTCTAATGATGCGTGTCGTGTTGAGTTCCTGTGGGCACTCGAACCGCCATTTTTAGTTTTTTGACACTCTTAACTTTTACAACCTGCGCAAATGGTCTCCATTGGTTTTTTTAATGCGAGAATTCCCATACAAATATAAAAGGAACTACAATTGAGACTGGCGAATCTGAACATCACGCACTGTGACTCAAGTAAGTCGCGCTTTCGGTATTTCTTTCAAACTAGTAGTTTTATTTGCCTGCTTTTCCTCACATTTTCCAGTTCGATCTGCCTTTAATAAATAAAAAAACTAATATATTTTGCAAAAAAACGTTTTTCTTCCTTTAAAATTGTTTTATACTTTTTCTGCCGCAAAATAAATATGGCTGCTCAATCTATTCTACCGACATCACGTTGACGTTTATGAATTGAAGAAGGTACTGCAGTTGATCTTGGTTAGTTCGATTGCAAATCTGCCTTGAAGAATGTATAGATGATGCAGTTATTTGTTAGTTTGACGAAAAGTTTTTATTGATTCGGAGGAATGCCGCCAAACTTGCGGCTTTTTCTGTTAAATCTAAGGACCAGTCTGCAATATAAATAAGAAGGGAATCGATTAATTATACAAAATTATAATTATTTGATATCACAATTCGTGGTGCGGTGTGGTACTATGAAATGAACAGTAGACGAAAATATTGTTGTTTTTACTAGTAAACGCAGTGTTCTGAAATTCGCATAATATTTGAATTTCACAAAATTTCTGCAGTAAGGTGTTGCCATCACGAAAAAAAAGAGAGGTTGATAGTTGAGTGTTATGGAGCGCTACACGAAAGAACAACGCGTTTTCATTGTTATACTACGTTTTCATTGGAGCCGAAATGAGGTAATTTTGTAAATTACAGAAAAAGTGTTTTCATAAAAAAAACTTGCTAATTTCATTTTGAATTTGATTTGGCAGTTAATAATTTCTTTTTGTTGTGTTCTCTTTCTGTTTCGGGTGTAATTCAGGTTTAATTCTAATGTGAAAAACAAGGTATCCCTCAAAGTTTACTATTTTACTCGAATTGATAAATGGAATGATACATATTTATATACCTGATAAGTTGTAAGCTAAAATCCATTCTGCCCTATCCATAATAATGCCCCTAGTTCCCCTAAGTACGTATTTCGTTCTATCTACTAGGTATTTATCACTGAACAAAGTTTTTCAAATTTTGTTTTCTATTAAAATATATCAACAACAATTCTTCAAAAGATTGTAAAAATCCCACCCATCACTTGCTTTAATTCATTCAAATAAATTATTATACAAACGATTTGCATTTCCTTTACCGTTTTCAAACACAATACAAAAACTTTCTTTCTCTCCCTTTCTTTCCGTTGCCATCTGTGAAAAAAAAACCACTCAAAATCTTACATTAAAATACAAGAAACTTTATTTTCGTTTTGCTGTTACTTTTACTATGGTTGTATTTTCAAATTCTAAGAAAAATAAAAAGCACACATAGGAAGGTATACACCTACATAAGTTTTTTACACTTGGTCCTTTTTTCTGCAAAAGAATAATCACAACTAAAATAAGAAACATAAAAACAAACTTAAAACAAAGTAACGAAAAACATTTACAACCACACCAACACCACCACGACAACCACCCACTGCATAAGAAGAAAATGTAATAAAAATCTCTTTTTGGTTGTAAAATATCACAAAACTTCTCGCCATTTTTGTTTTCTTACTTGTATTTTGTTTTTTCTTTTTTTTTTTGTTGTAACTCTTCTTTGGCATCCTTATAATGTGGTAGTTGTTACTGTATATTTTTTTTTCTTCTATCTCTTTTTGTTTTCTTTCTTTTGATTTCTCATGAGAGACTTTTCACCATCACCTTTCAAAAAATAAAAAAAAAAATATTTAAATTTGCATCTCTTTTCTATATGCTTCTACAATATTCAACAAGGATAATATCCTTTTGGCTTAAAAGCTGCAAGTTAAAAATATATGTATCTGAATATACATATGTATATACATAAGTGTATAAAGGTACCTTACTAAATAACACCTAAGGGTGTCTTTATTGGCAACGAGAAAAAAAAATTATACAAATTCTGTTAAGTAAAATGAAATGTCGGGTAAAATGCGGTGTTTGTATTGTAAAGTCTTTTAAAATCTCATCTATTTTTCTTCTTTTTCTATTTCTTTTATAAACAAAAAGGAAATGAAGTTACTAAAAATGACAGAAGGATAAATCTTTTCCGTTTTGTATTTTTCTTGTTGTTGCTGTCGTTATGCCCCATTTTACTACAATCTTTCAAAGTGTACCTCTTTGTACCTACATACATACATAAACATACCTATCTTTCTAAAATCAAAACTCTCTCCGGTCTCTTTTATTGAATTATACCTGTATAACGAAAAAAAAAACTTAGTGCAACGGATGTAAAAGAAAATCCCTTAGGGTGAAGTTTTCTGCTATAACATCCTCCTTGAAAAAGGAAATAACGATCCGCGGTAAATGATACGACTTTCGGGCGGAAACGCCTTTTCCTCATCGCCATCTTAATGGAACGAAGAACCATCCACTCATGTCCTTCGTCTCCCTTCTTTCCCCCTTCATCCTCCCCAAATCGGGGTTTCTTACCGTTCTATCTCTTTTTTTTCCAACTTTTATCACATTCAATATTCATAGAAAATAAAGAAGAAATCCAAAGAAAAAAAAAATGCGAAATGAGAAGGTATAACGAAAAATAAAAAGACCTCTAGATGGTGGAGCTCTTGCAGGAATATCAACAAAAAAAAAAAAAGTACCAACAAAAGGACTAACGTGAACAAAACATCTAACACCATCAAGAAGATGCAATGTGGTTATGATGGGGACAAGGAAAATAGAAAAAAAATACATGACAGGGCATAGAGAAAACTCTGGTTTTATAGGTTCTGGTGTGGAAACGCCAACAGATGACATTTTTATTTATCCTATCTTGAATTATATGGGTGTATATATATTTTAGTCCTGGGTTTTCTTCTTCTTTTTTTTTGTTGTTTTTGTTTAACTTTACATGCCCGTCTCCTTACTCTTGCTGTCTTTTATGAATTAGGTAGAAAAAGGTGATGAGCGCTAAGGATATTCGTGTTGTCTCATCAAATAATATAAGAAAAATAAAAGCAAGATCTTTTTTAGGTGCTAAGAGTAGAGTTGAAGTTATTTATATACGTTGAGTTGGTTTATATGTAAAAAATGTTTTAATATACACTCCTGAATTCTCTATATTTGTACGTGTATAAATAATATTGACAGAAAATATCAAGAAACTTTTACCAATCTTTCAAACTGTCTTATCATTTACGCAAGACGGCACAAGGAGTAGATTTATAAGAAAAACAAAACCGCATATTTCTAAAGATAAATGATTATTTTACAAATGAGAAATGATTGCAAACGTGACAGGTTACTAGAGACAAAAATATTGAGGTATGTACCTATGTATTCAGTCACATGTGGGTCATGATTTGTGAATGAGGACAATTTATATGACTCCTGTCCTAAAGGGGGCGTACAAAAATTACCATTTTTCAAAGTAACACACACTAGAACTTCTAGAAACTTCTAATCAATTGAAATTTTCGACACAGAAATCCGCAAACACACTGGTCAGTATCCCCCTTTACTGGGTAATGCAAAGTTTCGTAACAAATAAGCTCTGTTCCCAACATTTCTCGCACTAACGTCCACATTATTCAATCGATAAATCCAAATTAAAACTTAAGTCCGGATGTATTTACATTGAATTTGTATAATTTATATCCGGATTTAAGTTTTAATCTGGATGTATCGAATAAATAATAAAATTCAATATTGTAAATCTTGGCTAAATGTCAAATTTGAAGAGTGGGGATGAAATGCTCTCAAAGAGAAAGAAAAGTTAAATAATATCGGGAACGGTTTTCGCACTAATTCGGATCACTTTCTAAATCTTAATCAAAATTTTTAAGAATCACCACCCAATGGTAAACTGGTCAACAATGAATCACTTTTTACTTCCCGCGCTGTAGTTGTCACATTTTCAATTAGATATTAAATTTTTTGTCCACAAATTTTTCAATGTTTAGTCTTTAATGACATCACACAATTTTAAAGCTGTATTAATGTTGAGATAGTGAAAAAATTATATGAACTTAAACTTTCCATGTGGTTCACTGTGTACCATGTAACTCTACAAAAAAAAAATAATTAATCACAAAAAGAAAGATAAAATAATTCTCTATAGGCGTTTTTCTTTTTTAGTTCAGAGCAGAGCCTGAACTGTCAAACAAAAGATCTTGTTTCTTTTTTAGCTCAGAGGATTCAGAGCTCCAATATTGGGTTTCTTTTTTCGCTCTGAGCATGTTCAGAGCGCGCTCTATGAGCTCAGAATAAATTGATAGAGCAGACGGAGTTAAATAGCTAAACACAAAAAAAATGACAACTGTAAACAAATTAAAAAGTGACAGCTGCTGAAGCGTGTTTCTTTAAATAAATCTGAACTCTCAGAGCAGAGCACGCTCAGTTCAGAGATTGCTCAGAATATGTTCGGAGTGTTCAGACTCTGTTCAGAGCTCTACTCTGAACAAAAAAAGAAAAACGCCCATAAAAAAGAACTTCATAGGTACCTACCTACCTACGCACGTTTTTGCATGATCTTTTTTTTTTTTAAATTTCATCTTAAACACAACCCCTACTCCGGTACTATATCTATACCCATTTAAAAAATCATAAAATTCCCCCATTTCATAATATCGCATTAAAAAAGATCAATTTATTATCAGTCGGACATGGACTATCAATTAAAAAGAAAATGTGTAATAAAATCCAGTCATTGTTGACACGTAAAAAAGCCAAACCGCATGTTGAGCTTAATTTAACCACACAATATATTGACATATCCATTCATCTATCCCCACATACAATATTCTTTCCCATAACATATCAATGCAACTAGGTATATCCATAACTTCACGCACATACAGGATATAGGGATCCACTTCACACACTCGACAAAAAAAAAAAAAAAACAAAAAGCCATCTACCCCCATTCTTGAAAGTGTGTGTAAATATATAAGTTAAATTCTCAACCACAAAACATTAATTTATTTATTTCTCTTTTATACCGTTTTTGTTTTCCGCCACTTGACACATCGTGCTCTAACAACACAATATTGTGTGTGTTTTATGTACATATATATTTAAAACACACATCAACGCCATAAGTAATAAGTTAACGATCAGGAAATTTAACCACCTGGCCCAAACGGTTTGGTGAATAAATTAAATAAATATTTTACAATTCAATCAAAATGAATATAAATGGATACCAATTATAGCTGAACACACATCTCTCCATTTTCATCATCAACACAACATAATATCCTCTCATCCCCCCAACCCATAATACCGTACCGCACCAAATAACAAACTTTGCATTGAAGCGAATACAAATACATCTATATATTTACGTATAGATAGGTACGTCTGAATGCCAATGTCGGAAAGGTTATTTGTTATGGGGTTTCGGGCAGTTTTTGGAGCTTGAGGGTGGGATTTGGTTTTTGAAAGGACGCCAGCCAGCATGTGGTTGTCATCATTATCCATGCCTTAGAGTGCCTAAAAACACATAACATAACATTTCACAGGCATTTATGGTAAATTGTGGGGAACAAAAAAATATTATATATATGTAGCTATAATATATTTACAGTCAGTTCAGTTCGCCCCCGCATACGGCGCCTCACCGCACACAAAAACACGATATAACGACTAACCACCGGCACCGATATCTGTTAGCATAAGCTCTAATCAAGCAAAAGGCGTGCATACATACTTATAAAGAATATTCGATATACATATAGACAAATATGGGTTCAGGACAAATGGGATATTTGAAAAATGATTACATGAATTATTATAGTCGAATATTGACAGGCTCTATAATTATTTATACACTTTTTGTTGTTATTGCGTATCTAAGTTATTACCGTTGGGCGAGAGTAAGGGTTAAAGTAGGATTACAGGGTGTTATGAAAATATTAATTTAATGCAATAGAAAAAAAATGATACCTTCCTACCAAGCAATCAATTTAATCGTGTCAGTTTAATTGTGCTGTTAATAATGAATTATGTGTTTGATTGCTGCATTCATTGAGGTTTTTATTTTATGAAGTCGAATAAAATGAATATGTAAACACCTGTAGATTAGATGAATTTTTAAACAAACAGAACTAAACAAAAATTCACAAAAAAATTGCTGTCAGATGTTATTTTTAGATTTATTTTGCCATCCAAATTTTCACAATGCTCTATTCTTCTTTTAAACGATTTTCGATCACATCTTAATTTAGATTCGATATTGTGTAGTGTTTCCACTGGAAGCGAGATACAGATTTCTTACATGTCAAAAACGATGACAAAAATAATCGATTCTCGAATGAATTCGTTCAGCGCGGTAGGTTTGTTTGTTTTGTAAAACAATTGGTCTTATAAAGATTTATTCTACGTTTTCACCAAAAGTTAATCTATTTTAGATTTAATAAATCTTATACAACGTTTTCACTGAAAGTTAACCTCTTTAAGGTTTAAAAAATCTTAGTTACTGTTTGATTATATTTTTTTTGACTAAAAAAGGTATTTTAAATTTGTCAGCACTTCACCAAAATGTACTGAAAATGTTAGTACATTTTTAACAATATTTAAACAAAACCAGTCAAAACTGGATTAAGGACAAATTTATGCCTGTAAAAATAAATAAATGGTTTTAAAGCTACGATTAGACGGTCAACGCAAATGATCAACTTCAAAATGACGTCAAATTTTGTCCCAAAGTTGTCAAGGCGTGTAATCTTAAACGCAGAACACTGTTGACATCAATTTCGGGGTCATCGCATTGACTATTTTGTGTGACCGTGTAATCGCCCTTTCAACGCAATTATAGGACACATTGACAAAAAGCTCGTTAGCGCGTCGACTGTGTTTTAACGTTGACACAACATAAATTTTTACCGGGTCAATGTAGCCTGCGTTGTTTATTTCAAAATGTTGATTTTGTAGAGGTTTTTTAATCCATCGACATCGTAGCTATATTTCTTGAGCTTGACAGATAAGAAATAAACTATATTTTGACACATATTGAATATTTCGATCCAAATTTCATCCAAAAGGCCTAAAAAAGCCTTTTCCCGAAGCAACGTTGACACAGCAGACATTTTTACCGAGTCAATTTAGCCTGCATTGATCATTTGAAAAATTTCTGATTTTGTAGAGGTTTTTTAATCCATCGACATCGTATACCTATTCTTCAATAGAATTTGACAGGTTATAGCTTGACAGATACGCAACAAACTATATTTTGAAGCATATTGAATATTTCGATCCAAATTTCAACCAAAAGCCCTAAAAAAGCTTTTTCCGAAGCAAAAAATTTAATCTATAAATTAAAATTTATTTTAATCTATCATCATTGTAGGAATCTTTCAACTGCATTTGACAATTTATAGCTTGACGCCAACGCAAAAAATGGTTGATTTTTGATTTTGTCAACTCGGCATCAACACTTAAAGTTTTTGAAGGTGGTCAAGTCGTTTGATCGTCATAGTTTAACAATTGTCAACGCGTTGATACCAAAGTACTAAAAAATTCGTTGAAACAGATATCATGTCAACGCATTTTGGGACAACATTGACAGACTGTAGTCACTCGTGTGAACGTCAATCTTTCATGCATTGACACGGTCTACATTGACAATAAAATTATGATATTTTTGGTGAGGTCAAGGAGGCAACCATTTTGCGTTGACCTTCTAATCATAGCTTCAGAAATTGTCCGATTGAACAGTATAATCTGTCAACATCGAATGAACTAATGAATTTGTGTGAACTTTTGGGTATGTTCTATGAACATTTAATTCATTCAGTTATATAGAAATTAGAAACGTGCCTTACCTTGTTCATTGAACTTATCCATTTCGACGGCTAATTTCAGTGTCTAAATCAGACAACCGATTAAATATTTTTAAATAAGCTTTTGTAGTTGGACAGCTGTTTAAAAATAAACATACTTGTACTGGGTTTATACAAAAGACTGTCAGTTTTTATCGAAAAACACAATTCTAAAACCACAAAATTCTAAAACACCCTGTTTTGATTAAAGTTGTATACACAGGACATAGTCAAATTTGGTAACCTGTAACTAAGCGCTCGATATTTGTGTGGTGTCACCACAGGGAACATAGTCTCTTCTATAGAATATACGAATAACAATAAATATGGATAGTTAGTGAGTTTAGACTTCCTCCTATACCTTATATGTTCTATAATACATTCATATATGCACAGGGGTTTAAAATGTTTGCACTGTGCATGGTGATGGAATCTGAATTAAAATGTAGGACTTAAAGGACAAGGGATATATCGAAAGAGTGTGTGTCTCTCTCTCTCTCTCTATAAATAAATCCATATCCCTATCCCGTCCCGGGTCGGTTTTAGCTTGTCTCTATACTTCAGGACAGAAAACATCACTAATGACAAATTATAAATAATTATAATGTGGTCGTTATGCTTGTGAATTAAGTTTTGTTCGGTGTTTCCTATACAAACATATAAACCTACATATATTATGCCTAAATGTGTTCTAAAATAAATGGGAAATATTTGCCTAGACATGTTTATAAGTGTCGTTGTGTGTTTGTGTATGGGTTTCCTATAAGAGCCTAAGGGATAGTTTATTTTGAATTAAGGACGAACAGAGGAGAGATTAAATATAGAGAAGAAAACTCGTACCTATATAGTTGCGGTTTAGGAGGTTAAGTATAAAATTAATCGGGGTTGAAATATTATACATTTGACCATTGACATTTTTTCAATTGCTGATGAAATATGCATTAGGAACCGAGAAATATTATATATATTATGTAGAGTTACGAATAACGAACAACATATTATTATGTGTGTCCTTTTTGTTTGGTTGAGTATAGGTATAACAAGAGGAGGAGGATGATGATCAGGACTAAAAGTGGGCAGTTCTCACTTTAGGGAATGTCTGTGTTTATAATAGAAAATGGAATGAAATTGGCTTTTTGGATAAATTATTATTTAGGTACATACCAACCTAGCCTAACCTATACTATAAACATATACAAATACATTTGGCTTCTGATTGTATTGATTAAGGGATTCTAATCGTGTAATGAATTGTTATTATTTTGTTTATTTTATGTGGTGTTATTGGTTATATATAGGGGTTTGATTTCATTGAAATTTGAAAGTTTTTGTTAATAGAGATAAAATGGATTGAATACCTAATGGGTTAAGTGGTTGTTATTTGCTACATGTACAATGTACATACCTATAAAGGAATCCTAATACACTGAGATATTTGTTATTTAATCAATTATTTAAATTATTTTTAATGATATTTAACGGTAGATATTCATTTTAATAAAGGTTTAAATATTAGTTGTTTATAAATACCTAATTAAGCTCCTTAGTTCAAAGATTGATAATTACTGAAGTTAGTTATGGTTATATGTCCCAGAATAGAACTGAGCAAATTACTGCCCTTTTTGAAATATGTGTGATGGGATTAAAAATTTTTTTTTGACTAAACTATAGCAAGTAAACTCTTGAACAGCTTTTCGGATCTTGATGAAATTATTTAAGCGTTTGTTTAAGCAGGTTGTGAAAATCGATGTGCTCCACATCACGGATGCTCTTGAATACCTTTTACTTTGCATTGCATCTGCACTTTGACATTTCGGAACGCATTTATAATTTCTTTTGTTGATTTTTGCCTTAGAAAATGGGAGTTGGGGGATTATTTCCAGAATTCTGATAAATTCTTTTTCTAATTCCAATCTGCAATTCAGGGTCAGCATTTGTAGCTCTTTATTCCAAGTTTTTTCACTTAAATACTTTAAATAAACACCAATTATATCGAGAAAGACAATAATAATAATAACAGCAAAACCATAATTTACGAAAAAAAACAATGGAAAAATAAACTTTCTTCGTTCAAAACTCCATATTTTTGTTTCAATTTCAGTTCAAATGAACGAAATGAAAGCATTCAATCAAAATTAAATGTGTTTGCTGCTCAGTTAGTGTCTGTGGTCTTACCGAAGTTATTTTACTGAAAGCGTGTCTTCACACAAAGAAAAAACCCTTTCATTTGGATGTACCCTTCCTTATATCATGCCCTTAAAATCCATGTATGTATATCTCACTCACACAGGTTGCACCCGAGAATATTACTTGAATCTGGCCCATCGGTGGATTGTGAGTGGAAACTATACCCTTCTCGCTTTTACGCACATAAAATCTACCAATCTTACTGGATGCGCCTTTCAGTAAAATGCCTGTGTAAACTTAAAGCGCATCACTGACGTCTGGGATGCGTTTAGAAAATCGTGACTTTAGGTGTGTTTTATTCATTGCTGTATAGCCAGCGCAGCACAAGTCTGAATAAAACGATCACTCACTCTATACGTTCATTTCAATAATTGAAAGCTCTATCGCCAGCACAGCCATCTTTTTTTTACCGACTTCTTTTTCGCCAGCAATCAAATTGTTTTTGTTTGCCAAGGGAAATTTTGCTGCGCTGGCTATGCAGCAGTGAATAAAACACACCTTTTGTCATAATTTTCTTATTTGACTTTTGGAACTCATGTTTTTGCTTCAAATACGCATCTGATGCGTTTTGGAACTCAGCCATACTTATAGATTTGATTTTCATTACTTGTTCATGTTAACACGACCCCTTTCCATATTGCCGCATATAGTGTCGCCCTCTCTGTTTCGATATTAAAAGCGCATTTTCATAGTGTCGCACTTTGATTTCAATAAATTTTTGACGCAGTAAGAATTTTCATCGGTTGTTAATAGCGGCATATGTCAATTATACTTTGACATTTCTGAAATAAACAGATACAAAATACACAAGTCATGAATCGCTAAACTCCTAAAGAACGCGGAATAATTGTTCCGATTTTTTTTTGTCCTGGAATAGAGTCGTTTTGGGTAAGAGTTTTCATTTGGCATTTCGAGCTAAAACTCTAGAAAGAGGTTATAAAAACTAAAACTTGCGTAGCCCTATATTTTCGGGACAAAAATAAAAACAAACAAAATCTTTTACTACTCATAGTTTTTTTTGTTAACAAAAAGTCGCATTGTTCTATCAATGAGATTTAAAAAAAAACTTACATCTTAAAGGTAGAACTATAATAGTCGGATGCCGACGTAAGTGGTCGTACGAAACGAATACAAAGAATTTATATGACGTGCCCATAATTGAGGTTTGCTTCGTTTGGACCAATTTTCGTTAACTTTTGCTTTCGGAAGTGAAGAGCGCTCACCAACCGCTCCATGCGTAATGGAACTGAGAGAATTTTCTTCCGACATCTTCCGACTATTATAGTTCTACCTTAAGCCTAGTACGCTGCTGATGCGAAACGAAAATTTCCTGTGATCTCCAAACAGAAAACGAAACGCTTGCGAAAACAGAACGGAAAATATCCTTGGAGAGTTTCACTAATTTCAAAAACAAAATCAAACATAAACGCAAAAAATCAGAGAAACCCATGATGTAAGAAAATGATAAACAAAAAAAAAACACAAATAAAACTCAAATGTCATTTTTCCGCAAACAATAAATAGTCTGTATAATTAATTCAGTGCGAAAATGGACCGGAGACTTCTCCAAATAATCTGCTACAATTATAAATTTCACTCTTCGAACAGCGTACTGCAAAACGAAAAGCAGAACGAAATTTTCCGCTTATGATTTAGTTGTGTCATTTTTGAATGGGATTTTTCGTTTCGCATCAGCAGCGTACTAGGCTTTAAGACTTTCCTTGTTCGTTTCGTTATCACATTCGGAAACGAGTTGCCAGGTACGAAAATTTCATTTTCGGAATTGTCAATCCGTAAGTAGTAGATTTCATTCTGCTTTAGAAATAGAAAGTACAAAATATTCGTTTTCGAAAAATTTCATTTGATGGTGGGGAAAATTTGAAAAATCTATTTTTTTTTTAACACAAAACACAATAAAAATTCAATTGTCAATTCAATTGCCAAAAAAAGTATCGTTTGACAGATTACTCCGGGCACAATTGCATACTCTTTCCGCAGAATTTTCTTTTGGTCAAAATATTTTTTTGATAGATGATAATAAAGTACAACCGTAAAGGGAGTGTCACATTTTTCAATAATTTCTCATAAATAAAATATTCCATTTTTTACTAATTATAACAGTGACTGACAATCCAAGAAAATATTTCGAATTTTCTTCTTTTTTTCAAAATCCCAACATGACCTCTCCCAATATACATCACATACATCAATGCGCTTGTCAGAGTCCTATAAAAATTCCATCGAAATAATTTTCACAAATAATTTCACATCGATGAGTCCTTAATTGGTATACGGAAAGGTTGATATTAAAAAAAAATAAATAAAAAATAAACACGCAACACAAACTGCTGAAATGGAAATGAAAGGAAAAAAAATTCCTAGCATTGTATCTGGAAATTTTTCACATTGCAAACATCAATGTATGCCTGGAATGCACGTATTTTTTTTTTTTATTCAGTTCACTTGAAATACCATATATCTTTTTGCTCCTGCTCCTGTTTTTCTTTTGGATTTATGTAGGTATACATGTACTGAATACTGGTACCTGAAGGATAGGAAAAAAATCTTAACACTCTTGTTGGGGTTGTGCTTCTGGGGTAATAAAAGCTAACAGCATTGCAAACTAGGAGAAGGCAGGAGTTGCAGAGAAAAAAAAATATTAAAAAAAAAAAACATTGAAAATTGCATTCCTTAACTAAAGGTTGGTATGGTATACAAGGATATGATAACCCACAGGACTATAACAGCAGCAGCAACAGCAGGTTGTCTGTTGATGGGATTCTTTTTTTTTCTTTGTTTTTTTTTTTTTACTCCTTATTTGCTGCCTGTGTATATATTTCTGTTTGCTCCACACATTCGGAATGCGCACAATGCGCTGTGCTGTAAGGGGAGTCTGGGTATATGTACATATGAAACGATGCTATGAATTTGACTCGCAACCAAATATCCCGATAGCGAATGGTGCACATATCTACATTTGTACGCACGTATGTACGTACAACATCAACGAATAAGACTTTGAACTATTTTGTCCTGAATTTTAATTAATTTTTTTCTTTCTTTACATCCTCTCGGTGCTTTTTAGTTATTTGAATCATCACCGTGTCTCTAAAGGTATGTGCTCTATGCGTACCGTATACACAATAGGATTTTTTTTTTGGTTCACTGGGTTGCAGTTAACCATTTCACAATATAGACAAGGGGTACGTTACGTACGTACCTTTACGTGATAATCTTTTGGTTTTTCGATTTTCCTAATTTTCTATCTTTTTCTATCCTTGTCGCTATCTTCCTTTCTCTTCCTTTTTTTCTTTCGCACTCTCTCTATCTCTCTCTCTCTCTTTCTAACTCTCTGTTTTTATTTCTTCTTGAAAACAATAGGCTTTGGAAATAACCACACCCTTTTTATTGAGAAACTGTTTTTCAAGCCAGAATTTCCAAATTTACTTACGGGTATTTTCCACTCGAGTGCACCTGCAGCCTTTGTATAATTCCTGGATTTTAATTTAATAACAGGTATATCCACCACCAATACTTGAACATCCAACATCAATGTTATACATTCATGTATCTATGTATGTTTGTATGTGTGTGAGAATCCACCCGAGAAGTAGCCAAATATATCGTAGGCTCCACCAAAAACCTGCACTCGAATTCTAGGTGCAACACTTTCCGGCTCGAAGGACCAAAATTCAAACAAACAAACAACAGGAACAGTTAAAAAAAAAATGAATCTATATTTACCTCTTTGCCGATCTTTAGTGTATGCGTGTGCATTGGCAAATGTAATAAAGAGGTTCAAGTGGCAACCAACTACCATCACCATCGCCACCACCACAACTACCATCACGAACATAGTTGGGATGAAATCTGACATCCTTATGGCTTAGGGCTTCTGCTGCGAAATATTCCCTATATATATATCTAGCGGAGAAAGAGGCCATAGAGCAATAGAGATGGATGGTTATTATATCATCTAGCATGCGTTTAACCCATATACATGGAACAAGGAACGCATCTATGCCATATTAGAACTCGAAAAACCAATATAACATACCCGCCCCAGCGTATCCTTTTTGAGGCGAAAAATAATCCAATAGTCGTCAGTCCCGGAGAGTGAGTATTGTATAATACTGCACCAAGCATGCTTGAGTGGGTACTCTAAAAATTGTTGTCCTTGTACACGCATCCTAACTATCTATACCCTACATACCTAACTACCTTCGATGGTAATAATGGAACATATCGACCAAAAATCGAATGTGAACATTGAACATGACTAGATAGGTAGGTATATACCAACCACCAACAGCCAGCATATCTAGGTACATACTTCTACATCATACTCATATACATTGGATCCTGGATCATCACAAAAATCTTTCAACCGACTTTCTCTTCTTTAACAACCCCTCTCCGCCTTGGTCACTGTAGAATTAAAAATCCAACTTCCCTTCATCTTCTTTGATACTGCATACGGCTGGCCCAATTCAGATTGAGCCAGGAGTGCACTCACACATCCATCGAGTATCCATCATATACATACATTAAGAAGAACAAGAAACAGAATTAAAAAAAATCGTTCGGTAAATTTATCGATGATATGATGATGACGATGATGGTGGACTACCTATACAGTTATTTCTGTAAACGTATAGGCAGCGCCCCCTACTGCAGCAAGTGTACACACAGAATTGTACAAAAACACAGTTGTATCCTTTTTCGTTCTCCTCTATAGATTCCACTCAAATATGCAAAGTTAAGGATAAAGGATAAGCCCTCGTACCTCCAACTATCCCTCTCGTCCCCCTACTCCTCCTCTTCCTTCCCACCCCTATACGGAGACCACCATTGTATGTGGCGCCCTCTACTATAGTTATAGGTGCCTGACTGGGTTTTGTTTACTGAAAAACTTGCACTGACTATGAACGCTGGATAGAGAATTTTAGAAACTCAATGCTTTCTATACTACTGCTATACTGCTGCTGTATCTCTACTACAACTACTGCTGCATAGCTGTTGTTCTAGTGTCCCGTTTTGCCAAAGTCTTTTGTGTTTACGCCACTTGTCTGTTTTTAAACTGTATATATATGTACATATCTATACATTTTGTAACGCTATCTCACTTACACTTAAACCCTTACAATATATATATTTCTTTGTATAAAAGGCAGATTTATACAGTTAGAGTTGTAGTTCGACTAACACCGGTACTACAAGTGGTATTTTCAAATAAATGATATTTGCTGAGGAGGAATATTGTACCTATACCTACTCTCCAATCTGCAACTGCACTGGGTTTGTATACCTAGACCTACACCCAGTGGGTCAGAAAATTTGGTTGATGGCTGGGTGTTCAGATGGTGGAGAAAGAGAACTATACAAGTGATGCCCCTATATATACATTTACATATATATATGTACTTAAATATGTATGTTTGCATTTCTCTAGTTGTTTCTATTTCTATACTTCTGGGACTTTGCGCCATGTAATAGCAAATGCAGATTTTATTTACTCTTTCGAGAAGGATCGATAGAAACGAGGTTTTTTTTGTGTAGTTTGATGAAAATGAAGAAAAAAAACACATAACATGTTGTTGTGTTTCGTTTAGAGAAACATATATAGGTAAAGCACTAACTTCGATTGAAATCCGTTTTGCACCAATTTGATTTTCAAATACATAACCACTCGCCTGCTATCGTTTTTTTTTTTTTTTTTAATTTTTTTTGCGGTAAAAATGTTTTATTTGTAATAAATTCTACTTAAATAAGTACTTAATTTACAACCATTTTAAGTGAAAACCTAAATCCTATGGAACTGTGGGCTCTTTATCAAAATAGTGAAGTGTTTGCTTCAAACTTTAACAAAATATATTTGTTCAAGTATGTACCTACATAAAACTATCTTACATGAAATAAAGTTATAAAAAAGTCCTGCATACATGAGTAGTGATTTCAAAGCAATAAGACTGGTAGCTGAATTTCGCTAACAATATTAGCTTCAAATCTATTACTTACTTATCAATCTCTTATTCAATCAATTTGTGTGTAGCACAAATCATCGGAATTTTCTTGTAGGTACTAATTCAAATTCTTTAAACCTACAAAAATAATTACATAGATACCTAACAAAACAATATCGAAGCCTAATTTTTGTATCTAACTTTGTTTAAAAAAAAAATTAAATATCCTCTTCGAAACACAAGAACCTAAACACAAAAATACATGATAACCTCGGGTGAATCTAAGTTTTTTTTTAGCTATTGCTCAAATTATTCCAGTTACATCTTTAAATCCCAATCATTCGTTTAATTACCCACCACTCCAACTGATTCCATCGCACCAAACATCGTAATCAACAATTTCGATAGTTTTGTTCGGAACGTGTCACTCCTTTTTGATACCAATGGAATATGAAAATTGTTCTTCTCCAAAACATATACATACATAGACGTTATCGAAGGTCGCCATTTTAACAAAATGGCATTTAGCACTTGACACTTCGACAAGTAATCCGACGAAAAACATTTGATTTGTGGTCCCAAAAAGACAGCGGAAAGCTTGCGAAAACATAACGGAAAAATATCCACAGAGTGTTTCACCAATAACAAAAAAAAAAGTAAACAAACCGCAAAAGCAAAAGCAATAGCAAAAAATCACCGAAAGCCATGTACATCATGAAAGAAACAATAAAAACAAATACGAAATGTCATTTTTCCACACAGAATAATAATAATCTGCTACAGTTTCCCTCATCGAACAGCGTAACTCTCTTTTACACGAGGAAACAAGTTACTGGAGATTTTTTGACGTTTTCTTTAAATTTCCAATATCCACCACCCGTAGACCATTCACTCCTCTTACTTGGTGCCGTTCTCACTTAAAAACTGAAAGTTGCTGGAAATTCAGTTTCCTCGTGTCAAAGGGGACATACTGCAGAACAAAAGATTTGGTTTTCATTTTTGTATATAAGATTTTTTATTTCTCTTTAATAGAGTGATAGAATTTAAATGTAGTTGAAAAGTAAAATAATTCCAAAGATAAACTTTTTGAGTGTAAACAAAATTACCAAATAAAAACGACGTGATTAATTCCTTGTCAAGAATTTCTGTTATTCTATATTCTTATCTGGAATTAAATTGTTCCTTGAAACTTAAAAAGATCTGAGCTACAATTAACCCTATCAAGGTATTCGTTCGTAAGAAATTCCATTCGGAACTTAGAAAGTGTTCAACGATATATATCCGTTTCGGAACAAAATAAATAAGTCATACAGCTCATTTCATTTTGAATTTGATTTTACCGTTAAGGTAAGACTGCACTCGGACGAACTGCACTTCAGCGACAATGCGCTGTGTTGGTCAGATTAGCAACTTTGTCGCATAGTGCCGCGCCATGAATTGCAGTTGTCGCTTAGTTCGATATAGCTCATATAATTTCCTACAAATAAGTCGTGAAGTTCAGTTGCGCTGAAGTGCAGTTCCGCCTAATACGGCCTTACCTTTAATCGCGCTTGTTTTTGTTGTTTTCTCTTTCTGTTTCTCTTTTTTATAACTACATCTGACATATGACATTTTAAATGGATCCCCTTTTGAATGGATTCCACTGGTGTGTGTTCGTAAAGTTTTTACGTAATTTCCTATAAAATTTCATGGAAATTTGATTGATATTATCATAATTTCGAAATGTAAATTTGTATGGAAAATTAGATAATTTGGAGATTTTCAACGAAATTACGTCAGATGCCCTGCTGAAAACTGAGTATTAGTAATTTTCCATCAACAATGCATTTGGAAAAGGTGTTTTGCCCTCAAGCGAATTTTTTTCCAGTGTTTAAAGGGTGGATTTAAGTTGCCTACCTCGGGTATATTCTGTATTTAATCTACCTGATAGGAGCAACTGGAATTTATCTTTTAAAAATGCTTAGTCCGTTCATAGAAGATATTTTTGTCAAATTGGCAACACTGGACATTTAATCTGACAACTGACGTATGATTTGGGCTCTGAGTATTTTGCCATTTCACAATGGAAAAACTTATCCGAAATTAAAAACTAACCGGAAATTATCTTTTTAAAATAAAGTCATTACCATGGATGGCCAACATTATTTTTATGTACATACCTATTTTATTTCATTTCAAAATTGTATATCTGTAAAAAAAAAAAAACCCTATTTGGAATAAATATTTAAACAAAATTTTAAATTTATGGCCGTTCGAAATTTAAAAAAGATTTCTCTTTGATAATTCAAAATAAATAAAATCTCATTCAAAACCAAATCAATTTGTCTTCCATTGATGATGTTCCAAAGTTTAACTATTTTTAGAAGAACTTCGATAATTCATAGATTTGTGATGTATCTACCTACAATCTTCATCATGTGTATTTTACGCTCTTCTGATCACAAAGAAACTGTGATTGAAATTCAAATTTTATATGAAATACATACTTCATTCTTCCTCTTTCACATCTGTAAAAATGTCCTTTATTGAAATCCTTTAAAGATATACCTCCCAACAAATAGGAATATTGAATTTTCTGATAGAAGCAAGTTCCAACTCCCAAACGGTCTTGTTATGTGAAGTTTGAAATATCGTTGCATACAAATTTATTCAATGATGGTCAGCCAGCTAAATCCAAATCATCGATGTCGATATACCGACATACATTTATATACTTGATAACTTGAGCTTGACACTTTCGAACCTCAATTCATTTATATATTGGCATCAGCTTGGTATAGATGTGGTGATGGTCACCTTTAGTCACCTTTGATCACTCCTGTGTCCTACACACACATACCTTTTTGTTAGTGAAGCTCTAAAGGATGTATTGAAATGAAATACATAGGTTAGGTACATATATGTATGTCTCTTTCAACCCCCTAAGTCTTCTTTTGTCGTCCGTATAGAATCAAGACAACAGAAAATGTAGATTTAAAAGGCAAAATCTTCTATGGAACACTTCCCTATTCTCTGCCCGTCTAACTCTAAAAATGTCCTCTGAACTTTTGATATAGTTTTATTTGCTTTATCGATGCACCTAAATTTTCAAGAGTATATTTTTGTAAATTTATATAAAAATGCTAATTTTAAATTTATTTTCTTTATTTCTTACAGTACCACCAAAAGCCGGTCAGAAGCGTCCTGCAACCAGTCCAGCTCCGCTTATACCATCACCGCATCATTTGCAGTCACCTTCGGGAGCACCACCCCAAGTGCAACAGAATTCCGCCCATGGTCTCAGTAATCATGGAGCAAGTAATCACATTGGGGCGCAGTCACCTTCAATGCAAGGCCAACAGCAGCAACAATCACAACAAGTGTGCGGAGTTCCGGGAGGTCTTAATCAGCCATTTGCTTCGGCTCTTCGAAATCTAGCCAAGCAGGCTGACATTAAGGAAGAAGAAGATGTTGTTGTTCGGGATCGTGGTGGCACACAAGGCGGTGGGGGTGGTGGAGGTGGTGGTGGTCAACGTGATGGGACGTCATCATCTTCCGCTGTTCAGAACTCATCCACATCGCGTGTGCCTTCAACAAATGATTCCAGACTTGTGGTGGACAATCGTCTGGGAAGCAGTCAGGATGAAAGATCTGTGGCGAAAAAACGATCAGCGCCATCGCCTCAGCCGGCAGAAAAAATAGCTCGCCTGAATTCAGGTCAGTCGGTTGGTCTACAACCCGAACTATTGGCCCGCAGTGGCTTTCAACCATATCGATCGGATGAGCGTCTCATGCATCCAGCTGGGCCGTTCCCCTTAGATGCATATTCTCCATTTGCAGGGCTACCCGGAATGCCACCGGGTGCCATTTTCAATCCGGCCAGTCTACAATACTCCGAGCAGTTCTTGTTGGAGCAACGTCATCAACTTCTGCGAAGCGGTGTATATTCTCATCCTCATCATTCATTGTACGCCCCATTGCCATCACCATACTCGTCGCATCTGTATCCGTTCATCAGCGTTCCCGTCCTGCATGAGCGTATGAAAATGGAAGAGGAACATAGAGCCCGCATGGCCCGTGAAGAGGAACGCGAACGTGAATTGCAGAGAGAAAAAGAACGTGAGCTCCGCGAACAGAGAGAACGGGAACAACGTGAGAAGGAACAGCGAGAACGTGAGCAACGCGAAAAAGAACAGCGAGAACGTGAAAAGGAGCAAAAAGAGAAAGAGGCACGCGAACGTGAGATGCGTGAAAAGGAACGTGAAGCCAGAGAACGAGAGCGCCTAATATCTGCCTCACATCACTACAACAATCCTCTATATTCGACTCTGAATAGAAATATTCTTGGTCCGATGTTACCACATATCGGCTTGAGTCTGCGTCCGCAACAGGGCGGCATGCATGGTCTGCCCTCTATGTCACCCTATCATTCCAGCAACCAACGTCAGAGTCCACATGCTGCAATGGGTCTAAATTTGGGTCTATCCTTGCCCGGTGTTCCGAATTTACCACATGGGCCGAATATGCAACATCACTTGCAGAGTTCAGGCCTTGGGCTAGGTCATCCTGGTGCTGGACTCACTCATCCTAGTTTCTCCGCAGCAGCCTTGGGTCTGTCCCATCACGGGTTGAACTTGTCCCATCCCCACATGTCGCCCCATCATCCACCGATCACAGCTGCTCATCAGCTGCCACCGCATTCGACACCGCATTCGCACGTGTCTACCAACAGTTCACCACATGGCAGCCTGAATCTTACTCAGAGCTCCGCTGGAAAGCACTCCGAAGCCACAATTATCACATCCTCGGCGTCTGCAATGCAGTCTCACTCTTCGCACAGCATAAATGCCCAGCCGCCAACAAGCATTCCGAACAGTATGTACTATGCCCATCATCCGGGACATCATGCCGCTATGCATTCGGTCAGCTCACTAGCGCCATCTGCTGCCCATCAGCAGTCTTCATCGATTTCGATGTCCATGGCTGCAATGAATCACCACACTTCCTCACCGGGGGGCATGAAGATTCCCACACCAACCTCATCGGCTGGCCAGCAACAGTCCATGCCACCGAGTATGCACAATCAAAATGGCGGCCGAGCATCAAACAGTCCCCGACATCCGCTAGAGAAGCCACAGTCTGGACTTGGACCCTTATCGGCAGCAGTTTCGGCCAATGAGCCAACTACCCTAGATCTCACGGGTTCAAATTCCAACCATGCTTCCAGCATCGGAGGCGGCAGCAGTGTTGGAACACCCGCGAACAACCGTACTCCACCTTCACATGAACTGAATGGAACCGCCACAACCACAACCGCTACAATGGTCAGCGATGCATCGGAGTCAAGTAAGGAAGCAACAGCTGTGAATATAGCTCCAACTAGTGGCAGAGGAGGCACACCCAATAAAGATAATGAAAACATGAAGAACTCGCCAATAGATGACGCCATAAAGCAAAAACCGCCAACACCAGTTTCAGCCACTCCCACCACAACCACCATTGTGAATTCCTCACCGGAAGACGCTCGACGCAGTCCCGATGATCAAACATCGACTGGTGTTAATCCCTCTTCAGGTAATACTAACAAGCCATCTCCTAACAGTACTGTTTTGGAGGGCATCACGCAATTGTCACCTCCATCTGCCAGCAATGAGCAGACTTCTCCCAAGCCTTCCGATGTGACGGCCACATCAAAGATCTCCCCTTCAGGTGATGCTACCGGGGTTACTTCAACCACCGGAGGCTCTATAAGCCCCCCGGCGGTGGTAAGTAGCAGCACAAATATTTCGGTTGCTCCCTCCTCAGAGGAGGTTGTGTCCAGCGCAAGCGCAAACGAAGCTTCCCGGTGAGAAAGAGCAAAATATTAATAAAATCATAAAAATTTTGTTGTAAATATTCGAAAGATATAAAAAAAACACCAGATTAGGACATGACGCCCTTTCTTTATTTTAAATACATTATTTTTACTGTAAAATTCATTTAATATTTTATTTAAAAGAAATAATTATTAAATATTTTCAATTTAGATTAAACAAAAAAAAAATAAAAGAAGTTAGTAACCACTTATAGAAAATTGTGATGTTTAAGGAAGAAATATGATTTTTTATTGTTTGTTTTAATATTTACTTCAAACTAAAGAATGAAAATAAATTCTTACCATCAATTTATGTATTTAATTTTTTTTAAACAAAAAATAAAAAACGATTTATTTATATATAAATTTTGCATTAACACTTATAGCTCACATTTTATTCAAACACCGCATGCGCGCCTTATAATTTAGACTTTGTTTTTATTTCATTTAAATCAAAATAATTTTTAATAATATAAAAATAGAATATATTATATAACGTAGAATATTGTTTTTTTATTCTTAATTCTTACTTGTATATATAAAAACAAATATTTGAAATATATATATACAACAAAAAGAAAAAACAACTAATTTTATTTAAGAATAACTAAAATAAAAACGAAGAAATCCATAAAATGATTGTTAGTGTAACACACTATATTAAATAGAAAATATATAACTAAATAATAATAATAAAACAAAAAATAAATAAAACAAAACTTTTTTGTTTTAATACTCTTTTTTTTAATTTAAATATTTTTTTCTTTTTTTATTTTATCTTGAGTTATGTATAACTGTTAAGTTGTTTCATTCTTAATTTTTATTTTTGAAAATACAATTATTTTATTTAAGAATTATTGTCTTAATTTGTATGTTTTTTTGAAAATTGCAATGGAAGAGAATACAAAAATAAATTACATACATACATACATAACTAATATTTTGACCTCGTACACCTTATTATATAAAATGTAGATTCATGCTGTAAGAAAAAACCAATATACAAATTAACGAATTATATAAACTATACATATAATTATTTCTTTAGTTCAATTAAAGGCATAAATAAAAGTTATTTGATTATTTTTAAAAACAAATCTGTATTTTTATTTTGCATTTTATGTTTGGTTTTATTTTTATGGTTTCTTTGATTTTTATTTCCAGATTTTTTTTTATTTTAATTTTTGTTAAGACTGAAACGTACTGGTAAATTTTTCGATTTGAATATTCCTGGCTGTGTTAATCCGTTAGACTAAGTTAAATAGAATGCAGTCTATACATAATATAACTTTGTATTTAATTCTTCTAAACAGAATTAAATTGGCTTAACCCTAACATTGCATACAGTAACACATATGGAACAAATAATGTTTTTGAGCGAGGGAAATTTATTTTCCCTCGGAATATTTAATTCCCCCAAGAATGTGTCTGTTATTGTAAATTTTCCTTTAACAAAAAATTCAATGAAATTACAGCCAATAAATTCTTACGGAAACTACGTTCCCAATTTTCAGGGGAGGAAAATTTTCCATTGAAATCAGCATTTATGATTCGGATGGGAATGGTTATTGGTTAGGTTTGGTAGAAGTGGCTGGCGACGGAGAGACCAAAACACTTAGACCAATTGATGGCTCATTGACCATTGTGATTCTTCCAAATTGTCAAACGAAAAGGCCTTCAGTACAAGCGAATATTGTTAAAATTATACAAATAAGCGTTGCGCCATCTTTTGTGTCGGTATGTAAACATTTAATTACTAAGTCATTTATCAACCGATTGACTTAGGTAGAAATGTTTTTGAAACGTCAATTCAGTACAATTTAAAGGTTCTCCCAAACCGACGCGAATAATAAGTGTGTTACTATGAAACTCAGTGTATTTTCGTGAATTTCTACACAAAACTTTTACAAACAACAAACAAATGTGTAGAAATTCAAACAAACGCACAGAGTTTCAAAGTAAAGGGACACACCTTATAATTACAACACGTGGTTGTCAAAGACAACAACACGTTGTTATTATTGTTTTCGTCGTTCCCTGGACGTGTGCCGTCAAAAAATGGTGACACTGACTGGCATTTGACATTTGAAAAACGAAATGTACGCGACAGCAAGCCTCAAACCATTATTTGGCTTAAGGCAAATATTCGTGCCGATATCATCGCTAACCGTCCGAGATGCTCGAAAAAGTGACGGATAACGCACAAAAAAGGTCACATTTTGCTTTCGTCAATAGAGGCTCAATTAATGTTGTATTCAAAAACAAGTCCAACACAAAGCCATTTTAGGTTACTGAACATAACCAATTATTGTAGCATTTACATGTAAATAGATGAGTGTAACAATCAACGTAATTGCGAGTTTCACCCGAAAAGTATTTCGCCTTAAAATTTTTTGTTCCCACGGAATTTTAAAAGCTATTGTGAACTTCGCCGAACGAAATCTTGTTCGCCTGCTAAAAATAAGTGAAATTTAAGCCTTCAATGGCATAACTTTCGTCCGAAATTAATGTTCACAAGATAAGGCGAATGTTTCGAACATGAAATTTCGGGTGAAACTCACATTAGGTGAAAAGTGACATGTCAAATTTTCCGGGTGGAAGGTTGTTCGGGTGAAACTCACAATAAACCTGAATATGTCTGCTCCTTTAGTTCACCAAAACTGTTAATTTTTACCAATTTTAATCCAAAGTTGTTGACACATAAATTGGCAATTGATTTAATTCTTTTGTTTAATGTGCACACCAAGGAGCTAAAAAAAAACACGCGTTTTGCTAGAGAATCGCTTGACCGGCTATATCTTAGAGCGAAGATGACCAAGATAAAATAAAAAAAAAACATTTTTAAAAAGAAACATTAAATAACTAAGATCACTATAGGAATTTATATTTTTAATTCAAAATAGCACTTTTCTAAAACAATTCACTCGGATCACAACCTCACTTTTTAACTTAGCTTTTGAGCCGTCACATATCCTCACTCATATACGAACTATAATCTTCTTTAAATCGGACTCCAGCTAAAATGCTAATGGTAGATATAAAATGTGTTACTGAAACATTTCACGCGGTAACCATCTTGAGTTGTAGATTTGAGTCAATTATGCGTCGGTAAATATTGGGTTTAAGGAAAAGTTATAAATTTTCAGTCTTTTCTCCCTTTTTAAAATCGCTGTAGCTATAGATTTTGGGAGTATCTATACGTTTGTCTCTACAAATTCAAAAACAGCCCTTAATTGCCGATCATCTACATCTCGCATGGTGACAGCAGAGCATTTCGACATTCAACTTTGCTGGGTGCCGGGTCACAGAGACATTGCAGGCAATTGTAAAGCATACGAACTCACCAAAAGTGAAACAAATATGTATCTATATCGTCAAATCGGACAAATACTGGTATACCCATCGCTGCTTGTAAACCTATCCTAAAGCCTAGTACGCTGCTGTAGCGAAACGAAAAATCCCATACAAAAATGACACAACGAAATCAGAAACGGAAAATTTCGTTTTGCTTTTCGTTTTGCAGTACGCTGTTCGAAGAGCGAAATTTATAATTGTAGCAGATTATTTGGAGAAGTCTCCGCTCCTTTTTCGCACTGAATTAATTGTACAGACTATTTATTGTGTGCAGAAAAATGACATTTGTGTTTTATTTGTGTTTTTTTTTGTTTATCATTTTCTTACATCATGGGTTTCTCTGATTTTTCGCGTTTATGTTTGATTTTGTTTTTGGAATTAGTGAAACTCTCCAAGGATATTTTCCGTTGTGTTTTCGCAAGCGTTTCGTTGTCTGTTTGGAGATCACAGAAAAATTTCGTTTCGCATCAGCAGCGTACTAGGCTTAAAGCCTAGTACGCTGCTGATGCGAAACGAAATATCCCATACCAAAATGACACAACGAAATCATAAACGGAAAATTTCGTTCTGCTTTTCGTTTTGCAGTACGCTGTTCGAAGAGCGAAATTTATAATTGTAGCAGATTATTTGGAGAAGTCTCCGCTTCTTTTTCGCACTGAATTAATTATACAGACTATTTGTTGTTTGCGGAAAAATGAAATTTGAGTTTTATTTGTGTTTTTTTTTGTTTATCATTTGCTTACATCATGGGTTTCTCTGATTTTTTGCGTCTGTTTGGAGATCACAGGAAATTTTCGTTTCGCATCAGCAGCGTACTAGGCTTAAAGCAAAATAAATAGAAAAAACAAACCTTAGGTGGAACAACATCGCCATATTATGTCAGACCATAAAACAAATCTGGCTTATGCTGGATCTAGCGCTCTAAATGTTAGATATCTCTAAGCAGAATGCACATTAGCTCAGTTATAGGTGTCATTACCGGACACTGTCTAATAGGCAAGCACGTAACGAGGCTTGGAGTATTTTTCAACGATTTCTGTAAAAGTTGTATGGATGAAGAGGAGCAAAGAATCATACCTCATCTTCTCTGTACATGTCCTGCTCTATCGCAGAGGCGTGGGCTCCAACTAGGAGAATTCTACTACAATGATCCTAGTGATCTGGCAAATCATATGACATTAATTGTTTCGAGCGCTTCTTAAGAAGCTCTAAATGGTCGAGTTCGTCCCCTTTCACACGAGGAAACTGAGCACGAAGTAAGAGGATTGAACGGTCTACGATTGGTGGGAATTGAAAATTAAAAGAAAACGTCAAAAAATCTCCAGCAACTTGTTTCCTCGTGTGAAAGGGGACTTCGGGGTTTAATCCAAAGCTATCCGGACAGCTGATACAACAACCCAACGTATCTAAAATTTTTGAGATAGATTGATAGCTTATCTGATAGTTTACCGAACGAAAGGAATGGTTCAAAGAGTTGGAAGAAAGCTTCCTAGATTCTTGTGGTATCCCAATGGGCTAACCTATGGTCTAAGTGTGTCAAGTCTCTGCTGATAGTCACGTAAACTTAACCTAACCTTGCGTGTGAAATTAATAGAAAGTTTAAATTACAAAATGCTTTTATGATTTTTTCGGTGCGGTAATTTATCTTCGCTTGAACTTTACCTTACCTTTTAGCTCTTGGACGTATAAAAGTCAGTGTCAGTTGAGCATCGAATCCCGGCTTCTTTAATTTAAAAAACAAAAGCTTTCTTTCAGATCGTGGGATTTATCCCTTTTTGTGGGAATTTCACGTCTAAAATTTTTTTTTCTGATTTCTTCATTTTATGACTAAATAAAACATTTTCATGCCTTGAGAGAACTCAAATGGTTAAACTCGTGCATTCAAACTAAATGTTCAACGATTATATTTTTTTAGCAATTGTGAATGGCATATTTGTTTTTAAATTTTTCTAAACGTAATCAAAATGTTTTACAATTAATTACAATGAAATTTATTTTTTTTTTATTTATTTTGTCGTGGGAGAATTCTGGGATATTTATCACAATGTCGTGGGAAAAAAGGGAATTTTTGAGTATAACTATAGGAAAACCTGCTCTCAAAGTCTGGCATAACTGCTACTGCTTCTTGTAAGGAAGTAACAAATTCTTCAGGAATATCCAAGTGCCTCTAATCCGTTGGGATTCTGTAGAAAATTGAGAGTAACCCCCATTTCTGCTGACTAACAATATGCAGGCAGGAAGTTGTGAGTCAGTCGCCCTGGTACTTCAGAAACTTCTTTCATTAAAAATTTTAAAAATCATGTCAAAAGATAACGTGCAATAATGGAGGGCTTGAACGAAATCATTTTTCTTCAGAACCTCGTACAGATATGAGAACTGTAAATTTCACACTACGTGCGCATAAGGAGAAATTGTAAAATATTAAAATTTATAATTTTAAAAATATCTTCCATGTGTAATAAAGTTTTTTTTCAATTTGTTTTTAGATGAAAAACATGTGAGACGCAACAGCGGCGAAGAATCAGCCTTATGACATCATCTATTCAACAATAACAACAATTAACTAATGCAACAGTATATAAGTAATTTTAGCAGACATTTGCTATCTGAAAAACTATATGGATAAAATCATTTCTACGATTAAAATCCTAAGATCAATGATACAACAATAAAAATAAATCCACATACATTTATTTCTTTAAATACATTAGTACTTTAAAAAAATAAAACGAACAAATATAAAAATTTAAAAAAAATATATATAATTACAAAAAATCTGTGTTCTGTAAATGTTAATTATTATTAAATATAAAAATTCATTGGAAATAACATATTTTAAAATAAAATTTAACTAAATAAATGTATTTAATTGAAACAAACAAAAGTAATAGGTAAAAACTTTGTATTATAAAAAAAAATAAAAAAAACAAAACAAACAAACCCACACACACAAAATTAAAAAAACAAAAAAAAAAACAATTCGTATATTTGCAAAGCGAATTTTCATGAAAAGACTTTTTAAAAATTAAATGTTTATATATTTTAAAATTAAAATAAACTAAAGCTTAAACTAAAATAATTTATTTTTTCAACAAAATATAGGAAGAAATAACTAAAAAGAAATATTAAACAAAATAATTAAAATAAGCGAAGGAAAAGAAATTTAAATGGACTTTAAAAAAAATGTGATTTGGATATATAGTATGAAGCGAATTATGAAACGGGATATTAGACGACAGAAATTCAAATGACTAAATAAATTAAATGTTTATCTATGTAATAAAATACAATTCACTTAATACACAAAATAAATATAGGAACAAAATAATGTTTATGTATTCTATTAAAAAAAAAAGAAGAAATATTTCATGTTCACAACACCCCCAATGAAAATAAAAAAAAAACATTGAATGTATTATAAAATAGAAAACAGCATGTTTGTATAGTAAAAAGTACACACATACACACACACTTTCATCTGTCTTCAAATGTAAATGTTAATTAAGTAAAAGAAAATAAACATTTTGGAAAAAAACATTATTTTAAGTTATTTAGTTTTTTATTTATTTATGTAAAAGTTAAAAAAAATGTCATGAATGAAATTTTTTTCGAAAAATCTGTGATATGATATAAATATTTAAATTTAAACAAAAAAAGAAAAACATAATAACAAATGTATAAGCTAAATAAAAAAAATATAATAAAATAACAAGTTCACTAAAACGTTTCATTTTGCGGAATTATCTTTAATTTTATGGACAAAAGAAGATTTATAGAAGTATCTATATATATTGAGTAATTATGTTTAATTTTAATAATTAAAATATAGTCTTATAATTTTGTATGAGTTCCAAATGATAAATATAAGATATAAACATAAATAAACAAATATTGTCTTTTTTGAATTTTAAATAATATGCAAACGTAATTTGCTGTACATGATATAAAATATAAATTAGAATTTAAGTAACCCGAACAACATGAATAAGAAAATTAATTCAAAAGTGATGTGGAGAATAAATTAATTTTAAAAATATATATATTGTCAGAGTTTTATTAAATTACTTTGAACGAAAAAGTGCCCATCGAAATTGTACGTCCTTAAATTCTGTTTAAAATAGGTTATAGAAAGGCCAGCTTTATCTTTATAAGCAAGGAAGGGGAGCCGAATATTTAAATTTTCACATATACAAATCACAATGGCGGCGCCTTCAAACTAAAAAAATATGTATCTTTTTAATGAATAAAGATCCCATTTTCTCATTATCAATATTGTATAATCGAGATAAAGCGTGTTCCTTTGGGATGCAGCATCTACTGCCAAGTACTTCTGGCTGCAGTCAAATACTTCTACTCTGCGGTCAAGCATTTCACAATAATGTAGGTAGTACCAAAATGAATTCACGCAATAAAGCAGAGCATCAGTGAAATGAAATTCTTTTGGCAAATGGTCCCCTATGACACGATGATTCTTTGCGTCTGACTCTTTTTCGAATTTACCTTTGAAAATCATCCTTTGCGTCTAACTCTTTTTCCGAATTTCTCTTTGATAATCATCAAAATAAAGTTATATAAAAAAAACGTCAAAAAGAGTCTCGGAAAACTTGGCCCACGACTCATAGGGCAACTGGTCTTTTGTCTCATCTTTTTTCTCTATCGCACTCATTATGTTCGAAAAGAGTCAGACGCCAAGAATCATCGTGTAGTAGGGGACAATTAAAGCGTTCCATTCACCATCTACTAGGAAGTACTAAAAATTACTTTGCAAGACAGGAAAACACCTATTGTGAGGCAAGAAAATAAAAAAAACATCAAAAGTGTCTGAACTCGATAACTCAAAATTAGATTTGAACGGTTAAATTCCATACATATCTACATACAAAAAATCTGGTTTTCACATAGCGACTTCTCATTGAAAATTATATATCTTCTAAAGGAATGGAGATGCCACTCTAAAACTTGACATATAGTATTAAGATTATATAAGCAACATTTTGAAATCTAAAAAAATATCAGAAGGATTCAAGTTCTCTAAAATTTGATATGAAATACTAACTTCCGGTTTTCTACCAACAAAAAATCTACTTCCGGTTTTGATTTCATATCTGAAAAGAACATCTTTGTCACATATTCCACCATTAGAAAAAATTTTCTATCTCTTTATTTTATTTAATAAAGCAACACATAGCAGCTGTCGAAACTTTATACAAGCCCATAAATCTAGCACCAGGCCTCAAAAATCAAAATTCTTTCATATGCATACATGTTAAGAACTATACAAAGTAAAATTAACCTAAAAATAAACAATTTTCCCACCGTTTTTTCGCTTTCCGCTTCACCTTAATCGCATCGTCGCGTTATATTTTGACAGCCAAAAGGAACGATGACGAAACTTTCACCTCTCAAAAAATATTGACAGGGCCATAAATGAGAGCACCTACAGCAGCACGATGCGATCAAGCGAATCTCATGTAAAATATATTGACGGCCAAAAGTTTCGTCGCCGTTCCGAATGTTTCGCTTTGGTTTGGAAGAGCCTTTAAAAAGAAAATGCGTACTTTGCGTAGTTATGAATTCTGATGCATACTCATGGATACAATAGATTTATAAGAATAAGGGCAAGGCAAGCGTGATCACAGATTCTGCTTAGTCCATAGTTTAAAATTTCGTCGTTGATACTGTAAAAATACGTAATATGTTGTTTTTCTGGGAATTTTCAGGAAAACAAAGAAAGACAATTTTCTTTTTATTTTGAGAGGAATACGATTTCTAATATTTGTTTTTTTTTTGTGTCTCCTTTCGGTTACAAAAAAGCTTTTCATTTTTTGTCTACGATCGTTCTTTTCCAATACCGATGAAAATTTGTTGAACAACAACAAAAAATTTGGTGAACATACAAACTATCGATAACAAATGTAATTCGCACCAATAACAACGTTTTCTTCAGAATAATAGGTGAGAAGGGCATCAAGTAAGAAGATTGAATGGTGTACGACTGGTGGAAATTAAAAGAAAAGGTCAACAAATTTCTAGCAACTTGTTTTCTTGTGTGAAACATGAACATTCTTTGGGTTTGGCTAAGGCTTTGAAATCAATATGTGAATTGTTTAACACCAACTTCGATTTTTTTCATCCGATTTCCCTCCGGGATTGGAAAAAAATAAACTTGCGTGGTTTAAAAGCCAATTTTGATAAAATTGCTCGAGAAAAGTTTAAAAATTTAACAAAACTCATATGATTTGTTTCAATTTTCATCATTTCTACTAGTTTTACCGACTATTTTTATCGGTGTGAGAGTTACTTCTGTGATGGTGTCGCTATTCTCCTATGTCTTAATATTTTTGTTTGAATGCAAAACAATTGACGGGCAATAATTTTGCACAAATCGGTAAATACAATTTTTTTGCATAGATAGAAATTTAGTTCTTGTAAACTAGAACAAAAAAAAAATATTTTAAGAAAATCGTGCGAACGTGGTATTAGATATGGAAAATATGGAACCTGGCAGTGCCTATAATCAAATGCATACATCTTTTTTCTCTTGACATTTCTCCGACAGTTCTCTCGCATTTTGTTTTAATTTTTCTTTCTAAGCAAGAAGCAACATTCGTTTCACTTCACGTGTTCGGAAAGGTAAGGTTCCTCGTTCCTCCGGTCCGGTTTACAACATTAATAAATCTCAATCCATTTTTGAAGATTCAATAAATAAATTCCTTCAAATTGAAGAAGTAAAGAAACCAAATATGGTCACAACTAACCTAGACCTAATCGCAACAATCGAAGATGACGCTGAAGTAGAAAATCTTTCTGAAGATTCTGATGCTGAAGTCGAGGTAGGTTAACAAAATAAAAATAAAAAACATAACCTGGAAATTTGTTTAAATCCAAAAAAATCTTAACTTCAAAGTATCAACCAACCAAACTGCGCCACAAAAAAGTGACCGAATTCGAAAAGGGCTTCGAGTTTGTGTCGTCAGTCAAAGAATACAACCAAGACACATGGGACGATCTAATGAAGTATGTCAAGCGTAAGGCGCGCACAAAGACAGACGATAAAATTGCTGCAAGGCTACAAAATCGTGAACCAGGCACAATCAAGAGCGACGATGATGATGACGAAGTAAGAATACACTTACCCTTTCCTGAAAACAAAAAATATATTTTGATAATCTTGCCTTTTAGATTGATCTCTCAGATGATGAACTCCAACACGACGGTCTTCGACAACGAGAAAAAAAAATTAAAAAGAAAAAGAAGAAATCCGAAGAGGAAGAAGAAAACGAAGACGAGAAAATGAACTTTGAAGAAATCGAAGCTCAAGGAGAAATCACCTCTTTTTACCAAATGAATCTTTCACGTCCTCTGATGAGAGCCATCGGTGTCCTGGGCTACATATACCCGACTCCAATTCAAGGTGCAACAATTCCTATTGCCTTGTTGGGTCGAGATATCTGTGGTTGTGCTGCTACTGGTACGGGTAAGACAGCTGCTTATATGCTGCCCACTCTGGAACGTCTGTTGTATCGTCCCATGAACAACAAGACAATCACAAGGGTTTTGGTTCTCGTACCAACTCGTGAATTGGGTGCCCAAGTTTATCAAGTGACCAAACAGCTGAGCCAGTTTACCAGCGTCGATGTCGGGCTTGCTATTGGTGGTTTGGACGTTAAGGCTCAGGAACTTGTGCTCAGGCAGAATCCCGATATCGTTATTGCCACTCCTGGTCGTTTGATTGATCACATCAAGAACTGTCCCAGTTTCAGTTTGGATTCTATTGAGGTGAGTTAGTTTTCATAGTACTCTTTGGCTGGGAACATCATGATGATTCAATCCTTGCGCTCTGAGGCTTCACAGCCACAAGAGGACAACAATTTGCTGACGTTTTTCTGTTTAGAGAGACGTTCTGACCCAATAGAATCATTTATAATTTCCCTCTGTTCAGGGCTTCTTCTCAAAATCCATTTTTGTTATCTAAGGTTCTTATTCTGGATGAAGCCGATCGTATGTTGGACGAATACTTCGCTGAACAAATGAAGGAGATCATCAGCTCATGTTCGAAGACTCGCCAAACTATGCTCTTCTCAGCTACAATGAGTGAACAGGTCAAGGACCTGGCTGCAGTCTCTCTCGACAAACCAGTCAAGGTCTTTGTGAACACCAATCAAACTGTGGCCTTCAATCTTCGTCAGGAGTTCATTCGAATCCGTGAGGATAAGGAAGCCGATCGTGAGCCCATTCTGGCCAGTTTGATTTGTCGTACATTCCATGACCACTGCATGGTCTTCGTGCAAACCAAAAAGCAAGCTCACCGTTTGCACATCCTTCTGGGTCTGTTGGGTGTTCGGGCGGGTGAACTTCACGGTAATCTTACGCAACAGCAGCGTTTGGAGTCTCTAAAGAAGTTCAAAGAGGAGCAAATCGATGTCCTAATAGCCACTGATGTGGCGGCTCGTGGTTTGGATATTGTCGGTGTGAAGACTGTCATTAACTTTGTCATGCCCATCACAACTGAGCACTATATCCATCGTGTTGGACGTACTGCTCGTGCTGGACGAGCTGGTATCTCAGTGTCTTTAGCTGGTGAAAAGGAACGTAAGATTGTAAAGGATATTATTAAAAATGCCGAAAATTCCGTCAAGAATCGGATTATTCCTCCAGAAATCATTGAGAAATATCGAAAAAAATTGATTGCACTTGAACCAGAAATTCGTAAGTCTACTACAAGAGAATGCTGGTCCGATTTCAAATGTCCTATTTTAATTTTACAGAGAACATCCTCGATGAGGAGCAAGCTGAACGTCAACTAGCAAAGGCCGAGCAGTCATTATCTAAAGTAGAGCGCAAGTTAGCTGGTACACCAGCTGACAATCGTTCCTGGTTCCAGACCAAGAAGCAGCGAGAAGAAGAGAAGGCTCGACTTTCACTAACAGATGAAGTCGATGCTAAGAAGGGTAAGTCCGGAAAACCTGGTGGTCCACCTGGTAAAGGAGGAAATAAGAGGAAACGTCCTGAATATGGTGGAGATGGTGAAGATGGCCCACCAGTGAAAGAAGTTAAGAAGAAGAAAAAAGAAGAAAAGAGGAAAACACCCGAACAATTGGCGAAGGAGCGATCAATGAGAGAAGTACAAAAGGTTTCTCTTGTCAGAGCTAAATTGGCTAAAATCAAGAAAAAACCAGGTAAACTTAATGCGATAAATGATAGCGTCCAAAAGGGCTCTGATGGACCAAGAAGACCCAAGAAAAAATCACATTCGGCGTTTACAAACGATTTGACTGATGTAAGCCGAAGCGGAGCATTGAGATTGAGGTAAGAATACAAAACTTGAATCATTTTATGAATTATAAATTGTTCCCTCTCTTAGATCCGAGGCGAATCGGCATAAGAAAATGTCGAAGCTCAATGCAAAGAAGAAGACAAGTACGGTGAAGATTGCCAACAAATCAGGAAAGAATAAATTTAACAAGGGCAAGAACTTTGGAGCACCTAGGTTTTCGAAGAAAAAATAAAACAAAAATATTTACATACATGTTAAGATTGATGTTTAGAAAAGTCGTATTCTTTGTTTTACAGGCTGAAACCCCTGCAAAAACCCCTTTAATATGAATTTAAATACTGACCAGCGTCAAATCTTTCAACTAATCTCCATGCTTATATGTAATATGTGCAACGAATTGTTGGCTTATAAATCGTACGGTGAAAAAAGAAAGAAATTGAATAAACACCAAGGGACGACTTAGGGGTTTTTTGTGTGATAACACATTTATATTTAGGCTTCCAAGCTTTCGCGCCTCATATTCATATTTACATTGAATGTTTGAATGAATCAACAACACTTTGGTGAGCTACCCCCCTAGTGGTTCCTTTCAATAAAAATGCTAGTCGGTTCAATGCAATTTATGGAAAACATGACCTGAATTTGGATAAACGCATCGTGCGGCATCGGTTGCAGAGTGGGTAATTCATTGACTTTTGTATAAAAATGGACATATTAAGACTAAAGTTGGCTATACACTCAACAGAATGTTTCTGTTCGTGGACGTGCTTTTATCACGAATATCGACAAGTCGACCGATTTTAATCATCGTGAACAAAATCTGTGGCTCTTTGATTTTTCCTTATTCTCTGCAGCAGGAACCATTGAAACTGTTCGTTTTGATGCAACTTTCAATAACACTTGCGTGGTTTCGTAATCATTAGCCGTGTTTTTTTGTATATAGTAAAGTAGAAATTCTAAAAAAAAAACCGTCCGTAGTAGCCTACCCATCCGCAGTAGGATTCTACTTTTGCTTTTATTGGCAGTAATTCTACTGTGGATGTTGTATTTGTAACTTGTGTAAAATCCTACTGTACTATGAATAGCTTCCCAAAAAAACACGACTATTGTAAGAGGATTACCTAGTGTAAAAAATGATTGTATAATTTGGCGGGTTCTGCCGGGTGCCCATATTCACGGTTCGTTTCATTTTTACTGACAGGAATTGAATAACGACCACAAAAAAGTCTATTAAATAAAAATAAGTTTCGGTCAGTGGAGCTTAATAAAAATACTGCAATCTTGAGTTTTCAGCTGGATTATATTACAACGGTGATTAACGATAATTTTTCACTTGTCTTCTTTCAACTGGCGAAAGAGGTTTGAATGAAAAAACAACAACACTTGGGTGAGCTGCCACCAAGTTTTTATAGGATGGAGTTATAGCTATTTCACGATTGCCACGCCGATCATCAGACTCCTTTTTGTGGTGCTTGGTCTCTATTTGTTAAATTTTTTATTTGAGAAAAACTTTTGACTCACTGAGAGTCGAACCAGACCAAGCTTCTTTCAGAGTCATATGCATGCACAACGCACTGCGCTACCGGAGATCTCTTGATCGTTCCATCCCAATTTTGGTTTTATTGTTTGAAAAATACATTTGAATCAACAAGCATTTTTATTAGCCAGAAACGATATTATTCTTTTTTCAACCAAAATACACCTTTTTTCTGATGGTAAAAGGCAAGTGAAGTCCTGTGTGTGTTTCTTAACTTTAATCCTTTAATCGGCAAGTATGATTGTGTCTTTAATTTAAATCTTCACACCAAAGAAATTCCTGGAGAAGACGCAACGTTTTGTCATCAACTATTAAAGCCGCATATAAATAGCATTTATGGTCAGATCTATGAGACGATGGGCGACCCCGATGACTGGAAGCAGCATGCTCTGTGTCGTATAGGATAAGAAACTATGTTGAGACTCATAAACGGATCAAAAGCCCGTAAAATAAGCAAGGAGGAAAGTTAGAAAACTACCATTTATTCAATCGGAAAGTTAAATCTACATAATATGTTTAAATATAGAATTTCCAACGAATCGTTTTCTAGTTCTCGCCTCACTTGATTGGTTCAACATTCGCAATTCTAAGCAAATACCAAAATAGTAGGTACCTACATTTAAAATTCAACACTCACGAAACTTGGTGAGAAAGTAAAGTCCATACAAAATATATTTGAAATTTTGGACACACTTTGTCTATTTTCAGCATCGATGCCAAACACGGTCGTATGGTACAGAATTATGAGGCTCGTTGCCATCAGTTTCGGTAACTAGCTTACCTTATTAAAAAAAACAAAGGCACCGATAGGCGCACAAAACGTCACAATGAACAAATGTTACTTCTAAAGTCAGGAACTTTGTCGACCTTGGCTTCATATCGGACAACAGCGCAGAATACAAGCCAAGATTAAATCTTGGCAATCGCTGTTTGGCCGGGCTAAAGCAATAAAATAACTCTTTATAAAGACGAATCAGGAACATTACCGAAGGCGAATAAAGATGTATTCAGTGGCTTTGAGAAAACCAACTTCGAGGGCACAATTGGAAGCAGTTAGCTTGGAAACGTATAACTCGAGGCTTTTTAATCTATTTCACCCCTTACACCACCACAGAGGGATCGTGACCGTGCAGAATTTTTTGTAAGCACACAGAAGCAAGGTTTGCAGTAAATGCATAACGCTAATGTCCATACTTATAGGCATTCCGACCACTGACATCATCCGTGAACTCAAAATATCAGATTTTCTATCCAATGGAAAAAATTCTGAGGTTTCTCAAAGGAGAATTTTGTCTCATCTTTGGTGCTTCTATTGTATACATACTTGCTTACCATTTCATATAAATTAAAAACAAAACTCGAAGATTCCAAATTTTTCCGCCATCACACACCATACACGTGTTCAGTTCAGTCATTTCCGCTACAAAGAAAAACTCAAATCTCTTACAACTTAAAATAAACCAACCATCTGTCCAAAATTCTAACACAAACACTTAAAATTTTCTTTTTTACAAACGTATCTTTATTGGATAACTAATAATAGCTTGCACAACTTGATGAAATTTGAAGAAGTGTCCTGCAGATCTCGGCTCCTCGTGGTTATTGGATTTTGGATTAACCACATTGAAGATGAATATCTCAGCTTACAACTTCAACTTTGTACGCCTCCAGTGACGCCTCTTAGCGTTGTAGCGGATTGTATTTCCGGTACGTAGACGGACCCATTGGGGCACCGATCGATTTTGCTTTAGCTTTTTAGCTAATTTTTGTTTAATACGAAACGATTTGTGGGCAGCCATTTCGTCCGCTCTTGGCAAAGATTGGAAAAGAAAGAATAAAATTTGCATTCAGCGCATGACATTCGAAGAAGCTACTGGAATGAGTGTGTCTGGTGAAAAGTGCTAGAATCGATGAATGCATTCTATGTAATTCTAAAAGCCCTTCCACACTATCCCACTGAGGATTAATACAAAGTGGAAAAGAATTACATGCTACTGCCAAATTTGTGAGATAGAAATTTCTTTTCATTTTTTGACCACACACAACAGTTTAATTTAACCTCAATAAAAATGTGATGAAATGTGTGACAGAATTAGAACCATTTCTAAAAATTCTCATGTATTAACACATGTCAAATCGTGTAGGCTGGGAATATCATATTTTGTTTCCACATTATTATACATAATTTGTTTCACACTTTTTTGACATGTATTAATACTCAGTGGGATAGTGTGGAAGGGTTTTAAATGTTATTTCTGTACGTTTGGAATTCAATGAATGTGGATTTTCATGTGGCAATAGATGTAGACGGGTTTCAAAAATTGTATCGTCTTTCGTTTTTATTTTATTAAGCTACGCGCAAACCGACGCGATGGCGGTGGCGATGGCGATAACAATGTGGATGCCGCACACGTAAATCAATGGAGGGGCACACATCGACGCTAAAATTAAAGAAAGCATTTTAGCCGAAAGGTACGCAGCTCCAGCTAAAAATTCAAATGTTTGCTTCACATCACATTTGTGTCAAAATTTAGCGCACGAAATAATTGTTCGGCACATTAATTCTCAAGCTACATTTTAACAGGTTCTGTAAATATTAGGGGTATTCCCGATCCGATGCAACTGGTCTTGTATCATTGCAAAAATGCAAAAGTGTAAAATTGCTATAACCTAACCCCATTAGGGGTATTCCCGATCCAATGCAACTGGTCTTGTATCATTGCAAAAATGTAAAATTGCTATACCCTAACCCCATTAGGGGTATTCCCGATCCGATGCAACTGGTCTTGTATCATTGCAAAAATGCAAAAGTGTAAAATTGCTATACCCTAACCCCATTGTAAAAAAAACTTTGCACTTTTGCAATGATGCAAGACCAGTTTGCATTGGATCGGGAATACCCCTATTGTAAAAAAAAACTTTGCACTTTTGCAATGATGAATTTTGTATGAATTGTGTTTAATGAAAATAAAAATTGAAATGGAGGAATATTTCGGAATAAACGATTTAACTCAGCCAAAGAAAAGAATCCATTTTATTTGATAAAATTTAGTTGCAATAATAAAAAAAGATCATTTGAAATGGTTGAAAACAATTTCATCTCGGAGAACAGTTGCTTTCTTTTACATATTCTCCACAACGCATGCTCTGTCAAAATTTAGCATGGGTTTTTTGCTGATGTTTGGAGGGAAAAGTGGGAGCTAAATTTAAGCGCGATCTGCGTACCTACTAGGCAGCGTAAAAAAGAGAAGCGTAAATTCGAACCTAAAATTATTCATTAGTGCGCCGAAATACAAAGAAATAGCTTGTAAATTTAAATCAACATTTTTTCATTTGCAATTAATTAATTAAATAATATCTTTTCACACCTATGTATGTTTATAAAATTGTAATTGAATAACTAGCAATTTAGTTCTGTTAATAAATAAAAAAATACTCACTTACGCCCATATTATTCACTCGATACATCCAGATTAAAACAAATCATACTATACTTAATACTAAAGTAGACAAATTCAATTGTCAATACATGAGGGGTATTCCCGATCCGATGCAACTGGACCCATGTTCTGTAACTCGGCGATAACTTTTCGTGTCGAGAAACGGCGAAAATGGAACAAAACTTATAGGAATCCTATGGGTTTTGTTCCATTTTTCGCCGTTTATTGCCTCGAAAAGTTATCGCCGAGTTACAGAACATGGGTCCTGGACCCATGGAAAAATGGAACAAAACCCACAGGATTCCTATGAGTTTTGTTCCATTTTTGTTCCATTTTTCACCGTTTCTCGCTGCGAAAAGTTATCGCTGAGTTACAGAACATGGGTCCTGGACCCTATGGGTTTTGTTCCATTTTTCGCCGTTTCTCGCCTCGAAAAGTTATCGCCGAGTTACAGAACATGGGTCCTGGATCCATGTTCTGTAACTCGGTGATAACTTTTCGTGGCGAGAAACGGCGAAAAATGGAACAAAAATGGAACAAAACTCATAGGAATCCTATGGGTTTTGTTCCATTTTTCGGCGTTTATCGCCTCGAAAAGTTATCGCCGAGTTACAGAACATGGGTCCTGGTCTTGTATCATTGCAAAAGTGCAAAATTGCTATACCCTATCCAAATTGTAAAAAAAAACTTTGCACTTTTGCAATGATGCAAGACCAGTTTGCATCGGATCGGGAATACCTCTATGGATTTAAGTTTCAATCTGGATGTATCGAGTGAATAATATGGGCGTTACCCAGCGGCTCCATTGGCAATACTTGACTCATTGACATTGCCTTGAATATTGAATGGATACGCTTAGGGCCAGTTGTACAATAGTGGTTCAGCCTCGGTTCAAGATTTTAAGGGCCAGTTGTACAAATATTTAAACCGTGGTTCAGCAATTTTTATCCACCGATTCCGGCGGATTAATTGAGTTTCAACAGTGGTTTACTGTTCAAGTGTGTGATAATAACCAATTACAAACTTGAACCAGCGTTGAACCTTTAGTTAATCCGCCGAAATCGGTGAGTTAAAATCTTGAACCGAGGCTGAACCACTATTGCACATCTGGCCCTAAGACCGTGTTTAGATTGTGACTTTTCACTACGCCATGACGATGAGTTTGTGGGTGAGAGCGGTGAGGAGCTCTGTTCCCTTCGCCGATCTTATCCACAAAACCATCGTCATGTCGTAGTGAAAAGTCACAATCTAAACAGGGTCTAACTCACCGATTTCGACGGATTAACTAACGTTCAACGCTGGTTCAAGTATGTAAGGACCAGTTGTACAATAGTGGTTCCAGCCTCGGTTCAAGATTTTAACTCACCGATTTCGGGGGATTAACTAAAGGTTCAAAGCTGGTTCAAGTATGTAATTGGTTGTTATCACAGACTTGAACAGTAAACCACTGTTGAAACTCAATTAATCCGCCGGAATCGGTGGATAAAAATTGCTGAACCACGGTTTAAATATTTGTACAACTGGCCCTAATTGGTTATTATAAAACACTTGAACAGTAAACCACTGTTGAAACTCGATTAATCCGCTGAAATCGGTGGGTACAAATTATATGTACATGATTTGTTTCCCACTTTTTTGACATGTATTAATACTCGAGTGGGATAGTGTGGAAGGGCTTTTAGTCGAGAAACGACGAGAATTAAACCAAATCGTATGGAATTCAGTAAGTAGTTATTAAAATGCTCTGAATGTTGTTGACCAAAGATTCGAGCCTCGAAGATGTTTTCTTTTTTGCTGTTCTGTCTGACATTTCATGAGACATGACAGTCGGATTTTTATTTTTATTTCCAAATTCCAGTTCGAAACGAAAATTTCCGTGTAATGTGTTCGTGAGTTAAATTAAAGTTAATTTCACAGGATCTTAATTTTGTGTCTTTGTATTCGAAGAGTATGCACTTAAAAGCATTTTAAAATAAATTTCTTAAATACACAAATAATTGGCATATATACTTAAATTAAATCATCATTTATTATTAAGTTGGAGGGTAGGTAATCAATGCCGATTTTTATAATTATGTAATATTGGAAAAAGAAATGTGTATGAAAACTATTTGCAGTTTTATTTACTTTTTCGAATTAATCATTTCTTTGTAATTATAATTCTTTTTTAAATGGAAAGCAACAAACCAGAATCCATTGTGGTTGACTCGGCTTTGAGGAAAAATCAGTCTTGATTTTATATTCGAATAACCGAATTAATTTTGGGGTCCTTAAACCAACCTCACGTTGTGTTCTTCCGATGTTTTGAATTAAATTTATGATGTCACCTATTTAATCATCACCTTGCACGCATATCTTAACTTAACTTAAGTTATGCTATCAAAAACAGTTTTTCATTTATATTTTTTCAGCTATAAATTTTAAATATTGTTTTAGTTAGACTGCCACCTGTTATGATGTTCTTCAAAATATTTTTGCCAATAAAAATTGCGAAACGTAAATAGACCGGTTTCAATAGCCTATTTTCCTTTACTTTGAAACTGTGCATTTGTGTGAATTTTTACACAGTCTGTCATATAAAAAAAATATAAAATGTATAGAAATTCACACAAATGCACAGAGTTTTAGTATAAGTATGTATGTTAACATGGAGTGAATTGGAAGTCATAAAGGGTAGAACTGAGTCGATGAAAATGAATGTTTCTCAAATTTATTGATTTTTTTAAATTTTGTTCTAATTATTGATTATATTAATAAAGACAAATCTGTAAAAATCAACCTTTAAATCATCACTATTCGATTCTGACTACATGCAAGTATGTACTAGGAATTCGACTACATTTTTTGAATGATTTTCAAGTTGTAAGCGAAGAAAAGATATTGCATTAGCTTTTGAAAAACAGTCCCAATATACTATTGCCCAAGTACCTGTGGTTTAGACGTTTGTATTCAACGACAGTTGGTGCCATTAGAAGCTTGTTATTTGACGTTAATAGACAGTTTTTTGAGTGCTACTATTAAAGTGCCTGGTACTAAAAGGCCGCTATATTTCATTGTGATGGATAGTGAAACCACATGCATCCACGGGAATTCCTCCCGATCCTAAATCGATGCAGAGGTTATTTAAAGTATACGATACAAATTATGCACCGCAGGTAAAAGTGCAGGACCTCGTAAGTCGAAAAATTCCAAAAAATATTAATGCAAAAAAATCAGAAGACTCAGAGCCATCTTTTGGCGATTTCAGCGTAACTATTATGTTCTGAACATTTTACAGAAAAAAGGCAGAATTGAAATCTCTTACAATATTATGTATATGAAATTTTGATTTCTGAAAAAACGACTTAAAAGGTTCTGCACTTTAACCGTCGAAATATAGTGCCTGTACATACATAAGGCGTGTTTTGGTGAGAAACTGCAACTCAGTAAACATATTTTAACAAGAGATACAACAACAAAAATCTACTGGCACTTATGTAAATTAATTTTTTTCTCCAGTCAAATCTTAATTGATTAATGTAGTTTGTCCTTCTCAAAATCAGTAGGAACTTAAAAGATTTATGTTTTTTATTTTATATTATTTTATATGTTTATAAACCATATTTCATTTTTTTTGTCTTCACCTAGTTTTTTGTCAGCAAAAATACAGTTTTTTTTACAACTTTTTGATCTTTTTCTTGATTTTTTTAACTTCACTGAGCTATCACCAAAACACGGCCATAGGTAGTCAAAACAATAGTATATACAAATTTATTTTTTAACAAAAAGAAATCAAAGGAAATATATTATTACGAACGTTATTAAAATATTTTGTATTTTCAATGTAAGGTTTTATCAACTTTGCCTTTCAACAAAAACTTTTCTTAATAAATTTATTTTAAACCCTTAGCGCCATATTATTCACTCGATTCATCAATATTAAAACTTTGAATCAGTATGTAAATTACATAAATTCAATGTAAATACTCTTTTTATCAATAATTTGAACTTGATTGAGTTCTAACGTACTTCTTCGCCAGTTTTGAGATAGAACTTTGATATATTTTAACCTTCAAATTCGATGGCATTGGGACTTAAAACTCGATTTAACAACATTTCCTTAAAGTACTTTTTTATCGAAACTTACTTACTTTTACTTTACTTTCGTATTCTGCTATCCGTCGGAGGAAAACGAATGTTCCAAAAAGCATATAAATCACCATAAAAATAAAATTTTAACAATTAGATTCTTTAAGAACAAAAAATAATTAATGATATAGCTTTGAACTTGAAAAGTTTAAAAATTAATATGTGACAAATTAAGTGAACAATTCACGTGAATCGAAAAATTCCATCGGATCGGATAGCAAAACAGGACTATATGTGTACGGGTACGCAAAGGGCACGGTCAATTTATCAAATAGTTAAATTTAAAAATTATGCTTAAAAATTATTTTTTAGTTCTTTTTTATACTTTCTCTCTAAAAATATATCATAAAGTTACTTGGTTACCATATATTTTCAATCGGCCCTAGCTAGGTATCGGTCAGAGCGGAAAATTATCTGCAATTCATATTCCGTCAGAGGTTTAATCTACATAAGAGGTGACCGTCTTCGAAAAAAATAAAATAAAATAATGAGACGACCCATCCTGCATCAAGTTTAGAAGCTCGTTTGTTTGATGATTTTTTATTGTTACTGTTACCGTGGACACCGAAGCTTCAAATAATTAGTAAACAAATTTCTTTTACTAATTTTAGATGACTGCAATTTTTAATGAAAAAGAACAGGAACACTCTTTACTCTGCAATTTTCAATCTAAACACCTTTGTTTACCCCGGGCACATACGTCCCTCGCCAACGTGCTTAAAAATCGCAGGGGGTAATTACTTCGTTCAAAACCCGTCTTTGCTAAATTGTTTTTTTTTTTTTTTTTAATTTTTTCAACAATTACTGAAAATCGTTAACAAATTCCGCGAGCAGAGGTGCCAGCATATAACTTGATACAATCGAGCATAGGCAGTTCCTAATTTTGTTCAATCCAATTGAAAACAGTCGACCGAGTCTAATTAGAACTGCCTATGCTCGATTGTACCAATTATTTCGATTGTATGAAAGTTACATGCTAGACCCCTGATTTTAGTTGTAGGATATCGGAAAAAAATCTAATAAAGCTGTTTACAGGTGCGAATAGAGTAAAAAGACATTTCTTTTGATGTATTTATGTATATTATGACTTTTTATGTAAAAGGTGCAGTAGTAACGATTTACGATTGTAGGGCATATTTCTAAAATCTGACAAAATGTGTTTTTTTTTTTAAATAACTTTAATTCCTTTTCAATAATGCAGTGCCCTTGCCACGCCCATTTTTGGACACATCCTTGTAAGGTCACTCTCGTTTTGACCACGCCCTCTTTTATTCCACACCTTTTTGGGTCGCTCGTTTGATCACGTTTTGGCCCGGAATTTTTTGGCCACGTCCTTTTTAGGACAGTCCATTTTTGCTTTATGAAAAAAAATCATTATTTTGGTAAATTTTACTTCTGCAAATTCAATAAAAGAAAAACAATAAAATAATATTGAAATTTTTCTTGTTTATTTTTATATTTTTAACTTTTAGTTAGTGTCATATATATTTTATTAATACACAATAATTATTTATCTACTTTTAATAATTATAATTCGAATTTTATTTTCTAATCAATAAATGTTTAATTTATGATTTCTGTTTACATGTATTTATAAACAGTGTAACTTTTTCTTTTACTTTTACTTTTCTTTTTTTAATTTTAATAATTCTATCACATAATTGATCTCCAGCATATTCTGTGTTTTTTTTTGTCTGTGTAGAGTTGCACTAGCTAAATTATTTGCGCTTTAATGATATTTTCTATAAAAAAAATGAAATCATTTTCATGTATGTAATGTATAAAAACAATTTTTCAACTAAAATAACTTTTTCATGCGGGTTATTTTCAAAATAACACTTGCAACATTTTATTTATTTTTTTTATTTAATATTTAACAATTTAATTTTTTTCATTTTTTTTTTCAAAAATTGTTTTTAGAAGACAATTTATTTTATTTTTTTAATTTCCTAGAGTCTTAAAGATTTCAAATTTAAATTTTTTATAGAAAAATAACCAATATTTTGTTTTTCCTGAAAATAAAGTATATTTTGTTTTAAGTTAATTTTTAAATCTATTTTCTTTTTTATTCTATGCAAATATTGCAAAATAATAACACTTTTGAGATGTTTTTGATTTCTATTGTTTAAAATAATTTGCACTGTTTTTTTTCGTGTAATTTAAATATTAAATTGAGTGAAGTTGTTTTTTTTATAATATTTCTGAAAGAATATTCTATGACGCTTAGTGTGGTGATCTCAGAATTGTACACAATCTGAAGATAAATTAGACAGTTAAATAAGAGAGAGAGAGAGAGATTTAATAATAAAACGAAGAGATAAATTATCTCAAAAACGGACGGCAAAAACGCAACAATACGTAATCAAGTATAAAGTAAAATATATAAAATAAATTGCGCGACAGGTCGTATAGAACCAGCGCTTAATGACTTGGCAGCAATAAAAAGGACCTACAATTTTCTGCCGAATCCGAACAAAATAAAGAAGAACTCTTTTATGACAAGAAATACTCTTTGAGGATTTGTCCATTCCTCCCCAAAGACCTTAACCAGTGAAAAACAATTCTGTTTTTAGGTGACATACAGAGGCCTTGAATCGCAACCAAGACCTTCGGCGTAACCATAACACCACGGACTATGTTTCGTACATACTAAATTTTGAAATAAAAAAAAGCTTGAGATCTTAATAATTCTTTAGAATGATAGCTGTAGAACAAAACTTTATCTATAATTACTTCTAACTCGCTCCCTTTTTCAACACCACCTTTACCTTCAGATTTGTATTCATAAAATTTCTAAGTAGTCGCTGATTATTATTATTAATTATATTTTTGTCTAAACTTAGTTGTGAGTTATTTTTGCAAAAAGGAATTGAGTAAACGGTCTCTTCTTCGTTCTGTTTTTTCCTCTCGGTTTGATCTTATGATATACATACACTATTTTTCCCTAATCGAGTGATCTCCGACGCTGCTTGGAATAGCCACCAACACGGGTATCGAGTCGAGCTAATAGCGGCAATTCTCGCATTGAAACATTCACCGATGGAAGCGGTTCTAGGGCTTTCAATTTTTTAATGGCAGCGGAATGCTTTTGTGGTGTCACTGGAAGGCTGGATACTTCATCACTTAAACTATCACTCACTGCAGTTGGACAGATTTTTATAAGAGGACCTTTTGCTTCAGCGCCCAGCACTGATTGTGGCCTTTGCTGGGGAAGAGTTCTCTCATTCAATTTAGTATTACTCAATGCAGCACATTCCTTCATCATCATCAAATGATCTAACTTGTCAACAGTTGCATTCAGTTCATTCTCCCAGACATCTTGTTCTTGTTGGCCATCGCCACCCTCGACTGGACGTACAGCCAAGGTTTTTACTTTCTTTCGCAGCTCTTCGACAAGGTCTTCGTCAATTTGTTGTTGTTCATCTTCATTATCCGTCTCCATATCGGCGCCGCCGTCGCCACCTCGTTCGCTTCGCATCGAGCTGCTAGTGGTGGCCAAAGACATTTCACTGCCCATCGATGGAAGATCACAGCGTTCTAGTTCGAGATTGAAGTCAGGCAAGGATGCTAGTTCGGCACCAACACCGGGTTCTCTTGGGCCCGGTGGTGGAGTTGTCATGGCTACAAAATCACCACGTTGACGGTGGATTTCATCGCTTATGCGTTCGAGATTACGTAAAGCTGTTGAGTATGTTTGTTTTGCGTTTTGAACTTGTGCTTGGAGTTCTTGAATGCGATTCTTTTGGGTTTGCAATTGATCCTGGCAGATTTGCTTCTCTTCAAAATAGGGACGTGATTTTGCTATGCTACGACGGAAACGTTCTTCTAATTGTTGAACCTTAAAAAAAAAAGAATAAACAAAACCAATCAAATGAAATGTGAAATAATCTTAACTCCAATTTGATAACTTACCTTCATTTCGGCGACATTAAATAACCTTGCTTTCAACTGATGCTCTGCGTGACTTTCAGCCTTTTGTTTTTCCGCATCCATCACTTTTTGTGTAGCATGATTGAGCATTTCCTGCCACGCATTATCGAATTGCCATTCATGTGAATTCGACATAAATCGTTGTTCGGCCAATGCAACTGTTTCCTTAGCTGCTGCATGAATTTCTATTAACAAATTGAAAAAGAAAAAAATTATAAAACAAAAAAAAAATAGAAAGGTGAGTAAAAACATACCATTTGCCCTCTGAAACTTGACGGCCACTCTCTGACATTCAATTTGTGCTTCGCGTGCTTTCTCCGTTGCTTCATGATATGGACGTGCTTTTTCTATACAATTGCCTAGTTTCTTCGATGAGAGTTTTAATCGACGTGTGGATTCATTTAATAGGATGCGGAATGTTGAGTTTGCTTCCTAGAGAAATTAAGGTTCAAATAATTGTATATAAGAGATTTTTTTTACGTTTTATCGGAAGTAAAATGTGTATATTGATTTTTGTTTAGTTTCAAAAGAATTTAATGAAGCTTAGTAAGCGTTTCAATGATTTTATGTTTTTGTTTTTTTTTTTTTTTGCTGTTTTTAGTAAATTATTTACCTCTAGTTCAATCTCTAGCTTGTTAATCTGATCTGTTGCAGTATTGAGATTCTCTAACTCGATCTGAAAATAAACAAATATTTTTTTAATTAATAAAAACGAATCAAAAATTTTATTATAAATTATTAAGGGAAACAGTTGCGCAAAGCCCACAAGAAGCAGAAACTCGAGACAAATTTTGACAATGGTAGTCCGTCTGCAAGAATTTTAGAAGGTTTCAGAAGTTTAAACAATTTAAAATCGGGTGGCTTAGGGACATTTACTATTTACATGCTGCAGACCAGAAGTGAAAGAATGATCAATATTGCCTTTTGCGATTATTAAAAGGAAATAAAAAAAGACTTCCCTTCATAGTCATTCACCGTTTCATCATCATTATTCAAAAAGGTACCATCATAAGTTTCTTCTCATAACAACCACACCAATGAACACTGACATTTTAAAATAATAGGTGTAATTATTTCTAACATTTTCAGTTCAGTTATAATTCAAATTTCAATGCTTTTTCATGTTGAATGTAATAAATTTATTCATGCAAATATTTCATTGGGTGATGTAAAGCAACAAAATTGATTGAATGCATCAATAAATACAAAAAGGTGAGGCATACATACATATGTACATAAATAAAAAAAGAAAAAATGCAATTTAAATCAACAATTGAAAGGAGTGGCATTTAACCTTTACTTTCACTTGTTTAATGTAAATTATTCAACCGAGTAATATTTAGCTCACTTAACATTAAAAGTTGTTGAGTTGTTTGAGGTTAATATAACGTAAGTAATTATTTGACACTTATTCACTTTCCTGAAGTGCAATGTTAAAACTTTTGTTCTATTAATGAGCTTGGGATTATTACGTTTTGACTTGTTTAAAAATTATTACAGTTTATGAAAATTTGGTTCACGATATTTCTGTGGTCAAAATGAAAAAAAAAATTTTCAGGAGATACGTTTGAATTTTTTATAAAAAATTACAAAATTCAAATTTTCCAATGGAATTCATCATGATTTTATTGTTCTGTAGCGTACCCTACCAAAAGGGAGGAAAACTGTGGTTCCATTTTTTATGATACAAAGATAAAAAAAAAATTACAAAATAGATTCGGACACGCTGAATCTAATGACATGAAAATCTCAATTTCGTCTAAACTCGACTTTAGCGGTTTTGGTTTGCACAGATTTGGGAAAAAAATACTAATTAAAAATGAAACCAATTTAAAACCAATCAGTAAATACATTCATCATTTTAACATTTTTCTTCTGAAAAGTGATGAAGAGATTCTTGAAGGAGAGATTACACTTCAAACAAAATCTCAGTTTGTATTTTTGAAAAGTCAAAAGTTCGACTGCCAAGTAAATTATTAATAATATATTTGGTAGCTGTCCAAGGGTTATCTCTGTAAAAATTTGAACTGCTTTGGTTTTGTTGATTTTTAAGGCAAATGACTTGACTTTTTTGTCGACACACGATTGACCAATTAGGACATACAGCAAATTGATATTTTTTTGTTTCTTACTCACTGAATTCATCCACACAACATTCAACAAGTTTTAATTAATAAATGACTTGCGATTCTTGAAAGTTCAATCATGCTTAGTTTAAATTTACATACAAATGTACATACATATTAGAGACAGCCCACATGACAACGGTAAAAATTATTATGTGTAAAATTCAAATCAACCACGATAAAGTGTCATGAAGTCTTAAAACAAGGATGCTCATTAAGTATTCGAAAGCACGTAGTCTTAGGTTTAAAATAGCAAATGTTTTCAAACAGAGTTTAACAAATAATTTTTTCTTGCAATTCAAATAATTTAATTTTCAATAAAATATTCTATTTACAGTATTGATAAAGCAAAAAAATCACAAAAATGCCAAGGAGAAGACCAAATGTACCTGCCCCTGAGAGGAAAGTAGATTTAGCAAAGCTTCCTGTAAGAAAAAAAAAAATGAAAATTTCTTCACGATGATTTAACCAATCTTTTAATAAAATATTGTTTTCTTTGTTTTAGGCCAGAGTAGACCGTGTTATCGTGACAGGTCTCTCAAGGACACACAATGATTATGTTATGAAAAGCGCTGAAGGCTTATTCAAAGTCACAAATTTTCAGGATGTCATGCTTGAGTGCATGAAGTAAGTATAAAAACTATTAAGTGATTTATTTCACTATAACCAATACTTACATACAAAAAATATATAAATCAGCAAATCATTTTCATCCACAGCGCCAATGCCTATTTGCATGAATTGGGTATTTTCAAAGAAGTTGGTATAAAAATCGATGTAAGCCATGCTCCAGATGCCACTCCAAATGGATATGAAGTGACATTTAAAGGCAAAGAATTGTCTCGTTTAGTGGGATCAATTGGTACAGAAGTAGGTCAAAATGAAGGTTCTCTAAGAACGGAATTGACAATACCAAATATATTCGGAAGAGGAGAAAGTTTAGCCTTGCAAGGTTCCTATAGTAGTACACGAGCAAATGATGTGACATTAAAATTTTGGAAATCATTCTTTCATACAAGGCTCTTTGAAAATAGACCTGAGTAAGTTTTTCAAAAAAAAGAGACGAAACACAAATTCTCCGTATTAATTGGTGTTATTTTTTTTTTTTTCAGATTTTCATTATCAGTATTTCGTCATATTGACCGAATGGATATTAGCTCATTTCAAAATTCCAACCTGGGGCTAATGGGTGACTTTTCAATAAGCACATTTTTCCCATTTCAGGTATGGTTCTATATTTTTTCGTTGGTTTAGATTTTTAAAGAAATTGTTTTAAAAACAGCTTCGTCACTCCTTCCAATATGAATCCTCTGTTCGAGAGATCTCACTCCTAGGCAAATCAGTTCCATTTGCAATTCGAGAACATTGTGGCCCAAGATTAGCTTCAGTTCTGCGTTATATTGTCGGCTATGACCAGAGAGATAATCCAGTTTTTCCTAGTCAAGGAATCATGGTCAAGTCAACAAGTGAATACAGCGGACTGGGTGGCAATATATCCTATATGAGCACTAATGCCCATGCTGAAGTGAGTGTGCCTGTAATTGGAGGAATAGTGGCGCAGCTCTGTGGACGGATAGGAGTTGTAAATCCCACTAAATCGGCTAGTGATCTACCCATAAGCAATCTTTTCTATATTGGTGGACCACAAACGCTCAGGGGTTTTAGATTTGGTGGAGCTGGACCTCGTGTGGATGGTACAGCTATTGGAGCACAGGTTAGTTACCTAGTTGATGTTCATTTGTGAAACTGAAGTACCTAACTTGATTTTTTTTTTAATTTTCTTTCAGAGTTACTGGTCAGCTGGATTCCATTTATGGAGCCCTCTGCCATTCAGTGGGGTATTTAAGGGCCTATCAAATAATTTCCGAACACATCTCTTCTATAACCTTGGCAATTTCAACTCATTTACAACTGGTAAGTCATTTGACAATTTTCAAAATAATTCAATGTTTCTACTATACAACAAAAAAACCTTTATTTTTAGAAAATATGCGAAGTGCTGCTGGTATTGGACTTGCATTTAAATTAGCCCAACGTGCCCGTATCGAGCTCAACTATTGTGTGCCAATACAAAAGTACCCTGGCGACAAGACAGTGAATGGTTTTCAATTTGGAATTGGTTATGAATTTGTTTAAAGTGATGAGTCAGTCAGTCAGTTGTTTGGTTTAAAAGTTTTTTTTTGTGTTCAAAGAAAGGAGCGTTACTAATTTTACCTGAAGATTCTTTAACATTACACGTTACAAACACGCCGCCGACCCCGACCATGGAAGATGCTTTTTATTGTTAAATTACAGAAAAAAAACAGAACGAGTAAAAAAGAAATTCAATGCATTTTTAGAAAAAATAGTTATAGATTTAGTTGTCCCGCGCTATTGTTGCAATTTAATGTGAAAATCAAGAAGAAAATGAAAAAAACTATTACTTATATCATCACAAAATGCAAATAAAAAGAGAAAAATCTATCGTACCACAGCTACGTATGACAATTGAAGTTCGTTTTTTATTCATTCTTTTTTTCCATCGTATTGTACTACTTGGAGTGCAATAAAAAAAAGATGCAGATAAAAGTCTACAAGATTGATATTTATCGTCAGTTTGCATGGGAACGGGATCATAATTCTTAAAAGAGGGAAGCAACAATTGAGAGGAGAACGATGATGATGCTTCCACTTATGTAAGTTTGAGGAGGATGCAAAGGAGACGGAGAAGAGAAGAACATTTATATTGAATAGTTTTTATCTGCTGCTCTATTGTCAGGCACTGTTTGATTAAATGCAATACATAAATTGAACTGCAGTGGGTGAATTTTGTCCTTGGTTGTACACAGTGGAGTTAAGCAACAGTTGAGTTGACAATAAATAAGATTATTTCAATTTAAGTAAATTACGTCAATTGAATGGACGATTGGAATAGATGGACAACAAGAAGAGAAGAAAATACACAGAAAAAGTTTTGTTTAATAAAGGCATTGGGAAGGTGGGGTTCAAATACATATGAAAATAAATGTTGATAAAATTGAAAATAAAGTAATTTACTTTGGATGAATATATTTCGAGAATTAGACCTCGTAAAATGTTTTGGTTTTCAGATTCAGAAAGGTCTTAAAAATGTTAATAATATAAAAAAACTACGATCCTCGAATGCGGAAATATCGCGCCATCTGAATAATTTTAATTGAATTCGGTCGAAATAAAGTAACATAACTTTGGATGGAAATATTTCGAGAACCAGAAAACTTAGAAGCTTTTGGTTTACAGATGCGGATACAGTTTGAAAAGACCTTTGGAAAAATTTTTGAAACAATCACTTTTTTGAGCAAAGGTCCATTAATTTTCCTTAAAGTCAGTAGGTACAACACAAAATTTATTGTCAAAATTTGCTGAAATATTTCGAGAATTAGACCTCGTAAAATGTTTTGGTTTTCAGATTCAGAAAGGTCTTAAAAATGTTTATAATATAAAAAAACTACGATCCTCGAATGCGGAAATATCGCGCCATCTGAATAATTTTAATTGAATTCGGTCGAAATAAAGTAACATAACTTTGGATGGAAATATTTCGAGAACCAGAAAACTTAGAAGCTTTTGGTTTACAGATGCGGATACAGTTTGAAAAGACCTTTGGAAAAATTTTTGAAACAATCACTTTTTTGAGCAAAGGTCCATTAATTTTCCTTAAAGTCAGTAGGTACAACACAAAATTTATTGTCAAAATTTGCTGAAATATTTCGAGAATTAGACCTCGTAAAATGTTTTGGTTTTCAGATTCAGAAAGGTCTTAAAAATGTTTATAATATAAAAAAACTACGATCCTCGAATGCGGAAATATCGCGCCATCTGAATAATTTTAATTGAATTCGGTCGAAATAAAGTAACATAACTTTGGATGGAAATATTTCGAGAACCAGAAAACTTAGAAGCTTTTGGTTTACAGATGCGGATACAGTTTGAAAAGACCTTTGGAAAAATTTTTGAAACAATCACTTTTTTGAGCAAAGGTCCATTAATTTTCCTCAAGTCAGTAGGTACAACACAAAATTTATTGTCAAAATTTGCTGAAATTTTTACATTGCCGCAAACGTCTGTGAATTTCCAATGCAGCACTGAAAACTGCAACCACTTTCTAGTCTCGATGTCGAAAATATCGCCATCCAAACATTTTTGAAAAAATCATTTTTGGAGCAAAGGGGGACCCATTCATTTTCCTAAAAATCAATAAAAGGGGAGTCCATTCAATTTCCTAAAATCAATAAAAATTTGTTTGTTATTGTGAATTTCTAATGCAGCATTGAAAACTGCAACCACTTTCGAGTCGCCATCCAAACATTTTTTGAAAAAATCACTTTTTGGAGCAAAGGGGCTGTCAGTCCATTGATTTTCTCAAAAATCAATCGGAAATGGAAATATTTCGAGACCCAGACTTCGTAGGTAGGATTTTTTGACCTCAGTTTTAGAAAGATCTTGAAAAACTTTGGTTTTCCTCAAAGATCATTCGTATACAAATTAATTAAATAAACTGCACTGTCCTGTAGCAAAATAAAATATTTAAATTAATTAATCAAAAATCGCTTAAATATTGTTTTCATTCATACATAGGTATAATAATATCATCACCAGCATAAGAACAAAACTAAAAAAAAACCATTACTGTATCACGTTTTACAATTTCTTTGTGCTTCATATTCTACCCATGGAAAAAAAACAAAACACATTTCCATAGTACGAAAAGACAGTGTTTACCATGGTGCCGTTCGTCTGAGCGTTGTTCTCGATTAAAGTTGGATCTACTGGTTCAGGTTCGATTCCGACACAGAGAAGAAAATTTTTATAAATAAAAAAATATTTATTCGCCCTCTGACTACTAAAATTGCTGTTCCATAAGCGAAAGTAAGTAGATGGGAGGGCAAGACCGATGTTGATTCTATCACTCCACGGGGTTGCTTACGAAAAATCTAACGTACTTTGACCCCACTAAATGAATCCAACATTTTCTTCTTTTTTTTTTTACTTTGTATCTTAAAATAAAATTTATATTGACGATTTTGTTGAATAAAATAGGAAATAAAAATGCTGAACATCTTTAGACTTCCCACTGAGCATCGCAAGCATATATTAAGGCTTATTATAGAAGTAATCAAAAAGTGTGTAGTGGAGGTATTACTATCGCTTGTGTTGCTCATCATTTCTTTCGCTGTTTTATGGTAATGGTTCTGGGGAGCTTAGTGGTATGAAGATGTAGTAGGTATATAAGGATTAAATTCGAAAAAAAAGAAATTTAAACAGGGGTTTTATAAAAGGACTGATCCGGTTCACATTACTTTGTGATTTAACCGTCGCGGCGACCGACGCACGGTCGGTATAGGCGGCGACGCAGTGTCTGTCGTAGTTTCGTACATATCCCCGTATCGGGGGGAAACTTTACGATATATGAGAATTTGATGTGATTTAAGTATTACCTTACCAGCGAAATTACCCATAAAGGTTTACTTAAAGTTCTTATACGTATGGTATTAAAACTATTCACAATAAAGCGACTATGGACCGACGAATAAAAGAAGAAATGGGATTTAAAACATTCAATAAGCATAAATTTTTCACAAAAACTAGGCAAAATGGTAGAAAACTTAATTGAATTAATGTTTAGATACTAAAGTTTGCCTTTGAATTACTAAAATAAGAGAAATTAGAGATCAAAAATTGGTCGTCACGAAATGGCAATCTGATTGTTTCGAACTTTCAAACTCTATTCGCATTCCACATACTATCCACACTGCAAAGAATTAATTTGTAGCTCGCGAACAACCTCAAAAAAGTTATTGTGTTTGTTTACTTGGTCCCGCGACGAATTAAAAAAAAAAATGCTATGTGAACGAAATGTCAATTAAATAGACGAATGTTCGTTTATTCGTTGGTCACATTTTTTGGAGAGAAATTTGTGTGAAAGCTAAAATTAATGGAGGTTTGCGTACAAGGCTTCAACAAAAATAATTACCTAAATTTTAGTTTGGCTAAAATGACAGAATTTTGTGCAGCTAAAATGTATTATGCTTTTTTATTGATGCAAAGTATTTTACCAACAGTTTGTAGAATATTAAATTCTCTACAAAATAGTTTTTAATATTTTGTTCCGTTCGAGCTATTTTCTTTTGAAATTCCAAAAATCAGACAATTGTCATAAATAAAATTATTCGCATACCTATAACTCTTAAATAAGGCAAATATTCCTATCAAAACACTTTTTGTAAGTTTTGTAGGTTTTGCGACCATATTTACAAAAAAAATCATTTAGATAAATTTAAATTAAGCTCTAAAAGGGCAAATACCTATGACAGTATACCGAAAAATGGTTAAAAATGCAAACTGTAAGTTCCATGCATATTTGCAACAGGGTGCTATATTGTTCATGAATAAATGTACCTACTTACATAATACTACCTTAAACTTATAGTCCAGTCAATGAAGCATTTGACTCGGAAAAAATCGCCGGAAAGCTGGATTTTGGTATATAGCTTCCTCATTGTGTTCTTAAGAAATTGTCAAAAGTCCCCATTCAATTTTAATTAAAAATCCCATCTAATCCCATCCTATTTTAATCCAGTTCGGACAGCAAAAATAAAAAAATTATCCCATTTTAACCAAACGTCAAAATTTAACCAGTGGTAGAAAATTTTAACGTAATTCGGACACGGCCTTAACTACGTTTTAAGCAGGTGGTATACAATATAGGCTGCCATAGCTAATTTATTTCTTTTATAAGGTAAATATAGTTTTTGTAATATTAAAACTTTAAAAACACTGTGATCGCAGAAAAGAGCAAGTTCGTACGAACCAGCCGTGCACCAATTTTTTTAAATTTAAATTGTTTGACTCGTTTCGGAGAACTTATAAAAAAAAAACCAAAAAACAAACAATATCGACAAAAAAATGTCTGTTTGATCTTTTTCCCAACGACTAGCCACTAGATTCAGGAGCGTAATTATTATCGAAAAATCTTGACTACCGTCGCACAAAAATACAAAATCCAATGTTTTTTTTTTTATTTCTTATAGAAATAAAGACAGAGCTTTAAAAACAGCAAACAAAATAATTTTTTTTTTAAATTGTTTTGTTTATAAAGCTTTTAAAAGTTGAGCAATTTTGTAATAGGTAGCTACCTTAGAGTAAAAACAATAACAAAAAATTAATTTATTTATTTTCTTTACTGCAATCATGGCATATTCAATGAAAATGTGACTTTTCTTTAATGTTACGTTTTATTCGTAAGTAAAAAAAATTTCATATTAAAATAAAAGAAAAAAGTTTAATATTTTTAATAGATAAAATAACAAACACTTTTTTTGTGAGTTTTTGAGGTTTGAATAGAGCTACTTACAAAAAAAAAATCTCTCTACATCCCGCTGAAAAATTACCAGGATATATTAGCGTGACTATTTGTTGTAGTAGCCACTTTTTTAAATGTTTTGAGAAAGTGTAATTTGTTTAAAAAAAGTATGTTCCAGGTGCTACCATTTTGGTCTTAAAAGCAAATTTACTTTTGGAAAGTTTGAGAAAGGAAATATTCTCAAAAGGACTGAGAACGTGAAATTTTCTCCTTATTTCAACATACCACAATCTTAACCCACTTCAAAATCATTTTTTCATTAATGAACTTTTAACCAAACATTTGAAATGTTGTTTTTGTTTTTAATAAAATTTTAAAAAAGGTTTTTTTCTCTCTACCTACTTGATGTCTTCTTTTTCAACTATGTGATGGTTCTTAACTTAAAGTATCAAATTCCAGGGTATGTTTTTAACAAAATGAGTGCATTACCTTGTGGATGTTGTGATGTTCTATATATAAGACATAAAATTGTAATTATTATATTTTTATGTCTGAAGAAACGAATAAACCTTGACTGATGCAGGGAATAATCTTATGTTAATATACATATATTTCCAAGGCAACCTTGGGTGTATAATATGTAGACAACCTTGAGCTTCCTTTTAACAAGGTAATTTTGATAACATCTCCAAATAAAAAAGAAAATTCTTTTTTCCCCACTTATGTATGTAGGTATGTGTATATTTCGAGGTGTACAGTACATATATTAATCAATGTCTCACCTTCTTTTTGTGTTGTCTGCTGTTTCACATTTCACTTTGGAAAGGAATTTTTTTCGCCAATATCAATTTCCATTTGACAATTGACCTTAACATCGATTTATGTTTTTACTCAATTTCAATTGTAAAAAAAGCTTGAAATCCGAGCTTATCACTCATATATCGAGAAATCAATATAAATACCTACCTAGTCTACATATTTGGATTTTGTTTTGTATTATTACTATCAAGCATGTTTGATATGATATACCTATTACCTACTGTGTGTGTTGTATTTATATTCATATAGGTACATAGGTATCGATATCTACTTTCTTTTCTTTTGTATTTCTTTTCATAGCTTTATCGGAACAAATATTTTAATTGAAGTCGTAAACTATCTTGTACACACATAATATGTATGGAGTTGCTCTACAACCCATCCCACATTAGTAGCCACATTATATTATGACCATTCCATTTAAAATACATACGTGGTACCTCTTGGTACCAACCGCAATTGTTATTTAGACAAAAATAAAAATAAACTCAACTTTGCAGCTATACAACACTTTAATCGCACATTTAGATGTCAAGTTGTTTATTTTATAGTTAGACAGTGCTGTGCTAGAAAAAATAATCCAAAAATTGTTACGTTAAAAACAAATTGTTACGACATCTTTATTCGTTTAAGAGTTATGATTTTAGCAACCAAAATAGTCGAAATAGGCCACTGTGCGTAGGTCGTTGCTAATAAAAATGAGCTAAGTGCGTCTATTTGCAGTTATACAGTTACAAACCATCACAAAAGCATGCGCTAATTGTTGACGACCACCAAGTAGCATGGGTAGGAGTCGTTACCATTGTATATAAAATCAATACAATGTCGCTACTAACTATCACTTGTTTTGACTTACAGCCCTATTCTGCTATTCATCGGGGGAATTTTTCTATAATTTTCACTCATCACTATTCTGCTATTCATTCGAAGTGAATCTGTATTAAAGTCGGTAACGTCGGTAATACTGCGCGGTATTCTGCTATTCACGTGAACGCATTCATTCTATACAATACAAATCCGCATATGAAATGTAGCGGATTTTTCATTTAATGGGTCGTCTGTCTGGTTGGTTGTTAGTTAAATGTAAGTAAAAACTAATTTATTATGATTAATTTAGAATATTTGTTTGTAAATAATAGATTATTAAAATTTTTAGGGGTAGAACCACAAACAAAGACCAATTTACGGCAATAATTTCTGCAATGAATTTTTCTTTTCTTGAAAATGAATCATTTCGCTGCGGAGGTGGAAGATTCGATTCAACAGTCTCCAATACATACAGAAATGCTCTTTTATTTAACCGAAAGTTTTTGGTAAATCTATGATTTTGAAATAATTGGTTTATTATTATTTCAAAATGAAAATAAATGAACTTACGTTTCGTCCGGCAATTCCATAATATTTTTTTTTTCGATTTTCTAACATTTCTCCGTAGCTCTCTGTTCGATGATTCTCTTATTCCTCTGTTTACAATTGGAAAAAAAAAGTCCAATACTGTCCAATTTCCAAATTTAATTACGAAGATGAATCAAATTAAAAATTAAAATCAAAACAATTTATCCAAGATTTTGACATGAACAGCTGTTTACGTGAATGTCAAATTGTTTTGGGTTAATGTAGTTCACCCGATGGATAGCAGAATGCAGAGGCAGTGTGAAAGGGAATCGAATATACGATCCACGTGAATTGCAGAATAGGGCTGTTATTCATTTTTATTTTCTTTTGTTTTAATATGCACTGTGTTCTTGATTAAGACACGTTCAGAATTTTAGACAAGATTTTTCAAATACAATTCTTTAACTTTAGGACCGTTTTTAGTGATGTTGCTATTTTACACGGGAAGTCATTCCGTAACTTTTGATTCGATTATCATTTAAACGATAATAGATAACGTGATCGTCCTCAATTTGCTTCACGTAACTCATCCTCCATCGTATCGTCTATCGTTTAATGTTTGAAAACGTATGGAGTCTTTTATATAGTTCCTCAAACTGTAGTTGAAATATCAGGTTCTCTATCAGAAAAGACATTTTGTTGTTTTTTTTTCAAATTTTGTTTAAAGATACCTACTCAATTATAAAGATAAACAAAACCTTCGATACGTTTTACCCTCCAAATTGTATTTTAATTTCATGTTTATGATTGTGTATATTTTCATTTAGTGTCGATGAATGAAACCACAAAAACGTAACAAGTGTGACGAGGAGGTATAATCATAAAAGTTTCTATGGGTGCGTGTTTTAAATTTTTGAAGGCAAACCCGTTTTAGTTTCGTATTATTTAAAAATTACGAGAAAAATATTAATCATTTTTAAAAACACTCCAATCTTAACAGGACGATACCTATTTAGCTTAATTTTAGATTGCCCAGAAAACAATTTTAAAAATCCATTGTATGGATAGAGTTTTAAGCCTAGTACGCAGATCGAGACAAACTAAATTTTATCACTACATTCTTTTTCTCAAAATTTTGAAGGTGTAGAGATAAAAATAAAATTCAAATGAGGACAGTAACGTAGATAAAAATATTTGTTTGGATTTTGTAAATCTACCCTGCAATATAAATATAACAAACAAAATCAGTACAAAAAAGGGTTTGCAGCCTTTACAGCGAGTTTATGTTGTCATTCAAAAGTCATTTCTATAAAAATTTAGTATATTTTCTTGGATTAAAAAAGTTGCCGCACTAGTATTTGGCCCTCTTGAACCCTTTTCTATTAGCTACGCCACTCACTGTGTGAAAACAGCTGTTTTATATAATTTATTCACTTAACTTTCTTTCATGTTTTATTTTATGTTTTTTGGTCATCTTTCACATAATACTTTTCAAAATTGGAAATGTTAAAACGAAAATATGTTTTTGGTTGATAAAAACCGTGATATTCATAAAACGTCAACATTTGTCTAGCAAAATAATGCTTAAGACATTATTTGTCTGGGAAAAATTATGTGGAGACTTTATTATGTACAGTTTGAAAAAAAAAGTTTGGATTTTGCGTTTGAACTGCGTACTGCTTAAGACAAATCCGAGACAAAATTTGACCTGGGAAAAAATTTGTATGAGAAATAAAATTTTTCCCGACTGCGTATTAGGCTTTAGGGCTGAAGATTTAATACCCCTTGTCAAAATAATATAGTGTCTTCCTTTTTCGTACATTCTTCGTAAGGTTATCAGATCTTCCGGGATTCTTACAACTTTTTGTTAAAAGACGTTGTCTTCCGAAACTTTGTCTTTTCGAAATTTCCTAATTTCGAAACTTTGTCTTTTCGAAATTATTTCATTTCGAAACTCTGGCAGATTTCCATACAAAGCTTAAGCCTAGTAGGCTGCTGATGCGAAACGAAATTTGTTTGTGATCTCCAAACAGACAACGAAACGCTTGCGAAAACACAACGGAAAATATCCTTGGAGAGTTTCACTAATTCCAAAAACAAAATCAAACATAAACGCAAAAAATCAGAGAAACCCATGATGTAAGAAAATGATAAACAAAAAAAAACACAAATAAACCCAAATGTCATTTTTCCGCACACAATAAATAGTCTGTATAATTAATTCAGTGCGACAAAGGAGCGGAGACTTCTCCAAATAATCTACTACAATTATACATTTCGCTCTTCGAACAGCGTACTGCAAAAAGAAAAGGAGAACGAAATTTTCCGTTTCTGATTTCGTTGTGTCATTTTTGTATGGGATTTTTCGTAAAATACATTAAAAAGAAAAGTTATAATAAAATGTATAAAATAAAATAAAATTTGACAACAGCTCGTAACCAGTGCCTTTAGAGGTTTCACACTATCAAACGTTTCTGTGGGAATAAATGCAATTTTTTTGTTTGTTATTTGTTGTTGAAATCCTTAAAAAGCAACAGTAAACTATTTACACTTAAAAAAACTGTAGAATATTAATATTGAAAACAATTTAATAAAAACAGACTGAACATAATTTGTTTACACATGACTGTAAAGTATATTTGTGTTGTGTTATGTTCTTTAGGAAATCAAATTTTTTTTCTAAAACAATAGAATTTAACAAATGAACGTGGAGACCCCAATGGCTAGTGCTGAAAATCAAACAATTTCAATAAAAAAACGTAACTTAAAAACTTTTTTTTTTTAACCATTAAACTGTCATTAATTTATGACAACATTATTTGCGGCAAAACTTATATTACAAGTTACAATACCTGCTATCATTTTAAATGCAATTTAATCGCGATGTAGCGATAGTAAAATTATTTTACAAGGCAATAACGATGATGAACTTTGCATGATAAGATAGATTATCATCATTTCATGACCAAAGTTGTTAGTTTTTCATATGAATGCCATTACGAGTATATAAATTTTTGAATCAACAGAAAAAAAAAATCATTATTTAATTTCTAATAAAAATCCATTGCACAGTTTTTTTTTGTAGATATTACAAATTATACTTGCTTCTATGGCTCAATACATAGTGTTTTTTTTTATTTTGCTTTTTTTTATTGTTTGGTTTTATTTAACTGCACAATCATGAAACTTCAAGCAATTAAAATGTAATTTGAATGCAAAATATTTATATATATACAATTTACTATGAATGGGAATTCCCCCTGCGAATAGTCACGGTGAAGAAGAAAATATGTAAAAAAAATTTACAAACATATCAGACAAAATAAAACTATAATAAAAGAAATAACTAAACAGTACGAACACACTATTTTCACTTGAAGGTGAAATGCAAAATTATATGCAAAAGGGAAAACTTTCATGAATAAATCTCATTAATTTTAATTAAAAAAAAAAAATAAAACATTGCATTGCCTTTGCAATTGCCAATTAATTTCCTTTTTCATTGTAAGTGTTGTATTTTAATTAATTTTATGTTTTTTTTTTAACTATTAATAAAATAGGTGTGTAACCGATCTTAAGAAATTAGGTATACAAAAATGGTTTCCAGCCTTAACATTCATAAGACTTGAAAATTTTCACACTACATTTTGTTGCGGTTTATTAGCAATTAAAGTTAGCTCAGTGATGTAAATTGTGTGACAGAATAAATTAACGTTTAACAATCTCATGCTTTTTACCTCCCGCCACCTACCTGCATGCTAAGAAAAAAATGAGATGACAAAGTGAATAAAAGTAATTTTGTGAAAAATTGCGTTTTTGAAGGAAAACGTAGGTTAGCAATGGTGACTTGAACAGAGATGTCATACATAATTTTTTTTTTTGACCTTTACCATTCGTATTTGTACAGATAAAAATGTCTATATATATGTAGCTAGCTTATATGAAGCAAGCTTAAGCTACATTATGAATTGAAAATTTTCCTACTATAAATCACGCATTAACTTATGAATTAAAATTTTTTAAATCACAAACTATAACTTATGAATTAAATTTTTAAATCACCAACTAGCTTATGAGTTAATTTTTTTTAAATTAATAAGTCACCCTTGTGTAATAATGCCTAAATTAAGCTACAAAGTGAATCAAACTTTTGCAACCCTGGACGTATTGTCGTCATAAAAATAAGAATCTAATCTCAAATATCGTCCCATATCCAAAGATACTGAATTATAAAGATTGAAATCTTTCGTACGTTCCATCCCCCAAAACCCATTTGTTTACATTGTTGTTTTTGTAATTTCATCTCGTGCCGATGAATAGATGTGAATTGCAACAACAATTTATCCTGTGGTGAATTCATATATTTTTGCAATAGTGTGCGTTAAAACATGGAACACTAGTGCAAAAATATGAATTCACCACTGTCCGCCATTTTGTTTAGCTTGTAGGCAAACCAGAATGACAGCCGAGGATTCCAATCTTTATAATATGTAATTCAGTATCTTTGCCCATATCTCACGAACTGACGTATCTATTTTTTCACGTTGAACAAAACCGTTTTTTAAATGTGTTGGAACTTGTTAAAACGATTTTGTTCTTATTGTTTTGTAAACTGCAAGATTTTTATTTTTGAATTCAATGATCGATTGAATGGTTTAAAAAAGAACTAGGTATTGCTTAAATATGCAGTTATCTAAAATGTTAAAAAAGCAGTTACGTCAGTTCGTGAGATGAGTGACGATATCTGAAGGGTCGAAGAGTGCGTTCAGAAATAAAAAGCAATGAGCAATTGTTCACACGTACAATTAAGGCCTCATTTACACATTTACACATATTAATGTTCTATTTTATTATAAAACGTCAAACCCTATTTCCGTAATGCGAATTTTATGGCTAAAATCTGAAACGTATAGTTTTCTTACAATTGCAAACGCAATTACAATTCATTAAATGTACGAAGTTTAATCAAAACCGTTAAAGCCGTTTAAGAGAACTGAATTTCCCTCTTGAGATTCATATACAAATTCTCTGTATCAAATTTGAAGTTAATCGGTCTATCCGTTAAGGCTCAAAAGGCTAAAATTAACTTTTTCGAACATCTCCATCACCGTACATTCAAACTTAATTATAACCCTGGGGCCCAACTATGTAACTCGATTCTACAATAAAAATGTTTGAATTCGCAAAATCTCAGCTCGCTTATTATTTAGGAAACACATATAAACGGAAAAAAAAGCGCTATGTTAAAGATTCTGTGGCAAAAAGTCGAAAGCACCAAAATTTGATCCCACTTTCATACATATTACCACTTAAAATAAGCATTGAAAACAACTTTCGCATGGATTCGAAAGTAGAAGCAAGTTACATAGTAGGGCCCTGAAGTTTTTTTTACACACGAAACCAACACCAGCCTTATAGAGCAAGTTCTTCCATTTTTGTATGGGACTTTTAGTTTCACGTCTACAGTACAAAACAAAAATTTAATTTTGCTCTGTACCGAAGTTATATTTTCAAACATTTTTTATTTTATTGATAGAAAAAAAAAAAAAATTAATGCCCCGGGTGAGGCTCGAACTCACGACCTTAAGATTATGAGACTTACGCGCTGCCTACTGCGCCACCGAGGCTATGTTAGGAATGTGCTGCGTGGCATTTTTATTGTGGAATACTAAAATGTTTGGAACAAAACAGTATTATTATTACATATTTTGTATTTATTTTAGGTTTGTAGTGAGGTTGCTGTTGTTTGGAAAAAAAGGTACAGCATTTTGCTGAAACTGAAATTCTCTTGTATTTTTTATTTAATTTTCAGTAACGGTGAATGGAAGCATTTGTAACATTATTTTTGTATCCTCGGGTTATGTTACTAGACTACGGTCCACTTGAATAAAGGCAACACTTTTATTGAACTAAAAGATAATTATGTCCCTATAATTCGTTATAGGTATTACTTTAGTAACTGAGTGGAAAAATAGTTCCAGAATCTCTCAAGAGAATACACTAACACTTTATAGCAGGTACAAATAACGGGGCTTTAACAAACATAGTCGGAAATTCAAACAATAAAATCGGTGTACTTGAATAAAGGCAGTTGTGAAATTAACTGCATTCGTGAATATTTGGTGAGGAAATCCGTGTTTTGTCATACCTAGGTAGTTCAGTAAAATTGGAAGTAATAGTAAATTAGTTGTGTGTAGAGTAAGTGCGGCAAATGTGGCCCACGTTGGTAATATGGCCCACCACAATATTTCCTGAATGAAATAAAGTATAGGCACTCAACTACCAGTTGAAATCAAATATATTCAAAAGGGTTCTGCTTCGTTGTTTGTCGGTGACAGTAGCTTATCAGCGGGGTAAAATAGAACATTTTATAATTTTATAACTTTTATTCGTTGTCGATGTAATTTTTGGGTGAGTTTACTTAAGGATTTTTAAATTAAAATTTGAGGAAATTAAATAAGTTTGTTCGAAATATATGCGGTGTTATATTTTATGTTATAAAATTTAAAATTAAAATTTTGAATGAAGTTAATTGAGTAGGTATGTTAAAAATTAAAAAAAAAAAAAAGTGAAAAATTCATAGTGTTGGTAATATGGCCCATCTCAATTTGTACTAGTGGGCCATATTTGACACATGGTTTTAATGTTTTTTTGTTTTGTTTTTTAAAGAATCACATCATGCCTTCAAGACTTATCGGGTTATGAGAAGCAGTATTTCATATGTGAATTTTGCATGAATTAGACCAACAAGATATTTGAAAAGCAAATTGTTTCCAGGGTGGTCCATATTTGAAACTAATTGTGGGCCATATTAGGAGCACTTTTTTTTTAAATTCAAAATGAAGTTCCTTTAATTTTTTGTGAATAGCTTTTTGTTAAGTTACTTTTTACGTTTTAAACTATTAAAGACTGAAGCGAAAATAATTTCTTTAAATATATGAATTCGAGTTAAATTTGCCATTTTATTAAAAAAAGGTTAAGGGTGGGCCATATTTGCCGCACTCACTCTACCTATGGTTTGAAGTGTTAAGTAAAAATGGGCACAGGAAATTCTTTAAATACAACGGAGCCAGCTGAAATAAATGCGTTTCAACACTCGGAAGGCTATTCAACCACAAAATCGCAAATAAAGTTGGACGAAGGACAACTTCTGTTGAAAACTATTAAAAAGATCTTGGAAGAAACTATGACATCAGTGCTTTTTAAAATTGTACGCCATTGTCATTTATTTTGTAACTTATAGGTATGAATCAATAAATGAATTGCTTTTGGAAAATAAGTGCAAATGAGGTAATTTCGTTGAAAATTTAAAAATTCAATTCCAAATCGTCTCATTTCTCATATACAAATTCATATTTGAAGCGTTGAGAATGAGAAGGGGTCAAGTGACATTTTTGAAGTTTTGAGTTATAAGCCTTTAAATTTAAAGTTTTAAGTTTATAAGTAGTAGTAGTGGTATAGTTAACCCCTTTATCTAAAGCTAACTTTGTAAGTAATAACAATAGAAACACAAGAATTGACCAAAATTTAAGTTGTCGCTCAACACCAGTATTGGTAAAAAAAAAAAAATCGAAAAATGTCACTTGACCCCTTCTCACTCTAGACGCTTCATTTGTAAATAAAGTAATTTCAATAAAATTAAAAAAAAAAATTCGTTATTAAATTATGAGTGAAAACAGAAAACGGTGGCAGAAATGAGCTATCAAACAAAATTAGCAAATCTGATGATACCAAAACATTAACCTAGTTAAACTTCCCAAATCTTCGCATTTCTATATCATTTTTAGCCCAAATGATTAACAAAGTTCATAAAAAAAAAAATGGTACAATCTGGCAGTTTCGGGAAAGTAAACGAACAGAACTACTTTTTTTTTTTAATTTGTTAAACTATGTATAGGTACCTCATCTCTAAAGCTTCCCATATGCACTATACTTGTGATGACAATTGAGTCGGTGTATTCAAATGTGGAATGTGCTTGGACCGAATTCTGTGTAAAACACGGTGTCAAAAATATCAAATTCTTTTGATTTGTTGTGTCGGTGCCTTGTCTTTAAATGTGTTGTGTACTTTATAAACTTGTGTTGTGTGTATGGGCCTTTTTATGAAAATTAGTTAAATGAACTATAATTTAAAACGCTCAGAAAGACACTCAATATCTAAATAACTGTTTTTTTTTTAACGACCAAGCCAATTTTTTAAATATTCAGGGAAAAGCCATCTACCACTAATTCCAATCATAAAATTTGATCAGGAAACAAAAGTCTGCCTACTTTCCCATATAGTAGGTACATACATTCTTTTTTTTATGTCTACTATGTCTACTATATTCTTTACAAAATCTGCTGACTATTTAGTTCATAGTTTTATTACAAAGTTCTTTATATGCCGCCAAACTATCCCTATAGCAGTGTAGCATTTTGGAATGAAGAATTGGTAAGATAATTGGTTTATTTATACATAAGAAATATTCCGATAATAAAAAAAAAAAGAATTTAAAAAAATAAATGACACAAAAACAATAAAACGCCATAATTCCTGTTGACAATAAAAAATTAAAAAATGAGTAACAATAATGATAAATCCAATTAGTCCCAACACCCATCCAATAGATGTAGACCGTACAATATGTTCATTTTGTAAAAAACAAAGAAAAGTTAAACATCTAGGTACGTCAATATTGCGTATGTAGTAAACATTGGAACCTCATCTTATATATAATAGTCTGAATAGAAGGGTTGCCAATGCAAAGAGAAAGAGAGATTTTTGAGATAATTTATTTTAAAAAAAGGTTAAAATTATCTACATAATATATAAAGCAACCGGTGCTTAAAAAAGTGTTGTTATTGAAAGAGCTCTTCAGTGAAACTTCCTGTTTTTGTATGAAGACATGGAAAGGGGTTTTGACTACCCTTAAATTGCAATTTACTGCCTATCATTGCTACAAAATGAATTTGTGCCGGTTAATATCGACTAATACCATGCGCCTCAGAAAGGTACGACTGTTGGAGTAGAGCCATGCATTCGTGAAATGCGGCTTAGAAAGAATATCTTACACTATAAGATGCGATACAAAAAACTATAGAGGGTGTTGGATGGTTCGAAACAAGAAAAAATCGTATGGCAGGGGGGTGGTGGATTATTAATCTAAATTTACTTAACGAAAGAGCAAATCAATAACTCCTGGATATCATAGGAACGATTGCGTCATCTCATGAGAAAATATATAGAAAGCACTGGCTGTTTCGTAAATGAACCAGTCTATGTAAACCACTAGTTTAGGATTTATCTCTGCTATAGGGGATCACACTGGACCAACAGGCCCCCGTGTACGCAACAGCCTCAGAGCTGGGCACGCCCCTCCTATAACCTAACCTAACTAAACTTTTGCTAAAAAAAAGGCTTTAGTCTATTGAAAAAGATGAAAATGAATAAAATTGAAATTTGTAATAATAATTTTTTGAATATCCCACAATTAATGTAATGATTTATTGAATATCCCACAAATGAGATGCTAACATTCTGTAATGAGTGACCTTGAAAAAAATATTAAAAATTCATAACAAATCACTTATGAGTCACCAATTATTGAAACCAACTATCCAATTATAGTCACTTTTTAGATTGCATATTTTTTTGTCGAATATCCCACAAATGATGTGCTAGCTTTTATTATGGTCTTAAAAACTTCACCTATCGCTGAACAATTACTTAAACCAACTGACCTTTTATTTACAATTACTAGGCTTTTTAGATGGCATATGTTTTTTTTAATATCCCACATATTGGGGTTCTTAGATCCCGGGGCAAAAAATCAATGGCAAAAAATTTGGAACAGCATAAGGTTAAGGTATTATTATTATTACACTTAAAAAAAATTTTATTTCAAAAGCTGGGTATCTACAAATTGTTTTTCTTAGTTTAAATCACATTTTGACTAATATCATATTTTATCTTTCACTTTAACAAACTACGGCAGATCACGTTTACAAAAATTTTCTTAAAAATTGAAAAATCGTTTTTTTAGCTTACAGGACAAGTTTTACAGTCGACGTATGTGACACTAGGCCAATGTGGTAGCTAAAAACTAATTTCGCGATGTAAACCTTCCTTAATAAGTGACAATTAAGTCGCAGTAAGCTACTTTAATGCGACATTCCTATACTATAACACTCAGATTAAACCCTACACATCTCAAATATATATGTATGTATGTATGTATATGTGTTTTAAGTGGCGCTGGACACCAGGCTAGTTTAAGGGTTAAAGTTTCAATATGTGAATCATAAGTGCCATTTATTTTGCTAAGTCTTCATTCTAAAACTGGTCAGCATCGTCATAGTAAAATAGTTTAGGCATCGTACTAAATCGAATACAATTTTGCGTTAATTGCTTTAAAATAAATTTTTTTTTTTATTGCAACGTCACGGCCCATACTATAAGCTTTGGACTTTAGTCTGACTGACGTAATTGCAAAAATATTTAATATATGTATATGTATGTATACGTATAAAGAAAGAACAATAATTTCCAATGTGATTAATATTTTAACAGCTTTCAAGTTGTCATTCGTATTGAACAAATTCAGAGTTTGATGCGATGGCATTATTTTAACATATTATATGCGAATTATTTTTTGATTCATATACACCACACGTCATATTCAAATGTCTATTTAGACAATCGAGTCAAGATCATAAGATAAAATTAATTTTAATCACATCATCATAACAATAACTAAAAATGTTTACATAATGGGCACTTGAGTAGGTTTAATGACTATGTGAGTAAGTTTAATGGCTGTGATAATGCCACTTGTGGTGATAAGCCTTTATTGATCACAATTCTTTTTATATATTTTACTGTACCTACTCGTATTAAACAATGAATTTTATGTGGGAATTTCGGCAAAGCAAATATTTACCACAACAATGTTGGGTTAAACAAATAAACAAAAAAACAAAAAGCGGAAACACATAATGAACATTTTGTTTGCGAAAGATTTAATATCTTTTTTTTACTACGAATTAATAAACGTGTCATCTTTTTATTTTATTTTTTTTATTTGACCTTGAAGAATTATTTAAATATCATAAATTGAAATTTAAATAGATTTTTTTCAGTCACGTTTTAATTTTGGTTTGATAAACACAATTTATTTACAAGCTAAGAATATCTTTGATAAACAAATACAAATTTTAGTTGTGTGTGAAAAAAAAACAGTGTAGGAAATCATTTTTCTATTTTAAGGATATTTTAATTTCGCCCACCATTACTTTGGTTCGAAAACAGTTTTGTAAGTTTAAATATAATTAATAATATTTAAATAAAATCAAGGCCGTAGACAGCACACTTAAGGTCCGGAGGACTCGAAAAATATTCATTGGCGCTTGAAAGAAGAACAACAACCAAAAGATATAAACTTAAACGCGATTTCTTCAGAAACCTTTCGAATGTAATATCGATGGATGGGATGACGGGTCATCAGGAATAAGAAACAGGTAGTGCAGCTCGCACTTTATTTAAGCTCTAATTTTTTTGTGCAAATATGAGCTAAAATTTTAGTTAAATTTTGGAGAATGTGTAACGTAGAAAACTACTATTCTCTGAGTAGAAATTATATTTAACCATTTCAAAATATGTGTTATTATTTTAAGTGAAATTTAATCAAATTATATAGATTATTTTCATAGGCTGGCAACAATGAGGCTGATATCACACTTTTTCGGCTGTATTTTAGACGTTACAAGCTCAAAAGAGAAAGGCTTAAGCTAAGTACAGACGATTGTAAGATCTTACAATATTATCAGAACTATCAATGGTCTGACAATAGCTAACAATTAGCTGACAATTTACATATTTCTTACAATGAAAAATTGTCCGTTCACACGGTTGATAGATTTCTTCACAATTTGATTGTCAGCTATTTTTTTTATCTCTCTTTAACCAACTCATTGACATTAATTCGAACAATGAAGAAATTGTCAGCAATTGTAAGATGTTTTCAATTAAAACATCTGACAATGACGAATGAGTCTGACAATGTCCTAATCGACTGACAATGATAAAAATTGTGTGTTCAGACGATTGTAAGATATTTGGAACAGTTTTTTCACTGACAGATCTGACAATATTGTACGATTGTAAGATCTGACAATCGTCTGTAATTAGCTTTAGTTCCAAACGCATCAAATGCGCGTACCTATATGATGCAAAGTCATGAGTTTCGAAAGTCATAAGAGAAAATGGTGAAAAAGTCAAGAGTTTCTAAACGCATCCCAAACGTCATTTACTTGACGTTTGAACTGAAAGTGAAACAAAAATATGAAGCCTCGAGCGGAGTAAGCTTATTTTTCTATTGTTAGTGTTTTTTTTTCTTCGTAAAATTGGGTTTGTTATTCACCCATATAACGGTTATAACGATTTTCGTTGAATTTAACGAAGCAATTGATCAACAAAACGAGATCTAATCGCTTTTTCATTTTAAGCTGCATAAAATGCGTTTCGAAATGTCAAACTGATGCAAAGTGAATAATGTAATGCTACCGCATCCAAACTATTTGTTTGACGTTTTGGAACTTATCCAAGGTGTGTGCATAAGTTCAATCTCTGACGACAGCAGATTTTTTATTGAATGTAGTAGATTTTCGTAAAAATTTCCTACTTAACGTCAATTAATAAAAATATTTAAATTCGTGAATTAAATTTTTATCTGCGTTGAACTTTGATTTCACAAGAATATTAACAGACGGTAATTTTTGTTTTTTTTTTGTTGTAATTTTACTACGTTCCAAGAAATGTTGAATGACAAAGTTCAGTGAAAAAAAAAACGACTTTTGACATTAAATCTGAACGAATAAGAATCGAAGGAGGGAGGGTAGTATTTTATGAAAATTGTAATAACAGCAATATACTATTTGCAATAATTGACATAATTTTGCCAAAATTGTCATTTTGTGTATACCAATATCCTATACCTACAGAATATTTATGTATATCTTATTTTCATTCTGTCAGACCCAATTATACTGTCCCTGTCAAACGTGATTAAGTCTCCATTATACCATCATCAGTCATCAAAAAAGCACGCACGTACACCTACAATTTAAAATTCAATTATCCTTTGTCCTCTCTGGCGATGCGGATGACATTTCTGTCTACATTTACACATTTTTCAATACTCATTGCATGAAAAGTCTAGAAAAGTACTACATACTACAATATGCACTGATGAGGCTTTCTTATACCTACTCGTGTCTCGTATATACACACAAAATTGGACAAAGAACGATACACGCTGCTGGTGCAGATCCAAACAGAGAGAAAATAATATAAACTCATGTTTATACATAAAATAGGAACATATACCTATACATCTCTTTTGTTAACATCATCAACTCATAGGAAATAAAATTAAGTACCTACCTTACCTTATACAGTTATAGACAAAATAAATGTATTGGTATACAAAAAAAAAAAAGTATTAACAAAACAAAAATGTTTGCACCTTTTATGCAGCGCACTCCACTGCACAGCACACCTTAAGTTGTTGGATGTCGGAAAGGTGAACGACGATGCACTATGCTGTCTCTAGAGGTGGCATGAGTCAATGCTCCCGTCATGCTTTTCTATTGAAATATAACATCATCGTTGTATAGAGAAGAATCGCAGGTATGATGCCTCAGTGCTTCAGAGTCAGAGCTCACAGCTATCAAAGTAAAAGAAGTCCAAAATAGATAAAAATGCAGTTTGCCCTTTTATGCAATCTCGTATTTTTTTTTTTTGTATATAAATATAGGTATTGTGTCTCCTCTCCCAACGGTATATGTACAATATATAGTGACCATCGAACCATTCAGATTCAACCAACCAAATCGAAATCATCCTGTTTGTTTGTTTGTCTGTCTCTCTGTCTTTTTCAACTTGACTCTTGATCTTTGTTTGGGGTATGAAAACGTAAAAAAAAAAATATATAAAACAAGTCTAATAAAAGACTAGAAACAAGCTTTTAACCGGTTCCCACAAATGTTATGCTCGATAGTTTGAGGTGCTTTGAGATTCATGGGGTGTTTCGTGGATTAACATGTTTTTTTTTAGAATTTAGAAGATAAATAAACGGTCATGAAAAAGTAGTGATCCAAATGGTAAAGGCTACAAAAAATAAAACTAACTCAATATTCACAGGGATTTAAATAAAAAATAAATTTAGCGGTAATCTGGACAACCTATGGCTACTCTCTCTCATTTTGTTGCATTTCAGGACTAATCAGTCACAAAAAGTAGAATATCTTCATGAGTTTCAATGTGAATGAAAGAACATGAAACAATGAAATCGTAAAGCGTGCGATTTTTTATCGCTGCGACTGAAAAAAGTGATATTTTTTTTTGGTTTTATGTGAGCTCATATTCACGTACTTAAACTAATTTGTTCCAAAACTAAGGCGCACTTGCGATTTTCGGTCGTTGCGATTAAAAAAATCGCGATCGGAAAAATAAATTGTCGATTTTTTAATCGCAAACAAATACAACATATTTTTTCTTTTAATGTGAGTGCATGCATTTGCTATATAAATATCTAAATAGCAAAGTTTAAAAAAATATTTGTTGAGGAATTTTTTGAGTGCGGACTGCAGAGTGCGGAATGACGATTGCAGAGTGCGGAGTGCGGAGTGAGGAGTGCGGAGTGAGGAGTGCGAGTGCAGAGTGCGGAGTGACGTTGGATGGAACTCTGTTTGAAATCAACTCATTGATAAGATAAAATCAATAAAAATACTCATTTAATTTTCTCATATACTTTGTACAATATCCATACCAGTAATTTCTCTGGTAACACCAACCAAAATTTCGATTGTAGGTCCCTATACACCACAGTTCTTTCACTATATCTTTGAATTCAGTTCATTTAATCAATTTGGTAACACCAAATTTTTCTCAAAACGACCCTATAAACATTTTTAATGTTAATTCTAACATAAAAATCTCTCTCGATAAGACACCCTGTTTAAAATTTTCTTGGCATTTAACTACACACACTACTTATTTCCTTAAAAATAATACCAACCGTTATTTTGTTCATGTTCCCTTCTAAACTGATGCAGCCATCTCACGTCGACCTATTTCTTTAATAACAACTTTTTGGTTATTGTTCTCAATCGTGGCTTATAAAAGTCGTGACTTATCGCCCGCTCGAAGCCCTAAATAAAATAAAAATGAGAAACTCCAATTTGACCCTCCTATATATTCTCTAGGTAGATAATCAAAATACATAAAAAGGCCGACGGCCAAAAAACCAAACCAAACAAATCAAAACAAATTAAATCTATAATGAAAAGTTGTTCGTATAGAAAAGTTTTGTTGTTATTCAACTTTTTTTTTTTATTACATCGCTACGGAGATAAATAATTTTTTATTTCACTTCATTCATTTATACATAAATGAACATTAATTGTAATCTTTGAGAGAATTAAGCTTGACTGAAAGATAAAAAAGTTTCCCAGAACAAAAACAAAAAGTAATTTTCTCAGTATTAATAAATAATTTGGGATTCTCATCGCGCATAATGAAAAAAAGAATAAATATGTACATATATGAATTAATCATTTATATGATTTGATTTTGTCTTGTCTTGTTTTTTTTTTTTATTTTATTTTCATTTCTATTTAACGATCTTCAATTAACCCTTTTTGTGGCGCGTGTAAAGTGTATTATAGACAAGAAAAGTTTTTTTTTATATTAGACGGTGCGGTGGTTTGGATTGAATGAGTTAATTTTTTGATTGATTGATTGATTGATTAAATAGAAGGTTGGGATTTTTTGTTTAATTCATTTATTAAATTCTACTAATGTAGTCATTCCATTACAAGATTTTATTTGTAAGGGTGTTTTTATGAATTTTTAATTTCATGTCGTCCCATAAATTAAAATGATTTTACTATGAAATATTATTTTCTTGGCGCTAAATAAAAATTAAAGCTATATACAAATTTAAACTGTAAAGAATGTTTAACGATATGTAATAAAATAAAAATTAATATTTTATTCAAAATTAACATTAGGTAGGTACTGCGATGATAGAGAATACGACAAAAAAAAAAACGTATCATTCAGTTTTATAAATTTGTATCTCAGTTTTTTTCTGTCTGTTCAAGAATATTCAGATTGAAATAAATAACCGGTTAAATTTTTTGTATAAAATTTGTTTAAAAAAAGTGTCGAAAATAATTGCACTTGTGTAAGATGATGGATTATGCTTAAAAAGCCTGAGTTTAAAACTATTCATCTGATTTTAAAAGAAATAAATTGGTTTTGGAAGTTTTAATTTTATGACACTTATCTAAAACATGTGGGTTTATAAGAAAAATGAGTTTATAAAAATGATAAATACGTGTTCACATATAAAAACGCACGAATCTTATAGTTTAAACTGTAAAATCAACATAATAGAAAATAGTTTCGGCATCAACGCGATGTAAACCATCTGATTTCTTTAATAAATCTTAATTTGTTAGAAAAAAAAATTATTTAAAAATCGTTGGACCGGTTCTTTAAAAAAAAAATAGAAAAGCTAGAGGGAGTAGGTTGGGTTAATACAGGAAAAAAATCGTATAGGAGGGGGGGTATATCCCCTCGTTTAGGCGGGAGGGGCAATTTTCTAAAAAATTGACTTAAAACGGAAAAAAAATATTTAAAAACAACGGTTAAACTTACAATGCCATTCTATACTTTTTTGCAAAGCCAGAAATCTCTTCTTTAATTTAAATTTTAAATTAAGTTGCCTTAGTCAATAGTTTTTGGAAAATTAATTTTCAAACTCGAAATTTTGAAGAAAAAAATTTAAAACTAATTTCTTTCGAAATTTTATGTATTAAGTATAATTTTTGCTTTCAAAATTCAATGCTCTTATTAATTTTCAAAAGAAAAAAAAAACCGGATGCTTAAATGTATCTTAGTTTTTGAGAAATTATAAAAAAAACATTAAGTACCTACTTTTTTCCAAAAAGGTGAAATCTAGTTAATCCAGTTAATTTTTTTTTTTATATTTGATAAATACCGGATGGTATGCAATAAAGAATAAAAAAAGGGATAGTTCGCCAATTTAATAACTGACTTAAGCAGATCAAACTTGGGAAAACCAAATAAAAGTATTTTTTTTTGGAAAAAAGTACTTTTCAACAAGCCGACCCCCCTCCCATACGATGTTTTTCTTTTCTTAACCCAACCTACTAATTTTGACTTTTTGGTGCACCTTATACCAATCACCCTGTATATCGCAAGTAAAAATCTTCACCAGAGATTTTCCAATGAATGAGGCGCGTATTGCGATCGGTAATTGGCCAAAGCGTCTTAGGTCTTGTTCTTGTATTAAGGCAAATGGCGGCCATTTTGAATAATATCTTTTATGATTAAATAAAGAGTATCTAAATGTCTATATTCAGCGAATAACTTTTTGCTATTTATACCAAGTTTAAAGGCACCTCCCGCCTATTTTGTTGTATTTACCCAAACAAAACCTATATCACAATTTTGAATAGAGGAGGATTGGTGCCATAACTTTATGGAATATTATTCATTTTCATCATATTACAATAATTCATATTTTTAAAATCGAACATTTTGATGGCGGACTCACCCTATAGTATACACGCACTTCTATAGAATGAAATTTTTTTTTATTTCTTTTTTCAAAATTTTGAGTTTTAAAAAATTTCACTTAAAGCCAATTTGTCAATCAGCAATTAGCATTTAGTAAACTATATCAGAGAAATATGTATGTATATAGTATAACAATTATTATTGTTTGAATTATACGAAAAAAAATTTAATGATAACAAAATTTGCCCTAAAACAACTTTCTTTAAAAAGAAAATTAAATAATGGTTTTCTGGCTTCAAAGATATATTATGATACAGTAAAACCCGCTTTAGAGAAACTGTAAAATGTCAGACTTTCTTTCACTTAAGCGGGCTTTTCACTTAAACGAACCCCGCTTAAGTAAAAAAAATATTTCACTTAAGCGGTGTCCGGATAAGTGAAAAACAAATTCCACGTAAGCGGATTTAAAAATTCCAAAAACGGTTGTGACATATCAGAAATTCAAATGTCAAATTTTTGTGAAGGTGAAAGATAAAAAAAAAGTGAAAGTGTTCAGCTAATTTTTTGTTCTGTTTGATTCAATTTTTTCACTTAAGAGAGTTTTTTTCAATGAAAAATATATAATTTGGACTGAAAATATGTTTCAGGTATCTGCGTTTTTCACTTAAACAAGTTGCGCTTAAGCGGAGTGTTTAAGAGGTAATTAATCGACAAATACCTACGTACCTACTCGGAGATGAAAAAGTGTTTCAGGTAAGCGGGTTTCTCTTAAACGGGTTTTACTGTATTGTTAATGTCGTCGTTGTTTTTCAAATAATTCTTTTTTTTATTTTAAGTTATCGAGTATGCGCTTACCTCCAGACTCCATTTTCCAATAATGTTGTTAGAAATATGATTAAATAAAATAATTTTTTTTTTCACCATTGACTTAAAAAAAACATTCCCCCTCAAATAGGATTTTTTCTTGTTTTGAGGCTCTAGCCTTTTCTCACGTTTTATGAAAAATACCTATATTTTGATGTCAAATCAATCAAATCTTATATAAAATCAAAACGTGTTTTTATTTGCAATTTGTAGGTAGGTATAAAAAAAAAACTCAGAGAAACGTAGGTACTTAAATATCAAGTTCTATTGATGTATACATTTGCTGTCCGAAATGAGAGACAATTATCCGAAATGGGGGACATTTATTTTCATCCACCTTCTTACCATCCAAATTAATAAAACCTCAGTCACTTTATATAACGAGAAGTATAATTTACCTGCAAAAGAAAAAAACAAATTAGGTTTTAAATTTCAATCAAATTATTAAACTTAAAACAATAATTCTTTAAACAAACTTACAACAGCCCTCAACTTTATATATATGTAGGTACAAAGGTTAAAATATGTATGTATATGTATTAACACAAAATCGACTTTTTGTATATGTATGTAGGTATTTGTTAAAGTATTCAATTACATCTCTAATTCTCTGCTTCCTATTACATAGAAAAAGCACCAAACCGTGACCTAACATAACCAAAGTAAAAATCATTCATCAATGTCACTCAACGACATGGACCCTCATAGCTCATCATCATCATCATCATAATAACAGCTCTGAATCACAAAAGTCTTCTTTTTGAGAAAAAAATAAAAATAAAACAAAAACAAACAAAAAAAAAAAAAACTTTCTCCCATACAAATTTTGCACAAAAAAACCTTTTTTTTTTTTTTTCTTTTTTTTTGATTCATGAGATAGATATTATTTTCTTCGACCATCTTATGCAACTGGGCTTATCCGTACAGTAGTTTTCCAGATTGATAAAAGCAGAGAGAAACAAATTTGTCACAAAACCCTTTCTATTATAGCCTTTTGGACAATTTTGTTTGTTTATATTTCTGCTTTTTTTTTATTTTAATTTAAGTTACCACAAGTAAATGTATGATGCTTTCAATTCAGCAACTACGAATATTTACAAAACTTTTAAAAACCAAACCAAACAAAAAAACTAAAACTAAAAGCTATGTGTGTTCGGACGGTGTTACTGTAGGAAAATAAGCTACCTTATCAACTAAAAATAGAATAAAACAAAATTTTGAATGAAAAAGTTTCATTCTGCGTCGAGGACTAGGTATAGAGGCAGTATTAATATTTATTCCAGCCAAGCCCATCATCACAGGTAGAAAAAGGAAAAAAAAATAGTTTTGAATTTTAGACAAAAACCAAGTGAATTTTGCCTTTGGCATGGCTCAACTTGGCGTTTTGTGAACTTTCAACACAAAACGCTATTTTCATTGTGTGTGCTATTATTAAAATTTTTTTTGTTGGGTGCAAAAAAAAATCTTTCTGTTTTGTTTTTGTATCCAACAGCAGCAGTTAAAAATGTCAATGACATTCAAATAGGTTGATTCTACCAACAATTATGTGCATCACAAAGGACATAAATCTTCAGAGAGAGCCTTTCTGTCTACCATTGCATTCCCAATGGAGAGTATAGGCTCTAGCTCTACTTGTACCTACAGTAGACACATAAAGTAGCTACCTATAGTACCTACTAATGTTAAACAATTTTTGAATTGAGTTTGTGTTTCATTCTATCATGAGTAGGTACACTTATCGATCGTTTTTGAACAAAGTAAATCATGCGGGAGTGCTGATGAAGGGAGACCTGATGAAGCACAGAAGCGGATCTAGGATTTATTGCTGAGGGGAGGTTTAATTTTTATGTGAAAAAAAACTTGGTAAAATGATTTCTGAAATTGTTTTGAATTACAATTATTTATTATGAAAATAAATAGCCCCGAAAATTATAGAATTTTGTTTAAATCTTAAAAAGCTGAACATTTTTCAGAAAAAATTCTTCTTCAAAAAACTGAATTCCAGTCCCCTTCCCCCTCTTAAAACTTAAACCTTGGTCCAAATTTATAGGAAGTGCTTAAAACATAACAAAAATGCTTTCACCGCTTGGTCAGAAATTTTTTTGAAATTTGGACTTTCTTGTCTAATTTTTCGGAGAGCTTAATTTGTATACAAGTGTTACATTATTTTTAAAAAGTTCCCTAAATTTGGAACGGCACTTTTAATTTTGTGGGCTGAAAAAACCAAAATTCGTTATTTTTGTTACCTAGTACCTACAAAAATTGCTCCAAAACCGTCAATTTTTTTAACAAAAATGTCAAAGCAAAAACTGTTGGTAATGGAATAAATTCTACGCAACATCGATCCCTATGCTATTTATTTTTTCGGAGCATAGAATTTTGAGAAAAACCTACTGTACAATTTTTTACACCAGCAAATGGTCTTTTCGTTGAATTTTGGGGTCAAAAATTATTTCCCATGCCAATTTCTTGACAAATATGAATGAAATTCGGTACATTTAACGACTTAAGGAAGATGAATTTTGTTAAACTGCATGTCTATTTTGTACCTACAATGGGACTTCATAATTTTGGTCAGAATATTGTACAAAATTAAAAATTCCTTTTTTATGAATTTTGAATTTTGTATTGTCAAAGTCAGGAATTTAGGAATTTAGTCAAAATAACTTAGTAATTCATAGTAATTAAACGAATGTTTCACATCTGTCAGATTTTTTTAAAGCAATTAACCAAGAAATAATTTTTTTTTAAAGGGCGTGCTAGTGGGCGGAAATTAATTGTGTTGATTATTCATTCCATTCATTATCACGTCTATAAACATATTATCAAAATCAGTAAACTGGAAGTTTTAATGGAATTTTGTCAGCTTCTCCATACAAATTGCACCACTGTATGTCGTGTTTTTCAAACCGTTTTTGGCAGGGCTTTGACAAGAGTATTTAGAATATCGAATAATTTTTTTTAATTCGATTTTCTAAGAGCAATCTTTGACAGTTATTCAACTAGTAACTGTCTAATAATATGACCTCATATATTTACTGTCATACCTGTAATCTGTCAATTTCAAATGAATTTGAGTGAAATTTTGAATACGTTCAATGAACATTTAAGATTAGACATTCAATTTTCAAAAATTGTACACATATTTATTTTTAATTCTTGTCTAAGAGTGATCTAACTAAGATAATGAGTTGTCTAAACCTTGACTAAAATGTTTATAAATAAGACTGCTTAATTTTTATTTACAAACTTTATATACATCATCCATAAAGCTGTCGAACTCTAAAAATTTATAATTATGTATAATTATTTTCAATTTTTGTCTAATGGTTGTCTTAGACTTAGATAATGGAAACGGTTGTTTAAACCTCGACTAAAATAAAATTTTATTTTATTTACTTTCTTGACAAAACTGTATTTTAAAATGTCATCGTATATTCAATTAAATAAAAACATAGGTATTATACTAAAATATTTAAAGAGTTCGAACACATCTTTAGAAACTGTATACAAGAATGGGCATAGTAGTAGTGCAAGCCTTATATGCTCTTTAAGGGGAACCCCACGGACATAAAAAGTCCGAAGAGAATAGTTAACAGATATAAGTTTTCATGAATGGAAATAGGTATAACATCGTCCTATGCTGTTTTAACTCCTAAAAGTATAGTTACGATAGTTTTTTCTCAAATATAGAACTCCACGTGGCAAATTATCTAAACTAAATTTATCTTATTTAAGCCTTGTAAATTATTTTAACTCAAACGTGTAATATTATCTACCTACAAAAAAAGAAATATAATCAAATTTAAATTTTTTGGGGGCAACAATTAAATCATTGTATCCGCTCCTGTTTTGACATATTACAGACGTGAAAGCAAGTTGCAAATTGCATGTATGATGTAGTTAAAGAGTAGCCCATCATGGCATGCCGTGGCATAAGCAAGGCAAGCAATCAAGTACCTCTGACGTGTTGTCGGATATTATAGACTCCTATTTAAACTCGAACAAAGGTAAGTTGAAAAGCACGATAAGGATGTTCTTATAACAATGGACTTATAATAACACAAGAAGACATTTTAAACTACACAAAAATGTATAGATACATACATTTGTGTCTTGTATTGAAAATGCTTATACTCATATATAAAAAATGATATTTTTTTTCATAAATTATTTAAACAACAACTCACAAAAAAAAAGTGATGGAAATTGTTTGAAAAGACCTTCGCGGAAAGCAACATGCATTAAAGAAAAGAAAATTTCTATAGCATTGTATATTTATATTCGCACGCAAGCCGATTCAAATTTCAAAGGTTATTTTTAGCTAAAGTACGAGAAGGCAGGTATATAAATGACAGACAAAGTATACATAGGTAAGGATCAAGTTTTCAATATAGAGAGAGCTTTTGAAGTGCATAAAAAAAATAAGTTCAAATTAGCATAAATATTCGTTGTGTTGCTTTTTGTATGTACATATACAGGATCCTTGTAGGTATTTTGTTATGTTAAGATTATTTGCCTTTATTTTAAAAAGTTATTAAATATATCTCAGGAGAAAAAGATTCATTTCCAAAAAAATTACCGAAAACTTTGGTGGAATGTTGAATTTTAGTGGAGAGCTTTATTTTACGCATTTCCTTAAAAGAACCGTAAATTTAGATCGCAGGGCTTTTTATTTTGTGAGGACTGAGGAGAAATGGACAAAATTTATTTTTTTTTGTAAATTGCTCCAAGTCAAAATGGCGTTTTTGCGGCTAATATAGACTTTCAAATTCCATTGAATTGGATATGTTAACGATGTTGATGGATTAAAACAAAAATTTTCACTGGCTTTTGGATGACATTTGGATTGAAATATTCAATATACGTCAAAATATAGTTTGTTGCCTATCTGTCAAATTATAAACCGTCAAATTCAATTTGAAAGATGGCCACGATATCGATGGTTTTTTTAATCCATCTCTGTAAAATCAGAAAATTTTGGAATTGAGATGAAGGTCAACGCAGGCTACGTTGACGTGATAGAAAATTCTGTATAAACCCAGCCGTCAACACACTGTCAGTATTATGCGTTGACGATCACATGCCTTGACAACTTGGAGACAGAATTTGACGTCATTTTGACTTAAGAGAGTCAAAGTGTTGGCCATTTGCGTTGACCGTCTTTAGTCTTGTAGTAAACAGAACAAAAGACCAAGATTCTGCTTTTCAACAAATGCAAACAACCATCTGTTCATCGCCTACGATAAAAAGTAATTAATAAGGAGCCCATCTATTTACCTTAGAGAAAAAATTTACTATATAATCGACGATGAAATTACCCTAGCAAACCGCTGCTACTTCGATTTGATGAAACTAATGCAGAATTAAAAAATCCTCACGCGTAAGACGAAATGTATGGCCCTACAAAATGTATAGTCCTCATGCTTTATGATGCCGAGCAACGTTAAAACCTTACTCTAATTTTAAGACAGAAAGTAAATCTACTCCGCCACAGCTTTTTTCAGGTCTACTACTTTTTGTCTAATACTATGTTTCCACAGACCTCTAAACCAAGATTTAAGTAGATTTACCCTAAATCGAGAATCGAGAGAACATTTTCGAGAATCTATTTTTTTTTTTTTCATCGTTTAACTATCTATCTCACTTCCAATTTAGAAGAAAACATGAAACAGCATTTGCATTTTGAAAGGAACTGTCAAAGTTAATCTACTTTAAAATCTTTTCATGCGGTGAAAACCCTATATAGGATTTACGAAATCTCAACGAGATTAGATTTCGGTGGAAACGTAGTATGGCAGTGAAGTAAAATAGAAATTTAGATTACATAAATAAGTGCTGTCATATTAACAGTACCTATATACCAAATTAATTTAACTAGATTGAAATGTTAGTTTAACAGGATTTATGTGTATAGATTTTTAAATTATCCTGACGACGACAAAATTTATGTTTCTTGTTAAATATTTAACATGATCAACCTTGTTGAAAAAAAAACGTCAAACTGAAAAGTTGTAACATTCTGTTTAATTTTACATGATTTTTTTTTGTCAGAGAGGAAACCGACACCCTCTAAAAATATGTCGCAGCTCTCTATAATGTAGCCATTATGATAAATTCGTTTGGTTAACCATCCAGGGTTCCAGCCATACAACCCACCTAACATTAAGTTTAATTACCTAAGGGAATCAAATATGTATCATACATTAAACAACTTATTTGACCTTTATGTAGAAATGTACATATACTAAAAAAAGGGTTGGCAAATAGAAAATTCTCACAACAATATGAGACAGACCGTTGATCAAAAAAAATATATATTAACATTAACATTATTACATGAATATTAAAATGAATAATAAAAGTTCAAAATACTATGACAGCTCGTCACATTATGCCAAAAAGTATAAATAAATGTACGTTTTATGCAGCCATCACTTTAATTTACATTTTCCTTATCGGACTATACAGTGCATGGTACGAGCATAATGGTTTTGCGTTTTACTGTAACAACAAAAAAATTCATCAATTATTTATTTATTATTCATCAAGCGCTTCATCAATTTTAAAACATTCCACCTGTGTTTTGGTAATAAAATTCCAGGGATTTTGTCTTATTCAATTTCGTAAAATTTATTTTTAGTTGTTTTTTTTTTTTTGCATTCAATGAATTTAAAATTCGTTTATTTTTGTTTTTTCGCTTTGCTATTAATGGACGAAGGAGAATAATAATTGTGGATTGGTCGAAGCTTATGTTGATTTTAAACAATAGGGAAGTTAAAAATAAAACATTATAATATGTAAATTTTGTTTAGATTTATTTGAGATTTTTTTTGCATAGATAGGTAGGTATAGCTAACGAATTTTTGAAATAATAAGAAGCATTTATGGTGTAGGTATTCAAAATTCCAAAAGAGAATGAACAATTCTTAAGAAAAAGGTCGTAAGATACTAGCGAAGTGAAGGGGAAAATAAAAGAAAAACAAATACCTATTTAGTGCATAGTAAATTTAGGTAAATACCTATAGGTAATCAAGTTTTGGATTAAGTTCTCAATTTAAAAAAAAGGTGATTCAAATTCAGAATTAAGGTGATTTTCTTAAAATCTTTTATATTTTTATAGACAGCTTAGCAAAAAATTCTGATGATAACAAAATTGCAAAGATTTGCCCTCGTTCTATTTCAGATAATTTTTTTTTTGAGATTTGACATATCGCTTTTGATTCTAATCCATTGATGACAAATTATTTATTAGCCTTCAATTAAATAAAAGCTATACCTAACACTTTGAATTGTTGCTTTGATTGCTCTATTGCTACCTGAGTGTGATCGATAGAAAAGGAGTCAAAGTTCGATATTATTATATAAAAAAAAATCACTCATGCAATGTGGAAAGGTACACTCATCATATTTAAATCAATTTCGTTTAGATTATTTTCATAATTGATAAAAAGTTTTCAATTCACACGATGGCGTTTAATAAAAAAAAAAGGTATTAAGTCATATATAGGTATGTAGGATAGATAGGTACCTATTTGTTCGAATTTATTAACAACATAATCTCTTTATTAATCATGAAGTCTTATCTCCTAACTTGAAATAATCATAATCTTTCTTTCGTCGAAATTATTAAAACGGACAACTAATTTCTTCACCAATTTATTTGGCAAAACTATAGACATGAATGTAATAAAGGTGTGTTTAATATACTCAACCGAAATCATTTCAATAAAGACAAAATAAAAAAATAAAAAACCTATAGGTATGTATAAATAATAATCTTGTTCATTCACTTCCCAAACCATAGGGTAGAGTCGCCCAATGGCGGCCCCCTCCAGTGGCCGGCCACCTTACAAGAAAACCTTTGGGAATAGTGAAACTGTAGTCGTATTTCTCCGTCTATAATCTCAAAAAAATCTGTCATAAATGCTTAATGATCTGTCAAAATTTTACTCAGATTTGCCTAATACTTTCCGAGTTATGAGTCAATAATGTTCACAAGCAAGTGTTTTAATTTTTTCGCGTACTATAACTGTTGATTTCAACAGTGAAAACGGTTTCAGGATTAGTGATTTTTGAGGACAGTCCTTGGGTTAATAGTTTTAAATGCGGTTTTTATATTGAAAAACATTATATTTTAACTAAATATGCTTTTAAATGTAAAAAAAAGTTATAATTATGACTGTGTTTAAGGGGGCCGGAGATAGGGAACTGATTTTTTGGGTGTTTCCTATTGTCGGCCCCCCGGCCGAAGTTAGGAAAAAATACTTTTTTTGAGAAAAATGCATAATATGAATAACTGAGCTAAAACAGCAACACCAGAGCTAAAACTGACGTTAAAAATCCATTAAATCCAGTCTCCGGCCCCCTATTTTCAAAAGGAAACTAGGGGGCCGAAGACTGGAAAGGTGTGTCCTAACTCCGGCCACCACACATAAAAATCAAAATTCTTGTTGCAATTGGGGTGGCCGAGCTCAGGAGCATCGGTGGCCGGTCTTAGGCAACTAGGGGCCGGCCACTGGAAAAATTGACTTTTTCATTAAAACTAATTAAAACGTTAGTTTCTCATTAAAATTTTTAAATTTCGTGTATGTAAATGAATAAAGAAAACCACAAGGAACATTCTGTTTTAAAAATTAATTGAAAATGTTAAAAATTGTAAATTTTATGATAGGTTTTCTAGAAAAATTGTCTTAAGGGGCCGGCCACTGGCGACTCTACCCTACCCATTTCTACCATTTGTGGTGTTAACAATCAAACAGAGGCTAAAAAAATTGAACCTGAAACCGAGTTAACATATACCTGGATAATTTCAAAAATATTAAAAATAATTGAATTTTGTTTGATTTTGTGGTAGTTTTTTTTATTAGATTGGCTAACAAAAATTACATATAGACCTTTTATATTCATCCTTTCGAGGAATATATTTTTTTTGTTAAAAATATGTTATGGGGATTTTGAAAGTGATTTTGTTTATGTTTTGACCCCAAACTCAAAATTAAAATAATAATAACTTCTTTATTAGTTTATAATTTGAAAAAAATTTCACCATCCGATAGCCCTCTTTGATACGCAAATTTCGGCATATCAAATTTCATATTTAAAAAAAAAAATTAACCCATAAGAGTTTCAAAGTGTATAGGTAGGTAGGTACCTATATGAAAAAAATAAAATTGGGCTCTTTTGACTATCAAAGAGTAATTTTATTTAGTGGGATATCCCACTAAATCCTGGGGTCTGGACAAATGTCAAATGCAAGTCTCTAACAAAGTTAAAAATTTGACATATTTTGTGAATAAATAAAATGATTGGTCTCATAAAATAGAACCTACCTAAGTTCTTTTTTTACCTATTAACCATCTCCATTTTTTCTCCACAAACAAAATTATAAGGCGTGTTTAAAATTGTATTTAAATAGAAATTAACAATAAAAATGTGAACATAATAAAATGATCATCAATAAAAATACTAAATAAAATATAGATAGTGTTTGATGATAGACATTTTATACGTAGGTAGGTACCTATTTCTTCAAAAAAATATGACAGCAACCAATTTAACGAAACAAAATTGATAAATTATTTATATAGGTACATACCTATATGATATATTAATGTTCTGTTAAAAAGTATCATCTTGTACCTACCAATCAATAGGGTAGAGTCGCCAGTGGCCGGCCCCTTAAGACAATTTTTCTAGAAAATCTATCATAAAATTTACAATTTTTAACATTTTGAATTAATTTTTAAAACAGAATGTTCCTTGTGGTTTTCTTTATTCATTTACATACACGAAATTTAAAAATTTTAATGAGAAACTAACGTTTTAATTAGTTTTAATGAAAAAGTCAATTTTTCCAGTGGCCGGCCCCTAGTTGCCTTAGACCGGCCACCGATGCTCCTGAGCTCGGCCACCCCAATTGCAACAAGAATTTTGATTTTTATGTGTGGTGGCCGGAGTTAGGACACACATTTCCAGTCTTCGGCCCCCTAGTTTCCTTTTGAAAATAGGGGGCCGGAGACTGGATTTAATGGATTTTTAACGTCAGTTTTTGCTCTGGTATTGGTGTTTTAGCTCAGTTATTCATATTATGCATTTTTCTCAAAAAAAAGTATTTTTTCCTAACTTCGGCCGGGGGGCCGACAATAGGAAACACCCAAAAAATCAGTTCCCTATCTCCGGCCCCCTTAAACACAGTCATAATTATAACTTTTTTTTACATTTAAAAGCATATTTAGTTAAAATATAATGTTTTTCAATATAAAAACCGCATTTAAAACTATTAAACCCTGTCCTCAAAAATCACTAATCCTGAAACCGTTTTCACTGTTGAAATCAACAGTTATAGTACGCGAAAAAATTAAAACACTTGCGTGTGAACATTATTGACTCATAACTCGGAAAGTATTAGGCAAATCTGAGTAAAATTTTGACAGATCATTAAGCATTTATGACAGATTTTTTTGAGATTATAGATGAAGAAATACGACTACAGTTTCACTATTCCCAAAGGTTTTCTTGTAAGGTGGCCGGCCACTGGAGGGGGCCGCCATTGGGCGACTCTACCCTATACCTAGTTTAAGTTTCCTCGGTTCGTTTGTTTTGAAATTATCTAATAATTAATTTATATTTTAATCAAAATAAAATTCTACATAGAATATCAACAAACAAAGAACAGTCCCTGATTTTGTCAAACGTTATTTAAATTACATCAATATATGGTAGCGTGGCCGAGCGGTCTAAGGCGCTGGTTTAAGGCACCAGTCTCCTCGGAGGCGTGGGTTCGAATCCCACCGCTGCCAAGATCTTTTTTTTTATATTTTAGACCAATATAAAGTATTTTTTTTTCTTTTATTCCATTCGCCTTGACAGGGTCAAATTTGAACTTAAGAAAATATGCCTTTTAATTTGAAACCTTATGCAAATAAATTTGAAAGTCTACATATTATAACGTGCCTATAGCTAAGACTTTCAGCATAATATACAGAATGTATCTATAATCAAGTTTTCATAGCGTATACATTTAAAAATGGTATTGCGAATAATATGATATTGTAAAAAGGCTTAACTACATAAGCCAAAAAAGTGAAAAAGTAAAAAAGTGAAAATTTTCAAACTCATTTTAGGATAGTGTTTCTGACTGGAAAACTTATAAAAATGATGCAGAAAGCTTAAATTTTGGTTTAAAAACAAATTTGTGTATATTCTTTTTCACAAAACAACGGCGCTAGCGGTAAAAAAAATATTTTTACTTTTGTAATTCAGTACTTTTTGGCTTATGTAGTTAAGCCTAAACTTGGAAATGTGGAAATTCTAGAATTTAACGGTAAAACTTGGAATTTTTCATTAAGATTAGTTACATATATGTATATCCGAAATGGTTTGTTTTCATAATTCTGTTTGGACTTTTGTCAACAGTTTTAATAAACAACATTACGTTGCCAAATACATGGTATAGAAAAATTACGGGCAGAGTTAGCCCTATATAGTACTATAGGCATAAATGTGTGTTAATATTAATCCTTAAATTTTTGCGAAGTAACGCGAGCACGGGTCTACTTGAACTAATAAAAGTCATGATAGAAAAAGTACCTACTACGCCAAGTTTCCGTTTAAAGCCTAGTACATACTTGTGAATCATGTCGTGAATCCATACAAATTTGCATTTTTGTTTCACCCGTGAGCGTGCTCGTGAAGCCATGACAAAAAGTGGAGAGTTTGCGTTCACGAGCGGTGAACCATATTCACGCGCAAAATGTACGGGAACTCTTTGATTTTTGGTGTAGCTTTGACAATTTGACCATAAAAGCTGCAAAAGTCAAGCAAATTGTGTCAAAAATTCACTTTCTCCACTGATGGTTGTTCACTAGTATAGTTAGTTAGTTAGTTAGTTAGAAGTATGTACTAGGCTTAAGAGACAACCACTGGTCTGGGAAAATATTTTTCAGTTCTCTCACAAATGTTGTTTAAAAGACAAACCTCACGTTGTAACATAACCTGAAGATCGAATAGTTTCATTTAATATAGCTACAAAATGTTTCCTCTATTTTTTTTTATTTTGAGCTGAAAACGATTTAATTTGTGGTTGTGGTTCAAAGCTAAGCATTAAAGTTGTATGGTAAACTTTTATTATCAATACAATAGTCTAAAAACTAGCAACGTTTTCGAGCAATCATATCAACAGTCTAGGTTTCTTTTTTATTGTTCTATAAACTGTCTGCAATAAAGAATATACAGTTCTGACAGGTGTCAGACGTTGCAAAACACACGTCTGGCAAAGGATTTTATAATAAACAAAATTGAATATTAGGATTTTTGTTTGGAAACGAATTATTAAAAAAACAACGGTAACATTCAAAATAGGTACCTATTTTACTACAGCTTTTTGAACATTTTTAAATCTATTCTTTTATTTCACATTTAAATAACTTTTTTTTTAACGAATAGTTTTAATTAATTTTCAAACTCGAATATTAAAAACAACAAAAAAAAACGTTATATTCTTTTTTTTAAATTGTATCTTATTAAGTACCTATGTTTAACTTTTAGTATTAAATACTAGATGGTTTCTATGGACCTTTCCAATAACCAAATTTAAAGACGACTTAAATATTCAAGTAAGATGAACCATAATGGTATGGACTATAAATAATGAACCATACATCACATGTCCGTACAATGTAATATCCATTATTTAGGGTCTACTTTAGTATTTAAGTCATACCATGATTGGTTTGTTATATAGAGTATATAAAATTATGGTCCATTTAACTTAAATATTTAAATCGTCTCTAATTTTTTTAATTTGTCCACGTAAGGCCATCTCAAAATATGTCCTTTTAAAAGTATTATTTTGTGCCTCGTTGGGTTCTTCAATCATCTTTTAATATTTATTAACACGTCTGGCAGATATCTGACGTTGCTAAAACAGTGCCAGACAATGTTTTGTAACTTGAAGAAAAACATAATATATGATGTGATTCAACTATTAAAGGATATATCTTTACAGGCTTTAAAGTGGCTTAAGTCGATTTTTAGCATTTTCGGGAAAATAATTTTAATCTTCAAAAAATTATTCCGAGAAGATTATTTTGAATATGAGGCTATAACTTCCACAAAATGTCACACACTTCTTCCAACTTCCACAAAATGTCAATTATTAATCAAAAGCCGATTACACAGAAATGTAACTAATTTGTCGTTTGTTTTAAATATTTAAAAAAACGTGTTTGGCTTAAGTCGACTTAAGCCATTTTACCTTTTGAGTAAATATATATGTACATGTATGTTTTGCATAATATGCGACAAAAGGGTAGAGTGTAGGTTTGGTCAGAAAAAAAAATGGTGGGGAGGGTCTATTTCGCTCTTTTCAGGAGGGAGGTGAAATTTTCTGGAAAATCGACTTGAAATAGAAAAAAATTATTTAAAATCAAGGGCAATACATACAACATCAAGTTAAACCTATTTTTTAATTCTGTTTTTAAATGAAATTGTTTTAGTGAAAAGTTTTGGAAAAACTAAATTTCGAACTCAGTTTTGAAAAAAAAAATTTCAGAATTTTAAGTAGCCAGTATTTTTGTTCTAAATATTCAATGCTCCTCAGATGCTTAAGGGCCAGTTTCACAGTACATACTTAATAAAATAAGTGGCACTTAATTTTCCCATTTTGGCACTTTAGCCGCAATTTTACTGCCTGAGTAAGTGGAACTTAAGTGACCAACATGTGAAACTTAAGTGTCACTTATTCCGATAAGTTTACACTGTGAAACTGGGAATTAGTTTTCCATATTTGGCACTTAAGTGAGACTTACTTCAATGTGAAACTGGCCCTAAATGTCATAACAAATGTAAGTTTTCTTTAATTTGATTTCAATTCATAGTTAAAATATAGATTTTAATATTTTCGGTTTTCTAAAAATCTAGAAGAAATTTAACCATCTACTGTCATGAATTTGGCGTGAAAGAAAAAAAAATTGTCAGGGAAGATTAGAAGGTACTTTTCTATTCAATTGTCCATTATTTGGCGAAAACTAGTATTTTCTTCGTGTTCTTACATAACCTCAAATAAAGAAGAATTATTTTTGTATGGACTTCAAGATCGGAACATCTAAAAAAAGCTTATTTGGAAAAATTGATTTTGTTTTCCAGCGACACAAAGCTAGAAAACAATTGTGTAGGTATGTCAGGTAACATATTTTATCTTGTAAATTAAGTAGCATATTGTATGATAGTAAAAAGAAGTGTTGACTTTAAATTGTTGACACATTTGCTAAACAAACTGCCAATTTCACCCTTTTTACTCTTAAAAAAACATAACTATGATTCAAATCAAGGCTTTTTTTCATTATTTTCTTTTGAAGAAATCAAAATGAAGATTTCAACATTTACATTTTTTTTTGTAAAATTATTATTCACGGATGTGTATGAAAAATTAAACCTGTGCGATCCAAATTATAAATTTTATTTTCCTCAGTGTATAAAATGAACATTGATATCACTATATGTACCTATAACTTTATGGAATTAAGAAGAAGCAAACATGTTTCATGTAATTCATGCACATCGAAATCAGTTCAGACCACCTCGTTGCACATCGTTGGCTGCTGATGCCAACTTGAATGTCACCATATGAACTAGTAATCAAAAAAAAAAAAAAAAAAAAAAAAAAAAGAAGAAAACAACTAAAAATTGAATAAATATACATTTTCTATTTTGTTTGTTTTTTTACGTACCTAGGTATAGTTTTGTGAACATTTAGCTTGGCGACCAAAGACATCAGCTCAGCACAAGTATCGGAACGGAACAAACTCCAACTTACATATACATACTTACATATGCATATAGATACCAAGCAAACCTCACTCACATCGATTTTGTGCGGAATAAATTTAAATTTTGCAGTAGATTTTCAATTTTATGACTTGAGTGCATTTATTGGTAGAGCAGATTACATATATAGGTATATGTATATAGACTTTGAACATATATGTAGGTATGTGAACCATGGCGGCAAGACTATGACTATATAGTATAATGGTATTAGATATATATAATATACAGATTCATATTGAACTGACATTCTGGCATCGTTGTCGTCATTGGCATTCTTGAATCTTGTCAACCTTTTAAAATCTTTGGATTAAAAAAAAAAATTTAGTTTCGCATAAGTGCACATTCGATTTTATATAAAATCTTAAATGACAAAATGTGCAGACAGAAACACATGTATTCCTTGATAAATAGATATCGGTTTAGGAATATACCTACATAGGTATATGTATGTATGTAATGTATGTGCATAAATATTCTATTCGATACACTATTATTAGCTCAATAATGATATGTCGTTTTCCTCTTGGACGTCCGGAGTACTCCTTTTATACATTCCCTTTTCACTTCTACTAATACAAAAGCTTTCAGTTGGCTGTTCGTTTTTTGTTCGCAATTTCATAAAGGAGTACACAAGGAACACACCCATTGGTCGCGTACGGGAATCAATCCAAAGCTATCCGGATAGGTTTGTGTCTGATGCAACAACAACCCAAGGTATCTGAAATTTTTTGCGATAGGTGGATAGCATATCTGATAGTTCACCGAACGCAAAGATTCACACAGGTAAAGTTTTTCGTTGGCTATCTTGTCAAAAGTGAAATTTCTGAAGAAGCCATTTTATTAAATGGCGACATTCAGTACCCAGTGTGTGTTTTCATATTCGATGGGAATCAAAAATGAGTAGAAATGGGTAGGTTTGGAAAGTAAACGAACAAGGTTATTATATCCACATTTAAACTATCACAAAATTGGTTTAGATAGCTAGATAGTCAAAATCAACTGTCAACGAAAAGAATAATTATTTGGAAACAAAAAAGAAAATGGTATATAAAATGGTCTTCTATTCGGAGTTGTATTGCTATACGCCTGTTTAATATAATTTTTATAAATATTTTTGGCATTTTTCACTATTTTGGATCCTCACTGGTTGAATATTTTCAAAAACAAAGCATGAAATACGTACAAAAACCGATTCACTTTTTTTAAGTTGAGAGGATGTGTCGGAAAATCATTTTTTTTTTAAATTATACTTTTTACGCGCATTGAGGATACATTTTTTTTATAGAACTGTCAATGACATGATAATTTTCAAAAAAAGCGACTGGATTATTTTCAGCTATTGCTAATATTTTATTTTAGTCAGCACCATAATTGGACTTTTCCAAAAACTACGTTTTTCCTTTCTCTTTCTAATTTGACAGTTACATAGCTGAGCTGGAGAGAAAACAATGCAGTTGCTATTCTTACATCTCTTCTGCACTGGGCTAGGCATATGAATGATGCTCATCTACAAAAATAGCAATTGAGTCACAAAAATAATTGTCCATGCAATTGCGTGTGTCGACAATCGACGCTGTTTGTTCAACGGATAGTCATGAGATTTAACATTTTATCAGTGAATTTTTCTATGATTTTTGTTTAATTTAATTTATAAGGTCAATCGTAAGTGAAAAAGTAATGCTTGCTGCCCACTAGGCAACTTTTCTCTCCTGAACAACTTTAAATTGCTTCCGATTCAATTACATTGCTTAAAGCAATTTACTTTACAATGGGGACCGCACCTTAGTTTTCTGCAACTTCTAATGAGTTGCTTCGGAATGCTCACGCAATTTAATACTTGTTTTTTTACAAGCGCGAAGATCTTCAAAAAAAAAAAACAAATCGAAAGTTAGCAACACCATCACACAAAAAAAAGGAGTTTCCACTTTCCATATACAAAGTGTCGATAGTAAGACGTTATGTAGTTTCTTTCGCGTCGGTAGCACATTTTTTTCGCATTTAAGTTTAGTGAAGAAAATTCTCTGCACTGTTAAGTCCGGAGGGATTTACTTTATAAAAATTTATTTATATAAATTAACATGTAAATTGTTTCGCTCCAACATCATTTTTTCATTGCCAAAAAAAAACGCATTTATAAGTTGTCGGCAACTTTAAATTGCTTTCCCTCGCTCAGTAGTCGAAAACGGCTCAAATGATTTGAATGAAATTTTCTGAGTTTGGTTTAAGTAAAGTCCACCCATTGTCCGCCCATTTTTCAGAGTTTATTTTAATGGGCGGAAAAAAATTATGGAATTGGTTTTAATTAAATCCAACTACTGCCACGCCCACTTTTTTTATTTCTTAGTTTAGATTTGGATGAAATTTTCAGAATTTGTTGTTTTTATAAAAATGAAAGATATATTATATGAAAACTAATAAGTTCTCGAACTATATACCATTGCATTGGTGTGAATGAAATTTCGGTAATTTCTGAAGGAACTGTTGATTTTGCTTAAACAAACTCTGAATTTTTACTTTTTTATTTCGAGAGATAATATAATATAGTTAAATGGAATTTGAGATGATATGGACGAACTTTATAGAAATTTTGATTGGTATATAAAAGAATGACAACTATTTTTCTAAAAAGAATAGAAAACGCATCTGGACCTGATTTCAGGATCAAAGCCAAAAGCGTTCGGACGTGTTGAAAAAGATTGAAATTGAATTTCGGCTTACAACACAAGCAAGTCAAAAAATTAAAGCCCGATGATGATGATCCCTGAGTTCGAAACGCGTCGCTAAATTCAAATAAAATATATGTTGTGATGTTATTAAATAAATAAATTAATAAATTTAAATTATTTTTAATAAAAAAAGTTTAACAAATTTTTTTTTTAATTTTATACATTTTATTTTATTTTATTTTATTTTATCAAAATTTAAACACAACATGGAGACTACACCACAATTAAATAAAAAAAAGATAACAATATGTCAACAACATTGTGTGCAATGATGATCTATTTTTGGTGTCGTTAATTAGTCAAGGCACTGATTATTTTTTATATGTTAGCCGTCTCACCGGAACCTAATTTTTCAAACCACCACATTTTAGTTGTAGTAAAAGAAAACATAAAATAAAAAAAAATATCAACGAACGCATCCTTAAATATATTTGAAGCTTATCAACCTTCAATAATAAATATTTTTCTGCAACCCAATCGATTGTGTTTGAGTGTCAAATTCTTTCAGACATTCCAAAACATTATATCAACTGTTATACGCAATTTTGTTTATACTGACTAAATGTTATCCACATTATTCTTTTGTTGTTATTTACTATTTAAAATTTTACCGATATCGGGACTATATACTTGAAGAAGCATTAATATCTTTTGGTGTACTCTCAGTTAAAAAATCGAGTGCGTGATTTAAAGGCCTGATCAAACAGAGCGCGGTCCGGCGGGACGAGAAACAATTTTGCCCGTCACGTTCTCTGTCTTCTAGAGAATTATACGTTGTTGTACAAACAGAACGCGGTCAAATTCAGCGGGAAAAATGGAACGCGACGGTAAAATTGAAGTTGTAGGTTTTTACAAAGAACGCGACGGCCAAAAGACAAAACACAGAAAAAAAAAACAAACAAAATCGCTATAGCTCTTTGCACTTCGTTGAATGTGTTTATTTCTTGGAGCTGGTTCCAGACTGAAAAGAATACAAAATATTTACAAAAACTCTTGTTTTGTGAATTCCTGTTACGAAAATCAATAAGTAAGTTTTAATTTTAATTCAGATTTTATAAAGTTGAAAAGTTTTTTCGTTGTTTGTTTGGTGAAAGTACACTCGACATGACTTAGATGGGCAAGACGATCAACTAAATCAATAGAACGCCAAAAGCTGACCGCGTTCTGTTTGACGTATTAGAACGCGGAGGGCAGCGGAGCGTTCTGACTGTCCCGCCGGACCGCGTTCTGTTTGACCAGGCCTTAAGACTTTCAAAATTTCCTCAAAACATGTAGGTTTATACGAAGAAACAAATATGTATTAAAAAATGCTTATGTAAATCACAATTCCCAAAAATCAACTTTAAAAGTCTGAATACTTCCTATAAAGTTGACCTTTTTTTTATGTTTCCAATCCGTTTCCGATTTGACTATACGCTCTTTAAACCTAAATTATACAATTTCATTTTTTTTTGTTTTGTCTTCTGATTTCATTTCCTTTGTGTGTTAAACGAAAAAATAAAAAGGATCCACAACAGCCGAACACAAATAAATTTCGCACTGGTGCTCCATTTTTTTCGAATCTTAACTGTGGATCCACCTGTTTGGGTTGTTTTTTTTTTTTATTTTTTTTATTTTTTTTTTGCAAATTCACCTGTTCGCATATATTTAGTGAAAGAAAGAAAAGAACCCTTTCCTTTACCCAAACCAAATCTGATACCCAGTTGGTTCAAAAAGTACGACTGTTCGCATGTTTCCGGTGTAATAATAAAATAATTTATTGAGGTTACTACGAGTAAACCCATGTGCTGTGGAATTAGTTATATGTATACGTAGATGTACTTCTTTATCGATTTTGTGTAACTATACTCAATGATATAAAATTCTGCTCCTTTTTTTTTTTTTTTTTTAATAAAATTTATAATCGACGTTTTTTCGTATAAATGTATGTAGGTATACCTTTGTGTATTCTTAAAAGGTCAAACTTCTTTCATATTTAAAAATGATATTGTGAGGCATAAATGCTTGCGAGGTCATGGACTTTTCTTGTTTCGTGTTTGAAGGTAGTAATAGAATTGTATAAGGTTGCAAGATCAATCGATATTTTATGTACAAAGCGACACACGATAAGAATATGGATTATATAAACTGTCTCTGGGAAATTTATTACACAAAATAGGTGTAGCTACTATGGAGGATTAAGAATTGAAATTATTTAAAATGAAAAGACAAAATAATTAAATTTATCATATAGTAATGACCGTTCTAGTGAATTATTATTAAATTAAAAAAAAATTCGATACACGTTTTTAAAAAAAGGATAATTTAATTGTTTTGCAGTTGTTGTTGTGTTGACGCTTGACCTTTTATCTACATTGTGTTTTTTGTTCGAAAAGCTTTTGAAGTAAAGAAAGTCTATTAAAAGGAATTTGAAGTTTCGTTAAAATCGTATGAGCCTTGCCTGAAAATACCAAAACTTATCGAGTGGTATATCTGATGGAACTTATTTTTTCAAAGGTGCTATAGACTATCGATAAAAATTTGATCAGGCGAAAAAAAGTAAGCCCGCGATAAATGGGATAACCTCTAAAAAGGTCCATCTCACGAAAACAGCCAACGATAAAAGTTGACTGAGAGTATCGGGCCGCGGAACAAAAACAAATTACTTGCCTAAAGATAATGGTATATGTATAAGATCAATTAACAAATGACCAAACTAGAAACGAGGATGAAATAAGTTCAAGTCGGTTGATTCTGATATTTCTAAATTTGTTGAAAACTACATTTCGAACAGGAGCAAACCTTACAATATAAAATTCTTCCAAAGCTTTCCATGGGATAATTTTTAGTGAAATTCGGCCTAACAGCTTGAAATTATATTATATGATAATTCTATGCGTTGGGCTTGGCTTAATGTGCGATCAAGTCTGGCATCAATTTTATTTTCACTTATAAAAAGTTAAAATTTAATGAATAGTTACAGAATTTTAAAATTAATATATACTTATACACACTGAGCCTTTTCTAATATAATGACAAAAACCTACAGCCTTATTTATTAGATTTCACTAATACTCGTTTCAACCTCGGAATAGTTAAACCGAGTCGAAGCACTTACTCCGTCTTTACGCCGCGTCAAACAAATTCTTATTTATTAAGCCGTTTTAGCGACGGAGTAAATTTACTCCGACTTTACTTCGCCTCTAATCCTGAAAAACTTATTTATAAAAAAATAAACGATGATTAGAGGCGGAGTAAGCTAAAACTGGTACATAGTAGGATTAAAGCCGTAGTAAAGCCGTTTTAGTATCTAAATGACATGACATTTAGTAACTAAAAAGGAGTGTAGAAGAAGTTTTTTTTTATCCGTTTGTTACTAATTGTAAGGCAAAATGGATAGTTGTTTTGCATTTATAAATGATTTAAATTCTTTAAACGCTTTAGTTGCAGTACAAAACTCGTTTAATCCCATATTATAATAACCAGAGAGATTGGTTTTTTTTGATAATATATTTGACATAAGGAGGGTGTAGCTAAAACCGTTTGACGTGGCATTATGACGGAGTAAGTGCTTCGACTCGGTTTAACTATTCCGAGGTTGAAACGAGTATTAGTGAAATCTTATAAATAAGGCTGCTAATGTCTATTTTTTTCAAAATAAAAAATTACTGAACTCATTTAACTCTTAAATCAATCAATCAAAAATGTTCTTGTCATTAAATAACACCCAGCTAAAGAATTTGAAAGTATTTTTATTATTTCAACAGCATAAAAAAAAGCGTGACTTTCGGGACTCACGGTTAAGATGTATAAGCATACGTTACGTAACGTGAGGCTCAGAATCACAATCACAAGATACGTCGCGTTTTTTTTCACTCTTCCGTCAGTACAGATGTTAACACATCACAAAAAAGGCTTTATGAGTATTTAACATTTTTTAAATATTTTTTTAAAGAAAAAAATTAGTAAATAAATACTTAAATTATTATTTAAGTATTTATTAATATAGGGAGTGAAAAAATTAATTTTGAAAAAAATTCAACTATGTATTTTGAAAATACCGATTTTTTTTTTAAAGAAATAAAAAATTTGTTATCTTGAAAATTTTCGTATGTAATTTTATTTTAAACTTATTAGAAGATATTTTATACAAAATTTAATTAAAATCGGTTAAATTTTAGCTGCTACTTTTCTCTCCAAACATCAGCTAAAACCCTAGCTAAATTTTGACATAGGAGAGTTGTGGAGAATATGTGATTGAAAAACGTGTTCTGTTTGGTAACGTGAAATTTCTTGCGAATTCGCACAAATTTTCACAAAATTTCAGAATTTGCTGTCAAAACCAATAAAAAAAAAAGTTTTGGGATATTTGTTGAAACAAAAAGTTATCAAACAGGCATAAGGGAATTGTGTAGAATATGTAAAAAACACCTGTTCTCCGAAAAAAATTTAAATTTAAGAAAGTTTGTTTGAAAAATTTCAAGTATTATTACATTTTAGAAACAAAATGGATACAAGGGAAATTAAAGATTTGGTGATTTGTGCAGCAGCACAAGTTGTGGCAATAGGAGCGATGGACCAGACACCATATAGAAGGGTGTTCCTTTACAAGAGTAGCCAGTTTTTTTTTTGTCTTCCATGCTGAACGTAATTTTATTTTTACCACGCATTCTTTTTTTCGGTTGTGGTAATTCTTGTAAAAATTCTTCCAAATCGGAATCCATTTTGCATGAAAGCAGCAACAATCTAGCTGTAAAAACAAAGCAAAGTTCACACAAAATTAAAAAAATACCAGAACCAGTCAAAATTTAGCTCGAGAATAATGTCCCAGAAAATTATTTCGTGCGCTAAATTTCGACAGATTAGTGGTGTACAGTAAGAAATAAACATTTGATTTTTGAGCTGGAGCTGCGTACCTCTCAGCTAAATTGCTTTGCTTAATTTTAGCTTGGCTAAATTTTGGAGAGAATTTCGTATGGAAACTAAAATTTAGCGCGATCTGCGTACTAGGCTTAAATGTAAAATTAGTTTTTGTTCAATTGGGAGATCTTACTAGTATAAGGGTCTGTTTCACAATGTCTGAGTAAGTTGTGATTAGTTACTGGACACATTAAATATTGACACAGGGTCATAATTTCATAAGAGAAGAACTAACAAATTGTCTTTTGACGATTTGAATAGGTTATAAATGCAAAAGTAATTTTATTTGATTTGTGGACTTATAACCCTGTTCTGATATTTATGTGTCAAGTTACTAATCAGAACTCTACTCAGACATTGTAAAACAAGCCCTAAGCAAACAAAACAAATTTTGCAAAAAATAAAATGTCGGTATTGTTAATTTCAACTATAAGATAAATTTTTGTTCAAAATTTTATATACAATGTTAAAAAAACCGCCTGGGATCAAGTTTAATAAAAATCGATGAAGTCATTTTTGAAATATTAAATTTTCAAATATTCTTTTTTTTAATCCAAACAAAATTTGATTTGAAAATTTTAATACAAAAAAACTACATATTTTGATTTCGCAAAACTTTCTCTATAAGAAAATTTATCAAAATCAGTTGAATCCTTTTCAAGAAAAATTAAAATAAAAAAATAGTTCTATGGGAGGTGCCATTAATTGAAAATAACAAAAAAAAAATTCTTTTAATTTTACTACAAAGAGCTGCTATTTCTACTTACTTAAGTAGTAGTACCTAAAGTACAGATTTTGTTATTTTCAATTTTCTCTGGAAGATATTTAAGTATCTGGTTTTTAGTGTTTGATTAAAAATTAATAAGAGCATTGAATATGCAAAACAAAAAATTCTTTTGAACAAAATTAGTTTGAACAAATGAATAAACCGAATTAAAAAATGGAATTCTGGCTTTAAAAAAGTTATAACATGACATTAGGTGTCTTTTATTCATTGCTGTATAGCCATCGCAGCACAAGTCTGAATAAAACGATTACTCACTCTATACGTTCATTTCAATATTTCAAAGTTCTATCGCCAGAACAGCCATCTTTTTTTTTTACTGACTTCTTTTTCGCCAGCAATCAAATTGTTTTTGTTTGCCAAGGGAAATTTTGCTGCGCTATATATGCAGCAATGAATAACACACACCTATTGTAAGTGTTGCAGTTGATCGTTTTCTATTTCCCCGTTAATCCCCTCCCATACGATTTTTTTTTTGCCTTGACCCAACCTACATGCCCTAGCATCGAGTGCAAAACACCCTGTATAATTTTTATTGCAAATAAAAAAGAATTTTAAAAATTCATTAAATTTCAAAAAAATTTAACTACCTCAACATTTTCAAAAAAATGTTTTTGATACATTTTTTTTCTTGTATAAAACATTACTTAAGTGTCTTCTTTACGATAAAAATAGAATGTATATTTTTTAATTATGTATGTATGTATACTGTTTCTAAAAATTAAAGTTTTATTTTTCTTTAATTACAAATTTTCACACGAATTTAAATTTTTTCTTTAATACCTATTAATTTTTTCTTAAAATAGAAATTATATTTAAATTATTAATTTTCATGAAAATTTTAATTTTTTTAAATTTTTTATTTTTTAACTATGTACATATTTAGAAATCACATATTTTCAATTATTATTATTTTTTTTATTTTTATTTTTATTTTTTTTGACAAATTAGTAGGTAGGTAATTTTATCGGTATAATAAAAACGATTCTGCCACCCAGGAGGTCGATTCTCGTTCTGTGAAGCTGTGAAGTGAAAAATTTTATCACGCCTTCACGCCGAATGCGATTCTCGATGTATGAAAAAGTGATGACAAATGTCAAAATTTTTTCATATGATGATTTTTTATCACAGTCAAATCCTTCTGTGAAGAACTGTGAAGGGCGATGGACGTATAAAACAAACAAGAAGCGAAAGCATCTGAAACCCAAAAAATATTTTTATTTGAGTTTTTAGAAGAAAGACCGGATTTGGCAAATGACAAGTAAGTAATAATATATTTTTATATAATAAGTTTATATAAATTTATACGGTTTTAGTTCCTCTATTATGTCGATGCATAGTTGTTTTGGGAATCTGTAAAGCTGAATAAAGTGTTCCTCAGTTGTAACTTCGAATGGATTCTATCTCGAAGGGTACGCCGCAGTATTTTCAATTTGTTCTTAGAAAAGAATGATTTTATAATTAAATAAATGTAAATACCTTTGTTCAGTACGGCGTCTATTATTATTAATTACATATTTGAATTATTCTTCCGGACATTTTTCGCAAAAAAGAAAAAAGAAATAAAATATAATTGCTTTTACACAAAAAAGCAAACACAGTACTGACAGAAAACTGACAGAATTTATCATTTAGTACTTTTTAGTACACTGTTTGACAGATGTTTATCATAATGAGATCGAGAATCGCCTTAGGCCCGTTCATGAAGTGATAAAATGAAAAATCTCTGTAATTACCGAAATGATAATTTTTTCATCACTTCACAGCTTCACAGAACGAGAATCGACCCCCAGGTTCTGTTTTTTTGGCGAGTGGAAATCAGAAAGAGAATTCAATGGTTGGTTTATTCTAAATCCATTCTCAAAACCAACGGCAACATGAATAAATAACTTTATTTTGTTTGACTTCTATAACTTTGATAACTGTTTGAGTTCAAATTAAAAACAACATACTACATTTTTACATTGTTAAATTAATTACATTGTGAACGGAAAAATGTAAAAATAACTAAAAAAAATTATTTAAGAACAAATTTATTGTTCTTTACATTAATTTTTCTATTATTTTTTTTTTTGTAAAAATTGGAATTATTTGTATTTCGTACTACTTAGAACTCAGAAGTGAATGTGCGCAAAATTGGAATAAAATCCTATTTTCCGTTATGTAAAGTTTTTTTTTAAAAGATAATTTTGAAGAAAAAAAAGTGTGAGTGACTCACGGTTAAGATGTGTAAACATCAACATTCGTCCGAATGCCTCATAGACCGAGAGCCCACATCAAATTTTGGGTGATGAATTATAGCAAAAATCCACTGGTATTTTTATATAGATCTTAACTTTTCATAAGCAGGAAAGTCGGTAAAGGTGCATTGAAAATGCGTTTTTTTAAAGCTCAGATATAACATCAAAAACAATCAAATCGTTGTATGGGAGCTAATAGCCATTCCTTCTAGATAAATAGAAGAGCTATTAATTAATAGATTTACTTAAATAAATAAATAAATTGGGTGGTGTGACAGCTCGTGTACAAACAGGGCCTAGTTGACTTACAACTCTCAACCACTCCTGTGTGCGTGTTACTGGCAGGATTTTTCTGTCGAGTCCGAACGGGTAACGTGAGAAGCACTTTTTCATGACAAGAGATATACCTATCTCTTCGAGGATTTGTCAATTCCTCAGAAGAGGCAGTAGCCCGTGAAAAACATTTCTTATTTTAAGTGGCATAGGCTGGGAATCAAACCCAAGGCCTTCGGAGTAATAGCCCTACGTACTAACCATTACGCCACGGGCTACTTCTTCATGAATTTTAAAGTTAAGGAACACTGGCCTAGCTGTTTATAACTACATTCTGCAAGTCAAGATATAAAATACAGTTTTAACGTTAATAAGAAAAAGAAACACCTTTTTCATACCATCCATCTGAACCAATAGAATATTTAAAAGGGTTATAAATATATGCTAAGTACCGTTTTTTTATTGTTGTCAAATAGAACTGGAAATTGCGACTCCATTATGCTTAGTTACAAAGTTAAACAAAAAAAATCCAGTCATCCGTTAAAGCTTTTAATACCAATTAATCCCCATATAAATATTTAAAGCATATTTTTTAAGATTTTCCATTCTTAAGCTTTACGGTTTGATAAAGAACTTGAATTTTTTTCCCGAATACATAACTTACCCCTAATTAACCCATAACGTTAGACTATAATTTTAAATGCAAACTTTGTTATCTAACTGCTTTTGTATTTTGTTTTTTTTTGTGTTAATGTCGTGTTGACTTTTTGTTTATTTCAAGTTGCTACCGCCAACAAAAAAAAAAAAAAAAAACAGATGTTATCTTGTTTTAAAGTGATTTAAAATTCAACCCACAGGCTGATATAAGATTTTCTATCGTGTATCGTCGTCGCAAAAGAAAGTATATACAAAAATTGTCATTTTATACAATATATTCAATTCAATTGATAATATGACTGTTTCGGTTTCAATGGCAAGGCAACAATTTAAAGTTCGAGTGGCAAATTGTATATGATACACGAGATACGATTGGTTTCATATAATTCGCAAATTGAGTTAATTTTTTTGTTTGTTTGTTTTTTTTTTAAATTCATTATTTGCTTTGTATAAATTTGAAAACATTTGGATTCATCATTTTAAAGATATAGGTATATAGCAATAAAACGTAGGTTGGAATGTAAACGACTGTATTAAATTTACAGATATTATGATGAGTATAGACAAAAATATAAATGACAACAACTCGTATATGAATATATTTTGTTAAAAACTGTTTAAACACAGTAATGTTGATTTGGCATACCTAACAACCTACGTACCTACATATTTTTAGTACTCAGCGGATATTGAGTAAATGTTTTCATTTAACACAAACACAAAACACAATGCAAAACAATTTCATAAAGTCTAATTGAATTTGTAGCTACTCGTATCGTATATAGGTATACTACCTACATATTATTATGAATACCTTGAAACAAAAAGTAATTATTATTATTATTACTGTTTCATATTCATTTCATTCATGGTTAAAACTATAAATGAACGTTATCAAATGTGGAAATAGACAGTAAAACGAGTTTAAGAAAAAATTAACAAAAATAAAAAAACGTTCCAAGAATAAATGAAATTTTTAGAATTTTTTGATAAAAAAAATTTTAAATTCTTATGTAAGTACAGCTGAAGAACAAAGTTTAACGATTTATTTTGGTTACTATTCTTTTGGAAACTTTTTCTGATAAAACAGCACAATTAGTCGATAACACATATCAAAATTCTGGGTTTTTCGTAAAAAATACATAACACCACTCTCACTCAATGACTAATCGGTTGTTGACCGTTTTGTAATGAAAATTTGACACAGCTTGGTATTAATGACGTTTTCGATTGTGCATTCAAAAAGTATGGTTTTGATACTAAAATCAAATCCAGAACCTCTTCTTGTCATAGCTACGGAAATATGTCTGTTTGGTTACTACAACTTCTTGCTACAAATTGCTACTTGTCATTTTTTTCTATGAGATTTGACAGAAAATTGTGCTACGTCGTACAACGTTTCGAGTTACCAAATAGACATAATAACCTTGTTCGTTTACTCCCCAAAGCCCGAAAGACTGTCAAAGTTCATATAAAAAAAATTAATCTGGTACAATCTGGCAGTTTCGGGCAAGTACGCGAACAGACCTAATATATTTGGCAAATTTAAAAATTGACAGTAATTGTTTAAAGCCCTTCCACAATATCCCACATTAATACAAAGTGGAAAAGAATTCCATACTTCTGCCAAATTTGTGAGAGAGAAATTTCTTTTCATTTTTTGACCACACACAACAGTTTAATTTAACCTCAATAAAAATGTGATGAAATGTGTGACAGAATTAGAACCATTTCTAAAAATTCTCATGTATTAACACATGTCAAATCGTGTAGGCTGGGATTATCATATTTTGTTTCCACACTATTATACATGATTTGTTTCACACTTTTTTGACATGTGTTAATACTCAAAGGGATAGTGTGGAAGGGCTTTAACGAATTTGTTGAAAAATTAAAAGATCTGTTCCTTTACTTTTTTTTGCATATTATTCATAATTTATCAATTTTAAAATATCGAAAATCAAATTCTCGCAAAGAAATTCGAAATCGCGTTAAAGTATAATATTTGTTTCTCATTTTGTTAAAAAAATGTTTCTTTGGTGAGATCACCTAGCGACTTCATTGCCATTGCCTTGAATATTGCTAATGGAGACGCTTTGACTATGGCAATGGCAATATTGCTCGGCTGATGGAAGGCAAATTATTGATTTGCATCGCTGAGGCAATACATTTTGACGTTTCACCCTTTTCAAAATGGTTTCTCCACGACTTTGAATGACTTTTGCGATTTTTTTTAGTATCAAAAATAGTGATTTAAAAGAGCAAAAAAACATATTTGTACAGTGGTCGTAATTTCTACACTGACATTTGACAACTGAAATTACATGGCAATAGAAGGCCCACCTAGGCAACTAATTGTCATTGCCATTGAAATTGACATTGCTTCAAATATTGCGAATGGAGCTACAGCGTCAATGATTTCATATTCGATTGGGCTTTTGCAACAAAGGGCTGTTTATTTGTTGCCTGACGTATGGTGGAACTTCAAAATTGGAAACAAAAAGGAATAGAACAGTTAAAATCCACTAACAAATGTCGCCACTGGGACGGGAATTTTAAGGGAACAAAACTTTTCATTCAGATGGTGCTAGGGTTTTTTCAACAAAATGGCAGTTTTGGTAAAAATTTCTCCAAGGAGATGTCGCTAGAGTATGTGTGTAATTTTTCACTTTTGTACTTTTTCAAAAATATTTGAATGTAGCCTTTACCCTTTAACAAACAAGCCAAAAAAGAAAAAATGGTATTAAATAGAACATTTCGGATATGAAACATGAATGCTCACTCCAATCTTTATGTTTTCTTCTTGAATGTCCCCTCACATTCCACCTCACCGATTTCACCTATACGAACTGAATTTCTACACCAAAGTCTGCCAAAGCTCATATAAAAAAAATAAAATGACGTAGAAATTCCCACAAATGCACATAGTTTTAAAGTAAAGGAACACACCTATTATTCACCGAAATTTAGCTCACGACTGACAGGTCACACTGCAGTTTGTTTTCCGTCTCATTTTTTTTTCCTCTTTTAATAGCAGATTTATAATTATTAACGCACTGAATTTTGAGTCATGTTTTTTTTTTGGAAAAGAGTCAAGTCATTTTAGGCAGTACTTCTCACCGGGCAGATGCCTTGTGTCTAATCTTCTTTCTCCTGCCGCACTCGTGCTGTTTGTAAAAAGTATCATGACTCAAAAGTCTTCGTGCAAAATAGCAGACTCAAATAAGAGTACACCCTTTCTAGGAAACGAACATAACTCTCAAATAATAGGTCAGTTCATTTACTTTACAAAATAGCAATTTGTAACAGTTGTAGTTTAATTTAATTTTTATATTAACTTTGAAAGAACTTTGACTTATGGCCTTTTTGATTGGTAATCCGGAAGAGAAACGTTTTTATCGATTCTGAAATTTAAGTGCTTCTGGTTTCGATTCTGAATTCAAATCCAGAAACATTTTATCTTCTATCGAGAAGAAAAACTGTAATTTTGTGGCATTCAGAAGGATTCTGAGCAACCAATCAAAAACAACATTAAATTAAAATAAATTGCCAATTTTTTTTAAGTTAACGAACAGAGCTATTTAATATTAAGCATGTTCAGAAATATGAGATCTCGAGGATCTAAACAATCTCAGTTAGTCCCCCTTTAACACGAGGAACTTGAGTTTCTAGCAACTTTCAGTTTTTAGGTGAGAAGGCCAGAAGGAGATTGGAAATTAAAAGAAAACGTCAAAAAATCTCCAGCAACTTATTTTTTCGTGTGAAAGGGGACTTATGTATGTACATAAACAGGATTTCTCAGCTTTGCTTCAAAATGCTAAAAAAAAAAAAAATTGGATTCGCTTACTCACTTTTTGAGGGAGCAAAGTATCTGAGATCTTATTTTTCTGAACGCGCCTATATTATAAATTGTCACTAATCACTTCTGCGGCAGTTGTCAATTTCAAGGAAAAAATACGTGAGGTGCTATTATTTTATGACTCACAAACATCCCTGCCTTCCCATTTTGTTACTTCATTCGCAACAAAACAAAGGCAGTTTTTTTTTTTTTTTTTTTTTGCCACACCTCTTAACCGGAAATACAATAATAATAATTGACAGTAACGAACTCGAAATGACATACATACCTATACATAAACTACCACACTTTGCATATTAAATTATCAATTTCGTTTCAATTTTCATCAAAAAAAAAAAATTCCAGAATTCAAAGAGATAAATATCATTGCAGGAAGAACCTGCAGCATTGGTATGTATATGAAGTTACACCCATTTTAATTAAAGCAACACCCGCATAGTGCTATCAGTGATTTTGTTTATCTTTATGCTTCCATTTACCTTCTTTTATTCCCCATCATAATAATATAAAAGCGCTACTGCTGAACTAATAACTTTGTTTTGTTTTTTTCTTTTTGTTGTATTTTTACTCTTTGTAGAACGAGTGTTCAGTGTTCACATAATAAGTGGGTAGGTAGTTTATAGAGAAATGTACGGAAATAATGCGGAACACCATCACTTCGTACACAACAATTTTTCTATTTTCAAATATGGCAACGTTTGAGTGTGTCTCCACTATGTCACACCACTTCGTCACTTCTATGCTTCGCTCCATTATCTTGATTTTAAGTTTGCTTTGTTGCTTTGCATTCCACAACGTGTCGTCAGCATTGTCGGTTTTGTCGTGTGGGCTTTCATCAAAAATCTTACTCATTAACCCAAAAAGAAAAAAAAAAAAAAAACAAATATGTTAACAAAAGGAAAACTAAAACTGGCTGCATTCTCTAAAGTTTTAGCCGCAAGAAGCTTGGAGGCAGAAGAATAAACGTCATATAGATACACATGTTACAAATGAAACGTGTTTTATTGAACTTTTTAGAAGCTACTACTCTTGGGCGCGCTTTTTTGGGGTTAATATTCCCGCTGCTGGCTTGAGATTGTTCTCCATTCCAATAGTGCAATGCTGCGTCTACTATTTTTTTTCTATTTTAGATTCACTTTCTGTGTCAGGGGGGGTTGGTTTGTGTTGATGGGAAATAACTTGTCATATCAGCTGTTTTCTGTGTTAAGGTTGAAGAACTGAACTGGATACTATGTCAATCGATAACCACCACTAACACCATCACCACTCACTCAACCACTCTACCACCATCAACACAACTTGGTTTATGTAATGTTTTCGAATTTTGATTGGTTTTGTTTTTTTTTTTTTCTTTCCTTTGGCGCCATACAACGATGTCGTTTACGTCTTGGTCGACGTCAGTGCGGAAAAGGAAACTACTCTTTACCCTCATGAAGCATGTCAAAATATAATTTAAAATATAAAATGAAAACGCGTTTTGCGATATTGGTATAATTTTCCATATTGTAATTGCAAATAAAGCACACGCAGAATAGATACAGAGCATGGAGGTAAAGTACATAGTATACATATATACCCAGGCAATATAGAATTGGTGTCACAGTACAGTTAGGTAATGAAGAGAGAATTATGTATTCGATTTTTCAAGTAAATCAGAATAATGTACATAATTGTTTATTTAAGAACATTTTACAAATTGAAGCACTGAAACTACTTTACTTGAAGAAGCAAGATAAGTATTGAGAAACTTATTAGAAATACAACAATTTGCTAAGTGTTTTTAAAGCCTTCTTCACATACTGGTTTGAGTAAAAAAAAAGATCAATGGAAAACGTGTCAGTATTAAAAATTTACAAAATTTCTTTCTTGTATTAGGATTTTAAAGTTCGGATTTTGAATTTTAGTTGATTTAGTACGATGTTAGATGTTAAAGGATTTTTAGTACGATGCTATGTTAGAAACGGGATTTTTTTAGTTTTAAACGAGTTGGCATCGTAATACGGTTTTTGCTAGTGACGTTTTTGATTGGTCGTCCAAAAGCCTTCTGAACCCCACAAAGTGACAGTTCTTCTTCCCGATAGAAGAGAAAATGCTTCCGGATTTGAATTTAGAATTACAACCAGATGCACTTACACTTCAGAATCGATAAAAGCGTTCGATTGGCACTTCTCTTCCGGATTACAAGTCAAAAATACCATAAAATTAAAACCACAATGGGCGTGTTAAATAAAAATCACTTTACATCAGAATTTTCATTCTGAATTTGTGTCGTTTAACGCAAAAAAAATCTGAAATTTCATCAAATTCCTGCATTTACCTATAGGATTTACATTTAAGCGAAATAAACATTGAGCGTGAGTAGTTGTGAGGATGAAATTATAGACATGTTCAGGAAAAAGAGATCTCGGAGGTTCAGTTACCTGAACAAAATTCAGAATTCTGAAAATTCAGATGTATGTAAAACGTAATGCATTGAACGTACCCAATAACTCCAAATGTCACTCTGACAGTTAGAAAAGTGAAAATGGTATGTTTACTTATGTCAAATTCCTTTCAACAAAAGAATCGAATTTTTTTCTAATAAGAATCGAATTTTTTCTGTCGTTAAAAGGAATACGAACAGACGAAAAGAATCGATTTGGAAATTATTATTATTATTAATTGAAAAACAACGCACAAATATTTACTATAAAATTCACAGAAAATTCGTTGCAACCAAAAACACAATTCGTCTTCATAAAAAAATTTGTTTTTTTTAAACACCGCGGCAATGAATTCAACATTTTTAGAAATTTCAAATCTTACAAGTGTGTGTGCAAATCGGTGTAAAATCTATCTTGAATCTTGCAAAATTAGCGAGATTTGTTTTGACAGAAAAAATTCGAATTGTTCAGAAAAAAAAATCGATTCGTTTAGAAAAAAAATTCGATTCATTTGTTGAAAGGAATTCGACATTACTTTAGGTTCGTTCGCGTACTCATCCGAAACTACAAGAAACTACCATTTTCTACCAGATTTAGTTGGATGGTGTTCGCGTATGCACATTTTGGGTCAGAAACTGGTAAGTTCTAGCTTTATTCGGGTACTTCTCGGACTAAATCTGGCAATCTTTCCAACTTGGAGGAGTGTGAGTGAAATTCAAAGAGAAGCGAAACTGTCCGAAAATACACGAATGTCTTGTACCAAAATATGTATTTGCCATTTTTTAGACTTCAGCAAAAAGTAAACAAAACGATAATATCAAAATAAATGTAGCTGGCTTCATTTTGAAGTGAACATTTTATTAGAAATAATAAAAGACACGAAAATTTTTGACCAAATGGAAATTTTTGACAATTGACTTTTGACAGCCCCACACCATCGTATATAAAATCTATAGTAATATCATGAAGAGGAGTGACGGTAGCGACATCTTAAGGACATATGTTCGACTTCTTTGTGATGTGATGGTTGGAATCCCGAATTTTCACAAAACAAGAAACGTAATAATAAAATAAGAACGGGAACGCTGTATACTAATTTTATGAGAGTGCGAGGAAGTGAAAAAACGCAATAAAAAACGACAAATTGGATTCGCACCGGAAAAAAAATTTGGTATATGTAGGTATGCACGTTAGCAGTAGGTTTTTTTATTCATAATAATTGTAAAGGTCCCCTCGTAGTTAGTTGGTGGGCTGATAAATTTTGTTGTAATAATCGGATCGTTAAGGTTGAGGCCTTAAAATTTAGGGTTAGATTTTTTTACGAAATCATTGCGGAGGAACATAAAAGTATGTGTAAAAAAATGTAATTAATTTAAAATTTAATTGAAACACAAATTTAATTAAACAAAATATTTTCATGCACGGTTACTTGACCCATTTTAAGGAATCTTATTGTGTTTGCAGAATTTAAATAATAGATTCTTCTCGCTCTATTTACTTATTCCCTACATTTAGCTAAGTCTCAATAGTCTAATTTGTGGCGATCTCAGCGACGCGTACAGGACACATGTTCGACTTAAAAATTTGTGTTCATGATAGTACTATAGATTTTATATACAATGCCCACACCGACATATGGGTGTGTAAATGCCCATACAGAATCGGATTACTTTTTCGGTAAAGTGTTTCGATGCTGGCGTGTAATAGGGGTATTTGTCTTTCAAAATGTTCTTCTGCCCGAAGAAATTTCTCGGGTAAAAACTGGGAAGGTGAAATTATTTTCTCCCTCATGAGCGCTCTCTCCTGTCTCAAAATTTGCGTACGCTAACACCTTCGGACTAAATCTGGTAAAAATGGTAGTTTCGGACGAGTACGTGAACGGGCCTTATTTGTCTATTTCCTCTTCAAAAACATAAAATTCATCACAATCATCATTCTCATTGAATGCTAATTATTTCTTAAGCTTTTAATTTCGAGTTTTATTTTTTTATTTTTAAACGCTCATATAGGTACCTATTAGATTTTTAGATTTTTGCTATTTTTTTCTTATACCTACGAATTAAATTCATCGATGACAAAAAAAAATCAAATCAAACATGAATTATCTTCAATCAGTGAACTAAGTTCGAAATCTTATCAATAAAACAAAATTTAAGTTAGTTTATATATTGATTAATTTATTATTTATTTATCTAAATAATTTACAAAATACATTTTATAAAGTATTTATAATAAAAACTCCAGGGTAGAAAGCTGTTGATTAATTCACAGAAGTTGGTAGATTAACGGGTAATTTTAAAAATACTTTTATCTTTGCAAAAGAAAAACCTAGAAATAAAAAAAACTAACGCTAGTGACATATGTATGTACATTGTATAATGCTATTTTCAAATAGGAGAACATTTCGATAAGATGAGATAGTGTGTGGGCTAAAGTTCACATGTGGTGAGTAATTATATGAAGTTGGACAAAATATTGGAAAATTTGGAGCAAAGCTGAGAAATTTAGCCTAGGTACGTAAATAATATTGCAAAGATTTCTGAGGTCACATTTTCCTGAATATGTCTAATGAATAAAAACTAGATCGGATCAGAACAGTACAAGTGTCTGAAAACAGTTTTCTGAACATGCCTATTCTCCAGTTTTTATTTCGGAGATCTCAGCAATATCACACTTACACATATAAATAGCATTGCTTCAGCAAATTTTGGTTTCGCCTGCTCAAGGTTTTTTAATAATACAAATTCTATATATACTACTGAAATACATCAGCCAAGTAGAAGACTTAGCACTATTTTATTTGCACTTGTTGAATTTCTTTAGCCTTTAGCCAATTATGTGATTTGATTTTACATTCAATTCTACTATGTATTAAATTAGAATCGGACGTAAGTTATGACAACTTTTTGATGTGTAAACATCTATACTGGCGGTAGGGTGAAAAGAAAACGTAACGTAACGTTGTAATCGTGATCGTGGTCGTGATCGTGATTCTGAGCTTTACGAAAATTGAGTGCGTTCAACAATATGTGCGTTCAGTAACTAAACGTTGAGTATTGAAATCGAAAGGTCGAGTTCAGTTCGGGTTGAAATTTGGTTGGCTGCTTAGAGGATATATTAAGCCCCTATTACATGATGATTCTTTGCGTCTGACTCTATTCAAACATAATGAAAGCGAAAGAGAAAAAAGATAAGATGGAAGACCAGTTGCCTTGTGAGTCGTGGGCCAAGTTTTACGAGACTCTTTTTAACGCTTCTTTAGCATTAGGCTACGCGCAAACCAACGCGATGGCGGTGGCGATCACGATAAAAATGTGGATGCCTCATATAAAAATCAAAGCACACTTCAATCGTGTAGATGTGTGCCTTTCCTTTGATTTATGTGTATGGCATCCACAATTTTATCGTGATCGCCACCGCTTTCGCGTTTGTTTGCAGCTACCTTTATCCGTATTTTGTATTCTTTGCATTACTTTTTTTCAATTACATGACTGTTTTGAGACCAGCGGCCTATTTCACAGAACATACATCACATACATTGTATGAATGTATGTACCTTAAAGTAGACACCAAAGATGGCTCAGTGTAAATTTTGAATTTTTTGAAAAACTTTGCGTCAACTTAGAAAACCCATAATTTAAAAAAAAAATTAAAATTTACGCCCACTCATCTCGTAGTCGTGATTCTTATCTTGTAGCCGTGGTCGTGATTTTGATTCTGAGCCAGAGATTAGTCTGCTATTACACGATGCATCTAGACGCATGCGACTTTTCGAACTACGTAAGTGCAAAAGAGAAAAAAAAATCGAAAAGATGGTACGGAAAAAAAGTGACCGATGTCGCGTGAGTAAAATTTTCGGTGCAACTATTTGACGTTTCTCTTTTCTCTTGTCCGTTTTTTACTATTCTGCTTCATATGGTTTTGTTGTTTAAAGAGTAAATTTCGATGCAACGCACTGTTTTTGATAGCCTTATAGGCTTTCCAGAAGTGAGAATTCATCTTTAAAAACAACATATAAAAAAAATTATTGCTTTTCTTGACTGATATTCATTTAAAGGCACACAAACCTTTCTTTCTTCAATATATCTAATTATGAAAACAAAAATAAAAACAGAAAAAGTTTTTTTATTGCTTGAGCACAGCCCAACACGAAAATGAAAAATAAAGAGAACTGTCAAATTAGATTCCTGACTTTGGTTTCAACGTGTAATAGCGCTTGAAACAGCGGACGAAATAACAAAGAAGAATTCGAAGAAGGCGCATGCAACTAGATTCATCGTTTAATAGCAGACTTATGAATTATCCATAATCTCTGTTCTGAGCTTCACGAAAATGGAGTGCGTTCAACGCTATGTACGCTCAGTAACTAAACGCTGAGTGTTTATATACGAAATCAAAAAGTCGAGTTCAGTTTGGGTTGAAATGTGGTTAGTTGCTTAGACCATATAGTACATGGACTGCGCTTTCATTTTCCATGCATCATTACCGATATTCAAATTTGCTTATGAAAAGTTAAGATCTATATAAAAGTACCAAAAAAAAAATGTTTGCTATCATCCACACCCTAAATTTGATGTAGGCTCTCGGTCTATGAGGCATTCGGACGAATGTTGATGTTTACACATCTTAACCGTGAGTCCCGGCACTCACACTTTTTTTTCTTAAAATTTTCGACTTTCGAACGAGTATCGCTTTTAGGTTGTCAGATAATTTGAAAAAATTTTCTTGGCGACAAAATTTGAAGAAAGTTTTTGAAATGGACGATATGGAGGCGCATCCCATGGTTATCACATATGGGGTATTAGTGCGGAAAGGCTTTCCTTAAACAAAAATTACTTACTTACAAAAATATTTTCTTTGATCTGCTCGCAAATACATTTTAGGTCAAATGATGATTTGCGATTTCGTTTTGTTTTGACATTTAATTTTTTGGTACGTTGTTCCCCTTACCGATTATTCGAAAGAGCGTGGTTGGCACTACTAAAGCGTCCGAATATTAAAACGTTCTTAAATTAAATAGTTGCAGAGTTCCGATTTTGGGAATTCGAATCTTTGCTCCAGAAGTTTTTGTTATTCAAATAGCTTAAGTGGCATACAATTTAAAAAAAAAGACAATAAAATTTGTAAGTATTTTTTTTAGAACTTTGAAAATAAATAACATCTTAACTGAATCAGTTGATTGTTTTACCACATTATTAACTACATTTACTTAAGAAGGGACGATTTCATGAAACGTGACTCGTATACTTTACATTTTAACAACGACGCAAAGTTTACGACTTTTCAACTTTAATGTGTTTTAACTTCTGTGTTGTTGATACTGAAATAATATTCTTATTTACTAGTTTTGGTTTTTTTTTTTCGAAGCCAATTTTATTGGCACTTTGATTCACGACACATAGCAAATAGTGCATGTAGCTTAATTGTGGAATGTTTCGATTTCACCTTTAATTTATTTTCCATGACAGAAAAAGAAAAAGGGTCTGAAATACCTACAATAAATTTTCTTTAATTACTTATACCTATGATAGAACAATTATTATTATTATTAGTAGGTGTGTTCCTTTACTTTAAAACTCTGCATTTTAAGTACCTACCTCAAAACTTGAAACAAAAATTTTCAATAATGAGTTTCAATAAAAGCTCTAACTGGCCCCTTAAACTGCACTTTTGTTAAATAAGCAATACATCAAAAATCATCACTTACGTCCATACTATTAACTCGATACATCCAGATTAAAACTTAAATCCGGATGTATTTATATTGAATTTGTATAATTTACATCCAGGGGCCTATTTCATAGAACATACATCACAGAAATGTATGTGACGTAAAATAGGCCCCATATGAGTGGGCGTGAATTTTAAATTTTTTTAAATTATGAATTTTCTCAGTTGACGCAGTTTTTCTAAAAATTCAAAATTTACAATGAGCCAAATTTGGCGACTACTTTGAGGTACATACATTCATACAATGTATGTAATGTATGTTCCGTGAAATAGGCCCCAGGTTTATGTTTTAATCTGGATGTATAGTGAATAATATGGCGGTTAAAATTTTTTTTTTAGAAAAGTGGCCGAAATATCTTGGATTGACCATAATCTTAAAAAAGAAAAAAACTGGGGCCAAGAATTTATCTATTTAGTTGTCTATACCTATACCATTTGCAAGGAGGTTGAACTGGGAAAATAAAAATAAATAAAATGAGATGAGATGAGACCATAGTTGCGCATCACGCCACTATGGTCCTTGGCTGCTTGGCTCTAGCTTTTGTCTATTTCTCTCTAGCATGGAGCCACAATAATTTCGCTTTTATAATAACAAAACAACAAAACTCCTATCCCTTGTTCTTCTACTCCTCCTGGGTATTTTTTTCTTATGAGGCAACAACACCGAAGGTAAAGAATACGAAAATAAAAACACCGAAGGATACATTTTCATTACGATCCCAATTATAATTAAAAAGAAAAATGCACATACAATGTTGTCTTCCCTTTGGTTGACCGAGGATTTCTTTTTTTCAACCTGTGCACTGCGCATTTTATTCAAAAATCGGGTTTTCAGACAATGATACAGGTATTGTAACCAGCAAATCTGATCAAATCAAATAATCACACAATTCTACATCAGAGGCAGTGGGCCAACTTGTTTGCCAAAAAATAAGAAAAAACAAAACCTGTCTTAATTTATTTTTGTACATACCTGAATTCGCGGGTCAAGCTCGCCGTCGTCTTCCTTCGACATGATTCGAGTTGCTGGGGTTTTGGGTTGCGCTGCTCGGTTATGTATGGTTGTTCTGTAATTAATCCTTTCACCCTTCGTTTCAGGGAGTTCAGTGTATTTTATTGAACTTAGCAAAACATTTTTTCCAAAAAAACACAGGAATTTGTTTTATTTTGTAAATTTCCAAACAAGGGACAAGGCCAGACTAAAAATGGAAATGTATGCAAAAGATAGAAATCAAAACAAAAACTTTTCACACTGCACTGAATAAATATTGCCTTCACGCGATTGACTTTTTTCACTTTTTTCTTTTTATAATTTTATTCCAATGAGATTCGTTGCAAGTTTAATTTATATATATTTATTAATTCAACACTTTTACACGAAAGACACAAAACATTTGTGGGAGAATAAAATATAATTTATTCCACAAAAACATACACAAGCGCTGCACAACACTACCAAGTTTGCAAAACGAAAAACAATTGACAGATCAAGTTGGGTGCGAAAATTTTTTATCGCATTCGAGCTGTCAGCAGCGACAAAAGACAAAACTCAAAGAAGTCTAGCGAACGAATGAAGTAGCAAAAGCGAAAGAGGAATTGTTTGACGGAAAATTTTAGAAATATAGGGGAGAAGTGCGTGTTTTTTCTTCGCACATCTTCGAACAGGTTGGCCAACATTTAGAAGTGAAAGATGATACAGCGGATGTTTTTCTCATTTGCTTTTTAGGAGTTAATGGCATCGCTACATCTGGATTTAACGAAGGTCAGTTTTTTATTCAAGATTAAATTTAATGCATGTCGTTTTTCATTTATTTCTTGAAATGCTGATTTTTTATGTGTTTTAGAGGATGGTATCATCCATTTAATTTTTAACATTTTGCTGGACTCTTGCAGTCTTATTTATAAACGTTGTCTATAGATAATAATATATTTTCCCATATTGTTGAATCGATACATCCAGATTAAAACTTAAATCCGGATATATTTACATTAAATTTGTACATCCGGATTTAAGTTTTAATCGGGATATATAGAGTGAATAGTGTGGCGGTAAGACTTAACTTAGACAACGAAGTCGGTTGTCTAAACCTTGGGAAATGTAACATTTTATTCAATCAAAGCATATTTCTATTTCAGCAGGCTTTCAAGACTCAAGGCACCCTTCAGCTTCCTCGTGTGAAAGCGGACTTAGTTTTCCCAACAAAATACAAGATAAAAACAAGGTGTTTATATAACAGTGTTTGTAAATAGTTGCGGGCAACGCGTTGACTCCTTGACGTCACCTAAAATATCATTATTTTACTGTCAACGTAGACCGTATCAATGCATGAAACGTTGACGTTTACATGAATGACAGCAGTTGGTCAATGTTGTTCAATTGCCCAATTTAATTGAATAGCTATTAAAAAAACCTTAAAAAAAACCGAAATTTTTGAAATTGAGATGAAAGTCAGCGCAGGCTACATTGACCCGGTAAAAAAAAATTGCTGTATCAACGCTTTCAATGAGTTTTATGTCAATGTGTCCTAATTGCATTCACAGTGCGATTATACGGTCATACAAAATAGTCAATGCGTTGATACCAAAATTAATGTCAATGCATTGACAGCTTGTTCTGCGTTGACGATCACAGAGTCGAAGCTTAATAAAGCTACGCGCGAACCGACGCGATAGCGGTGGCGATCGCGATAACAATGTGGATGCCGCACACGTTCTTGAACGCAGCAAGCACCATTTGATCGCTTTATCGCCTGAAGAAAAATGACAGTTTAAAAAAGAAAATTTGAAAATGACTTCAAAAACTGAAAAATTAATAGAAAAAGTTCGGGAGAATTCCATTTTATATGATCTGTCAAATAAAGATTATAAAAATATAAAAAAAAAATAAGATATGGGATACAAATATATCGCGTTGATGTGAGCAGGTTCTTGAACGCATCTTTATCGCGCGATAAAAGTTATCGCGATCGCCACCGCCACCGTGTCGGTTTGCGCATAGCTTATAGCGATCAAATGTTGCATAAATTGTTGTTCCAATTCACATCTATTCATCGACACGAGATGAAATTACAAAAACAACAATGTAAACAAATGGGTTTTGGGGGATGGAACGTACGAAAGATTCCAATCTTTATAATTCAGTATCTTTGATATTAGGTCTGTTCGCGTACTTGCCCGAAACTACCAGATTTATTTTTTGTATATGAACTTTGAGTCTTTCAGGCTAAAAATGGGTAGGTTTGGCAAGTAAACGAACAAGGTTATTATCTTAGATTTGTGTAGTGTGACAGATACTCATGTCGATTATCATCAGCTAAAGATGCAAACCCCGTAACTCCATTTTTGTAAATTGTTAAGGACAGTGATTTCTAAGATGTATATTCAATTACCTACGAAATAAGAGTTTTTTTTGTTGTTGCATTTTTGGCCTTTTAATAAGACATTTATGATTTTAGTGTTCTCTTTTCTTTTCACGACAAATGGGTTAAAGAAAAAAGAGATCTCGTGCGTGATCCGTATTTTTTTCCAAGCATTAGATTAAAACCAAATTATTTTGTCATATATTATAGAAACTGTTTAATAATAATTCTAATACATTTTTCAACATTATGATTAATTTACTCATTGTATATATATTTTTTTTAAATATATATATAGCATAGTAATAAAAATAATAGCATTTTATAATATAAGGAGGATTATATTAAATCTGGGTCATCATTACATAATTTTTTTGTTTGTTTTTCTTTTAATTTTTATAAAATTTTTTCTTACTCTCCTTGTCTTGTCTTGTTTACTAAAAAAAACAAAAAAAAATTAACTAAAATCTACGTAAATTTAAAACAAAATAAATTTAAAATAGAAACATACTTATTCAAAAAAAAAATAATAATAATAAAAAAAAAATTAAGTTGATTTTGCTCATTCACTATCAATGTTCAATCCCACTCGCTTTTCCTCCTCTAACATGGCATCTAGTTCGTCTGTCAAATTAGCTAACATATTTCCGATATCGTTGAGTACGTTCACCGATACGGTTTTCGCTTGTGGCACGCCACCACCAACACCAACACCAGCATCAGCTGTCACGAGATCGGGAGCGTATACAACAGAGCCGCTACCACCCGCGGAGGAACTCATTTCGGAACAATCCGGGATAGCACCAACTGAGATGCTGCTGCTGCCACTGCCAACCGGAGGATAAGTTAGTGTTGGCGAACGAAGATGAACAACACTCGATGCTCCAGATCCTCCACCTAAGGCGGGATCAACTGACGCTCCATCATAGAGAAGGCTCCCGCCAGCCCCAGAGCCGGTGCTGTCGCTGCGAATGAGTGTGGCATCATGCAGCGATGATGATGATTTTAACGAATGGAAAGAGTGTGCGATATTGGCGATTGTGTTGGTCGACGACGATGACGATGATGAGGACGATGAGAGATGCTGTTGGGGCGGCAAGTCTTGTCGGTTAAGTAGTCTTTGCTTAATGGTTCCGGTATTTTCATTAGCAAAGGGAATAGTGTCGATGGAATCGATGCTGGATGTTGACTGGAAGAAAAAAACAAACAAAATATTCAAGTAAAAATATTCTTTGAAAAATTTTCATAGCGTAAGGTATATTGATTATTTTTTCTATTTTTTTTTTAATTTTTACTGAACGATACAGACGACTTTAGTCGCTCGTGTCATCTAGTCTTGCATATTTTTACGTGCGATAGGTACCTACTATATGGAAAATTATGCATTCGTAAAAAAAAATCGAACTCGAGATTCGGGGTAGAGTACGATTTTGGCCCAAAAAATTGATAACGGTTTTTTGTAGAGCTGGGTCAAAAACAAGCATTTTTTTTAACAAAAGTAGTTTTAGTAATTTTCAATTTTCTCAAGAACTATAAGACTTAAAACCATTCGGTTTTTTGTGTTAGATTCAGAATTGATATAAGCATTGACCACAGAAAGCCAAATTAGCACTTCATTTCACAATTTTGAAAAAATTGGTTTAAACTTTTTTTTTAATAATTTTTTTTATCAACATTTTAAGTTTGCATGCGAATTTTTCAAAAGCTATTGACATAAATAATTTAATTTAAATTTAGGATTAAAAAACAGGGGTGCCAGCATGTAACTTCATACAATCGAGTTCAGTCGATACAATCGAGCATAGGCAGTTCCTAACTTTGTTCAATCGAATCGAACTCGTTGACCGAGTTTAATTAGGAACTCGATTGTACCAATGAACTCGATTGTATCAAAGTTACGTGCTAGACCCCCAGATTTCTGGATTTCAAAACCGGTATAGTACGTCATTGTAAGTGTTGCCGTTGTTTTTAAATAATTTTTTTTCCTTTTAAGTAGTTTTTTCTTAAACTGCCTCTACCTCCTAAACGGGGCGAGATAGCCCCCTCCCATCGTAAAAAAATGTTTGTTTTTGAACTCTCTACAAAAAACTGTTATCAATTTTTGGCGCCAAATTTATCGTACTCGTGCCGAGATTTGTAATAAGGAAGTAAGAGTTGAGATTTGATGTAAGTTGACATTACGATGATAGTGAAGTCGAAAAAAGTGGGTCTCGCAATTCTGTCTGTCCTGTCCTTTCCACTGCAGCCTTAACAAGTAGGCAACTATTTTTTAAAAACAAAATTTCCTAAAAATAGATATAAATGGTACCTCCCATAGAACCATTTTTTTTTATTTTCGATTTTCTCAACATTTCAACCGATTTTGATCAATTTTTTATGAAGAATATTCGTTTAAAAGTTTTGTAACCAAAATTTAAAAACAAACATTTTTTTTTAATTTTTAAAAAAGTTTCAAACATTTTTTTTGAGAACTTAATAATACGAATACGACTTGATCGATTTTTATCAAACTTGGCACCCGGCAGTTTTTTAATATTATCTAGCAGATTTTAAATGAAAATTTAATCGGCTCCGGGATCTTAGCACCTCATATATGGGATATTCGCAAAAGAAGTATGCCATCTAAAAGGTCACTAATTGGTCATAAAAGGTCAGCTATTTTCAGAAATTGGTCAGGCTTAGAAAACTTGTAATCCAAGCTTGAACTTTTTCAAGGTCATTAGCGATTTTTGGCACCTCATTTAGGAGATATTCGCAAAAAAAGTATACCATTTGAAAGGCCACCGGATCGTGATAAAAGGTCAGCTAGTTTCAGTAATTGGTCAGGCATATTTTTTTTTTTTAATAATTATTTTAATTTTTTTCAAGGTCATAGCGATTTTTAGCACCTCATTTGTGCGATATTCGAAAAAAGTATATATTATCTGAAAGGTTACTTAATTCTTATAAAAGGTCAGGCAGTTTCAGAAATTGGTCAGCCATAGATTTTTTTTATAAGCTTTTTAATTTTTTAAGGTCATACAAGGTCACGTGTACCTTTAGCACCTCATTTATGGGATATTCGCATAAAAAATATACCATCTGAAAGGTAACTCAATCCTCATAAAAGGTCAGCTAATTTCGGAAATTGGTCAGCTAGAGATTTTTTTTTATGAATTAAAAAAAAAAAAAAAATTCAAGGTTACTAGTATAAGACTTTTAGCACCTCATTTGTGGATTTTCGCAAAAAAATTCATACCATCTGAAAGGTTATGTTATACTTATAAAAGGTCAGCTATATTCAGAAATTGATCAGGCATAGATTTTTTTTTATGAATTAAAAAAAAAAAATTTCAAGGTCAATTTTGTGAAATTCCACAAACGAGGTTCTAAAAGTCTTACACTAGTGACCTTGAAAAAAAAAATTAAAAAATCATAAAAACAAATCTATGCCTGACCAATTCCCGAATATAACTGACCTTTTATAAGTATAACATAACCTTTCAGATGGTATGAATTTTTTTGCGAAATTCCACAAATGAGGTGCTAAAAGTCTTATACTAGTAACCTTGAATTTTTTTTTTTTTTAATTCATAAAAAAAAATCTCTAGCTGACCAATTTCCGAAATTGGCTGACCTTTTATGAGGATTGAGTTACCTTTCAGATGGTATATTTTTTATTCGAATATCCCATAAATGAGGTGCTAAAGGTACACGTGACCTTGTATGACCTTAAAAAATTAAAAAGCTTATAAAAAAATCTATGGCTGACCAATTTCTGAAACTGCCTGACCTTTTATAAGAATTAAGTAACCTTTCAGATAATATATACTTTTTTCGAATATCGCACAAATGAGGTGCTAAAAATCGCTATGACCTTGAAAAAAATTAAAATAATTATTAAAAAAAAAAATATGCCTGACCAATTACTGAAACTATCTGACCTTTTATGAACTTTTACTGACCTTTTAAATTGCATACTTGTTTTTTATAAATTCCACTAATGAGGTGCTAAAAGTCTTATACCTTGAAATTATTTTTAAAAATTCATTATAAAAAACCTAAGCCTGACCAATTACTGAAACTAGCTGACCTTTTATCACGATCCGGTGGCCTTTCAAATGGTATACTTTTTTTGCGAATATCCCATAAATGAGGTGCCAAAAATCGCTGATGACCTGGAAAAAGTTCAAGCCTGGATTACAAGTTTTCTAAGCCTGACCAATTTCTGAAAATAGTTGACCTTTTATGACCAATTAGTGACCTTTTAGATGACATACTTTTTTTGCGAATATCCTATATATGAGGTGCTAAGATCCCGGAGCCAATTTAATCTTCGTTTTTTGAACGTATGCAATCCACAACGCAAAAATTGGTGTATTTGCAGATAATTTTTCTCTCGCAAAATTCTTCAGCTAATTTTTTCTTTCGAGTTCGGCTTTCTTTTTTCCTTTATAAATGGCAATTATAATGAATCCAATTTCAACTGCATTATTATTTCACTTAAAAAAAAAACAATTAAAAATGGATGCATCTTGAATTTTGACAGTTCGAAGTAATTACGAAAATTTCAAAAACGAATTGTAGAACATGAAATTTCAATTCACGCGAAATTGAAATTCGAATTCAATTCGATTTTATTCGAAATGCAGAACAAGGGCATAAATTACTTTTTTGGAAGGTGGCAAAAAATATAAGCTCCCATAACTAATTTACTTCTTTTTAAATCAGATTAATAGATCTAAATTATTCAGAATTTAAAACCACAATGGGGTCCCTCATATAACAGCAAGTTCGTGTGACTTAGTCGTGCATTTTATATTTTATACAAATGCATAGAGAAAGTTTAAATAGAAATGTATGGAAAAATAAAAAAAAAACGTGTATTGAATATATGTAAACAAAAATATATAAATTTTTTTTTGAAAACTCAATTTTTTCGATTTTCTTAAAACTTGACACCCAACCACGCATTAAGTAAGCAAATTACTGTTGTTCAAAAAAAGTATTGACAAAAGTTCGGAATGAATTATGAAATCAAAACATTTCCAACATTTATCAATGTTGCTGAAAAATTCTAAGTATAACGGGTAAATTCTTGAATTTCGACATGTGGGGGTTTTGCAATGATAAGTATAAACCTACATATATACATAAACTATAAATTCAAGCTAAATGCCGTTACATGAAACAAACATTTTTTTTTTTTCAAGGACAATTCTAAATGCATTTTGCTATATGTGCTGACGCACGTAAAAGTTCGATAACCACTAAAACTGACGATCACTGATCAATATAATATGAGTTTCTCAGAAGTCAATGCGGTTAAGTAAACAAAAGTAACTATGGTCTTTCCCAAAGAGATAAAAATCATTAAAAATTTACAAAAATCATCTTTCGATCGAATCAAACAAAAATGGGGAATATCTACGCAAAAAAAATCACATTTAAAATAAAGCTATATACAGTGTAGTGTATAGCAATTCTATTATTAAGCTTAATACAAGCTGGACTTAAAACTAAACATAATTTTATTAAATCTAAACTTAAACAGATAAAGGTAGAGATGTTCTAAGTGGGAGAGTTTGAATAAATAAAAAAGGACTAAAAGAAGGATAAGTTAAGGATAGCTTGTTTTAAAGCAGGTTTACTTATGTTGGAGTTGAAGGTATTTAAGGTGTTGGTCTTACATTGCTATAAGTTACAAAAAAAGTATATATCTTGGGTATGCCTTATTTGCTTGAAAGTAAACCTCATATTTTAATTCCTTTTGGAGTGCATATTTCAATTTAAATAAAGATAGATAGAAAAGGTATACGTATTCTATATATTGTGGCAATCGAAAAACCGGAAAAACGCTTATGTCGACATAAGCTACTCTGTCTTATTGCCACATTATAAAACTGGAGATGATATTTTGTGTGTTTACGTGTAACTCATGTAATTTGCAATCAATTTACTTGGTTTTTCTTTTTAACTATTCAGAAAATCAATAAGAAGGACATAGGCTGTTTCATTAAAAAAAATGTAAAAACAAGTGCATTTCGCTCATTTGCGAATTTCATAATTACTTGGAAAAATATTTTTAATCGATATAAATTTGAATGAATTTTTGACAAAATAAATTTTGTATTGAAAATTAAAATATCAAATACAAATGCGCATTCGATTAAAAATATCTTCCGTCATAAAATCTGCATATTTTGTCCACAGTTCAGATGGGTTCAATGGACTTTACAGATGGATTAGCACACTAATCCCTACTGTTTTAAAATTTTCCAACATTTATTTATTTACAGGGTGAAGTAAAAACGACAAAAACAATATTTTAAGGATGGCAGCACTGTGCCAAAAACATTCATAATTTTTTCCCATAGTAACGATTTTTTAATAATTTGTAAAGACTATGCGACAAGTTAATAATAATTCTAAAAATTTAATGCTACGATGACAAGAACCTTGAAAAAAAAATAATTATTTTATAAAGTTACTCAGTAACATGCCTGTGCAAAACTAACCGGATTTCAAGAAGATTGCGAGTCTCGATGTTAAAGTAACGGTTTTTTCGAGTCTTTTGACTCAAGCCGTAGATTCAAACGTTTTTACAAGTTGAGAGCTGTGTAAATTGCATAAAATGGCTAAATTATATAAAATGGTGATTATAGAAACGCGATTCGATAAGAAATAATAGAAAAGTTCCAAGCCAGTATAAAACAAAAAGTAATCGCTGAAATCTTAAAAATTCCAACGTCAACGGTTTGCGACATCATTAAAAAAATTTAAAAGTGGAAAATCAGTAGAAGCAGATCATTTTGGTGGACGCCCTCGCAAAACAACAATTAAAACTGATAGGCGCATAAAGAATATCGTGCTTAAAGACCCTTTTGCGACTTCAAAGACAATTTGTGATGAACTTAATCTACCCATAGGGCCAAGTACGGTCAGGAAGCGTTTAAGAGATTTCGGTCTTTTTGCATTTCGACCAGCTAGAAAACCTCTTCTTACTGCTAAACATCGTAAAAAAAAGGTAATCCGTAAGAGGTATTTGGGAAAGACTTAAAATTCCAAATCAAAACATTTAACCCAGGGTTGAATTTGCAACAAATCATCTTAACCGGTCTTTAAGTAAATGGAGGAGTGTGCTTTTCAGTGATGAAAGCAAATTCAATTTATTTTACTCCGATGGTGCAAGGACAGTGAGGCGCTCAAAAGGTACGTGATTAAAGCCTGCAAATGTACTCCTTATAGTTAAGCACGGTGGAGCCTCGGTGATGGTTTGGGGCTGTTTTTCAGGAGCAGGCTGCGGTCCTATACACCAAATCACAGGAATTATGGACCGTTTCCAATATAGGGACATTTTGGAGTCAGTAATGCTTCCATACGCAGAGGAAGAAATGCCCCTGCGTTGGGTTTTTCAGCAGGATAATGACCCCAAACATTCTTCAAAGCTGCTAAAAGAGTGGTTTGCAACTAAAAATACTCGTGTCTTAAAATGGCCATCTCAATCACCCGATTTAAACCCAATAGAAAAGGCGGGCTGGGAAAAAAAAAGCACACGTCAACAACTTCTCTTTTTGCAGATTTGAAAAATGAATGGGAGAATATTCCTGCTTCTGTTTTCGAGAATTTAATCCAGTCAATGCCTCGTCGATGCCGAGCTGTGATAAAAAACAGGGGTTACTGGACAAAATATTAAATAAATAATAAAAGTTAATTGCAAAAAAATAAAATCCGGTTAGTTTGTCACATTAAAGTTTTGCATTAACTTTAATTTTTTGAATTTTTTTTTGTTTTGATGGATAAAGTTCCATGGTTTTTGTTTTAATAATAAAATTATTTAATAAAAATGGGAAAAAAGTGCAGACATTTGATTTTTTCATTTTTATATCACAAACCAACAATCAATGCAGTTTACCAAAAAAATTCGGAATGTTTTTCACACCACTGTATTTACGGAATTACTGGAGGGCTTGATATTTTTTGGCTTCATTTGGCCATTTATGAAAGAATAACCTTTTTATTTTTAAATTTTTTGTTTGTATTTAGAAGTTAAAAAATACATATGTTTATAAAGTCTCAGATACATATTTTGAAACAAGAGAGAAACAACAAAATTGTTGAGAAACAAATAGAACAAATGTGGGTATGCCATTCAAAAACTTAAAATCTCTGCTATTTTTGTGGGCAAGAAGAACTGTTCAAATCAGTAAGTTGTCAGCCTCTTCCACTTTTAGCTTGAAATTCTAATTGGGATGTATGTTTGTGTGGATTTGTGTTGTTTTTAAACCGCCTCACTTTTGGGTGCATTGGATTCACAGATTCTAGAGTTCCGAATATGAAATAACCTGGCGGATTCAGTCGTATGGGGTGATTGATCTTGCCTGTTTTATTATATGTTTATACTTTATTTTGTAAATTTCCTACAATACTTGGGTTTATCAACCCGTGCGAAGCCGGGGTGGGCCAGCTAGTTTATGATAAATGTTAAAAGTTCAAGTTCAAGTCTTCTAATTATAAATGTTTAAAATGATATCAAAACATCAAAATAAATTATCGTCTCCAAATAATCATCATAATAAGCTAGAAAAAATATACAAGCAATTCTGGTTTTAAAAAAATATCCACCTGCTTTAATTTATACTACGAGATATGGGTATAGGTACATATATGTACAGTAGTGGACAAGAATTTAGCACACTTTTTGACGATAAATTAAAACTGTATAATTTTGTAGTAATTTTCATACTAAATGTCTTATGTTTATTTTATTAATATTTCATATACATAGTAGTTTGTTTTCACCGAACAAAATAATATCTTATGTAATACCTGTAAGAGAAATAAAACAAAAATTGTGAAAAATCAGTTTTTTGCCTGGACAAAAATTTAGCACATTTACATGTTTTTGATAAAACGCTTAATTGTGATACTTAAACATTATCAAAACTGCATCTTATATCAATGCTCTGTATGGGAAATCATTTATTCTTTATTAAAACAAAGATTTTTTTCGTTAAACTTTCCACTAAAGCCTCACATACCCGCTTTGGAATTGCATACCAAGCATTCTGTATTTTTTGCCACAATGGAGATAAGTTCTTTGATTTTTTTCGTCCAATATGATGTTCAACGTCGTTCCATAAGTTCTCGATCAGATTAAGATCGGGGGATGGCGCTGGCCACTTCAAAATATTGATTTGTTACAGCTCTAAGCAGCCGTTCACTATAGCTTTGAAGTGTGCATGTTCAATAAGATGCATGAAATGCTTATAAGTGCATTTAACAATCCTACAACAACTTCCTAAAAAATCAGTACATTGCAAGTTTTTGCGACCTACCGGGAATTTTTTGCCTTCGCTGACTAGTCTTGTTAAATGTTCAACGGAAAATATATTTTCCGATTACAAAAAAACAAATAGAAAATTTTGATTGCGAAGTACCAACTGTCGTACCTGGGCGAAACGCAATCTTTGGAGTTGAGATCACTTGAACTTATTAATTGAATTATATTCAATCGCTCCACTAAAACAGAAGTAGTTTTCTAAATTTCATCACCTTCGTTATGAAGTACCGGTACTTAAAATAAAATTGCTAACAAATCTAAACAAATTAGAATGCTTTTTGTTTTATCTAAATTCGACAATTTTTAACAGAAAATTTAACTTTCTAAAAATGAATATTTTGTACAGTCTATTTCTAAAGTGGAATGAAATTCACTTCTTTTTTTGTTTTTTTTTTTTTGGTTTCTTGATTTGACAGATCTCAAGAGAAATAAATGAGAGACTCACAAAATAAGTGTAAGGCCTAGTACGCTGCTGATGCGAAACGAAAAATCCCATACAAAAATGACACAACGAAATCATAAACAGAAAATTTCGTTCTGCTTTTCGTTTTGCTGTACGCTGTTCGAAGAGCGAAATTTATAATTGTAGCAGATTATTTGGAGAAGTCTCCGCTCCTTTTTCGCACTAATTTAATTATACAGACTATTTATTGTATGCGGAAAAATGACATTTGAGTTTTATTTGTGTTTTTTTTTGTTTACCATTTTCTTACATCATTGGTTTCTCTGATTTTTAGCGTTTATGTTTTATTTTGTTTTTGGAATTAGTGAAATTCTCCAAGGATATTTTCCGTTGTGTTTTCGCAAGCGTTTTGTTGTCTGTTTGGAGATCATAGACAAATTTCGTTTCGCATCAGCAGCGTAATAGGCTTAAAAAGTAAATTCTTAAATTTTCGTAAATTTTTTTTTTTTGGAAAACCGTTTTCGAATATAGGATTGACTTTCGGAACGAAATACAGAGTAGGGCCCCAGATCTTCAAAACAACTAACAAGAAAACATTTTTTGTCCTTAAATAAATTTTGCCCAGCACTGCATGTAAATAAATATAATTGATAACAATAAAAAAATGTGAAATTCTTAATCGATTACTTTGACCTTAAGTCATCGCCAAGTGTTCATAAATAAAAAATACTGCGTCTCTTGTTCCATTGAAATTAAACAACCGCCAAAAATAATTTTTTTTTTGTTTAATTTTAAATCATATAAATTATAATTGGAATCAACGGACTTTGTAAAATATGCATTTATTTTACACTAAAATTTAAAAAAAAAAAAAACAAATTTCAAAAACAGTGATGTTTATTTTTAAGAACTACTAAATTCATTTCAACAATTGGAAAAAACATAAATCTAAAAATGTAATACCAATTTATGTTTCATAATGATTTTAAGGATCAAAAAGAATCATTTTGAAATTTAAAAACTTATTTCTTTTTATTACGTTTGAAACAAAAGTTGATTATTTTTCGCTTTCTGACTTTATCTACTAAAAACTACTGAATTACTTTGTCATCCGCATCTATGTGCACATACATTTTACGCTATTACATAACCTAATATGTGTATGATAGGGGGCGATAAATGATAATATGAAAAAAAGCCTTACGAATATGAAAATAACAAACAAAATTATTACAAAATGGCCCTCACATTGAAGCAAGGTAACAAGTTCGTGAATGTGGGTATAGTAAATTATTGTCACTGGCATTGTCCTCTACCTTTGTGATTGTGTTTTTTATAACTATATACCGTTAATTTAAATCAAGCACTTTTAGGGCCGGCTAATTACTATAAATCGACGTCTGTGAACCGTTTGCAAAACAGTCCTCTTTTCAATTTTTAAATAAAAAAAAATCCCTTTCATTCGAGATTTTTTTATCGATATTTATTAAGTTATTTGATTAAATCTACATAGCAGGATTTTGCTCAAAAATTCGAATAACGATAATACAAGTTTTAAATTTTTTAAAAACAAAATGGCATTATTTTTGAGATAAAATATTCATTTATTGATTTTAACTTTTATAAAATGAAAAAAAATTGGAAAAACCTGTTTTTAAACTTACCATCATACTAAAAATGCTTATATGTACATCCTTCTAAATCGTATTAAATTTTGTACAATAGTCTTTGGCTCTAAGTTAATTTATACTTAAATTTCTTATTTTTTTCAAAAATCCTTCATACATAATTGAAGTACCTATGTAACATGTCTTATTATTTCTCAATATCTGATATTAAGTTTTAATATTTTTTACATAACATTACATTTTATGTAAAAGTAGTATTTGCAACGTACGTATTTAATTTTATCAACTTTTTGACTTTGTCATAAATATACTATGTAACCTTTAAAATATTAAAAAAGTAAACACAACATTTTTAACCGTGTAGCTATCAAAAACTACACAATCCTGGAAATGAAAAAAAAGGAGAAAAACCTTGCAACAACTTTAAAAGCTTTTTATCAATGTAGAGGGCAAAGTTGCTCCCCACATTCATAATCTCAGTAAATTAAGACACTGGCGGGCAAAGATCGCGCTTGCCCATCCTAACCTTGTACATAATGTATCTACATAGTACATACCTATATCATTCCCTCTTTTTTAATGGTTGCATATAAATTTTAATCAATTACTTTTTTTATTTAATTGAAATTTGGAATAAAAAGTTATGAATTTTTGTCGTCACTTTAATATACACAATTCATAATCACTCACTTTAAAAATAAATAATTAAACTTTTTGTTGTATTGTTTATTTTTTGTCAAGACGTCTCAGACCTCGAAGCACAAATACTCACTTCAAGTCAATTTATCAAAATGCCAATCACCGCTAATTAGCCGTTATCAATTTATCATAATTATTAGTGAACTACCTACTATAACACTGTGAATAAATGCATTTTTTTATCTCTCTCTCTCTTTATTTTAAGGTTTGTTTACTTCTTATGCATGGGAGAGATAAACTAAAAAAAAACATCAATGACGTCAAATAGAAACAAAAAGTTATAACACGCAAAAAAAAAAACTCCAAACAACGCCGATTTATACGGAGTGATTCCTCAACAATTCTTAACCAAAAGTCAAAACGAACAAAAAAAAAACCTGCTAAATCATGACTAACTGGAATTTAAGCATTCGAACAGATAGAGATAATCTTAAAATGGAAAATATAAGAAAAATCTTTGTTGATTGCAGTTAGTTTGTGTTTCATTCCATCGCGATCAACATCGTTATATAGTCCAGCAAAACGATGTGGATTTATTTTTTTGTGTGCGGTCTTTTAATAGGACAAATCAATACAACCACAGACAAGCCTTTACTTCTAGATGACCATTATGAATTTTTGAATATTCAAACTAAATTACTTAAAATTCAAGATGACATCATTTCGATCACTGCAACAATGGGAATTGCTGAAACTCTGGACAATTTAACTGATAAAATCATTGCCATCGAAGATGATTTTCAGCATGTTAAGGAAGAACTAGCCAGTGAACGTCGTAAGCCGCAAATTGGCGAATGTAGTAAAGACGCAAAGACAATGATTAACAATCATTACAATGCAGTAAACGCGGAATTGAAAAATCTGCAATCCAGTTTAAAGGCATACAGAGAAAAACGTTTGCCATCAGACACAATAGAAGACATCAAATCACTTCGATTTGAATTGGCTGAGCAGAAACTCAAACAAATGAAGAATTTTGCAGATGTTTCGAAAATTCTTCGAGCTGTGTATACAAATTGTTCGGATAATTTCGAAATTTTAGCGAATTTAATCGAAAGTCTAACTGACATTAATTTGATTAATTTTTCTGTGCGAGCTTTGCGAGAGGAGATGGCTAAAAATGATCATCGAAATCACTACAAATGGATTCGTTTGGGTAAAATTTTAAGGACAGGAGTTATAAACCAACCAAAAGCAGAATATTTAACAAAAGAATCAGCTCAACTAACTGACGATGCACTCAAAGATTCAATCAGAATTTACGCTCTTGAGGCTTTAAATGCTTCTGTGAGCAAAGGGAAATTTGAAAGGAACGAAGAAATAGACAATTTGACAACTGCAATCTATCTATTCGATCCGTTGGAATCAGAGAGCATAATTAAAGAGTTTGTGAATACAAATTACGAACAAGTGTCTTCCAAGAAGATCCTCGATAACATTATAAGTCACAGATTTATTCAGCAAAAAGCGAAAGGAGTAAGTGAATTATTTTGGAAAATAAAAGAAGCTCAGAATTTAAATTCTGACGTGACCATTAAAATTGCTTCGACTCTGCACCAACTCCGTTCAGATCAGGAATTTGAAAACCTTAACAAAACACAACAAGAGGAAGTGACAAAAATAATCGAGAATCTTCCTGTATGTGCTAGAAATCTATTCTTTCTGCCATCAGTATGCTTCTGGAATAAAGAGAAAGAAGAATACTTAACTGCCGGAAATTTAAGCACCATTTATGACAACTCACGGCGAAATGTATTTTCAACAGATCCTTTACCAGAAAGTCATTGGTATGTTAACACAACAACTGATGATAACTTTTTATTTTCTAGTCGCTCTTATGACAATGAGTACTTGTATGCAGCCGCATTTAATTTCAACGAAGATTTGCGTTATGTGTTCAATTGGATTCCGGGAAGTAATACCGATAAGCAAAGCGAATGGAGTATCGAACTGAATGACGATTATTGTTATGTCAAGAGTGCAATGTACAATGAATATTTGTTTTCATCGAATTTAAAGCGACCTGATGGAAATAATCAGCGTAATGTGTATACATGGGTGCCAGGGCATTCAGTTAGGGAACCAAAGTTTCAGTGGCAAATAAGGCAATGTATGTAACTCAATTGATTAATTTTTTTTTTAAATAAAATGGAAAGTACATTTTTATTTGTTTTAATCTGTTGTCTATTATTTTATTAAAATTACGATAAATAAAATTATAGGACCCATTGTTTTCTTTACAATGAACATATTTCTACCGTAACTATCTATTAACTTTATTATGAAGTCCAGAAAGGGCAGCTTAGACTCGGATTAAAAAGCTGAGTATATGGACAGGGAAATAGAAAAAAAATAGACAAAACAAACTTTCAGTTGTTTTGATTGATATGTTGTTAATTTTTTTTGGGGAAATTGGTCTAAGATTATTCTTTTTATCGTTAAATTTCATAAAACTCAAGATGGAACCAACACTTTTCGGAAATCGAGGCGGTTAAATTTAACAATTAATAATGTAAATTTAACAATAATTTTTTTTTTTTAAATTGAAAATCTAAAATTGAAAAACTGAAAATTTTACTATTCCTATTTTTTAATGCAAAAACCAAGTCGTCATATTAACAAATTTTTCCACTAATTACACAATTTTCAATAACCGATAAACCGATATTTGTTTGCAAATTACCTACCTAATGTAAAAGAATTCTAATACCGTTGGGCCTTTACATGGCTTGATTCTCAATTCAGTACTCACAAATAAATTGAGTGGTGCACACACATTTTCGATGACGCTGCGGCATCGCGCGTCATTCTTACGGGTAAAAAGACTCGCAGGTTTCCCCGAGATCGCTGCCTCACCGTACACGCAGTTTCGTCTTTCAGTAAATTGTTTGTTATTGAGCAGTGCACACATGCGTCATTTTGTCCGCTAATGAAATTCGCAAGAAAGATGTCAAACATGGAAGAATTTGATATAGAATTATTTATCAATTAGATAAAAAAACTTTCCAGAAATATGGAGTGTTGCTTCCAAGGCATAACATGACCGGAAAAAGAAAAGAGCGGCGCAGCGTGGATAAGTGTTTGCTTTTGCTAGCCGATCATCAACAATAGGATGTACCAATAACGTCGATTCTTTTTAAGAAACGCGCACCAGGTACTCGAAAATTACTCGTTTCATTTAACAAACACCCATTGCTGCAAGCCAAACGCGATCGCAGATTGAGTCCTGCGAGAAAAACTCGCTTGTGTGCATTGAATTATTGCGGCACCGCACGTTAAAATAACGCATGTGTGCACCAGGCGTTAGTCTTAATTTACACCAATCACCAATCAGGTTAAAATGACGACAAATATCAAAACTCAACACGAGCTAAAAATGCACCAACAAATATCGATGTATGTATAAAGAATGTTTCCTCAGAACACTGCATGAAAGCCCTTGACTGATTTCAGCTTCCAATGAAGCAACAAACGTTAAGTTTTATTATAATACAATTGGTTTTTAATGTATTCAATTCAGTCTGTATATTTACTCGCCGCGATCAACACCACCATAGTAGATAGGTTACATGATGTTACGTTACATGTTGTTCGTTTATTGTCTTATCGCAAGCAGAATTGATATAAATATTGCCAACAACAATAGTTCAACTACAAAAAATTGCCCAAGGAATGACGACGAACTTTTTAGCATTCAAATAGATTTACTTCAAATTCAAGACCGCATCATTTTTCTTAGCAAGGCAATAAGACAAACTGATGATTTAAATATTATTATTAAAAAAATTAATATCACCGAAGAAATCTTCAGGATTATCGAAAAAGATCTGGCTAAGGAAGTTCACAAAGCAGCCGAATGCAGTGCAATTGCCATAAAAATGCTTAACAATCATTACGATTCAGTTAGTGTGCAATTGAAAAATCTTCGCTTAGATTTTGAGGACTTCAAACACAAACACTTACGTTCAGGCAAAATAGCAGACAACAAAGGTCTCAGATTCAATTTGGCACAGGAAAAACTCAAACAATTAATTAATAATACTTCAGATATCTTGAAAATTGTTCAAGATGTGTATGCGAAATCTTCGGATAAATTCGATGTTTTGGCTAATCTTACCGCAGAATTAACTGACACCGATTTAATCTATAACTTTGTTACAGCTTTGCAACAGGAAATATCAACTAAAGGGGATGGCGATCCTTATAAATGGATACAATTGGTCAATGTCATGTCATGGAGAGTAATAAACCAACAAGATGTGAATCCTAAGAAAAAAACGTCTGCAGAGGAATTTGTCGATGAGCTTTATTTATCGATCAAAGTTTTTACTGTGAATGCTTTAAAAGCTCATGCTAAAACAGGAACATTTGAAAAGAATGGAGTAATGGATAATCTAACAACGGCGGTATATTTGTTTGATCCATTTCTTTATGAATGCATTATTGAAGAGTTTATTCACACAAGTTTCGAACATAAGGAGTATTTAAAGGACATCTTCGATACCATTCTAAGCCACAGATTCATCCAGCAAAGAATAAAAGGATTAAGTGTGTTATTTTGGAAAATAAAAGACTCTTATAAAATTAATAACGACATCACCATCGATATAGCTTCGGCTTTGTATAAAATACATTCGGACTATGAGTTTAAAACCCTTGACCGCATAATGCGTATCAAAGTTGAGAGTATCATCGAGAATCTGCCCACTTGTGCTAGAAATATATACTTTCTTCCATCAGTGTGTTTATGGAATAGGGTCAAAGATGAATATCTTACAGCTGGAAATTCAACCTTTAACCATGACACACAAAGGCGTAACATAGTTCTAACAAAATATCCTTTGCCAGGCAGTCATTGGTATGTCCAACGTACTGGCGATAACTTTTTATTTTCCAGTCGCACTTATCCAAACGAATATTTGTATGTAGAAAGTATTTACTTTAGTCTAGCTTATCGATATGTATTTAGTTGGATACCAGGAAACAAAACTGATAAAGAAAGTAAATGGAATGTCCGATTGAATGACGACTATTGTCAAATCCAGAGTGCAAGTTATTATGAAAAAATTATTTCATCGAATAATACAAGTCCCGAAGAAGAAATGCATTTAAGCTCTGTTTTTACTTGGACTCCGAGGTTTGAAGTTGACACGTATGAATTGATGTGGCAAATGAGGAAATGTGATTAAATTTAGTTAGGTACATATTAAATAAATAGTATTTAAATTATTTTGACAGAGAAATAAAATACATATTGAAAAAAAAAGTGAAAAAACTTTCAGTTGTTTTGATTTATAAGTTGTTAAGTTTTTTATTCATATAACCAACACAAACCTGAAACTTTTAAAATTTGTAATGACTACCATCCCAATCAATCCTATGTGTATATTAAAATTTAATTTATTTTTAGTTTTTATTTGTTATCTTAGACAAGATGCAAACATACAAGCGACATGAAATCTTCATCCGAAATTTAATTCCAAAAAATTAAATAAAATGCATGACTAGGTTGCACGTTCTTACAACGGAAACAATAAAAAGCTTAATCCAGGCTGTTACAATTTTTCGTGAGGTCAAAATCAAGTTTGACTCAACTTAACACATGATTGTCGGTTGGGAGCGTATCGGAATTAAAAGAAATTTTGCGTACACCCAACCTCGCACCTACCCCAAACCCTATAGTGCGCAAGCAGGGGGCTGGCAGGGGGGCATCATGCTCCCCCATAGATTACTCACTATTTATTAAAATCGTTGGGACTTATTTCATAATGAACTAAGTCCCAAATGAGCTAACTCCCAAATTTATGAACTAAGTCCCAACGAAATTTTGGTGGGACTTAATACAAGAAGGTAGTTTTAATTGCAAAAGCGGGGCGGGATAATAAGAAACGGGATTAAAAAAAAACGGGTATATAAGAGACAGGATTATAGAAAGCGGGATCTTGAAAAAACGAGATTTAAAAAAACAGGATTATAAAAAGCGAGATATCACGAGGACCCAACCCTTGACGGTTACGGCTGATATAAAGGGTAGTTGAATGTACATTTTAATTAGAATAGAATCACCGCTAAATGAATCTGAATATCGAATTGGCACCCGTGAAACCAATATATTTATATGATAGATCGAAAGGCTGTCCAGTCCTTACTGTTTCTTACGTTATGGACAGAGAAACCTGGGGCCTCATCACGTAAAATGAAAGTGATCGGACGATATCGTTTTCACCATTGCTATCTCTATCATATCTGTAAAGAAAAATAAAGACTGCTATCTTCAAAGCGATATCGTTCGATCGTTTTCGTTTTACGTGATGAGGCTGCTGAGAAGTCTTTTCTACTTAGAAGTAATAGTTCGCCCGAAGATGGAGTAACACTCCGAAACGCGTCGCAAATAACATTTATAATTAAATTTGTGAAATTAAGTTTTTCAAAATAATAAATAAATAACAAAAAAAAAAAATAGTTTTTATATTTATTTATTAAGATTAATCACTATCGCATATATTAAAAACCAAAACAAACACACAATTCAAAGTCAGATAAAATAAATCGTGTGATCAGCTCATGTCCTCGGTGTTTATGTAAATACATCGAAATCAATAATTCACTCAAGACTCACTCAACTAGAAATTTAACATAAAATTTAAATAGAGCCAACCTTTTAAGAACTATCTTAGTCCTAATTATAAGTATTTTTAACCCTAATTCAGAATCAATGTAGAAAATAAAATATACCTTTCTGTAATGATCCACCGATTAAATTTATACAGTCACTTTTTATTGCTTTCATTAAAATGACGTCAAATATTAAACCCCAAAACGTGCTTAAAATGCACCTACATCAAACAAAATGAAAAAAAAAAGACTAGACATGACTAACGGGAATTTCAGCATCCAAACAAATAAAGATTAGCTTCACACGTTAAGTTTCATTATAATACAATTGGTGTTTAATGTATTCACCTCAGTCTGTATATTTCTTCGTCGTGATCAACACCGTAGTAAACAGTAGTTAGAAGATGTTATATTACGTCTTGTTCGTTTGTTGTCTTATCATAAGCAGAATCGATATAAATACTGCCAAAAACTATAGGTCAACCACAAAAAATTCCACTACGAATGACGAGGAACTTTTAAATATTCAAACGCAATTACTTGAAATTCAAGACGATATCATTTCCATTACCAAGGCAATAGGGCAAGCTGATGATTTTAATAGTATTATTATTAAAATTAATGTCACCGAAGAAACCTTCAGGATTATCGAAAATAAACTGGCTAATGAAGTTCACCAAGCAGCCGAACGTAGTGAAAGTGCCATAAAAATGCTTAACAATCATTACGATTCAGTAAGTGCGCAATTTAAAAATCTTCGCTTAGATTTTGAGAAGTTCAAAAACAATCACTTACCTTCGGACACAATAGCAGACATCAAGGGTCTGAGATTCGATTTGGCACAGGAAAAACTCAAACAATTAAATAACACTTCAGATGTCTTGAAAATTGTTCAAGGTGTGTATGCAAAATCTTCGGATAATTTCGATCTTCTGGCTAATCTAACCGAAGGTTTAACTGACATCGATTTGATCTATAACTCTGTTAAAGCTCTGCAACAGGAATTATCAATCCATGGGAATGGCGATCCTTATAAATGGATACGTTTGGCCAATGTCATGGAGAGAGGAGTAATAAACCAACAACATGTGAATCCTAAGACAATATCATCTGCAGAGGATGTTGTCGATGAGCTTTATTTATCAATCAGAATTTTTACTGTGAATGCTTTAAAAGCTCATGCTAAAACAGGAACATTCGAAAAGAATGGAGAAATGGACAATCTAACAACGGCGGTATATTTGTTTGATCCATCTCATTCGGTATGCATTATTGAAGAGTTTGTTCACACAAGTTTTGAACATAAGGAGTATTTAAAAGACATCTTCGATACCATTCAAAGCCATAGATTCATCCAGCAAAGGATAAGAGGATTAACGGTGTTATTTTGGAAAATAAAAGACTCTTATAAAATTAATAACGACATCATCATTGATATAGCTTCGGCTTTGTATAAAATCCAATCGGACAATGAGTATACAACTCTTAACCGCATAATGCGAATCGGAGTTAAGAGGATAATCGAGACTCTACCCGCTTGTGCTAGAAATTTGTTCTTTCTTCCATCAGTGTGTTTATGGAATAGGGCCAAAGAAGAATATCTTACAGCTGGAAATTCAACTTTGAACAATGACAAACAAAGGCGTAACATATTTCTAACAGAAGATCTTTTACCAGGCAGTCATTGGTATGTCCAACGTATTGGCGATAACTTTTTATTTTCCAGTCGCACTTACCCCAATGAATATTTGTATGCAGCAGATTTTAATTTTAATCGAGACTTTCGATATTTATTTAGTTGGATACCGGGAAACAATACTGATAAACAAAGTAAATGGAATATTCGATTGAATGACGACTATTGTTATATCCAAAGTGCAAGTTATTATGAAAATATGATTTCATCAAATTATAAAAAACTCGAAGAAGAAATGCATTTAAGCTATGTTTTTACTTGGACTCCGAAGACTGAAATTGGAAAGCATGAGCTTCAGTGGCAAATAAGGAAATGTGATTAAATTTAGTTAGATATGTAGGTATATATTAAATAAAAAGAATTTAAATTATTTGGTTATTTTTCATTCAAGTCTTTTCTTTTTCGAATATTACTCTAGATCAAGCAAATATAATATGTGTAGGCCATCTACCCAAAAATGGAACACATTGCACTAATTTCTTAGATTAAATAACTCAAAAGTAGTCTCTTTCAGGTACATATTTCAGGAAAAGTGACGATTGAACACTCCAACCTGAGGTAATTGTTTGCTATTAAGGTCATACATAATGAATCTATACGTACGTTCTAATAAAACGAAAGTCTCAGAAGCTGGTCCACTTCTTCGAACACCTTGTGTTCCAAAACTTGAGCTATTAAACAAAACCTGACCTATCTATTAGGACTTTTTAATATCACTTTAAACTAGTGCTGTTGCTTTCAAATACGAGTTGTACCAATTTGTTTCCAAACTTTGTCAAAACCATCTTCATTTATTCATTAAGTAAGTTATTATTAGTGCGTAGGACTGATTCGCCAAAGGTCTTGGGTTCGATTCCCAGCCTATGCCACCTAAAAACATACATAATTGTTTTTCACGGGCTACTGCCTCTTGCGATTTGCGATTAACAAATACTCCAAGGGTATCTCTTGTCATGAAAAAGTGCTTTTCACCTTAGCCATTCGGATTCGACAGAAAATTGTAGGGGACCTGCGAATAACGAATGGTTGCGAGTTGTAAATCACTAGGCCCTGGTTCTACACGAGCTGTCAGGCCACCCAATTTATTTATTTTTATTTTTATTAACCTATTTAACTCTTCGACACAAAACGCAATCACCTAACATTAGGTCAGGAGAAAAGAAGAATCCGAGCAGCAGTTTTTTTAACATTGATTTTTTGTATTTAACTCCAAATTCAAAAGCAGAAACTAATATATAATATGTATTATTTATGTATTATTATTCGCATTAAGAGGATGGTAAAAGGTTATTTATATTTTTAATAGATGAACAAAATTATAATTTCCAAATGATCTTGCGAAACATAAAAAATATGTGGCCCATTAGCTCAGTTGGTTAGAGCGTCGTGCTAATAACGCGAAGGTCGTGGGTTCGATCCCCCCATGGGCCAGAACATTTTTTTTTTTTAATTATTATTTAAGAAATTTTGTCATAGTAATGAGCGTATTTATCAGATTTTTTACTAGAGTGTCAGTAGAAATAGTTGGAAAAATGCTTTATTTTATTAAATAAAATGTTACATTAGTCAAAGTTTAGGACAAGCCGAGTCCGTTGTATAAGTTAGATAGCTCTTAAAAATCAAATGTCTATAATTTGGACGGCTGTCTAAAGTTAGACAACGATAATAAATAATACCGATAGCCTAGCCGTAGGGAATATATTGCATCTGAATAGTAAAAAAGAACATAAGATTAGGTCATATGAGTAATCAAAATCAGTTTTTAGGTTGTATTTTTTGGGGTTTGATAAGTGGATATCTTATTTAGCTTATTAGGTCTACATTATTGTTTGCATTGGTGATAGCTTGCAACGCATATAATATACTTACAGAGCAAATTATGATTTTGCCATAACAGAGCAAGTGCTGCTTAATAGCTTGGAGAATTCCAATAGCTGTAAAAAATGATGTGAATTCTGCCAGGATCTCAATGCTCAGTAGCTACAAAGTCGTGCGAATGAAGTTTTTTTCTAGGGGCTTTAAACAGTGTTGGTACAAAATCCTGTCTATCCGTGGTTAAGAAGTTCTGATAGGATATCTGTGAACAAGGCTCGGATTTTGTTTTTTTTTTTATATTGCGTTATTTTCACAATTGATTCAGTTTTTATATGCCAAAGGGAAAATAATGATTTCAAGTTATGTACGTATAATCTAATTTTTCACGTGGAAATTGATTAGCTTTGACTAATACTGTTTTTAGAGCTGATGCGATTCGTTATTTACATTTTTGGTTTATTGCCTGTGTGATTTCCTCATCTTTACTGCAACATTTTCTGGTTATATTTACAGAATTTTTTTTATTTTACAAAATAGGGAGATTGTTTTGATAAATTAAATTAATCGAGTTTTCGTTTGGAAATTTTTTGATTCTGAAGTATTGGTTTCGTTATGTTTGTGTCAAATCTTATGTAAAAGAACTGGCTTGTCCCAAGCGAATGCTTTCGAAAGTCTCTGGAATGCTTCCGCATATGTATCAAATCTACCACTACACATTTTATTGATGATAATAATATTTTAAATTAGCAAAATTATTATTTTTTTTAACACTAAATTAAACAACTCATCTAGAAAAAAAAACTTTAGATTCTGATCGAGATGAAAATTAATTGATTGTGCATTTTAATGATTCGTGCTCAAATAAATTAAATTACCTTATTGTCGTGCAATTTTTCACAGTGTATCTCCGCAGTAGTTTGCTGTATAGTGGCATAGTTTGCATAAATTGGCTGTGGTGGTTGTGGCTGCATATTCGAAGGAATGTAAGAAGTTGGTGCTCCGGTTGCATAAGTTGCGTATGGATGATTTTGTGCTGCAGCAGCAGCAGCGGCGGCAGCTACAGCTGCTGCTTGTTGCTCTTGTGAACTTAGAGTTCGTGGATTTCGTATACTACAATGACGACGTGGAGGTTCGGGAGCAATTTTTTTATTTGCCATTGGACTTCCAGTAAGATAGGGCTGGAAAAAAATATTAACAACGATTATCGATCGTTCATAATGAAATTCACAAAAAAAAAACTAACAGAATTCAAACTGGAATTATCTGGACAAACTGCATATTCCACAGGTGTATTCATATAATGATGCTGTGCATCTACAGGCATATTCTGAAGTACGGCTCTTGTCAGTACCTTACAACGGTCGGCGGCATTGCCACGTTGACGTGGCAATGTTCCACCACCCTCTTCATACATAAGCTCTCTGGCTGCCTCATTGGTTGGTGTAATGTCGCCATCGTCATACGAACGGCGCCATGACTAAGTCATAAAAAAAAATTTAAAATTCAAAATCAAAACAACCAGTAAATTTATTCTTACCATATTTCCAGGGGGATTACTAAGTACTCTGGTTCCTTGAGGTTGAGTAAAGTGCCCATAATCAGTGGTGGTATAATGACTAAAAGTCAAATGGCTTCTGGTACTATTGTCGTGGATGTCTTCTAAAGATTCCAAGCTCTTGCCACGTGGTTGACGTACCTGTGTGAATATAAATCCAATTAATTTTATGAATTAAGGGATAAATCAATAGATATGTGTATGAATGTATATATAAAAACAAATTATAAACATTGTCCACTGAATTTTCTTTTCCGTCACAGTAAAAAAAAATACTAACCTTAATCAAAACCACATCATTACACTCGTGATTACTTCCACTGCATGTGAAATAGGGTTCGCTTATTCCATAACTTTTGGAATCATCCCATGAGACTCTTGCTGTTGGTACCATAGTTGGTGATGGCAATTGTGAAGGAGCTTGCCAAACTTTACGATATTCCTACAATTGTCGTTCAAGTTCGTTTCGTTAAAAAAAATAAAGTAAATAAATAAATATAAAAGAAAAAAAACACAAAATCAAACTCAAGTTCAGCTAATATACAAATGAAATGGCGAGACAAACGAAAATCAACAAAACAATACTAAAAAAATCCAAAGTAGAAAATGATAATGGTATACATTTTCGTCGGTCATTCTTTTTGATTTATCTAATTTAGTTTGATTTTTTTTCAAGCGAGAGTCGAGCCTAGTAAGTTTTGTATATTCTTGCAACAAACACAGCTACGTCTACAACTAGCTTAGATTTATGATTTTTATGTTTCGTGAAATTTACCTGTTGTTGATATATTGATCCACCAGGATTCCATTTTCCACTGATGATGTCCTTTACACGTTTAATGGCAAGTAAAATTTTCTTCTGGTGTCCGAGTTTCACAATTCCAATATCTTCGAGATCTTCCCATGTAAGTTGTGTTACATCACGAACAGTTTTATAATTTTGATCGAGCAGCGGTTGAACATATTCTTCCAGGCGAAGTAGCTGCAGCCACTCTTCAATAGAGCCCTACAAAATATTATACAAATTTTAATTAAAAAAACATAAAATACTAGAGAATATTTCTATAAGAGGATAATAATTGTTCATACAATTTTAAATTCATTAACTTTTGAAATACAAAATGTCCACACAAACAGGTCTAGCATGCTTAAGTGTTTGATTTTTTTTTTTTCAATTGGGTTTTTGGATTCCAATCGAATACGAAAATTTGTTTTTCGGAGCCTTTTGATAGAAAATGTAGAATTTAATTGAGAATTTCATTCTCAAGAATGAATTTTAATGACTACAAAAAAATTCTTCGTATATCCTAATGGGTCACCTATTATAAATCTTATTAATACGAAATTTGATCTACAGTAAGGCCGTAAAAATTATTAAAATAGTTTTTTGAACAAAAATTGTGATATCAGTTTTTCCTTAGTACCACAAATTTATATAAGAAGCTCTGTTCGTGATCTTTATTGATTTCATTCACAGATAAACGATTATATTTATACAATTTAACCTTGAATCCCGGAACTCGCAGTTTTCTTTAAATTATCTATTTATTTTCTTTATTTAAAAAAAAAAAACTTACCGGTACAAAATGTGGCAAATTATCCAACACCTGTAATTTATCAATTCGCTGCTTAATACGCTCTCGGTGGTGTGGATTTTTTATTCCTATAGCTGTTAAGTCTTCTGGTGTCATTCGTGCAATTGTTGGCAAATCATAACCTGCCGCAATAAATAGCTGCGCATATTCTTCATATTTCATTTCCAACAACCAATCAGCAATTAGTTCATCATTACGCTGCCGATCAACACTACCAATCGAACATGAACTAACACTGCTACATCGTGGACTAGACAATGGTCCGCCACCACCACGTATAGAAGCACCACCACCAGTCAAATATGATGATGCTCGCCCTGAATCTAAGCTAGCAGTCGAATGTCGAGATCCAGAACCAGCTGAACCAGACGATGAACCGGGACTATCACGGCCCGGTGATTGTGTTAGGTCAATGCCTTGATCTTCTTGTAATGCCAATTGTTGATGATAATAAACAGCAGCTTTATGGGTAAGTGGTTCACGCATTGTTGCACAAAATACCGGTACATTAGCATATGTGCCGGTACCGGCAAGTGTGTTGGGATTTTTTGATAGATTTGCCATTCCGTATTCGTTTAGTTCTAATTGTGTTAGCGATCCGTGTAAAAGAGTAATTAATTTGTCACACACAGCCCACCTTCTTCAGAACAACAATCCCATTTGGGGGAAAAATTATTACACATAACATGAAATGAGCTAATAAATAAGATTTATTTATAAAGGAACAAAAAACACATTAATTCGTATGTTACGCTTAATGAGTTGCGACTGTTTAAAACAGATTTATTTAACAACAACCTTAAATACACTTACTTAGATTTTTGAAAAAAGCAAGCTCAACAGTCAGTCAGTACAATGAAAAATGTGTTTTTACTATTTTATTGCCTTAGCCTTTTCAGCAAAGACAGCGCATGTTGGTAAGAATACGTTTTAGTTCGTTCAATTACGATAATGTCAATTAGTTGATGATCATGATCATCGAATGACTAGACATTATGGTATTTCAAGGCAATCAAATGATTTGATTTGTTTTAATTGAATTTAGAGGGTGTAAAGTTTTTATCAGGAAAAATTCTATGGAATGCAATGTATCATTAAAATACCTTCATAACGGAAAAATAAACATTGTTCATTACATTATGTGATTTGGAGTCTTATAGCATTTCTGTTCCTCATTGAAATATGAAAGATTTTCTTTAAATATCGAGAATTTCTCTTACGAATAAAAAATGTGGGGCTCATTTTTGGAGTAGTATCGATGACCATGCGAATCATACATACGTACTGTCAGCTCAAGTTTAGAAGAGAACAGAACAGAATACCACAGTTTTATGATTTTAGTCAGAACATTTTAGAAAACCAAATTATCATACCTAATTTATTAAAGAAAACATATTTGTTCCTACATTCCGTGCATACAAAGAAATACTCTTTTAAACAATAAAAATATTTTATTTAATAATAATTGAGTCAGAAGTAATTAAAATGCAAAACTTAATTGACAGTGATTCAATAACAAAACCAAAATAATTCAATAAAAAATGACAACGCTTATTATTGACAGTGTTGTCTGCCCTATTCTGACTGAAAGCTATTGACTTTGCTATAAACTTTTTGAGACAGACTCACTAATCAGTAATCAAAAAATTGTGGACCATCCAAAAGTCGTTTAACTGCATTACTGAAAAAAAGAAATTTTTGATTTGACTTGTGTGGCTAGAATTCCGATCAAATCTCACAATTTTAAGAGAGTGTATCTTTCGTGTAGAGATATCATCTAAAATGTTTTATTTTTTTCTAAATAAGACATGATAATTGGGAGAAGATCAAATCATTCAACAGAAAGGTCAAATCTTTTTTGCAATAGAAAATGCTATTACTTGTGTCATTGGATAAGCACAAATGTTTCTTACTTCACGAAGATTAGAAATTTTCTGTTGCACACACACAAAATTCTTTTATACATTTAGTTTCAGCACATTTAAGCTGTTGTTGCTTTATTCAAACATTCTATGTTTATATTAATATATATTTGAAGCCTATCCTGCGTATGTTAGTAACAAAGTCTTTTTTCAGTTAATTGGTTAATATTAAGAAAATGAAAAAACTACTACTTTATGAAATTTAATGGTAGAGTAGATTAGATTAAAAAAAGAATTGTTTACTTCAAAATCGTAGTTAATAAACATTATATACATTGTTGTTTTACAGCTGTCTTATAACAGAATCGGTCTTAACTTTAACTACTTTTATTAAATTTTATTTAATTGAATGAAGCATATATTTTTCTATTTCAAAAATCTTCTAAGGAAATCTAATAAATATAAATGTAAATTTAGAAGAAAGAGCCAAAAAGACCACATTGTCACTTTTCTCATACAAAAATGCTGTTGGGAATAATTTCGGTATGATAATATGGAGTGCCATAAAGTTACAATAATTCTGTCTTGATTTAACCTCTGTTGGAAGAGAGAAGAAATCTTAAGGTCAGATGTACAAAGGTGGTTCATCTTCGAATCAAAATTGTTGCCCACCGATTTCGGCGGATTCGTTCAGGTTCAAGTATGTGATTGATTTTTAATTAATTTTAAACCTTGGACTCTGGTTGAATCCCAGTTAATCGGCCAAAATCGTTGGGTTATAATCTTGATTCGAGGATCAAGATACAATTGGTGCAACTTTTCTAACGATATATAAGATTTGACTTAATACTGAGAGTGAAACGTTTTAAAGTATTTGATATCTTTGTTAATCTTGAATAATAAAGTACGTTTTTTTTTTGGATAATTCACTAAACAATACATTGAGGCAGAGTAACATATTTTATTTAAAATGAATGAAAAAGATTTTGTGGGTTACTCGTGCTGTTCAAACGTACAACACACACCTTTTGATACATTTATCAGTTCCGACTTCATATTGACAATGTCACCCTCTATTGTGTTCAAGCAGGAAGACTGAAATGTAATTCAAGTAAATTTTTCTTAATATCGAAAAGTTTCATTCAACTTTACTGTTTTTAAATTTAAATAGTTGTCAACTTTCAGGATAAAATAACTTCTACTTTAGAGAAACAAAATGTATAATTCATTAAAGTTTTTCGTTTTTTAAATTTTAGGAAAATTTTTTGGTAATTTGAATATTTTGATGAGAATTTAACCCTAGATTCATAAACTATATTTATTGTTACATCGTTCATAATCTGTCCGTGAAACACCTTATTCCCGCGATGATCTCCGCACGTTCACAGGAAGTGCACAGAAATCTGGTGTTACGCTAATTTTTTAAAATAGCAGAAAAGGCAATTTTATCAGGGTTGATTTTAAGATTTCACTGAAACAAAGGGTATGTGGGACCCATGTTTATGAATCTAGAGTTGAAATCCTTCAATTGTGTAGAGCCCTTAGCACCTTTGTATGAACATAAACATACAAGAACTCGTAAAATTAAAAAAATTTTAATTTTCAAAATTATCATTTCTTAAATTTAGATTTAAGGTACAATACAATACCTACTTACAAATCGGAAACCAATTTATTTTTATTATTTTTGAAAAATTAACGAGAATTTGGTAGGTAACGTCATTTTTTCAACTTGGAAAACGCAATTCAACTTTTCATCTGGGGATAGTAAACAAAATTTAAATAAAAATATCAAAATTTTGAGACTGTGCAAAAATTCGGGAACGTAAATTAAAAAAAAAAAATCAAAGTACGTATTCCGTACTACCAAAGTTGAATGAAATTTAGCTGAACTGTGAATTTGTGCCCACACAATTTATATCTTGGACAGAAAATCACAGATAGATTAAATTTTTTTCTATCTGCAAAGGCTCTCTTCTCTGAGTACAGAACGGTTTTTGACTGAAATTAACAGAAATGCACATAAAGTCACTGAAAAAAGACAGATAGCATAATTAGAACAAATGCAAAACTTTACCTGGAGTTGGTTGATTTGTATGAAACTATAAAACTCGAAAGTGCATTCCTGCTTTGAAAAAAATTATCTACTTGTATGTCCATTTGCATTACCTACGTTATAAAATGTAATAAAATAACATAATTTCATATACCAGAAAAAGAGCGTTTTATATCAAGTCCTTTTTGCGATGCCATCACAGATAATTCCTGACAACCATTAGCGCATTCTTATTTGTTTGCCGTTTATTTTAATAATGCAATCAATTTCTAATCATATCTACTTATATTCCACCACTTGATAAGACAATCAACTTTCAATCCGAACAACCGGAGATGACAAGAAAAACACAATACAAAAAAAAAAGAAGAAAAAAACTCAAGAACAAAAACAACAACAAACCTTTAATCCTTATAGCTGCAGAACTTTCTCTGGGTAAATTAAAGCCACCCTCTTCAATGGATGGCGATGACACCATGCCACTATCCTCGGGCTTTGTAAATAGCGACGTGGTTTGATAGTGATCCGATGGTATAGCTGGCGGTGCAACCTTCTTAGCTTGTGGGTGTGGTTTTAAGGATCGATGCATTGTTATTGTGTTTTATGTTGAAATGATGTGCCTGCAAAAAAGAAAATAGAATAAAACAAAAAATAAAACAAAAACAACAAAATTTTAATTTCATTCATTAAAATCCGAGTAAGGTACTCAGATTTGTAGTAATACGCTGCTGTCCGCACCGAACAAAAATAGAAACAGAGTTTTTCATAGTACACACACCGAATACAGAATTCCACCATCTACCGGCTGCAAAAAAATACGATTAATGCCACGGAGCCGGGACAGCCCGAGAATACACCGGGGAGGTCCTTTGGAAAAAATGTCACAAAAAAAAAAAAGAAAGGCGAAGGCCTACATTTTTCACAGAGGAACACCTGTTCTGCGAGAAGTGTGGAGCGAGAAGTTCTTTTCAGGAGAGGGGTGGTTGAATTTTTTTTTTTTTAGGTGAATTAAATTAATAATTTGCAAAAATAATTTTTGTCCAAGTGCAAACTACACCACGCCCAAGTCCGTGCTCCTACGAAACAAGTTTTCGAAAATTTCCTTCTCAGAAAAAAAAAAAAAACAACAACGAACTCACGCAAAAAACTATAAAAAAAATCAGCGAAAAAAACAGAATTCATACCATGGCGATGGCAATTATGTTCTCTTTTTGCGGAAGAAGAAAAAGCACCAGCGGGTTATTAATCATAGCACTACGGTTCACCACAAGCCGATTTGGATACGATAACTTCAGCAATTTGCTGAGTGGACATTAAATTGTGTGTTTTCACTTGAAAATTTGTTTATTTTCCAATGTTTTTTAGAGTAAATTTTTGTTCTTTTCGGCACTTTTATGAGGAGCAGAAGACGAAACATCAACAGCAGTGGCAGTAGCAGCACAGCACCAACAGCGACCTATTGATTTATGCCTTAACATTGTAACATAGATTTCTTCTTCTTCATCGGCCAGCGAACAGCAGCAGCAGCAGCGGCAGTACCAGCAAGGAGCACATCAGCACATACTCTATACCTACTAACTATATTTAGCTAAATGCACTTTTCATACAAAAAAAATAAAATAAATAACCATATCGACGTATACAAGGTGTCAGTGGGATAGAGAAGGAGATAAAATTAAAAAACAATAAGAACGACGATGGAAAACGACGAGCGAGAAACAAATAATGTACACTGGAATCAGTGGAGCCAAGCAGTGGTGGTTGGTGTGGTGGATGACATTTTTTTTAAAGAGTTTCTCATATAGCCCATATGGAGCATGGGAATGGAACAATTTGAGCGATTTCGTCCTAGGACAATGGACATTGGCTCTGGGAGAGGAAGAAATTCCCGAAAATTGAATAATGGTATGCACCTTGACATCACGGTTCTAAAAACAAATAGTCAAACGTTCTAATGGACCCGAGTGCCGCGCTGATAATTTGGTAAGAAATGGATTTTCGTGAATATATCCCTCTGAATGGTGACTTTTAAGGAAACAAAAATATCTATGATATGAAATTTGTAACTAAAGGAAATTTTAGTACAAACAAGATACAAGAACTTTTAATCATAAAGAGTTACCATTTTCGGGATAATATGGTATACAAAGTTGTAACCTTTATTTTTATCACGAATCGTGCACTCCTTTCCGCACCACCTTCGAGGTAGAGTACAAGGTGCGTTTTTTTTAATGTGGTCTCCCCAATAGGCCTAATCCACGTTTTGTATTTGAGTATTTTTTTTTTAACTTAAATGGAATACAAATAAACTTTTGAATTCAGACTAACGGTTTTTTTTCTTCAATTTTAATTTATAAATTAACTAATTCACTTCTCAGATAAGAGATCTGTAAATCTTGCATCGATAAACTTAGTCTAGGAACGTTAAAAAATCTAATCTAACTAAATGCATGTTTCAATTTGGCGAATTCAATCGATGCGAGAATTACAGAACGTAGGCACAGGACAAGAAATCTGCGAAAGTAAACTTCTAAGTTTTTCTAAAATTTCAAAAGTTTGTTTAATTTCTAATGTAGGAAATCTTGTAAGAGACGTGAACTATTGAATTTAATTTTGTGCGACGAAAATTTGGTTTGACAGAATAAGTGCAGAATTTTGGTGAAATCGTATTTAAATTAAAAAAAAAATCAAGAGAACTCCTGAACTGGACCAAAGAATAAGCCAGATTTGTAGTTCTGATGAAAGAACTCTTTTATTTCATAAAAATTAAATTAAGAATTTGACATTTACACAATGTACATTAACATTAATCTACATATTATAACCTTATTCGTTTTGGAATTAGATCATATTTGAACAATACTATAGAAGTTTATAACATTTTCTTTTTTATTTTTTAGTTGAAGGAAAATGGAAAAGGAATTTGAAAAACGATCAAAAGGAACAAATATATTTGAACAATAGTAAATAGTACCTATGATAGTTTTTACATCTATCTTATTGTTTGTCAAACTCAATTTTGGTCACAAATTTTTTTTCTGAGCATGAATAAGATGAGCAAAAGTACAACTCAGGATCGATAAGATATGCCATGCTTTAATGGGGCCCTGACACCGTAAAACTATCGAACGATATCGTTTCGACAAAAGCTGCTGTCCCTATCATTTTCTACAAATGTGATAGAGGCATATGTATTGTCAAAACGATACAAATTTTAAATATGACTCACCGAGGAGCTATTTTTAATCTTATATTCTTTTTCCTTTGGACTCGTTTCTAAGTCATGCATAATTCAAAATCATCGTGTATTATGAAGGTAGGAAGAATACATGTAAAAAAATAACGAACAAGGAAACGTTATAAATTTTCGTCTCATCTTTCTACTCCATCATAACAATTTTGTATTTAAATTTATATTTTTTTCTTGCTGAAGCTATCCCAATGAAATTGTTTGATTGAAATGGGTAGGTTTGTCTTTTTTCTCAATAATAATGCCTGTTAGACCTAAGGTCTTTTAATTCCAACCTGAATTGCACTTTAGTATTTTAAAATCTTATCAATTTTAATCACAATATTTCGTGATTTATTTATATTTATATTTATTATCGCATTGTGGAAACCTAATTTCACTTTCACGATGTAAATTCACAAGTGGTTATTGTGTATACGTTACATATGAGATTTTCAAAATATAAATCGTAAGCTTCCTTTACGCAAAACTTCAACACCCGTTAACAGGGTCATCATTAGAGAGAGTAAGTACGACCATTTTAAATACTCTAGAATTCGTATCATCGTATGTATATGTTCGGAGAAATTTATGATCGTAGAAAAGATCGTAACATTTATTTTCTTCAATATATTTGTTTCGTAAAGAAATAACTGCCGTGTACCAAACCATAAATGATAAATCTCAAAACGAAAAAGTTATGGAAACGCATTGTTAAAAAGATTTTTAATTTAACTTTTTTCAACCTAGCGTCTATGCGAATTTAACAAAGATAGCTAAATTCCATTTTAACAGTATCTCACTCCGCACAAAGCATTTGATTTTTTTTTGTCGGTTACCGCACTCGGCCAAAGTCTGGATTTGCTTTCGTCAACCAGTCGGTGGTTCTGAGGTTTTTAGTCTTGGAATATTTTCCTTAAGAATCAAAAATAAAATAAGTTAACATTATATATTACTTTTATTTATTCTTTTGTCATCTGCAAAATCTATGTACTTTTTTAATTTTTCTAAATTAACGAATTTGCTTTCGGAGACAATCAGAGAGGCATATGAGGCGTATGAATTCCCAACGGGTTATTTTTATTTTGACATTTCAACACAACAGAACAGCCACCATGATACAAATATAATACAAATAATACAAATCAGAGATAATAACCTTGTTCGTCTACTTCCCAAAACTAATCATTTCTATCATATAAAAAAAAAACTGGTAGAATCTGGCAGTTTCGGGCAAATAAGAGAACAGATCTAATATTTTTTTGACTTGTTTAGGAAACGGCTTAACGATGCTAAATGGCAAAATGTCTTTATTTCTGTCATTTTATACAAATTGTTTGTCATAATGCTGTTGTATGAGAAACAGTTGGTATAAAATGACAGAATTAATGACATTTTAACACTTATTTTTTTCCGAAAACTTCAGGATCTCTTGTGCTATTCTTTTCGGTTCACTGATATAGATTTTAAAACACAACAGCACTATTAACTGTCACGCGCTATTTTTGACGTTTTCTTGCCTCATTTTACATCAATTGCTTCGTTAGAATCCTGTTTTATGGCAAACAGTTGGTATAAAATAACAGAAATGTAAAAAAAAATGTTTTGTCTCTCGGATAAATGAGGCATTAGATCTGAAAATTTTTAAAATCGATTTTATAAATATTAAACATTTCATGCGAGTTTTTGAGGTTATGATGATGGATGAGACAATAGAAATCAAATTCTGGTATGGAATTAAAATATAAAAACCAATTCGGCAGTCGAATGGAATTCCATAACACTTAAACTTTTAAATAAATAAAAATCGCTTTGTTAGTTATGCATGTGGAACGATTTTTAGCAGAATATTGATTGTGAACCCAACTTCAGACCGATAGTTTGGATTTAAAAAATAAATTTTTAATACACCTCATGGGGATTTGTTTCAAATTCTTCAATTTTAATTTTGAACGCAATTTTTTTCAATTTCGTCAGTTTATATTTCTGATGGCTCAGGAGAATCAGCAAAATTTCCCCGTTTTGCTATCAAATGGTGAGGAAAAATTTGAAATATAAACTGAACAATTGTGAATTAACATAAGTAACTTGCAAAATAGAGAAGGCAAGCTGAGTGACGCACTTACTTTTTTTTAGAATGTTTGTTGTCGATCCATTATTCACAGATTAAGAGCAAAATTGTCCTTTGGAGCGTTGTAATATCTCGAAAGACGAAAGACGAGTCATACACATTTGTTTGTTTTTTTTTTTGTTTTTTTTTTTAATTATTTAGGTTCAATGCATCAAAATTTATTTAGATGTTTTAAACTTAAGTTAAGTCTTTTAAAACTTTACAATAGCGACAATACATTTTTTTTAACTATAATAAGTTGAATGAAATTGGTTTATAATTTTCAGATAAATTGTTTTTATTTTGTTATTTCGTTTTATTTATTTTTTTTTTTGCAAAATGTTTTTTTTTGATTTTTTTTTTTTAAATTTCAAAACCAAAGTGTACGAAGACATATCATTTACATATTGTGCATGCAACATACATTTTGTTTAATGATAATAACTTTTAAATAAGAATTATGCCTTAGATATAAGCCAATAAATATTTAATTCGAAATGAAAGTTCTAAGAAAGAAAAAGAAAAGAAGAAAGAAAAAGAAACTATATACAATTTCACTGTGCTTGCGGATCGCACTGTAATAGCCGTACGATTGATGGATCACTTTTTGCTCCTTCGATGAATTCCTCAAGACTGAGTTTTCCATCTTTGTTTCGATCCATTTGACGAAATATTTTGTCAGTTCGTTTCTCCGGGGTACTTTCGTCTTCGGGCATTTTCATAACCGATCCAACCATTTTATAAATAGCTGTTACGATTTCCAGCATTTCTTGACGAGATATGTAACCATTGCCATCGAGATCATACATTGAAAATGCCCATTTGAGTTTTTGCTCCAATTTTCCTCTCGATGTTACACTTAATGCACACAAAAATTCACGGAAGTCAATAGTACCATCTCCATTAGCATCAAAAGTTCGAAAAACATGTTCGGCAAATTTGCTCGCATCACCATAGGGGAAGAAATTTCCGTATATTTTTTTGAATTCTTCAACTGACAAATGCCCACTCGGGCAATCTTTCAAAAATCCCTTATACCATTCTTGGATTTCAGCATCAGTGAATTCTGTATTTTGTTTTAAGTCTTCGAGCACCTCTGGCTTTAATTTGCTATTTTGCTTGCCCATTTTTGTGTTGTAATAATATGTATGTATATACTTTTGTTTATGAAACAAAAATCTCGTTTTGAATATATATATATATATCTATGTATAGCTAAATATTTTTATTTTAATTGTTTTTGTTTTTGTTTTTCGTTGGTGATTTTAGAAATCTGCTTCTCAAGTCTTATCACAAGTTTGTTTTAGTCAAACGAAGCACATTTTATTTTTGTTACTGTCAGTTTATGATCCACATTCTGAAAATGAAGAACCGTTATAAGACACTTTTAACGGCAATCTGAAATAGCACAAATAACTAAAAAAATGACTACCAAACGCAAAGATGAGAACCGGTGTATGCTATGTATTAGGTAGAACAATTTTATTCTTAACATATTGTCGACACAAGCAGGTCCAACTTACATAACTCAAAACAAGGGAAAAACACAATGTGAAACTTCTATGTTATATGGATATAATATCTAAATTATTAGATATAGATATTATATTAAATACAAGATCGGCATGCAGGACCATTTCGAAACTCTTTCTAGAAGCAATAAATAATAATAATAATTTTGTTTGCTAAATGTATACAAAGTTTTGATTTTTGTGAACGCAAATAATAAAAACGAGTGAGCTATTTTGTCTCAACAAAATTATAAAGTCGATAAACTAATCCTTTATATGAGTAACATTTCGTAAACAGATTCGGCATGCGACAAAAACTGCTCTTAACAAACATATTGGCAGTGAAGTCTTGATGGTGAAGTCTTTTCAAAAATATATATATTATATATATATACATATATATATTATATTCTTTAAATATTTGAATACTGTTTCAAATTATTATCTATTTATTTTTATTTAAATTTTAAAATGGGAAACGACTGAAAAGTTCTTCAAAATCCAATAAAAATTCTCATTAGGCGTTCAGAAAAGTGAGATCTCACAGATTAGGGTCCGTCAATTTTCCTGAACATACCTATTTAAAAAATGACAATAGCTGATTTTGACAGTTTTAATTATACGAATCGCTTCTATCCTGTTCTGACGACTAAAAGAAATTGCTGCAGTTGAATTTTTCTGTTCCGCTCAATTCAGAAAACATAAAAATATATCTTCAGTACATTACTTCGAAACTCTATCAATTTTTTGCTTAAAATCAGCTAGACCCTGGAAACAATGAAAAGGCCAACCGTAAGAATACCGTGTCAGGAGAAGATCTTGTGGAGAAAGAAGAAGGCGTACAAAGTCTCCTAACTCAAGGAGATAAAAAGGTCTCGTAATCGAAGGAATAAAAGCATTATGCTACAAACCCGCAAGTTCATATTTTTTTGTTTCGAAATAAATGCGATTTAATAAAACAACAACAAGTGCAACCTACATTATATTCGTATGTGAGTTTGGGAAGAGATATTCTTTGGAACTAGAAAGCATTTTAGAATTCTTCGAGTTATTTTTTTAAATCTTTGGAATGGTTTTTATTAACAATAAAATCTGTGCACCTTATTGCGAGTGTCGTTCAACTTTGTATGCGACAAATGTCGAAATCATCGAAAAATTTCTTTTTGGTATTCATTACCATAAGATTTTAATACATTGGCTAAATAATTAACCAAAAAACACAACAACTCAAAATCTATCCATCGCTTTAAATACAATATGCTCGGAATCCATATCAAGTTTCCGATTACCATGGAACTCGTAATAAGACTGAATACTGAAAGATTGAGAGGCCACAGAGATACCTCAAACTATGAGCGGGCTTATTGTGTATAAATCCTAAATTTTTACATCTGGATAAGTGTCAGTGATGGACGATTCCTTTACGTGCGAATTTTGTATTTAAAAATTTGAAAGAAAAGTTTCTTTATTGCAAAATATGGACGCATGTATTTTCCCTCTCCTATTACCCTGCATTAATCGTATTAAAAAATTATTTTTTTTTTTATATATTCTCCCAGGCACAAAAATTTAGGTTTGTAGTTTGTCTTGATAAAGTCACTAAATCTACCTAAACTCTAGCTTCATAAGGGCTACGAAACGTGTAAAAACAAACTTTTTAATTAATATTTAATGTTTGTTTAATTTAAAAAAAAAATGAATAAAAGCTTTTAAAAGAAATAAGAACCATTCCGTATTAATTGGAGCAAAATTGGTAATATTTTGTTTTCATGTATCATAACTAGTTACTGTTTTTAATTTTTGGTTAGTTTTGGTATACAAATAATAAAACTAATTATTATTTTGTAAATAAACCATAAATAAATTGAAATTCATAACTTTTTTTTCCTTAGTCGAACTTATTTCACAGTCGAACAGAAAAAAGTGAACGACAAATATAAAATGTCAAAACTTCGTTCAATTAGACATAAGCAACACCAAAATTCATCGAAAATGAATTTTGGTGTTGCTTAGACAAACATCGTTTAAACAGAATACTTCTTCTTTGATATGTAAACATCTATACTGGCGGTAGGGTGAAAAAAAACGTAACGTATCTTGTGATCGTGTTTGTGATTCACGTTACGTTACGTATGTTTACACATCTTAACCATGAGTCCCGGCACCCACACTTTTTTTTTATTAAAATAATATACGCAAAATATAACTAATAAAAAATTTCAAATACTAACTCTTAAAATAATAAACAACAAATGTGTGTAGATACAGTAAGATGTATTAAAATAAAACATCTTAAAGCGTGTTCGTTTGGTCTTCCGGAAACGTCTTCTGACGTCTTCTTCGTTAAGCACTTAATGACAATTCTTCTTCTGAAAAGAAGAGAAAATCGATTCTGAAACCAGAGGCACGCACACAGGCACATGTCAAAATTGTAAAGTGTCGTTTTTTGTTATTTTATACAATTGTGAATTCATAAAGAAGTATATAAATTATGAAATTATAAATTCGACCTACTTCATTTTATTTACTGTTCTGGAACATAATGTTATTATCTATACAATATGTAATCTCTCAATTTTCTTCACAAATAGAATCAAAATCTTCCAAATTAGTTTTCGCCATATTTACAATTAATGAAAAATGAAAACAATTTTAAATTGGCGATTCACAAATAAAATGAAACGAAAACTTCAGAAATAAAAAAAGTGTTGCAAGTTGTTCGCTTGGCATTCCGGAGGATCGGAGATTTCCGGAGACTTCTTCCGGATTGCCAAACGAACACGCTATTAGTCACATCTAAAAATCCTCAAGTTTTTAGTTATGTCTTTTTTATAGCAAATGAGCGCTGTATTTTGTGTAGGAAATCTTAAATCCTCGGTGGCAGATGTAAACGTTAATTAAATTCAATAAAATTTATCGAGAACTAAATATGTATATTATATTATTAATACTCATCAGTTCTTTAGAATTTTCCTAGCATCTAACAATTGTAGTTTTGAGGTATATAAATTTTGATTTTTTCAAAGGTACCAGTTGTTTGTTACTAATCCTGTGGTTTTATTGTACAGTCCCAAGGTAATAGCTACACTAAACAAATAAATTTGGTTGAAGCTGATTGTCCACCAGCATGACAATATAAACCTTTGCCTCAGTCAATACCAAAGTCATGACTCATGACATGACTAACCTAGAGATAAATCTCAATAAAAGATAATTTGCATCAAATAAATACGTTTAATTTGAAGCGATTTTACCTTAATCAAAAAATTTTATTATTCTAGGAATAATTAATCAGGCATAAAAAAAATATTATTTAAAAAAAAAGAAGGAATATTAAAAAAAATAAATGTATTTTAAAAATGTATTTCAATTTTAAGAATAACAATAGGGAAAGTAATCTAATAAATTAATGGATTAGAGAAAAAAGCCAAGAAATAAACGCTATTTTTGCATTTCAATTTTAAAATTTAAATTAAGTGCATAAGAAGAAAAACAAAACATAATTTTTTTTAATCTTCTAGAAAATTAAATTAAATTTACTCTTTTTTTATGAGAATTTTAGATTCTTGCTTCATTCATATTTTGAAATCCAGAAATAAAGAACTATAAATTTATCATTAATATTTTTTTTCGAATTGGCATGGTTGATTAGATGAATAATAATGTAAATAAGATGGCACTTCTGTTAGTGTGTTGATGGATATTACTGTTTTACACACAAATATTTGTACATATTTTGTTCATAATTAATGTTATGAGTGATTTTTATTGGCAGTTTGTGTTAATAGGTGTAAATAAAATCATGTCGTAGTTATCGTTGTCATTGGGTTTGATCGATGTCGAATCCTTTATTTAGTTTCAATAAAACCTCCCTAAACTAAGAATCCATAAATCAAACAGTGTAAAAGAAAGTATATTCTTGCTATCATAGCTGGGTCTTTTAAAAATTACCAAAATGAAAAAGTATTTGGTTTCAATGCGAAAACTAAATACCAACAAATAAGAGGACGGTAGCTCCAATTTAAACTCATATAAATTAACCTGTTCAAGATGTCAGATTATACCTACTTTTCCGATGGTTTATGATGTTCGGAACTAATTTCCGATCTCGGATTTATCAATTGGTATCCCCAACAAAAAAAAATATTAAATTTTGTACACCAGTGTAATTTTCCAAAAGTCCATTATAGAAAATAAGCTTAAAGGCCCATTCAAATGAAAGCGACCAACGACCGACGAATAAAAAAACAAATGGGATTTAAAACATTTATTAAGCCTAAATTCTTCACAAAAACTAGACAAAATAGTAGAAAACTTGTTTAAATTAATATTAAGATACCAAAATTTGCGTTTTAATTTATAAAAGAAAAGAAATCTGAGAAAATAAATTGGTCGTCACGAACAGATTGCAATTCGCGACGACCAATTTATTTTCTCAAATTTCTCTTATTCCAGAAATTAAAACGCAAGTTTTAGTATGTTAACATTTATTTAAATAATTTTTCTACCATTTTGTCTGGTTTTTGTGAAGAATTTAGGCTTTTTAGATGTTTTAAATACCATTTCGTCTTTTATTCGTCAGTCGTTGGTCGCTTTCATGTGAATGGGCCTTAAATGTTTAAGAATTTGAAGGCAATATTTCTTCTTGTGGTGGAAGTTTTCCATAATTTGGATACCTAGATATAATTTTTCATTTATTAATAAATGATCATATTGTTTGGAATAGTTAAGATAAAATAATAAAACATTTTAAAAAACATTTCCTAATCCACCAGTTTATTATTATTCAAAGTGCTATTTTAATATAATACAAAATGATTGATTCAAACAGCTTTTAGCCCACAAAAAAATGAAAATTTCATCAATAATCAACTGATTAGTTAGAATAGTAGTCCTAGATCGCCGAAACGAACCGCCAACTTTTGTCAACTAAAGACCGTTGAAAGCTATTTTGAGTCAATAATTTAACAAATTTCTACCCATTTTAGTCTGAAATTCTGTTAAAGTTCATACATATAAAGAAAATTGGTATAAAATTAAACTATCGGTACTGATTCTTTAGACAAGACAAAAAATGTATTTGTCAATAGTCAGCTATAATTACTTATAGCTTATAAATATGAACAAAAAGCATATCGTAATATTGCTTTCAAATAAAAGTTAATTTAAAATAATATTTTTTTATAATTTTCGGTATACAAAAATTAAAGGAATCGAAAACAAAAGTAAGACAGTTGTTTTTTCATTAGCCGTGATTTTTTTTTTTTTAGTTTGCAAAGTACTCAGTGTCTGCCATCTAAACATTTTCAATGTTATGCACAGAAGTCGCTTCCCTAGCAACAATTTATTACAGTTTTATGTGATTTCCAATTGTTGGTTTATTCAGTGAAATCTGCAAAAGCAGTTTCTTTTTTCTTTTAAATTGGATTGGAAATTTACTGAATGCTAAAGTGTTCTTTTAATGATACGAATATATATGTAATTGTATTTTTTGAAATCTTCTAAAAGTTCTCTATGCGAACTTTTCTTGTAAATATGCACTCAATCGTCTGCAGACGAGGACGACTAAGGTAAAACATTGACTTCACCATTATTTCTGATTCTTCAACACATTTTCATATTGAAAAAATGAGGAAATGCCATGATGGTGACATTTAATACTTAATTCCACTTCCTTTTATAGGTATGTAGTACAAAATTTGCTGCTCAATAAAAATAGACCAATTTGGATATATGTAGTTGTTTGTTTATCACGTAATTATAAACATTGAATTATGCTGATCAGATTCGATACATGGATATTACAATCTGTCATAAAATACATCTGTAACAACAACTTTGAGAAAAAGGCTCTTAAAAATGCAGCTTGTAAAACTCAAACATTTATGTTTGTATATACACAAAAGCATGCGAAAAAAGCGAAGTGGTACAAAGCTACATATTAGAATTTTCTGAAAAAGTGCATTGCCAGCTCAAAAGATTTTACACGCTTATATTAACAAAAAAATGTGATGAAAAATACTTTATTGTTTATACACAAAACAAAAATTGATATTTTATTGTTGAATTTGCTGAGCTAGCTGTTCATATTAAAAAAAAAAAACGGCTATAAGATATGAGGTAACAGGCTGAAATAAAAGAATTCTTTATCAAAAAAAACTAAAGAGTTTTTATTCATTCGGAATTTGTTCAGAAGCACTCTGCTTTTCTATATTCGAAATAATAACAAACTAATAAACCATTCCGCAAACAAACGCGGAACGTCGGATTAGTTACCAATGCCTACGTTCTGTAACTCACGCATTGGTCAAGAAAACAAAATTCATATTATTTGTTCCAATTTTCATCGTTTCTTGAATAATATTATCGATGCTAGAGCAACAGAACGTAGACATAGTACTTAGTATTCAATGTAATCATTTAAACAAAATTTTATCCATTTTGCATTTTAGGAATAAATAGTTCAGGAAAATGAAATGTCAGAGCCCTCAGAATTCTCAGTTACATGATTCCTAATTTCACAGTTTTATTGTCTGAGAAAAAAAATGTATATATGTATGTATACCTAGATATCCTGGAAGTCGATGAAAACGATAAACGGAACCCTAAGGCCCAGTTTAAAACTAAGTGTGCACTGTGAAACTGGATCTAAGCCTTGAAAAAAAGATAGCCAATATTTAAAAATTACCTACAACTCTGGTACTTCGTCAAGTCCGCTAAGTGAAAGGGTGTAGATGTTATTACCAAATACTATTCAACAACGTTTACAAGCTGTAGACGTAAAATACGGTCTCACAATCTTTCAAACTCTGTTCTATCAAAAAATCTAAAGAAAACAAAGGTCGCGGTAGTTGTTTGTCTGATAAAGCAACTTTTTACTGCCACCAGCGATACTAAATTCATAAAGCTTAATTTGGAGGCATAAAAAATTGTAAAAATTTATCAACGTTCGATCCTAAGACCGGTCAATATAATGTTCGGAAACACCGAAGTTGACAAGTGACATCAACAACCGAAGTTGACAAGTGACATCAACAACCGAAGTTGACAAGTGACATCAACAATCGACTAGTTTTCGTACAATTTAAAGCAGCTGGTACGCACTATATGCAAATTATGGCTAGAAGGTGGTAGGCTTTATACCTGCTAGAAAACAATGGCGATTACACAGCTTATTAGATGATTCCACCGTGTCAATAATAACAGAATTTTATGTAAATAATTAAGAAATAAATCCCTATCTCAACCACTTCCTTCTGACACAGATAGTAACTTAAGCCGTTTCGAGTTAACTGCTGAGAGCCGAGGATTGCAAATAGAAAGGTCATCTAGTGAATTATAGTATGTATATTTTTTATATTTATTAAACTGAACTTTATTTAAAATTATAGGTTTCTGTAATTCTTCAGGATGTAGGCATTTAAAAGTTAGCTGACCACATTTTGACTTACAACTTTATTGCACTTGTTTTTTTTCTACTTTCTAGAGATTAAATAAAACAAAAACTCGATTATTTATGATAATTTGAACTTATTAATAAAAAAATATTTTTGTCTTGTACAGAAGGTTGAAGTTGAATAATACAACACAAGGTTAAGGTAAATATTATTTCCGATTTCTACCCACGGAGTTTGTTATTGCAAATACCATACATAACGACATCTTGATGAGATATAAATGGACAAATTTACAAAACATTAAATTGTCTTTAAATCTGCATTACAACAGTTTCTGCCTGCCAGGCCAAAATAAATTTCATGAGAATTCTCAAAAATTCAGTTTCAAAAAATAGAAAGCCTGCTATTTGTGCTTTTTTTTACAAGTTTCTTTAACGAATTTACTTCTATTACCTCGGACAATTAGCTCTTATCTTTAGCTGAATCTCCAAATCCAATTGGACTCATTCCAACTAAATTAGAACTTCCCATTAAAACACGAAAAACACTACGTGAAAACTCGATAGAAAATCGAAAACCCCCCAATAGAAGAACCAGCCCCACTGTGTCGTGCCGTGCTATCGTGTATTCCACGAAACACGATTTATGATGTGGTCGTGGTGTGTGCCTGACGAAGATGTAAGAAAAGCAAACGGCCATAAAAAAGTGGAGGTGGATGGTGAAGTGGAGTAAAATAAAATACAAAAAAAAAAGAAGTGTAATAAAAAAAAATTAGTTCATAATGATTTTTTTTTGTTGTTTGTACTTTACCTTTTTTGTGCAATGAAAGAGATGATGATTAAGAAAAATGCAAATTTTACATTTTCAGGATAATGAGGAACAAACAACAGCACACAATTATACACACACACAAAAATTGTTTATATAATTCTTTTTTATTTTTCACAAAATGCAGTTTTTGATTTGATTTTTTTTTTGATTGAGATTCTTTTCTTTTTATTTATTCAACATTTTTCCTGTCTATACTCCTCTCTCTGGCTGGATCATTTTTTTGTGGTTCTCCTTCACACATTTATTTAAGAAAAAAAATGCAATTTTGTGTATTTCTGTCATGTGTCATTCGATTATTTTTCTTTTTTTATTTTTTTGCACCACCACTTTTTATCATTTTTTTTTCTGTCGATTTTCAGTTGAATAAAGTTTATTTGTTTAGATAAAGGTGATTGTATGATAATGCACGATAGGTTTGTTTACTTATAAACAAATAAATAAAAACAATAAGTAGATTAGTGAAGTTTTTTCTGTTTTTTTAGAGATAAAAATCCTTGTCACAAAAATACTAGACTGCCATTTTGGTTATAAATGAGCGAATGATGCAGAGGAAAAGGAATTGGAAAATGTAAATGCAACGCATATCATCGCAATGCAGAGCAAAAGGGCGCGTGTTAAGTACTATGATGGAATTTCGTATTCGTTCTACGCCCACATTAAGGTGACATTGCACTATGGTGTTGTAGTGTCAACAAATACTTTGTTTAGTCAAGTTGAGTTTAGCCGTGTTTTTTTGCAAGCCCGGGGGGAATTGGATGAAAAAAACGACGTGCATGCTAAACAATTAACATGTTAAATGCAACAACAACTAATCCCGGAGAATTCTCGGGGCTTAACTTAAGCGCACCGAAAAACTGTGTTACCGGCATGAATTGCATACATGTTATCGATAGTTTATATGAAAACTCCATGTTTTTTACTGTCATGGCGTCGCTAATCCCCGCTGTCATTTTTTTCAACCAATTCCCCCCGGGCTTGCAAAAAAACACGCCTTTTGTGCTAATTTAAAAAAAAAAAACATGTTTTTCAAAAAAATATACGAAATGAAATGAAAGATTTTTGTAATATATATACGTAAGTTCTTGATAACAGATTATAAGAAAGCCTTTAGGTGTAATTGTAGGTGTAACACCGAACTGGATGGAACTGCGCTTCAGAGGAACTGAACTTCACGGCGCAGAAAAATATTGGGTCTGTTCGCTTACTTGCCCGAAACTGCCAGATTCTACCAGTTTTATTTTTTTACACGAAAGCTTTTGACAGACTTTCGGGTTAAAAATGTTAGAAATTACCAAGTTTAGTATTTGTATGAAATTTTATGAGCTATATATCGATAATCGAACTAAGCGATAACTGAACTTCGCAGCCGGCACTATGCAGCAAAGTTGATAATCTGACTAACTTTGTCGCGACGTTAAGTTCCGTTCAGTTCGTTTTTGCAAGTGCGTTATAGCAGGCGTCGAAAACCACAGTTAAGGTTCCCCCAAACCAACGCGAATTTTCGGTGGCGACAACGAAAACAACAAAAACAACACGTGGTTGTCAATGAAAACAACATCTTGTTATTATTAGGGGTATTCCCGATCCGATGCAAACTGGTCTTGCATCATTGCAAAAGTGCAAAGTTTTTTTTTTTACAATGGGGTTAGGGTATAGCAATTTTACACTTTTGCATTCTTGCAATAATACAAGACCAGTTGCATCGGATCGGGAATACCCCTATTGTTTTCGTTGTCGCCACCGAAAATTCGCGTTGGTGTGGGGGATCCCTTATTGAGACAATTGTTTTGTTTTGTTTGTGCCCGATGTAAATAGGAAGCTAAAAATAAAAACAAATTGGATTTCGACGAAAATTATTTTCACTGATTTTTGAATATCCGGAATTAAAATTGAACACAATCAAAATGTAGGACATATGAATGCGAAGGATATATGAAAACAAGTATTTTGGGATCTTTTTTGAACCACGGTAAAAGTGTATGATATTCCTCTTCTTTTCAACAATAATTTGGAATATCATCCAAGCCATCTTAACTTTAAAATACCTCTAAATAGCTCTTAAGTGCGAAATCGGTATCTATAATCAATTTTCACATTTAAGCACCATTACCTAAAGCCTGCATCACACGACGCTTGTTTTCCTGCTAGAAATGCTTGCTGGCTTTCGTGCTGGTTTTGTTGCATGGTGTGGTGCTGGATGTTTTGCTGGTTTGAATTCTTCGGCTTCACTCGATGATTATTTTGGAGCTGGATTCGCTGATGGTTTTTTGACATTTCTTGCGAATTTGTACGAATTTTCACAATATTTTTCTACACAAATTTTCACAAAAATGCATACATCTGATAGAACTAAATATACAAATTAATGAAATCACGTTTAATTTTGTTTAAAGTTGAAAAAACTATTAGAAAGTAAATAAAAACGAAATCGAAAAAATGACATTTGAAAATATACATGTACCTTTTGACGTCTGCTAAAATCCAGCAGCTAAACAAGCAAGAAAAATAGCACCGATTCTAACTTTGAAATCTAGCAGCTCTTCTATCAAGAGAGCCAGCAGTGATGCCATTTTCCAGCTCAATAGCCAGCACCAAAGCCAGCAAGCATATCTAGCAGGAAAACAAGCGTCGTGTGATGCGGGCTTAAGGGCCTCTTAACTTAAACGCCAATCACGGCGTTTAGAGGTTACTTAAAGCCATTTTACATATATTTTGACATCTGAGAAGAATTGTTTTTGTGTATTTATTAGAGAAACATGTATATACATAATATTCTGTATGTATTTAGGTAGAATTTTCAGTTTTGTGTTCTAATTAAAGTTAGGTATGAATAATAATTATAAAAAAGATATATTTATATCAAATGGCTGAAGAACCAAAGAAATTTGTGAAAATAAAAACATGTCATAAAACAAAATGGAGTCTGGTTTCATTTCTTTTGTTTTGGACTACATACCTCCAGTTGCTTCTCTTTCTCTCTTATTTGATAATGAACTTGTTTTTTGTTTGAATTTTTTTCGAAGCTTTCAAAAACAGCCTATACTACGTTTTATTGAAGCCGAAATGAGGTAATAGGCGTGTTCCTTTGGGCTGCAGCATCTACTGCCAAGTACTTCTGGCTGCTTTCAACTACTTCTACTCTATGGTCAAAGTAGTTCAAAGCACTTCAATAATAGGGGTATTCCCGATCCGATGCAAACTGGTCTTGCATCATTGCAAAAGTGCAATATATTTTTTTTTACAATTGGGGTTAGGGTATAGCAATTTTACACTTTTGCATTTTTGCAATGATACAAGACCAGTTGCATCAGATCGGGAATACCCCTAATGTAGTAACGAAATGAATCCACACAAGAAAGCGACACCTTCGGTAGAAGCAATTACTTACAAAATTATTGTTGTTGATCTTTTCTATAATTTAAAATAAAATACAAATACAAACAACAAAGCTTTCGTCTGTTGTTTTGTGAAAAGGAGTATACAAATTTTTCATTCAGATGGTGCTAGGGTTTTTTCAACAAAATGGCAGTTTGGGTAAAAATGTCTGAATGGAGATGTCGCTAGAGTATGTGTGTATTTTTTCACATTTGTACTTTTTGCAAAAAGTTTTATCATTTTTGTAAATTTTCCAGTCGAAAAATTTTTCACAAAATAAAGGCTTAACTACATAAGCCAAAAAGTACTGAAGTACAAAAGTAAAAATATTTTTTTTACCGCTAGCGCCGTTGTTTTGTGAAAAAGAATACACAAATTTGTTTTTAAACCAAAATTTAAGCTTTATGCATCATTTTTATAAGTTTTCTAGTCAGAAAAACTATCACAAAATCAATTTAAAAATTTTCACTTTTGCACTTTTTCACTTTTTTGGCTTATGTAGTTGAGGCTTAAAGCCTCAAGTGAAAATTTTTAAATTGATTTTGTGATAGTTTTTCTGACTAGAAAACTTATAAAAATGATGCAGAAAGCTTAAATTTTGGTTTAAAAACAAATTTGTGTATTCTTTTTCACAAAACAACGGCGCTAGCGGTAAAAAAAATATTTTTACTTTTGTACTTCAGTACTTTTTGGCTTATGTAGTTAAGCCTTTAAGTTTTAAAATTTTCACTTTTGTACTTTTTCACTTTTTTGACCAATTTAGTTAAGGCTTAAAGGTTTCCCCACACCAACGCGAATCTGTCGTGGCGACGACGAAAACAACAATAACAACGTGTTGTTTTAATTGACAACCACGTGTTGTTATTATTGCTTTCGTCGTCACCAACGAAAATTCGCGTTCGTGTGGGGAACCTTAATGCGGTCTTACGTGTATTGTCATCACCGCCACACATTCGCGTTGGTGTGGGGAACCATTACTTTCTTTCATATTCAATTCAATATTAAGCATAGGAATACAAAATTTAAATCATTTTCAAATCCCAATTGAATAGATACTTTGCACTAGAAATAAGAAAATCGCATCGGGCCTTACTAATAACCAAATTTAGTAAATAGTTAAACGAAAATCTCCAGATTACAGAACATTCGCATACTAATAACGAATTTAGTCTCCAGGTTATTCACTAGCAAGGCGTTAAAATTTAATACATGGAAATCCATCTTTAAGCTGTATACTTAACTCATGAATTCAAGATTGGATACGCGTGTTGTGAAAAGAAGAACCCATCGAACACCAAGTTCAAGATTCTTTGTTTTTAGTTTTTTGTTCTTTTTTTTCTAATTTTTTTTGGAAATAATAACTTTAAAATGAAATGTCTGATTATTTTAAGTAGTTTTTTTTAGCATATCCTTTGTTATTACTTAATACATATTTATGACATACAAATAAATGAAAAATATATAATTTATGAGAAGTGCTCCTATAAATTGCGTTCTATATACCTACCCAGTCCCGCGTGCATTTGTTGATGGAATCGCTTCTTAATTTTGCTTCTTTAATTTTTTGAGTTTCCTTGAAAAAATTTATATCTTTCGTTACAACTCATTTTTCTAAATATTTGTTTTTGTTGACGCGAAATTAATGAAATTGAAAATCCAAGAAAGTTTGACATTTATTTGACAACATCTGGATGGAAATTGTAGTAGATTCAAGGAAAGTGTGAGGATTTGTTAACGAGAAGGTTAAATATGTTATTAGTAGGATTCCGTTTAAGCTCCGCACTTTATTTTAACCTTGTACTTTACTAATAGTCGACATTAGTGTTTGGTTATTAGTAAGGCCCATCGTCTTCTCTTATGTTATTAGCTGGCCGCGCGTCCCAGAGCCGCGTCTATTGTATTTTAGCAGTAAATATTATTACTCACCCTTAATTAATGCACTCATTCACCAACCGATGTATTATATTCACCACCACCTGTTAATTTGTTTATATTTATTTGTTTATAGTTTAGAAAGTTTTACTTAACATTTTCCTTTATTGTTCTGTGCTGATAAAATAAATAAAATTCCTATATAACTTTATCCAATAAAAACTAACTAAAAATTAAAAAATCATAAATTATTTTTAATTCGAAGGTTCATGTCTGCAATAACTTTTCCAATATTCACCATACCAAAACCTTTTACACCAAAAAAAAAGGTTCAACTCAGTTTCAACTTCAACATGACAAATTTATATACAAAAGATGACAACTCCCAAAGTGACATTTCGATTCCCTCTCGTTGTTCGGTCAAGCAAGTGTTGTGTTGAATTATTTTGAGTTTGTTGAGTTTGTGTTATGTTTTGTGGTTTTCTGTGCGATTTCGAAGTGAAATTCAATTAAAGTAACTTCCTCGTTGGAAAAGAATTATACAAAAAATAAAAAAAACTACATTATAGTGCAGCCAATTATAAATATAAACTTATTTAAGTTTATTTTATTTATAATTTCTTTCGTTTTCTTCACAAATAATCTCTTGGAATTAAATGTACGCCGTTTTTTGGTAATTTTTTGTTGGTTGTTTCCTTTTTCTTTATGCAATGGGATGGGAGTTTTTTTCAATTTTATTTAACAACAAATTGTTGTGAAGCGTGTAAATAATACAAAAAAAAATAAAGATAGAAAACGATTATGTATGAGGTGCAACAGAAAAATGGCCGACGAAACTAATCTTTGCTGGAGGTACCCCGCGAACCCATCGCTCGTTCGCTCATCATAGGCATCGCGGTGCAGGCTTATTTTGTTTCACAAATCTCTTATTCATTGAAAAAGTGGTTAACCCGGTGTTGCAACAGCAGGAGAATTGTGTCATTTAGGAAACAACCTAGTTGACAACCGAAGGCTTATAAATCTTTTGTCCAGCAGTCAAATCCAGTTAAGTCCCCCGGTTGAATAGTTTTCCTGCAAAAAATGGGGTCAATAACATTTTAATTGGATGGGCAACAAGAAAAGAAGGTAATTAGTTATGGTTCTTGTTGCTGGACAAAGTGTGCGCTGCTCGTCGATCGGAATCAACAATTCGTTTCCGCTTGTTGGTTAACAAAAAAAATAAAAAAAAAAAAGAAAATTCAAATTCGAGCTATGAGTTGAGTCATACAAGGTATGCTATGCACAACGCCCCCTAAAAGGCATCTTTCGCTGTAAATGTTTATGAAACACATAAATAAATAACTAAGTACATCCGCGAAAAGTGTGTTTCTTTATTTTGCGAATTGCTTTCAAAACTTGAAAGTATAATAATTATATGGGTATGTGTGGCTGAAAAGAAAGATTACGATAAAAATCCAAAAGAAAAACCAAGATATACATCAAGAAAACCAGGTGAGAGGTGATGGCTTTCAGTGTTGAACTGGAGTCTGGTCTTTAATCGACCGAGCAACAGGTTTTCTTCTCTTTTTCTGGTTTTTGTTTTATTTTATTTTATTTTTTTTGACACACAAAGCCGGCTCTACGCATTTTGCATTCTGCGTGGAGTTTTAAGGTATGTAGAGACTAGATAGTGTGAAATGAGGATGGATCCGGGTGCAGTTTTTTGTTTTTTTTTTAATTTATTTTATGTTGTTTTAAGGCGTAGGTGTCTTAAAAAAAAACAACAACAATATTTATTTGCTTAAAGTTCACCATATACAAAATGCTTTTGCGATATTGCAATAAGCAACTTTCTCCTATTTTGCTGTTGTTTAACAACTTGATATAATTTTAATGTTTTTCAGTCTTATAAGATACCTTCCTACGTACAAATATATATAAAAAAACGCATATCATTTTTGGTGGATACTTAAACCAAACAGAATGCAAGAGGGAAGGGAAGGGTAAACTGAACTGACCAGCACTTGGTAAATCAGGCTTTAAATATAAAGTACCATTCGAAAAAAAATCGGTATTGAATTGCGGGAAAATATAAATGTAGAGTTAAATTTTTTCTTTGCGGAGACTTCTCCAAATACAAAGACGGTCTACGGCAAAACGAAATTTTTTGTTAATTATTTCGTGGTGTAATTTTTTTTATGAGATTTTTAATTGTGGAGCTGCGTACTAGGCTGTTTTATAAGCTAATTAGCTTATTTATAATTATAAGCTAATTAGATCCTATTACTCCTGTTAAACGGTTTCTGAATATTTGTACTACAATTAAGGAACGTTCGTGTGAGAAATATGACCAGATTATGTCTTGAAGAGGCCCCCAGCAAATGCAATTCGTCGGCTTGTCTCCTCCTTAATCACAATCACCATATTTTAATTTATCAACAAAAATAAATGTACTTAATTAAAAAAAAAATATATTCATATTTAATGTTAAGTAATTCAACTTATGCGAAACTTGCATATAGTGATTATTATTGATTATAATTATAATTTGTTAGAGGGTTCTGACTGGATTAAATCACGTCGGTTTGTAATTATCTGACATGTGTATATTTGGAATACCTTCATTATATTTCGAAATTTTGATTGATCCAAATTAACAAAAATAATCTGAGCGAAAAACGACAAATTAAAGCGACAACGGTTATTTTAAGCCACAACTACAATTCTTGACCGCCAATTTGCTGAAATTAAAGCTTTAAACTTAATTCGGGAAATAATAGAATTTAGTTTTTAGTTCAAAAATACACTAAAATAAGCTGTGGCTCAATGAATAAGTGGCCGTAAACAATCTCGTATATTTTAATAGGCGTGTCCTACAAACAAAAATCTCACTGAGAGCTCAATGTCAATTTGTCGGAGGCGGAATAATTTCGTGGGACAAGATTCTCCGCTCAATTGTATAAAACACAGGTGTTATAATTCTCGTACTGAATTTCTGGAATCAAAACTTTGCATGAAATATGTAACTGTTTAAGCACACAACCTTTTGGAATGAATGAAAAATAATAAACACAAATTTTTTTAGTTTTTATCAACATTCCGTCTTTATTTTCCATCTATTTATCGCTTAAGTCTGTGCATACAACAGACAAATTTCAATTTGGTTGTCAAACGAACAGCTGTTTTGGCTGAGAAAGATCATTGAAAAATGAATCCAAAAAATTTTCGTCTCACAAATCTCCGAAAAAAATATCAGAGCTCAGGGGAGGTTTTTTGTCCCACTTTTAAAATCTCTGAGCCCTCACAGATATTTTTTTGTGGGACTGCCCTAATGTTTTCGTAGATCAAGATATTGTTGATTTTTCGCTCACAGCGTGACCGAGCCCTATAAACAAGTTCGTGCCCCCAAGTCGTTTCATTGATGCATCAATTTTTGAATTCCCCTAAATCGATACACATTTTCCATCAATTAACAAGCTGTCCGCTAGTCAATCAAAATATCTCTCCCTCCCTCCTTCAAAGCCCCTGACAAGTGGAAATAACAAGAGTGAGGTCAGGCGGGTACGGATGGCGCAGAGATTCTTTCTTAATGTGGATGATCCTTTAGGGTGTGTTTATGCTGAGAAATCGTTACATTGTTTTTCCTAGTGTTTATATTAGAGAGCAGTTCTTCAAAAAACAACAATCAATGTGAAGTTTTTTTATCTTTGCTCACATCGCTGTTCGAATCGTTTATCGCATCTTCAACATAAACGCAACATTAGACATCATACCTACCATCCGTCTAACCAAATTTCCAAAAAAGGAATAATATATCATATTTGATAGTTTGAGCAAGAAGATACTACCAAATCCAATTTACATACAAATAAAAAAGTCCCTTTACACCACCACTGGCAGTTTTAAAGCTTTCTTCTTCAAACACAATAATTCATGAGTAATATTTTCAAATCTCCCCCCACCCCTCTAACAAAAATAATATAATTCTCATTACATAAACCACAAATAACACCTCAACAATATGTACTTGTAAATAAATGAACTAGTTGTTGATTTCTTTTGTCACATCTCACATTATCAGTTTGTCGGTCGGTCGTCATGTTCATTAGTACATCATTCGACAAAACCCAACAAAAAAAGAGGAAAACTCAAAAAAAAAAGTCTGCAAATAAAGAAAACGACTTGCCTTATATGACTTGAAATGGTATCCGCCATTTCCATGTCCTTAATTTGAATATTTTGAAGGTCTTTTGTTCAAAACAATTTTTCCAACATATGTGTACCATAAGCTATCCTCTCTTCTCTAACAATATTAAATTGTTCTTTTTCCTTCATTTTTATTTTTATTTTTATTTTTGCTTTTTGATTTTCTTTTTTTTTGTCACAACAGATTTACAAATGCAGAAAATGCCATCCCAAATAATTCCAGATGGTAGTAGTGCTCCAAACGAGATAAAAGTAAAAACTGCCTACAACGGTGAAGTTATTCACACGTACATCGATGAAAACATCTCATATGAGAAACTTTGTCATGAAATTCGTGATGTATGCCGTTTTCCATCAGATCAAGTGAGTGGTTTGTATACAACAACAAAAGATATAAAAAAAAAAACAAACAAATAAAATAGTCAGCTTTATATTTGGGTAATAAATTTTGTTCTTTTATTTTTCTAATCCTTTAGCCCTTCACTATTAAATGGGTAGACGAAGAAAACGATCCATGTACCATATCATGTCAAATGGAATTAGACGAAGCTATTCGCCTGTACGAGGTCAATAGAGATTCAGAGCTTCTCATTCATGGTAAGTGCTTAAAGGCTAAGATTCTCATTTTGTATAGGTACACTTTAAAACTTAATTTCTGAGTACAAGGGTGTACGGATGGAATTCTGACATTGAAAAGGGATTAAATGTGGAATTTAAAGATAGCCGTATGTTCATACATACGTATATATGAATTCAAACATGACCTAAGCCTAATCATCAAAAAAGCCTTTCAAATATCAATTAAATTAGCAATGTCCATGTGTGAATAACTCTTTGCTGCAAGCTGCAGGTGTTGATAGACAAAACTTACCACAAAAAAAAAAACATATCCCGGCATAGTTCTATTTTGTAATTTGAAAAATGTGTGAGGAATTTAATTTGAAAAGTTACTCAGTTGTGAGAGGATAGATTCTCTATCTAACATACGATTCAATTAAGTTGCGCGTTGATGTGCAAAACATATAAAAGCTAGTTTTCAAAAGTATTTTACATTTTTATACATATTATTATGTACATTATATACGTCATGCTCTCGAATATAAACTAAAACTGAATATGAATATTTATATTGAGAGTAAGTGAGTTTTCAAAATTGTATGTAACTTTTTATTTGTTTTTTAATTGCACACTTCTAAAAATATTTTATATTGAATTTTTTTTACCTGCTGCTACATGTGAGATGTTTGATATGTGTAGTTTTGTGGAAAGGTAAGCAAGTGTTTAGGTGATTTTATGTATTTTTTGAAATGTTATTGTTTATGTGAAAAATAAATAGGTACATACGTCGAATATCTTTCTTATGATTTGGTTGCGTGGCCGGTGGTTAAAAACAGAAAACATTTATTTGGGATGAATGACATAGATTTTAAATGATGAACTTATATTATTTTACCAAAATTAAACCACTTTAAAGCCTAATTTATTGAATTTTAATTTTCTCTATATCTATTATTATTTCTCGACTAAAAAAGTAAATAATCTTAAGTCCATTTTTAACATTTTTTTAAATCTCGTATATGTTCGTACAAAAAATGAATCTCTTTCCTTAATATAAAGGAAAAGGAGTGAGATAGAAGAATAAGACAGAACTGTAGGGCTCTGTATTGGTAACAGGACTCATTGTAAAAAGCAAATCATCTTAAGTCGACTTAAGATGTTATACCTTTTCAGTCTCGAGATTTATTATTTAACTTTGCTAATTACTCGGTAATCGAATCTCATATTAAATGATATATGAGTTTTTTTGGTCACACTCATTAATTCATTCGTAATTTGTGCGATCTTAAAATTCTTTAAGAAATATTAAAATTTATGCACATAAGAAGGTGCAATAAATATAATTTTGATTTGTAAGTTTTACAATGAACACAAATATAAAAAAAATGTCTGCTTTTTAGGAAAGACATATCAATAATTTTAAATCTGTTGTTTTAAAGGAGCAGTTCACAAGGATTTTCCCAACATAATTTTCTGAAAAGCGAAGCTGAAATATCTTGGCTACATCCTTTATGCTCTGGCCTTATGACAGCAATATGGTGATATGGCCACTCCCGAGAGGCAGTGTCTCTTTTCTTGGGAGGCAGAGGTTGGAATTCGATCCTAGACCTACGTCAGGACAGTGTAACGTACTTACCACTATTGCAAGGGACACTACATATCATCCGCATAAATAAGAGAATTTTAAATGCTTCAACAGAGATGTTGAGTCATTCGGCGGGTCAACAAAATTTTAATGCCGATGCGACCTTTTCTGAACTGGTCCGTTTTTAAATTGCTCGATAAATGGTAAAAAGCTTTTTCTATGCAAATTAAAAGGTCCCACTCCAAATGTCAAGTCTGGAGCTAAGGTAAAATTAACGTTTGGAACGGTTTGATTATGAATAGGCTTGTCCTACAACGGACTGTGCTTCAATCTCTCGAGCAGTACGGTTTCCTTATGAAGAATAAAACAAACATTGTTGGCTTCCTCGTCGATAGTTTTAACCACCATAAACCAGTCCATTCAGAAAGCTCCACAGAAAACAAGGTAAAATCTCCCAAGAAGCCAAATGAAGGAACCAGTTTTTTGGAAAAAACATTCCAGATTATGCAATTTGAATCGAATGGTATTTTTTGGTAATTTGTTTATTTAGTATTAAACAATATGTCGATTCGCTCTAATGGAGAAGGAATCGGATGCTCAGATATCAGCTTTACGATTGCTTCTTTCGAAAAAAAATTTGTATTCTTAGCATGTGGATGCCGGAGGTTAATTATGAGCGGGTGTCAGATGTTCATAATAATCGATTAAGAATGTCTAAATTTAAATTGTTCCTTTTTTCTGAAATGCTTATTTCGGAAAGCTGGCCATTTGGTAAAATTGCATTTTCAATCATGGTTGATCAATGACTTTTTGAGTTTTTAATTTTGTCTTCTTTTTGAAATAGGGCTGTGGTTAAATTAGTTGGAACAAAAAAAACTTTACTTCTTAACTTTGCATTTTTTAAAATCGAATTTTGTCTCGTTTTTGCATGCATTTACTTAATAGTGCGTTCGTTCAGAACAACTATTAGTTGATGTTGTGAATTCTATAGTAGTTATGATTCATTTGATCAAATTGTCCTTTTTTCTGTATCTTTTGGGGAGCTACATAAATAAAACTTCTGATTGAACTTCGAAATTTATGACTTATGTAGTTTGGCAAACGGGTTACAGTATTTAAGTCATGGGATCAAAAGTTTCTAAGGTGTACGCAGTATCGAGCTGAAGATCGCATTATTTTTATTATTTATAAAAAAAGTCTTATTCTTTTAGAGCCAGCTAGATTTCTTCCACCACAAAGACTAATTTCTAAGTCGTCATAATTTTTAATAGTAAAGATTTTCGATAAGTTCATTTCATTTCATTTTTTTTTTTGTCTGAAGCATTTTTTTACTTTTTTGTCTGTAAGTTTAAAAACTTACTGAACATTCATTGTTCGACTAATTTATTCCAGCAAACACCGCCGAAAGCCGACTCTTGAAGGAATGATGTTTATCAAATAATTTTTTTTTTTTTTTTTTTTTTAATTTCAGAGTGCGCTCTTCGTTACAATTATTGCATACATCCCCTATAGTAGATATGTTATGTTCATAAAAAACAACAAAATTAATAATCTTTTTTCCACATATATGTACACTACACACTAAATTGCGTGGATCAATTTCTCTGTCATAATTCATAAAGTCTCTTCTTCTTTTCTACAAATGAACAAAAATTAACATCACGATCGCAAAGAAGGAATTTTTATTCTTTCGCTCTCAATTTGTGTATCTTTTCAAATTAGTATCAGACAATCGGGCCTCCTTTAAACAACTTGCTTTAAGTTGGGACGTCTTAAACAAAAATAACGGAATACGTACGTTGTTCATAATAATAATATATTTGTGAGATCATTTGGGTCAACAAGCAATGTTGCGTCTTGTTCAAAATGCTGTTTTATGCAAATATTCTACTCTGCTTCTGTGTGATCAATTAGTAAATAAAGGTTCTATAATTTTAATATTTTTTATTTGTTTCCCAATTTTAATGTTTTGTTTTTTTGAGTTAATCTTGAAAAATGTGTTGGTTCTTGGTAGATGTCTTTCTTTTTATTTTTCTTCTAAAGTGCTCCCTTAGTGAACAAAAGTTGAAAACGTTTCGATAAAAAGATTCAAATTTAACTTTTTATATAAGCCCCCACCCTGATTAATTAGTAAATTTTTAATAATGTGTATGTCAATATTTAAAAATAAATAAATTTTGATTGAAAAAAAGTCGAAATACAAATTTTTGTTTACAAGCTGTTCTTTTTTGATTGAATGGAAGATTTTGAAAAATCATTTTATCTTTCAATTGTATTATTTGAATAAGAATTAAGTGTCAAGTTATTTTGTTTTTGTTGAAAACAGTGAAATAAAGTGTATGCATGGTTTATGGAAAAGAAAAAAATCATGATTCGTTCTTAAAATATGTTAAAAGGATAAAAAAAAAAGAATTTATGGGTAAACTATTAATGCAGGAGGTAAGTAGGTCTGTCTTTTGTATTAAAATGGCCTTGATTCATATATTTGTTGAGGATGATAGTCAAACGCTGTCAATTAAGTTTCTTTCAGATAATAAATTAATGATTTTTGGATTTATTAAAAAAAAATAGTACAAACGTTAAAATTGATAATGTAAAAAAATGTTTTCCCGTAGCTATCACTTATTTTGCTAATTTTTCGCGTGAATTTCTCTGTCCAACACTTCATATTTTATTTTTGTTTATATGAAATTTGACAGACTATTGATTAAAATTCGTAGAAATTCGCAGTTTTGGACAGGACTGGAACAAACATTTTATGTTCTATTATTCGCGGAGGTAAACGATTGTTTCAAAATCAGATGGAGTGAGTAAAATCGGCGATCAAAATGAAAAGTATGGTCTAGGGAATTTCAAAAATTAATAGTGAAACCACTTCGCATTAGAAATTTTAAAAAAATGAATAAAATGTTTATGTGAATTGAAATTTCCGATAGAATCGAATAGTAGAATGATACATCTGTCTTCTTCCAGTAAATTTTATGATTTTTGTGTATGACGTTGAAGCAACAGCCGCACTAGGTTCTCTATATTCCACCTGAGTAGCAAACGTCCATTCTTCGCTTGGACATATTATATAAATTCTTCAGGACGAACATGTCGTTTTCTTAACTTTCATTACGTATATGACGTATCCTAGTAAAATTGATTCATGAAAAATCAGTACGTTACTAAAAGTTGCATTGGTTCATAATTGTACAGCTTATTTGGCAAGTCCAATAATAATAATAAAAAATAAAACAATCGCCTGATGTTGATTTAGAGTAGTCGGTACTTTAAAAAATTTATTTTTTTAATTCGGTTTTTAAATCAGGGGTAAAACAAGTATAAATTTTTGAGAGAAAAGTCGGAATCTCTTTTGTAAACAGGAAGTGATAGAGATTTGTTGTTTTTATTAATCAATTGATGTTTTAAATGTGTGAATTTTATAATGTTGGAAAATTAATGAAAATAAAAATAACTCATGCTTAAAAAATGTTTTTGGATTTGTATATCTAATTTTTTTTTTTTTATTTCCACACTTAACACTTTTGTACCGGATATATGAGCACCATTTGGTGACATTAACAATTTTGAACTATTTCATAAGCGTGTCTATATTCGGGTGCGACTGTAAATTCTTTTCGTTTTCTTTAATAGTGGGTAGCCTAGCATCGGACAAAATAAATTGATATGAATTGAATTTGAAAGACTTACATAAATTTTTTTGCTTTTTATTAAATTAAAAGGCGTAATGGTTAGTCCGTTAGAGTTTCAAGTGTCATAGATGTATGGAAATACAAAAGTCAGATACCCAACTGTGATTTTAAGTTAAATAGTTTTTTGCTTAGTTGTTCTTATTTATATTTTTTGTTTTTTTTTTATGATCAATTTTGTGTCAGTGCCGTCTCCGGGAAGGGTGCAATAGGGGCAAAAAAATATTACCTATGTAATTTTTGAGTAATTAGAGGATTTAAAAGTGGTTTTCAAACTGATATAATATTTACAGATTTTGCGAAAGCATTTGATAGGGTCAGTCATGAAATCTTAATATACAAATTGTCAAAACTTGGTTTCCATTCTATTTTTTTGAAATGGATCTGTTCCTACCTAACTGATCGAACCCAATTCGTTAAGATAGAAAAATTTATTTCCAAATGTATGAGAGTAACCTCGGGTGTCCCCCAAGGAAGCCACATAGGCCCATTATTCTTTAATCTATTTATTAATGATATTCCAGACATTTTTCAGTATTCTAGGTCCCTACTATATGCTGATGACGTAAAAATTTTTAGAATGATAAAATCTTTAAGTGATTGTTTTCTATTACAAGAAGATTTAGATAAACTAGCATTATGGTGTAATGACAACCTTCTTTTTTTAAATGTTTCCAAATGTCAAAGTTTTATATGTTCAAGAAAAAATGCTCCTTTAAAATTTGATTATTCTATCAATGGTATTACATTAAAAAAAGTGGCTCAAAAAAAAGATTTGGGAATCGTTTTAGATCGGCAGTTTTCCTTTACTTGTCACTTTGATTACATAGTAAATAAAGCGTACAAGATGTTGGGTTTCTTGAGAAGGAATACAAGAGAATTCTCTGACTCTTATGCACTCAAATCTCTTTATATGGGATTTGTAAGGTCTAATTTGGAGTACTGCTGCGTGGTTTGGAATCCTTACTATGATTCCCATTCATTTAGAATTGAAAGAATTCAAAAAAGTTTCACTAGGTACTGTTTTATCAAGCTTAATTGGGATATTGATATGCCCTCATATAATGTTAGATGACTGCTTTTCGGTATGCAAACGCTTGAGCTCAGAAGAAGGTACTTCTCAATTATGATGGTAAAGGATATTATTAATAATCACATTGTTTGCCCCTACTTGCTGGAACGAATTAACTTTTATTTCCCTTGCAGGAGTCTCCGCATAAGTTTCCACTTACGAGAGACTTTTTCAAGAAGTAATTACGGTACAAATGAACCGATTACTCGTTGCGTCAGGGAGACTAATGCCGTTATTAATATGATAGATGTTTGTATGAGTAGTCCGAGAGATACTTTTAAAAAAAATCTTATGATGATATTGTTGTTGTTTTGATCATATTGTATCCTGTTGTGTATTTTTATTTCTTTTCTTTAATAGTTACTATTATTTATTAATATTTATTATATTAGATTTATATTTCAAATGTCTAAGAATTCATTTATTTATTATTATTATTATTATTATTTTATTTTTTAATTAAGTAATCTAAAAGAGAATGTTAATCTCAAATTGATGAAATAAACTAAACTAAACTAAACTAATTATATTGAATAAAAATACTCCTGATGGAGTTAAGAATTCTTATGAAAATTTTGGGAAAATAATAGAATACAAACAAAATTTGTATTTGCATTTTCATCAAAAAGATCAAAACAGCCTAAGATACAGTGGAAAAGTTACACGAAAAAATTTGTAAAAAACATCAAGCACCAAATAATGTTTTTTTTTTTTTGAGGAATTTATTGTTTCTTTTGCGGAAGTGATAAATTCTCCATGGGTATCTCATGTTATGAAAAAGTGCTTCTTATCTTAGCCGCAGCACAACCAATTTATTATTAAATTGATTCTAGTAATTTAATTTTGAGTAATGAATGTGTGGAAAATTTGTTATTAAAAGCAATATTTTAAATAAGGTGTCGCGGTTAATTGAATTTGAACATATTTTATTATGAAGCTGGAATGTTATAAAAAAAGATTTTGTTTGTGAGTGTATAAATTTAATTATTGTTGCTGGGCAAATTAATTAATACAAAGATAGTTATAATGATGTTATAAAGTATTGTACCTACGCGTATATGTAAGAATATAGTTGTATTTTCATCTTATAATAAATAAAATTAATTCATCTAAAAATGGAAGTAACATTGTTTCATTGTTAGTTTTCTTTGTCCTTTAAAAACTCTTAACGATCAATTCATATAATCAAGAGAATCAATAAATTAATTCTCTCTTTTATTAAAGATCTGATAGTAAAATAATTGAAAACAAAATTGAAACAAAGTGAAATACATAAGTAAACAATAATAAAAACCTTTTGAAGTTTTTTTTTTTATTTTACTAAAAATAGTAGGTATATATTATCGTGTGAAAGTCGGCATCTTCTAAATGAGAATCCTCGAAGTTATAAAATGTCAACAATAGCAACACAATATACAAAAAAAAAGAAACCCTGCCTTATCCAATAGAAATCACCTTTTACCAGTTTCGATTAAATTTATCGGAAGCATAACCTCTCATTGTCTCTAATATTCTTTTGTTGAGTCAATTAATTGTTTTCATTTTTTCTTCTCTCTTTTTTTTTTCATCAAATGAATCCTGCAGTTAAGTGTCGCTTTGTTTTGTCTTAATTGAAGATTACTCATTCAAATGGGAAGTTTATTACTAGTTTCATCCTGTAGTTTATTATGATGAAATTGTATGTACAATCATTTTTCGCGTGAATTATTTAGTTAGATAAATAAAAACAAAGTTGATTGTAAGTTTTCATCATTGTTGAAATTAAATGAATTTGATTTAAATATGAATTATTAAATTGTGGAAGTTGAAGTTTATTTCTTAGGACACTGTTAATAATAATAATGATATTTTATTGAAAGGTTTTAAGGTAAAAAAATTTGAATGTGGTATGAAATGATTCATTTCGAATGTCAATGGCCTGAACTATAGTTCAATCGTAGTATATGTATGATTTTCTTCTAGACCGATTTATTTTAGAAAAGTTAAGACAATAATTAAGCTTATAAGTGTAGGTAATATATTCAATTGAAATTTGATACAAAAAAAAAAATGTTCCAACCGCGAAACTATTAATGGCAAAGGGGAATATTTTTACTTGCTCTAAACGGCAAGTATTGATTTCGCGTAAAAAAATAATTCGAGGTTGTATAATAAAAATTATCAATACGATGATCGAGAAGTCCGAAAAAGTGGGTTTCGTCATACCTTCCGTCGAGGTCGGTCTGTGCGTCTACGTTTGTAGCTAGAGCCTAAACGGATGGACCAATTTGCTTTAAATTTGGTAAATAGTATTTTTATGTGATTTCTTAAAGGAGAAACACGAATTTTTCTTTAAGATCATCTAAAACGGGAAGCTGCCATACAAGGATTTCGGTTTTTTTTAAATTTAAAATCCCAAAAAATCCTTTGTTTCCTCACAAACGGCTCCCAGATAAGTTTTGGTAAAAATTCGATTCCTTTTTTGAACCAATCCGTCATGCTTATATCATAGCCGCATGCTTTATGAATTTTGCATTCTGTTTTTTCTTTTCGTTAAATTTATAAAATTAAATTTGTATATTCACAACTCTTGCTGAATTCTTCAATCAACAAAATTGAAGTCAATAGCATAGTTTTTTTTTTTTAACAAGAAAATCCTTTTAAGAACCCTCGTCCTTTTATGTTTTCGAAATTCTTTTCCATTAATTAGTTATTGAAAATAATTACAAAAAAATAAACACAACATTCTTTACCACATAAAAATAATAATAAAAAAAAAAGTTATTATTTTCATAATTTTCCACCTTCATCATAAACGAGCATATTAATTGTGTAATAAATAAAAACCACACCATATATTCACGCACAACGCACATCATTATCGTCATCATCATGAACATCATAAGAGCTACATCCAAAACAACCGCAAAAAACCCATCATCATTGGCAATTTTATTTCAATAAAATTCATCAATTACTATATTCAATACCAGAAATTTCATATAGATTAATTAAAACCAGACATTCAAAGTATTCAATTCATCATTAAGTTAAGCACGCATATATGTACAATGTACATATATGTATGTATATTTATTTTTGTTTTTGTTAAAATTTTTATACAATATTGTATCTATTTTGAATGTAAAAAAAAAAAAAAACAAAATGTTCATATCCCACATCACACACACAATGCAAAAAGGTGCATGAAAGCTTAATAAATGCCCAGTGACAGTAACATCACTGAGTTTATTATCTTTTCGTGTAACTACCTAAAAAAAAATAAAATTGCTAACCGAAGCATTTTGTCTTGATTACTTTTCTCTGAAAACAAAAGCTAAACTTTTACAATGTTGAAGTAATATTTAGAGAGCCAGAAAGATGTAGGTAAACACAAGAAAATATACACTGATAGAAAAAATCATGTAGCATCAAAAATGTATCATGTTGAATTTGCACAAAGAAATTATTATTTTTTTTTTTTGTTTTAGAAATTTCGAGTGAACATTGAATTTTCAACTTAAAATTTCATTGCAAGCTTCGATTTCGAAAAGAAAAGACTTAATAGCACATTTTTATTTTACTAAATTTGTATTCTACTACATTTGTATTGTACTACATTTGTATTGTACTACATTTGTATTGTACTACATTTGTATTGTACTACATTTGTATTGTACTACATTTGTATTGTACTACATTTGTATTGTACTACATTTGTATTGTACATTTGTATTGTACTACATTTGTGTTGTACTACATTTATATTGCACTACATTTGTATTGCACTACATTTGTATTGTACCTACTACATTTTTTTCAAATTCGATTCGAAATTATCTCATTACCCATACACATCACATTTCGAAATTAATAATTTCAACCAAATCTGCCCGACGAAATGGAATCTATTCAAAGTGGAAATACATAATTCAAAATGTCAAAATTTGAAAGAGAAAACAACAAAAACAAGCAATTAACGGGCCAAATCAGAATTAAAATGGAATAAGCTGTCAAACGAAACTAGCAAATTTAAAATGAAAACACTTTTCTGTTTTTGCAAAATTACCTCATAAAAAAAAAAACTAAAAACTTAGTACAATGGTGCACCAGATTTTTAGACTGTGACTTTTCACAACGCCATTGAGATGATTTCGTGTGTGAGAGCGGTGAAGAGCTCTGTTCCGTTCACCGATCTCATACATAAAAACCTTGTTCATTTACTTCCCAAAACTGCCCATTTCTCCAATTTTTAGTCCAAAGACTGTCAAAATTCATATAAAAAGAACTGGTAGAATCTGACAGTTTTGGACAGGTAAACGAACAGACCTAAAATAAAAATTCACAAATAGTATTAAGTCATGTCACATTTGACGTTTCTTGCACAAAGCGAAACAAAGGCGTTTGTTAACTTTGACTGCTTTTAAACGATGCAATCACCCCTTGCGATTTTTAAGAAACTAGGCGGGGGACGTATGTGGTGGCCGGGGTAGACAAAATTCCTGAGGTTGACAAAATTGCAGAGTTATTGCCTTTTCTTCTTTGTGCCTTTTCGTGTTTTTTTGAGACATAAGCAGAGTGAAGAGTGTGCAGATATGATTCTTTTTCATTTAACAAAAATTGCAACCATTAAAAATCGCAGTGTTTAAAAGCATCCTTGCAACCGAAAGAAGACCAAAAAAGAAACGCCGGCCGCTTAAAAATCGCAATCGTCTAAAAGCAGTCTCTGTGGCAAGTTTTACTCTCACTCTCTGAGAGAATTTTCTCCTTCCTTCAAAAATTTTACAGGTTTTACCCTTCGTACTACAAAAGTTATCAAACAGACCTATTTTTTAATCAAAAATACATATATCAAGGATATAAAAAGGCAAATAGTCATTGAGTGGAATGTGTGACAATTTGTAAACGTTGGTTAATTATATCTAAAAATTATGTCTGTTTTGGTGACAGTATGACTGTTTGGTAATTTGAAACGTTCTTCAACATAGCACAATTTGCTGTCAAATCCAATATACATTTTTGACAAGTAGCAGTTAACAAACCGACCCAAATCTGTCAAGTACATATTATGTTTTAAGTTAGAAATTATGAATGAAACTATGTAAATACATGAAAGCCAATGTTTCTAACGCTTGTCCTGATGAGTATATCACAGTACCTCCGTTGACATAATTATAGCGGATGTTTGTGGTAAATCATAGTTTGCGGCAGAGTATTTCTCAAAATTCTGACATTTTGTATCCAGAGTTTCGCCAAAATCAAATTGACTTTGCTCTAATTTCCCCATCCAATAAATTTTATACGAAAAAGTACCTACCTAGTCTCCTCGAACTTATTACCTTAACCTTCAAAGTTCAACTCTTAAAGTTAAGTTATTGCCGACTTCGATGAGAAATTATATCGGTTTTTATTTAAAATAATTTTTTACAGAATTATGTGAGTGCACATTTGAATATTTATTTGAAAATAAATAATTAACAAATCCACAAGAAATATGGGAACCGGCCGGTAGAAAATTTTCACAAGTTTGAATTCTTGATTTGAAAAGCTTGGCAACAGGAATATCCACACCTGGATAATTTTTTTTTATGATTTTGCCAATTAGTGTGTACCTATTTAGTTTAAGTTTAATAGAATTCTTAAGATTTATATCTTTTTTAAATATTTGTTTTACGACTTTGAGGAGGAAATTGTTCAAAATATCTTATTATATTTTGTTTAGTTGTTTTGGATTAGCGGGTTCAACAGCATGAGGTATTTAGCAGTGCAATTGTCTACGCATCTCACTAAGTGTTGCCGAATCACATGATTTTCATGATTTTTCACTCAATTTCATGAAATCATGAATCCATTGAAAATATCATGATATTTTCTTAAAAACGAAACATGAAATTAAATATTTATTTTATACTTAGGTACTTAAAATTTCAAAAGAAAACAAAGCGAATATTCTACAATGACAAAGTACATAATAAACGACATAGAAGAATTCTGACAATATGTTACGAAAATTAAACTGCCCAATGACGATAGCTTGAAAACTTCTCGATGCCACATTCTTCAGCCAACGAATTTTTTCAAAGGTTATACGCTTCTCAAAACTAAAATAAGAAATCGACTTGAAATTTATTCAATCATAGAGCTTTTCATGCAAATGACCTCACGAAAATCAGAACTGTTTTGAAACAGCCTTATTGTGAGTTTCATCCGAACAACATTTCACCCGGAAAATTTGACTTTTTACATTTTTCCTGTTGTAAGTTTCACTCGAAATTTCATATTCGAACAAAATACCCTTATTGTCAACATTCGCTTTTTGGACGGAATGTAATGCCATTGACAGCCAAAATTGTCACTTATTTTTAGTAGACGAACGAAATTTCGTTCGGGCGAAAGTCATATTATAATTGGTCACAATAACTTTAGCAATGAAACAAGATTTGTTACATTTACTTTTCCCGACGTTTCGACAGGGGTTGCTGTCTTCTTCAGGATGAAGTCATAACAGCTTTTAAAATTCCGGGCAACCAAAAACTTTTAAGGTGAAATATATTTCGGGTGAAACTCACGATGAATATAAAGTTACTAAGCAATCTCATGATTTTTTTTGTAATCTCATGAAAAAAATTGTGATATATTTTTTTTTTAACCGGCAACACATTCTCACTATCAATTTTCTTTCGAATGGTGATGTAATAAGTTTCTGTTTTGTGGTTATGTTATTCGCATCAACCGCATGAGTTCGTTAGAATAGATCCATTTGTTTAAATCAATTTCATTTTGTTCAAAAGTTGTCGGAAATGATTGTGCACAGTGACAATTTTTTTTTAATTGGAATTTAAATTCAGTCATTGTAACCACCGGCTTCTGACGAACAATTTTTTTAAAATACGTCAGAACTTTTATTCGTCAGGTTATACAATACAATCCACTGCTATATACTATAGCCTTAATCGAGTTCGTTACCGTTCGGTTTTTGAACGAAGTCGTTAAGTAGATTCAATAATCATGCCAAATTTTCACAGTTTTATATGTCGGTGATGCCACAGCTGTCACTTAACAAATAAAGAAACGAAATTTGTCTATGGTCTCCAACAAAAAAACTAATGAAAACACAGCGGAAATTAATATAAATGAAAGAATTTTTTTAACTGCAAAACAAAAAACAGACAGAAAATGTAAAATGCAAATACAATTAACGGTCCAGGCAATTGAGTCTATGCAAAAAAAGAGTGGAGACTTTTCCAAATAATTTATTACAATTTATTAATTTTGGTAGTCGAACATTGTTTTGCAGATAGGGATCCGATTAATAGAACTTAACAAAAAAGATTTTTTTCAGCGGACCTTGTATTTTTTTTTTTAGATTTCATACAAACTAATAAAATTAATAAAAAAGTCTAAAAAAAAGCCAATTTTTGTTGGAGACTTTTTTGTTGATTTTTTAATTTGTACAAAATCTTCAAAGACAACCGATAAGAAGATTCTCAGATTTTTTCAGCTTACCTTCTTATAGGCTTTTTTGAGATTTCATACAAATTAAAAATATATGAAAAAGTCTCCAAAAAATCCAATAATTTTTAGTTGGAGACTTTTTTCAATTTATATAAAATCTTCTGTTCTCTAAATCGAATCGTCAAGATTAAATTCTTTGGACTTAGGGAAAATGAGAAAGCATCATTTCCGTTGCTTAAAAAAATAATTTAAGTTAAAAATGCAGCTGAAAACTAAATCTTTAAATTCGGAACGCATTTATTTACTTATCAACCCACATATCTACTCATATTTGTTACCTAAATTATCCTTTTACCGAAACCAGTTTATTGCTGCACCTAGTAAAATTAAAAGTATAGTGTGAAAAAAAATGTGGAACGAATTTTACATTTCAACTTTGGTCCTAAATTCTTATTTGTTTAGAAGTAGGAACACAGTTCAGGAAAAAATTAAATACTCACGGAAAATTATCGGAATAAAATTTTAAATCACATTCCAAATTTTTATATATTGATGCAAAACCAATTGGTGGATAAAAAATGATCAAGCTTACATTCCACAGATTCTATTTTCAAAATTAATTGATTGGTGTACTTCACATTTTTGTTACGCGCTGCAAGCAACTGATTGTGAAATGTATTAAGTTTTCATTTTTTCATGGGAGTTCAGTTTACTGAACTCATACGTTCCACATGAACTCTAGGCAAAAAAATAATTTTTTTTTTCTGAAAAAGATAGACTGTTAGAGGTATATACAGTGCCGAGCAGTGACGACGCACGTATGGATCACATTATTTGAATACAAATTAAATAAATAATCGCAGAAAATTGTGAACGTGAAATATTAAGCGATCCAGAGATCCTTTTTTGATACAAAGCGCGATTGACTTTTTTATCTTTGGTTCAAATTAAAAATTAATTTAATATAGATTGTGGAAAGTATTCATTTATCCCCACTCAATGTTAGCACTTTAAGCCTACTACTCACCTCTCGTGAAATGAATGCAATCCACAATTCCCTAATTGCCATAATTTCAATGTTTGACTTTAGGATATCAAGAAATATCAAGGAAAAATGCTGATGCAGCGTTGAAAGTTTTTACATATGACATTTATTTAGCGTTGGTTAAAAATAGAAGGTGTGGAACGTAAAGTTCAAAATTTAATACCGGCAATTTTGTATAAAGTAATACCATTTTCCCTTTAATTATTTCATTTAGGATTTAATTAAAGCCTTTTCATACTTAAGAGAATAAATAAATACATGAATGAATACGTTCCACATCCACTGTATATACAAAATAAATTTTGTTTATCTTAAAAAAAAAAAACAATGTGAAAATGTACAAAGTCATGTAAATTTTCAACAAAAAAAAAGTTAATTTGTATGGCAAGTTCCAACTTTCATATAAAGTATAACAATTTAACTTTTTTCACGACGCACGTCTTTCTCCAAGTGTAGCGATATAGGGATATCATATTGTGATGAGGGTTAAACAGTGTCTACAAAAAGTATTTAAAACTTAAAATCATCTACACAGAGATATACAGTATCTACATACCTATACCTAGCTTTAATATTTTTCCTGACTCCATGGTTTACATTGTTCGTCGTCGTTGTCGTCGTCGGTAGCCCATGTTCACATTGTATACCTTCTCCTATCGACGTAGAAGTCGTCATCGTCATAGTCGTCTACATTGAGTCAGTGTTAGTCTAAACCAAAAAAGTAAAAAAAAAAATAACAGTCTCTTCTTCCAATGCCTTACTGTTCTACCAACCTCTATTGTCCAGTCCAACAAAAAAGATACAACACAAGTAATATAGATAAGCATCCGGCGAAATCAAGCTTAACAAAATCTCTCATATGGCACCTTTTTCTATATATCTATCCATATCCTTTTGCAAAAAAAACACTTCTCCGAAGATATAGGAGCCATCGCAGGATAAAAGTGTTATACAAAGAAATTTTTTATTTTTTCCACGAACCTGCGTAGATAGAATCCTGCGCTTCACAATCCCTGCAGAGGCAGCAGAGAGATGACATCGACACACCGATACAACCATTTCAACAAAATATAAGCAACTCTGAAAAAGGAGCCTAGCTATCGCCACCAGGTCCCTGAAAAAAACAGTTTCACTCTCTCATTCGATGGGTGAACAAATTATTTAGTGGCTAGCAGCAGCAGTAGCAGCAGCAGCAAGCGATTAAAAACACAAAAAAAAAAAAAAAAACATCCTGAGTTATATTCCCAAGATTTTCGAAAATTCAGTGCGGGAGTGTAGAAAATTCAAATCGAACAACCGAAAACCGGGAAAATACTAGACAAAAATAAATCCTTTAAATTTCCTTTGAATTTTTTTGCAAATAGTTTTTGAGACATTCTTGTTTTTTGATTTGATTTAATATTTTTTTATTTGGTATAAACTTGGCATTCAATTGATTTTTGTCGGTTGAGGTCAAAAGTAATTTTTTTTCTTTCGCCTCATTCGTGTGCGCTCGGGCAGACACCAAAAAATTGTACCAGTACCAGTGACAAAGAAAAATCTTCTTCAACATCATAATCGTCATCATCGTTGACTAAAATCTTAAAGTGAATAAGAGAATCCTTTGAAATAAAGAAATTAAAAAAATCACACACAGTAATTGCAATATACAAATTAATAAAAAAAAAAAAAAACACCACCTCTAGTGGGACTTTGGTGGTCCATCGCGGTGTCCAGTACGGATGAGCTCTTTATAAGGAGGCGAAAAATGAACCCCTTGATTTTATCCTTGTGCCCTCATCCCAATCCAATCGCTTTCGTCATCACCATCTCATAATTTTGTTTGCTCCTCTTCTCTGTCCATCCCTATACATTTCTATAGATTGGGTTTGAGTTTTTTTCTTCTTCTTTTTTTTTGTATTTTTTTTTTCATCGTCGGTGTATGCACAATGATGGGATAATGTTTGCAAAGGATCGAGTATTATCCTTGTTACAATAAAAAATAAAAATAAAAAAAAACTCACCTCAAATAGCCACAGTCAGAGCCAAAACAGCTCGGCGCGTGAATGCAGTAAATTATTTATATTTTATTCGAAAATATAAAAATATCCTTCGCGTACACATACACATATGTACATATTTACGACCTATACCTACATATTTGTTATAACATATACTTGTACTTTTATATATATATGTATTTTCATATTTATTTTCCATACTTGCGCCAACTTTCGAAGCAACAACAATACAAAAAAAAATAAAATAGAAACTTGGAGCCTTTTACTCTCTTCAATAGGGTTGCCAACTTTTCAAGTTCATTAAAAAAAAATCTTGGAGCCCAAATTAACAAAAACCTACTAAAGTACCCTGAAATTTGGTGGTTTGATTTAATATATTTTTATATAATTGAAAGTTTATCATAAAATTCAAATTTTAAAAGCTTCAGCTGCCATTTGAATGCGTTTTAGCCATAATATCTTGAGAGCGACTCTTCGTACAAATTAATTTTTTTTTTTTAAATATGAAATAGGATTCGTTTACTAGGAAATTTGATTACTTTTCTCTTTTACGTACAATATTTTCTTATGGGATTTTTATTTACGCAATTAGAGAGGTAAAAAGTTTTTCTTTTTTAGTTTTGGACAATTAACTCCCCTGCTGACGACTCTTGGTAAAGTGGCAAAATCTGAAGAAAGAAAAACTTTTCTGCGCACTTTAATTGTGAAAGTATAAATCTTACAAAAAATATATTCAAACGACATTTTTATTTCTTATTAAAAAAAAAACTTAAAAACTTTTTTTTACAGTGGGGCATTCTCATCAAAAGATTGGTTAAAACTCGTTTTTCAAAATAATTTCTTTTTACAGCCACAAAATTTTTTGAAATTTTTTAAATACTCAGGAGCTTGTTTCACAATGTCTGAGTAAAGTTCTGATTAGTTACTTGACACATAAATTTTCAAACAGGGTCATAAGTCCACAAACCAAAAAATAATAGTTTTGCATTTATAACCTATCCAAGTCGTGAAATGACAATTTTAAGTTTTTCTCCTGTGGACTTGTGACCCTGTGCCAATATTTATGTGTCGAGTAACTAATCAGAACTTTACTCAGACATTGTGAAACACACCCTTAATATTCAAAACATAAAATTTGACTAGTTTATGTTTGATTGTATTTAATATTCTTTGTGGTAAAGTTTTAAGCTTGTAGCTCTCTTGGACAAAAAAAAAGAAAAATCTTTAGTATCTCTGCCGACTAGCCTTACTTGACAAAAAGTTTTGCTCTAGGTTGGTTTACCTTTTTTTCAAATTATACCTGTTTTTGGAGTTTCTAAAAAACCGTAAAACTTACCATAACTAATCTCAGGTCAACAATAATATCCATTTCCAAGTAAAAATTGGAAACTTAAATAAAAAATAAATAAATAATAAAAATAAAAAATTCAAAAAATGGACGCGGAAATAACCGAAATATATTTTTTCAAAATCATATTTAAACACTTTTTTTTTCAAAGCTGAATAGCAAAAATTCAAATTTTAAATATTTAGTAACTTATAGTGACCTACTTCTTAAAAATATTGAAGCTATTATAGCCATTTTTTTAAATGAATTTTTTTTAGTTTTTTCAAGATCAAGCTCAGAGATTGCTAGCCACCTCATTTATGGAACTAAAAAGTATAAAAATACATATATTTTTTTATTTGAAAAAAATCTAAAAAGATAACAAATTTTTTATAAGCCTTTTTTTGGCGAGTGTCGTTTGACGTATACCTAAGGCGATAAAAGTCGATTGTAGCAAAAATGTTGGACGCATTATTATTCTAATCCAAAGCTATATCTAGATAGTTTTATGTTGTTGTTTTTATCTCATGTGAAAACAAAGCTGATGACATCTAAGACATAAACAATTTACAAAATCTTATATATTTTCAATGATCGTCGTCTTTATCAATAAACAAACGACAATAAAGCAATAAGGGCCTTATAAACCAAGATGTAGACAACGAATTTACTCACCTAATTTTATCAAGGATAAAACTTCGGTCACTGAAAGATTTAAAGTCATCAAATATTAAAAAAAACGAACATTCGTACACTCTGGTTCAGTTGATTAGGTCTTTTGGTTTAGTATTGAAATGAAAATAGATCTCATTGATACGAGCTGGAGTGTAAAACTGGTGGTTTTGCAATTGATGCCTATAAACGTTTCGGTGCCCAAGGTTTCAACTTTGTTGAAATGAAGTGAGTATAAATCCATTGTTAGCTCTTGGTCTATTGTAGTAAATTCTTGACTTTTTTTTAAAAAGACTTTCTTCTTAAACTATATCTAGACTAACGCCCATATTATTCAATTGAAACTTAAATTCGGATGTATTTACATTGAATTTGTATACTTTACATCTGGATTTAAGTTTTAATCTGGATGCATCGAGTGAAGAATATGGGCGTAAGAGTCCACAACTATTTTTGAGTGTCAGTGATAATTCACTGGTATTTTTAGATAGATCTTTACTTTTCATATCCAATTACGAACGTCTTGCATGCCGCAGTTGGCGCCTTTTCAGTGAATTTTTGCTATCATTCACACCCAAAATTTGCTGTGGACTCTCGGTCTAATCAGAGCTTGTTCATGCGGTCCATTGCTATTTGAGAATGTTCTGCTGCTGCCAAGAATGTGTTCGTATTAAAAAAAAAAAACACAAATACCAACATCATTTGATTATTTGTGAACCGTAAAAATCCTTTAAAAAATTACAAGTTTTTGCCAAGTTAAGTCAAGTTTCTGAAAAGTCTTCAATTAGGGAAAATCTTGACGAGGAAAACTTGTTAAATATTCGTAAAAGCCTTGCTAGTTAAAACTTGTTGGGCAAGTTTTGCTATCCCGTCAAAAATAACTTGTATATATGTAGGTATAATAAAAACTTAATCAGCCTTATTGTGAGTTTCACCCTTAATATTTGACATTTCACTTATCGCCTATTGTGAGTTTAACCCGAAATTGTATGTTCGAAAAATTCCCTTAATTATAAACATTCATTTCAGGTCAATGCTTGCGAAATTTCGTTCGGGCGAATCTCACAATAGCTTTTAAAATTCCGGGCGAACGAAAAAATTTGAAGGTGAAATATTTTTCGGGTGAAACTCATAATAAGGCTGAATAATCACCATACAATTGTATGAAAAATTTAAGTTTTTCATTTTAAATATGTATTTTAAAATCTGTATTGTGAATTAGCACACTATTTAGAGTATCGGACTGATAAGTAGAAAGTTCCAAGATCAAATCTTGAATAAACCAGTTTTTTTTTTTTAATTTTTTGGATCTCGAAGCAAAATGGTACATAAATGGCGAGGGCCTATATAATTTCGATGGTACAACCTCTGCTAGTCCTTTTTTGTAAGTATTTTAAACTTTTTAGGGTCTCATTACATACTACTCTGTTATTCCAGATGGAAATCCTTCTAAAAAAAACTACAGAATTTCACAAATTTAAAGCTTTAAAAAATTAGATTTTATTCCTATTAGAAGCTGACCCGGCGAACTTTGTTCCGCCTTAAATTGATTTAACTATTAATTTTGTTGAGAGTCGAGCCTAGTTTAAGCGCATTCATAATTCTCCGTTCAACTTGCATTCGCAATTGATTTTGAATAATTAAATTAAAATCTTCGTAGCTATAATATCTCGAGTTCACTCAGCCAATCGTGGTTCAAATAATTGCAGCCGATGTTCTGGAATACTTTGCTGATGAGTTCTTCTTTTGATTATGTGAATTCAGAAAAATTCAATGGGAACGAATTTAGGGAAGTTGGGGCATCAACCGAAATTCGGCTATTTCTAATTGCCAACATATTTTCTGAGAAATTATCGGCTGATGGATTTTTTTTCTCCCGGTTTGGTGTGAGATTCATGTATATTCCATCTTGTTCTCACCTTCCGATTATATCGATATCGTGTGGTGCATAAGCCAATATCTGGCTTGATTTTTTTGTGATTATTTCCTCTTATTAAAATATTAGGCTCAGGAGTCAATTACAAATGTGGATTAGAGTGGATAGTAATGCGACTATTTTCTAACATGACTTGTTACGAATACGTTATGCAGCATTAACACAAGTGACAAATTGCAATAAATTCTTCAATCATTTATTCCATTTTCTTGACTTTATATGACTTAATCGTGAAAATGGTCAAAAATCTGTCAATTTTGTTTGTCATACAAATAATGACAAGTGCAAGTGACGTTTAATTTTACCGTGTTACTGCGGCATAGTGTAAATTTGCAAACAATACAAATACACAATACACAAAGAACCAAATCTTGCCAGTATAATGCCAGAGAATCAAAGCGCCATTATTATTTGACTTGGTGTAAAAGCATGTCCATAACGAATTGATTTTTCTATTAAAGGGTCATTCATTTTTCGGTTTCGAAAGTAAAGCTACATAAAACACAGCGATACATTTTTGATGAAAATTTTATTTCTTTATAAAATTTGAAACTTTGCCATTAAGTCTATCAAATTTGCCATTAACAATATCATTATTTTTTTTATTTTTTATTTGCCATTAACAATATCAAATTCATAATGACCGCCTCGGGAAGATCCGCGGTATGCGATTCTTTTGAGGTAATTTTTAACCACTTGTTTGCACATTTCGGGCAGTATCTCGGCCATAACTTGATTAATGTTGGTTTTTAATGTTTTTATTCGCGCAGAACACGGTCTTTTGCTTAACCCCACAGAAAAAAATCTAACGGTGTGAAATCGCATGATCTTGGTGGCCATTGACGTCGCCAAAACGTGAAATTACGGAACCAGGAAACTTCTCATGCAATAAAGCCATAATTGGTCGTTTTGTGTGGCTTGTTGCTCCATCTTGTGAGAACCACATATCGTCCAAGTCATGATCTTCAATCGCCGGCCAAAAAAAATCGGTTATCATTCGACCATATCGCTCCGAATTGACTGTAATCGTCTGCCCATTAGCATCTTCGAAGACATATGGACCAATGACACATTTCGACCATAGAGCACACCAAACAGTCACTTTGTGATGATGCAACGGCAGCTCTTCGATCACTTGTGGGTTTTCTGAGCCCCATATACGGCAATTTTCTTTGTTTACATACCCACCGAGTTAAAAAAGATGTGCCTCATCGCTGAAGAAAAATGTTGTTCAAAAAACTCTGTGTATTTGTCTGTTGTTCCAACACCAGTTTTATAGTAAGTTTTAATAATTTTAACGCGTTGTTTGATTGTTAAGCGATCCATTATCGTAAATGGCAAACATTCAACTAATATTATGACACTTCAAATGACAACTGAGTTTGACAGGTGTCAAATTCCAGTGCTACCAATATAACGGGTGATTTTTTAAGAGGTTTAGAACTTTTTAAAAAAAAAAAACACAAAAAATTCGAAAAAATGAATGAAATATTTATTTGAATCGATAGTTTGAACCTTGCAATTTAATGTTTAAAGATAATTTCATGCAAATGTTGACCGCGGCTGCGTCTCAGGTAGCCCATCCGCTGAGTCCAATTTTGGCATACTCTTTCACACATATCGGCCGATATCTCACGAATGAATGCATGGATGTTGGCTTCCAGTGCGTCAATCGAAGCGGGCTTGTCCCTATAGACATTAGCCTTGACATACCCCCACAAAAAATAGTCTAATGGTGTCAAATTGCACGATCTAGGCGGCCAATTGACCGGCCCGAAACGTGAAATTAACTGTTCACCAAACTCGCCTCGCAATTGTGCCATTGTTTCGCGTGCTGTGTGGCATGTGGCACCGTCTTGTTGAAACCACATATCATGCAAGTCAAGAACTTCCATTTCGGGCAAAAAAAAGTTTGTTATCATCGCTCGGTAGCGTTCACCATTGACAGTAACGCTGCGATTCGCATCATCTTTGAAGAAATATGGCCCAATATGCCGCCGGCCCATAAACCGCACCAAACAGTGGCTTTTTCGGGATGCATTGGTAGCTGTTGCAATGCTTCTGGCTGATCTTCACTCCAAATGCGGCAATTGTGCTTATTTACGTACCCATTCAACCAAAAATGAGCCTCATCGCTGAACACAATTTTTCGATAAAAAAGCGGATCCTCGGCCAGCACGAATTTTGATAGTAAAATTCAATAATTTGCAAGCGTTGTTCATTTGTAAGACGATCCATGGTTAAATTGCAAACCAAACTGAAGCTGTTTGACAGTGACACAAGGTACTAAACACACGTCAGCTGTCAAAACCAGTGTTGCCAAAACCAAACCAGCTAAAAAATCACCCTTTAAAACCAGGAAATGAATGACCCGTTATTTCGCCAGTATTCTAACAGAAATTAAAATTTTTTTTTTCGAAGTGAAAGTCTAATTTTCTTTTTTAATTTTGGTTTTCAAAACTCAATATTTCTTAAACTACGAAACAGATCCACAAAAATTTGATAAATCAATAAATTTTGTTTTAAAAAAAATATTATTTGTGGGCGTAGAAGACCAAAAAACATTGAATTCTAAATATTTTATTTTAAAATAAGTTCAATTAAAAAAAAATATTTAAATACATTTTTGTGTAAATGAATACTAAATTGCCGAACACAGCTTGTTAATTAAGGGTTGGCAACGAAAACTGACGAAAATTTAAAATCAGCTTTAAATTTCGGAAAGTCTCGGTTTTGATCACCGAGATCAAATTTAGCTAAACGAAATCAAGAAATTTTGAAATTTTACGAATTTTGAAACCACAGCGAGCCCAACAAAGTAAATACTCATCTGATGAGTCTCGCTATCCCAACCAAACTCTGTTGGCAACCCTATATTAATGAATGGAGCTCTTGCTCTGTCTCTGGCTCACGCTCTCTGATGAATTCTCATAAAATGTTTGTTGTTGTTTCTGCTCTTCCTTTACATACACACACACATTTACACAAGAAGTTCTGTGTAGGATTTTATATTGCATTCACCTAGGGGATATTACACAATTATTATAGGTGTGGTTTTCACAATTTGACTAACTTACTGTAGGACCTATACCGAGTGAGCGAGCGACCGACCAACCGACCTTACCAACCGACAACCGAGACCATGTTTTTATGTCCTCATAGAAGAAGGACTAGTAATCTCGTATAACCATCATCATAATCATCGTTCTTCGAAGAGTTTTTTCGCTTTTTTTCCTGTGCTTAAATAAATTAAATGATAGAAAAATTATAAATTGATTACAAGAAGGCACAAGAGCCCTGGTGTTTTTTTTTCTGATGCCTCATTCTATCATCTGTTTTTGAAATCGATAAAAATATGTGGCAATTTATTTGACAGTTTGTATTGTATTGCAATGTTGTGTGTGTTTTTTTTTGTTTAAACAAAGTGTGTTAAAAATATAAATCAATTTTTTGAAATATAATTCCAAAACCAAAGTTAAAACATAAATAAAAACAAATTAATTTAATAAAAAAAAAATCAAAAAAACAAAATAAATTAATAAAATAAAATGGCATGGGGATATTGGAGTGCAACCACAGTTGACCGTGGAAGATCGCCACGGCGTAATACACAATGTACACCTTTGCCGGTGAATATAGTACCACAGGAGGAGGCTCAACCACAGCCTGCTGCACCGGTATGTTATAGTCCTACATGTCGGTCGCGTTGCAGTAGTCCGTGTGGCGGCAGTCCATGTCCTGGGAGTCCTTGTGGTTCGATGAGTCCACCACCACCGCCGCCGCCGCAACATTTGAATAAAAATTGCCCGCAAGCTGCAGCATTAGCAGCATCCCAGCAGATATTGACTTTGGATGATTATCCATCACGAAGACAGTCTTTGGATCGATTGGATAGTCCGCAGGTATATTTTTCTTCTTTCGTTTGTTTTCATTTGGTTCTTCTTTCACATTTTTTCAAAAAAAAAAAAATTTTTTTTTTTTTTTTACACTTTTGTACCAAAAAAGCAAGTTGATAAAATATGGGTGGAAGAGAAGAAGAGAAAATTTATCTTGCCTATGTATATGCGGGTGGTGAATTCATATCTGACATTGTGAGCACCACCAGTGTTTAAGGATGGTATTAGATTGGGTTTTTCGTTTTTTTTTTCGTGTACATTTTTTTTTTTTTTTTTTTACTACTTACTCGGCTTTTGTGAAATTCTATACCTGATATGAATCTAGTAGCAATGAGGGGACTTAACTTTGCAAAAGCTGAAGTGAATTTTAAATATTTATGTAACTAATGGGATATTGAAGTGTGCAAGATGATATAACAGTATTAGAAGATTGAGTTTAACTTTTTATGGTTTTTTTTTTTTTTTTCATTTTATTATTTTTCTCTTCTGGGCAAGAAGCATGAAGAAATCATCAATCTTTTAGATTTGGAATAAGAAAAAAAACAGACGGGTTAAGCTTAAGATTTTCTCAATAAAATTGATGGGATTTTTTTTGTTTTGTAAACGGTTTTTTTTTCCTTTACCAAAAGGATTTTAGGAAAAACGAAAGTTTTTGAAGGGTAATTGTTTAAAAACTTGGATTTTGTTTTCATTAAAATGTAATTGATTTGATGATTTAAATATTTACTTTTTTTATTTTATACCTGCAGGGTACTATTTTATACCTGCAGGGTACTATTTTATACCTGCAGGGTACTATTTTATACCTGCAGGGTACTATTTTATACCTGCAGGGTACTATTTTATACCTGCAAGGTGTGCCAAAAGTCACTGATTTAAAAAAAAAATACCCGCTTTATTTTTTTTTAAAGTTAGGTTTGGTTTCATGTAGAAACAAATTTCGGTTTTCAGTCACAAGAAAAAGTTAATTCGATCCAGTGGGCTTTTTTTTTTTTTTTTTTTTTTTTTTTTTTTCTTTTTTTTTTTCTTTGAGAGAGAATTTAATTTGCTGAATGTTAACATAAAATCACAAGAGGAACTCTATCACTCTGTATTTTTGTCTATTAAAACGTAATTAATAAGAAATTAGGTGGAATATACTTATATATGTATTTTTAATTAAATGCGAATATTTTGTTTTGTCTATGCTCTATGCCATGTCAATAAGCAATAAGAAATTTTAATTACTTAACATCACGCAAAAAAAAAAATCTTTAACACATATTCTATTTTTATTCAAAGAATTTTACTGTTTCTTTTGTGGCAGTTGAGGGAATAAATGGGAGTAATAGCCTTGTCTTTTTATATAACTTAAACCACATACGATGCAAAGGATATTGCTGATTAATTTGCAGAAATAGAAATGTGTTTTGTTTTTTACATGATGCCCCATGGACAAAAGACACCCTACTCTATATAATATTTTTTTGTATGGACTAAAATTCTAATCAATGGAATTAAAATAAGTGTTGCGGAAAAAAAATTTAGAACGAAAACATAATTACTGTCGTACAGTTATGCGCTTTGGGGTTTAATGATTTTCGACATTTTGTTTTAAAAAATAGAAATTTTTTTTGGGAGATTTAAAGAAAAAAAATAGTAAAATCTTTTCAACCAAACAATACTTAACTAATCGGTTTATAAAGTTCTTTTTTTTATGTGAATTAAATAATTTCAACAAATTGTTCCAAAGTATTTTATTTATCGAAAGTCACATTGCGTCACTACAATGCAGAACTAGTCTTAAGTCACATTTTCAAATTTTTTCAAGAAGAACCTTAGTGCTGACCTTAATGCTGACTTTCAACATTATGATTTTATTCTATTATTTAAATTCTGAAGAAATAGCTGCACGTAGGAATTTCAGAATTTGTTAAAAATGCGCGGAACACAATAAGTCTTCCTTATGAAATAAAAAAAAAAATCATTTTTAAATTTTGGACTTAGACTAGTTCTGCATTGTAGCGACGATTTGATCGGAGGAAAAATGTAAATTTTTTGCAGTCATTGGTAGAAATTAACTGGCCTGGTTGGACAGTCTCAGAGTTTCTTTAAAAAAAATACCTAAAATAGAAAAAAGAATATTTATTAAAAAAAAAATGGCAACACAAACAATATCTTGATATAGCTTACTTGGCTGGAAATTTTCAATGGACACTCCGAAATGGTTTTGCTTGTAGAATCTACGGCAGTTTTATGTGATTGTCATTTATTTTATATTCTGTGGAATCTGTACCAACAATAAAAAACAGAAATTGTATAACACACACATTCTCATATTATTGGATTATATTTTTACGTACTTATGTGCAAAAACGCACATAAAATGAGAAAGTAGATTTTCCATTTAATGTAATAATATTCTAGGCAGTCTAATCTTATTTATAAGATTATGTTTTGTTATTATATTAAATAAATTCTATTGTTTTTTTCTTATTTTTCATTTGTTTTTCTGTAATTTTAATTTTTTTTTTTGTTTTTTATTTTTAATTTTTTTTTGTTTTTTATTTTTAATTTTTTTTTGTTTTTTATTTTTAATTTTTTTTTTTTTATTTTTAATTTTTTTTTTTATTTTTAATTTTTTTTTTCATTTGTTTTGTTACTGACTGTTGATGGTAGCGCTGCATCGTTTATTAGGCAAGTTAAGCTCAACATTGTAAAAAAAAAAAAAACAAATTGAAAACAAATGTCATTTGCATGAAAAATCTCTCAACCTAATCAGATGCCACCTTAAGGTTCATAGGTTCATAATAGAGCCTACGATTCCGTCCGTGTAATTATTACACGCAAATAAAAATCAGAACTCTTAAATCACGTGTATTTATTTGCTAAATATCCGTGTATCTAGATATTAAGCACCCACGAATCTTAATTACAAAGATTCTTAATACACCGAATGGTTTTTGATTTCTATTTTTTCAAGAGGCGGGTTTACAAGCTCAAAAGCTCAAAAGCTCAAGGAATAATGGCTATTATAGATTTTTATTTTTGGTGAAAATTTTGATTTTCTAAGTTACCGGTAGGGGCATAAAAACACAGGTTTACTGTACAGTAGAATCTCAGAAAGATGAACGGTTCTAAAAGATGAACAGCTCGAAAAGATGAACTTTTCAGTGTTCAAAAAAATGAACGGGTTAAAATTTTGCACTCGAAAAGATTAATACTTTATTCCCAACATAATTTTTACTTCTTCTTTGCCTTTAGTTCCTCCTGAACAATACTTTTGAGCTTGTTTCAATTTGTTATGTAAATAATTTTTAATGTTTACTATATCTTCTTCCTTAAACATACGTTGAAGCTCGAAAAGATGAACAATTTGAAAAGATGAAGGGGCTCTGTTTTATATCTGTTCATTGTTTCGAGATTCTACTGTACTTTCAACTATCAAGTAATAAATCTTGAGTATATTTGCATAGATTGATTTGGTTTTTCTTTAATGCGCAAGTAGATAAAGTAACGATTATTTTGATATATCAAACTTTATTGTACGAGCTACACAAGCCTCACAATCTTAAGTTTAAATCAATCGATAAAACGAAAAAAAAAATCATAAAAATTCCCTGCTTGGTCGATTGCCAGCCATCATCCATGCCAGTGAGAGAATTCCGTTATTTTATTTTATGTAAAACCTCCAAAATCGACTTATATGGTTGCCTTAGGAAGCTTATAACTTCAGTTTTAATTGTCGGATCTTCAAGATCTTAAAATAAAGGTGAAATTCCAGGCTAAATTGTTGTATCTAAATTATTGGAGAAGCGCAACAAATTTCATACTAAATGGTTGATTGAGTCTGTCATCAATTTTATTTTCACTCTTACAAATGCAAAAGTTGCTGAAAGATTTAAGAATTTTGAAAAATAATATTCAACTAAACTTATTCATTCCTCCTTTCTGTAAGAAATTTGTGAGTTATTTTATATCGAAAAATCCAATGTAATCGGTTGTTCACCAAAAAAAATCGATTTTTAAAGAAAAAAAAAAATTATTCTCAACTTAAATCCACTAACTGATTCGACTACCAAGTCGTTGTTGTATTTTTATCAAAAAAATCCCATACATTTAGCCAATTGTCTAGTAATAATTGGATTATTTAAAATACACGGATCTTCTGATACACGGATACTCGGACACACGGATGTACGGATGCACAGATACATGAAATGATTTAAATCCAGATATTATAAGAACACGTGTATCCGTGTTTTTAAATATCCGTGTAATAGCTCTGAGCTCTGATTTAAATATTTTTGTTCTTAATACTCTTCTAGATAAAAAAACGCAATGTCAACTTTAAAAAAAATCAAGAAATATTAAGGGTATTCACGCAATGATGTAAAACACTGGATAAGTTTACCATTTGGTTAATGAACTGTCAAATTAATTTTTTTGGTAAACTTAACCAAACGTCATTGTGACTTTAAGAATTAGGCGTGTTCAGAAATTGATAATTAGGTATCTCAGAGAACTAAAAAAAACTCTGCCCGTGTTCTGTAACTATCGCATTGAGATCAGTTGGCGATAAAAGTTGTTAATAAGAACGTTGTTTATAAAAAAAAAAAATAATAAACACATCCACATTTTCGGACTTTTATTGATCAGAACTGTTTATTTACACAAATCCATATAATGGGCAATATGGATTTACAAAAGTACTTTTACTTGTATTTGTTATGTTTTCCGAATTGTCATCGATGTGAAAGGGACCTTTTATTTTTTATTCTTCTTTCATCAAATTTCAGTTGAGTTGAGCGCAGGACAACATTTAAGCCTTGTACGCTACTGATGCGAAACAAAATTTTTCTGGGATCTCCAAACAGACAACGAAACGCTTGCGAAAACACAACGAAAATATCCTTGGAAAGTTTCACTAATTCCAAAAACAAAATCAAACATAAACGCACACAATCAGAGAAACCCGTGATGTAAGAAAATGATAAACAATAAAAAACACAAATAAAACTCAAATGTCATTTTTTCGCATACAATAAATATTCTGTATAATTAATTCAGTAAGAAAAAGGAGCGGAGACTTCTCCAAATAATTTGCTACAATTATAAATTTCACTCTTTGAACAGCGTACTGCAAAACGAAAAGCAGAACGAAATTTTCCGTTTATGATTTCGTTGTGTCATTTTAGTATGGGATTTTTCGTTTCGCATCAGCAGCGTACTAGGCTTTACTGCCGAAAACGAAAGTGAACTAAACTGAAGGAAAAGTAGATATCCACCATTATGGGCGAGCCACATGATTTTTCTTGCAGTATTCGCTCATTTTTGTGCAATCACTGCCATGAGTTTGCGACTATTACAGTTCTTCTTCATTTAACACCGAAATCGTTTTCTCATATAATTCCCATTAGGCTTAAAAAAAAACTCTTTTTTCGTTTATCTTACATTTTTTTTTTTTGTTCCGAGACATTCTGCTCCGATTTCAAGTTAGTTTGGGAGAGGTTCTACATTTAAAAATATCTTCGAAATCTGAACACGCTTATTTGTACACATATTTTGAAGTTTCATATTTGACGTTTAACGAACAGCTGATTCAATTACAATGCATTTAACCAAATGAATTAAAAGGGCGTTCACGCAAACTTTTGTGTAAACTTATCATTTTACACAATTTGTAAACTTAGGACGTTGCGTGAATACCCTTATTATTTTCGAAATAAGTACAAATAATAAAAATCAGTTAAACCGTTTTCGAGAATGTCGATTTCCATTTATCCGATTTCCTATTAGCTACAAAACTTAGCATTATTTTTTTAAATCCAAAATTTCTTAAATACTTTATCAAGTATTTCCACTTAACGAATGCATATTTTTACTGACGATTTTTTATAATATAAAGTTACTAATTTCGAAAATTTCGCCACCATAATTTTTTTTAATCCAAAAGAAATTCTGAGAAATAAACGACAAAAAATATGTCCTTTATTATTTTTCTTGTAAATATTCAAAGGACATAAAAGTCAAATATGCAGTCGACTGTCCTTGCAAACAAAGTTTAACGTAACGTATAACGGATGGCCATCTTAATGTTTTTTTTTTTTTTCATACATATATACATGCCATGTCCCATGTTAAACATTCTTGCTTCAAGTTGAAAGATAAATCGATTCAAAATTCGCGTTTGTATGTTTCCCCCCATATTCATATATTTTGTTCGTTGTGGTAGCTTTTTAATAAAACAATTTTACTCATCAACCCTCTTATGGTATATACATATACATACAACCCTTTTTTATTTTTTATTTTTTATTTTTTATTTTTTTTATTTTTCAAGGGCGTCCCTACATCCGGTCTCATCACCGAATTGCTCCCGTTAACCAAACATTGACATATTATCAATTGGCATATTATTATTATAAAAAAAACAATAAAAATAAAATACACATAAATGTTTTATCAAAATTATAATGAAAAATTCAATTAAATCATTGGCTATACGCGAAACATTGCACAAAGGTTCTATACAAAAAAATTTTATATTTAAATTTAAATATCAATAATTCGATATAATGTACATTGTACATCGTATATAGGTAATTTCAATGAAGAGAGTCACGCGACTATATACAGTTTTTTTTTTCTATATTTTGTTTTCATTTTTTATGCTGCACTGCAGTAAAAATGTAAAACACATAATAAAAATGCTAATAATAATGATATGGGCATAAACAGCTTATATACATCAGGTAAAACTGTTATAAATATATTATTGTTGTGATTCACTTTTTGAAATTACAATCTTAAACACTGTAACACAATGCCTCTCTCACTCATTCTATTTCTCTGCAAAACAAGAAAAAAAAAAAAACGTTAAGAGAAACATAAACAGAAATATAAAAAAATATAAATTAAATAAAACACCTTATAAAAATTCCCGGGCGCCATTTACTATGCAAATGTTATGCATCAGTAATTAATCAAGAAGATTTTATACCGCACAGGTTTCGGAATACTACATACATATATATTCTACCAAAAAAGGTGGAAATCGGCCCGAAATACCGGGTGTGTATTCTTAAATAATAAAAGAGCCATTACTGCTGCCGGGTTTATATAACAATGTCTTTCCACAAAATCGTTTAACACGAAATGGATGTTTGTTTTTTTTTTTTTTTGGCGATGTACAAAAAGTTGTTGTTTTTGAATAAATAAGTCTTATTTCTACAATCCATGTATATCTACAGGGTATCTCAGAAAATAAATTAAAAAAAAAAAAATAAAAATCAATAATTTCCTGGAAATGTTTCCCGTTTTCGAAAATTAAGAACATACCATCAGAATTCTCGAATTCATTGGTATCGTGATTAAATATTCCAAGGAAATTGGAGTGTCATGTCATATTCAATTTATTCATTTATGAAATTTATTCCAGAGAAGATATTCACGAGAACAGAAAATTTGTCATGCATGAATGCAATTTTTCGGAGAAAAACCAAATTCCCCTAGAAATTCACGATAATCCCTAAGAAATTATTTATAATTGTCACTTATTTCACAGCATATAGAGAAACAGATAAATAAATGAAATTCATATGAAATATCATGTGCTTCATATGTCGAATACATTTGAGATGCTTCTGAGAAAAATTAAGGTCCTTTTTTACCTACACCGAGTTCTCCAGAATTTTTCTCGGAATTGTCCATTTTGTTTTAAATGAAGCTTCTTAATTCATGCTCTGGGAAGGGGATTTCAAAAGACAGGTGTTAACCGACCGAGACCGAACTATATACCATGACGGTATTGACGTCAAACTATATAACATTGAAGAAATAAAAAAATCACAATTAATGAAATAAAAAAATTGGCAGTTTTGATAAATAACGGGACTTTCGACTGAAGTCTGAAACTCTTCAATCACAACGATCAGGGGGGCAATTCTATAGTTCTTTGAAAAATTGAACCGAAAAACTTTTCACACTTTCACATTAATCAAAATCTTTCATATGAATAATTTGCTTTCACGTCCTGAATCTTTCTTTCACGGAAGTGAATCTTTGAAAATAAAAAGTGAATATGAACAAATAATCCAAAATTCAATTACATCTCCGTCATATCTGTGAAGAAAAACAATATTTTTCTATCTCGTGCGTTTCTCTTTTCTCATCAACAAAATAAGAACAAAAATGAGAGAATTAAGCTGAAAACGCATGCGCTTCAGTAGAAATGGTAACGTGGTTCGAGAATCGATAATATAGTTCGTCTAAAAATTTCACTTAGGGTCAGTTTCATAGCAGGGCACATTTAACAAAAAATATGGCGTTTAATTTTCCCATTTTGCCACTTAAGGTCCAGTTTAAATGTGTTGAGTAATTGGCACTTAAGTGGTCAATATGGAAGACTTAAGTGTCACTTTGTCCGATAAATTTACACTGTGAAATTGGATATTTGTTTTCCATATTTAGCACTTAAAAAGTGAATTGAATATATTGATATTTTTGATGTTTGATAAAATTTTTTTCACTTTACTTCACTTTTTGACTTCACTTCGCTTTTTCACTTGCCTTGACTTAACTTTTTGACTTCACTTTACTTTTTGACCTCACTTAACTTTGAGTTTACTTCACTTCACTAAACTTTGAGTTTACTTCACTTCACTTCACACTTTAATTTATTTCACTTCACTTTGAGTTTACTTCACTTCACTTTGAGTTTACTTCACTTCACTAAACTTTGAGCTTACTTCACTTCACTTCACACTTTGAGTTTATTTCACTTCACTTTGAGTTAACTTCACTTCACTTTGAGTTTACTTCACTTCACTTTGAGTTTACTTCACTTCACTTTGAGTTTACTTCACTTTTTGATTTCACTTGACTTCACTTCACTTTTTCACTTCACTTGGCTTGACTGCACTTTCCAGAATCGAACTATGAACATATATGAAAAAAAAACTACTGTGAAGCTGTGAAGGGATATATTTTATTAAAATTGCAATCAAATGCCAAAATGCGAAATTTTGATGTTTGATTTCATTTGACTTCACTTCACTTTTGTATTACTTTACTTTTAGATTCCACTTAACTTTTTGACTTCTCTTCACTTTTTTACATCACTTCACTTTTTGACTTACTTCACTTGACTTTCCCGAATGGAACTATGAACATATGTGAAAAAAATATCTTTTCACAGTTTCACAAAACCGGGAATTTGTTAACGAAGAGTTTTAGTGGAAATTCCCGTTATTTTACATAAACTCTTCGAAAAACTCCTATACTCCTGGTCGAATTTTCAAGTTTAAGATGTCCGAAACTGCAAGATTCAACAAGGTTTATTTTTTTTATATGAAGATCTTTTGTTCTAAGAATGGTAGAAGTGGGTAGGTTTGAGAAATAAACGAACAAGCTTAATGTATGTACAAATCATTCAGATGTAAATTAATTATCGGTGATGTATGGAGACGCAATCAATTCGAGTTTCGATATTCTTGGTTCAGAATTTAAGAAAAACAGTGTTCAGAGGTGTTTATATAAAAGTAATATTCTTGGTAAAAAAAATCTTTTTTTTTAAAAAGGTCAAGGTCATTCTTGTTAACTTACTTTCAACGATAAATTCAAATTTGACGATGACCTTCAAAGTTTTTTCAAGGTCAACATTTTTTTTGTCATCAGAAATCGATAGAGTTTGAACTATGGTTATATTTACGTACATTTTAACCTTGAAGGTCACTCTGAGGTCAATGAAACGTAAGTAGATATACCTTGAAGAAATAAAGATTTTCACACTTTTCTTAAAAATTATTTTTCTTACCAAAAAATTGTTTAAAATCTGTTTTGTGTAAAACTTTAGAAGCTAAAATGTTTGCTTTCACATTTCTCCAAATAAACTGATTACTTATTTCAACCAACTTAATCAAACCCCGTGGTTAAAATTAAGCGTATACATTTTTAGGAAATGCTTAAGTCAGATACAATTAAAATGCTGAAATTCAGCTTTATCGGAATTTAATAAAAGTAAAAGTAGAAATTTCCTGGAATTTATTAAATCATGAAGTAATTTTTTTTCGAATAAAGAAAATTTCATGAAAATAAAGAAATTTGATCTACTACAAAATAGCTGACAGCTGGCATAGCGGCGCGGTGCGAAAAGACCCAATTAATCAAAAAGGATGCACATAAAATGAATTTTTTTTACGAAGTACCTATTGCTTTTTAAATCACAGACACTTTTCATCCCTCTCTTTCTCCATCTCTTCGTTTCACCCATTTTAGTCAAATATAATCTAAAAAAATAAATAAAAACTAGCTATAAATTTTCAAAATTTATGTTAAATGAGCGTAACATATATATTTTATGAGTATAGATATTCCAATTCATCAAATGATGGATGTTATTGAATATTAAATTTAGTTTATAGCTAAATTATTATTTATGGAACACAACATCGTCCATGATGTGACTTTATATCAAAAAAAAAGCTCTTATTACTGCCAGGCTATAACATCTGAAGGTCAAAATGTAGATCTTTCATTTTAGAAAAATTATATGATGCCAACGGCTGTGGCGTATATATATAGCTACTTTAGGACAATGTGAGGAGGTGCTTCGGGCTTCTTGTGCTGGAGTGGCTAAGGTCTTGTTGCCCATGCTATTTGTTTATCATCATTAATAAAGGCAGCATTTATATTGCTTCTAAGATTATAGAGTTAATATTTAAGTATATAACCGAGATGTTGTCAAACATATCTTATTTGTATGTAATTGACAATTTTGCTGTCCTAACCCCGTTCTATGATTTCTGAGTGATAAATTTTGTTAAATTCGTCTCCACAATTTATGTCGTCGTATTAAAATAAAAAAAATGGAGACCCTAATGAATAAGACTTATATATAATTTTGAGACTGATTTACTTACATATAAGTCAATTTAAAACTTTGAGTGACCTCCAAGTAATAGATGCTATCGGTCGTGCCAGACCACGGACATTTATTTTCTAAGTGTCTGAATTAAATCAAATTCACAGTATATTTATGCTCTGATTTTTATATCTGGTTTACGGCTTGACTATTGCAATTTTACAATCTAGCACTTTTAGTGCATAATGTAATATGAAAAATTCCACTATTAAGTATTTTTGTAACAGAATCACCCTGTATCAGTTGATTTGTTTATGCCTATTTTCTATATGCTGTAAAGGTGATCCTATACAGGTACAAGGTACACCTGCATAATACAAAATCATCATACCACCGACTGTTTAGTTCATGAATTAACAATATTTTTGAATCCTTCTTGTCTATTTTACCATTAAACAGTTATAATAAAGGGTCATTTATTTCGTGGTTTGAAGTTGGTAACACAGGCATTTGACACTTGTCAAACTCAGAAGTGTCATAATTGGTCTGTTTGGTAACTCGAAATTTCTTGCGAATTTGCACAAATTTTCACAAAATTTCATAATTTTGCTGTCAAAACGCATAGAAAAAAAACTCGGTTTTAGGAAATTTGTTTAAAAAAAAAGTTACCAAATACGCATAATGGATCGGTTAACCATCCCACAACGCGTTAAAATTATTAAAACTTACTTCAAAAGTGGTGATTCAAACGCAGTCACTTTTCGCGCATTACGCGATGATTATGGTCGTCATAATCGACCGACTACGTAAGCAATCGGTAAAATTGTGGAGAATTTTGAAGAGATTGGAAGCGTTACAGATGTCGTAAGGCCTGTGAATCATCGTAATGCACGTTGCTGATGATCCGAATTTATCGATTTCCCGGTGTTCACGGCAATTCAACGTGTCGTACCGATTTTTTTTGGTCGGCGATTGAAGATCATGACTTGGACGATATGTGGTTCTAACAAGACGGGGCAACAAGCTACACAACACGACCAATTATGAATAAGTTTTCAATAACTTTTAAACGGTAAATGCTATTGAAAAACTTGTAGATCCTACAAATCATAACAAAAAAATATTTTTTTACTTTTTTGGCTCTGACGCAATGTTTAGAAGATATCGCCATTAAAAAAAAAAGAAGCTAAATAACGAAATTGGCAGTTTTTCTTGTATTTCTCCTTAGGTATCGTTATCAAAAAAAAACTGTAAATTTGGTACAATACGATCCTCTACAAGAAAACATGACATTTTTTTCCTTAAGAGTGATAATTTATTTAAAAAGATATCATTGTTTTAAAAATACCAGTTTTTATTCTTCATTCTTAAATGACGAAATTTTCGAAAAATAATTTAATAATTTATGCTCACTTTATGGAAAAAAATATTCTCTATAAAAAAAGGTTTTTTTTTTTTAATTAAAAAATTTTGCTGCTCCAAAAAGGTGAAGGAAGTGTCAAAAATAAAGTTTTTTCGTATACAAATCTTAATGGGTATCTATTTTCGATTTTTGTTTACTTAATTTTTAAACTATTCGACGTTTTATAAGAAATCATTAACGTGTTTTTTCTTATACATATATCTTTATTTAAAAAAATTCAAGAGTAAAAATACTGTTTTTTTTTTAAATCTTAAATGACGAAGTATTTGTATTTGTATTTATTATTTGACTGCTTACACATAAAGACATAGAGAAGTTGTTCTCAAAAGATACTAAAATTTTTGTCCATACGAGTGATTAGTTAAAAAATATTTCTGCTTCAAAAAGGTTTTTTCCCATACAATTCGTATCGATTATTCTTCTTTTTTTTACAAAACTTGTAGGTTATTTTACCTTTTATAAGAAGACTTCAAAAAGTTTTTTCTTCTAAAGGCTATAATGAAAAAGATATCTTTATTTAAAAAAAAAAAATCAAAAATGCCGGTTTTTGTACTTAACTCTTAAATGGCGAATTTTTCTAAAAAATTATTTAAACTATAAATTCACTGTATAGACAATAATATTATCTGCAAAAAATGTTTTAACATTTTTGTTCATACGAGTGATCAGTTACAAGAAATGTTTACTTCAAAAAAGCGAAGAATACAAAATATTGGTTTTTCGCATATGTATACATAACTCTTATTGATTGTAAATTTTTTTTTTTTTTACAAAATTTTGTAGATTATTCAGTCTTTTATAAGAAGACATTAACATGTTTTTTCTAAGGACTATAATATAAAAGATATTTTTAAATAAAAAAAAATAAAATAAAAAATACTGGGTTTTTGCTCTTAAATGACAAATTTGTCGAAAGTTAAATAAAATAAAATAAAATAAAATAAAATAAAATAAAATAAAATAAAATAAAATAAAATAAAATATAATAAAATAAAATAAAATAAAAAGGAAATCATTTATAATATAAGTAGGTACATTTTATAAACTATAATATTATCTACAAAAAAAGATTGTAATTAGATTAGAGATAAGATTAGAGATTAGACTAGAGATTAGATTAGAGATTAGATTAGAGATTAGATTAGAGATTAGATTAGAGATTAGATTAGATTAGAGATTAGATTCTTTTTTCCTTTGACTGGCTCCAACTTTGCCAAACTACAACCGATTTTTTTTAGTTTTTTTTTAAATTTTAATAAGAACAGTTAGTAATTTGTTCTACCATGCAACTTTTTTCTGTGTGGATAACGGTTTTCCCGCAATTTATCATCAAATACATTTGTAGGCTGTTTTTTGACTTCGATATGATTTTTTTCACATTTTTTTGTTTTTTTTTCACATTTTTTTGTTTTTTTTTAATTATTATGAAAGCCCAATATATGTTCTTAAAAATACTTAACATTTTAACATAAAAAAACATTTAAAATTATTTTTAAAAATTTGAAAAAAAAACAACTTTTAATGGGCAAATTAAATCGAATTTTTATACCTAATTTGTAAATTACTTGACCTTGTTTGAAAAAAAAAACCTAACTAGCTTTAAAATTGTCAAAATTAAAAATACTGGTTTTTTGCTCTTTACTATTTTTGAAAAAAATAATTAATACTACATAACTTTATAGATTATAATATATCTACTATAAAAAACGGTATCAACATTTTTCCATACGAGACATCAGTTAAAAATGTTCAAATGGTTAAGTTTTATCTGGTAAACCGATATTTTTGACATGAGACCTTGAATAATGTTCACCCGATTTCTCAATAGACTTTTTAGATGTCAAAATTATTTAAAAATCTTCATATGATTTTTTTTCCGCAGTAAAACTACACCTTCTCTGGGCTACATAGAATTTTATATGACACTCCTAATTTTAAAACCTTAACCTTGAAGTTATGAAAATTATAACTCAAAATAAAGACTTTGAAAAGAAAACAGTTTTTTGACTAACCATACAAAGCTGTGCAAAGATGAGGTATAATTGTATAAGGCCCGTTTGCTGATACTACACATTACGATTTAAGTTGAACTTAAATTCTTAAGGGCTACTTTTTCCATGTCATAAAGTGATACTTAAGAAATTAAGTTCAACTTAAATCGTTATGTGTAGTATCAGCAAACCTCCCTTAATGACGTAATATATGAAATTAAATTTTCATGAATCGATTTTACTCTATACCTTGGCTTAAAAAAAAAAAACTTTCATTATTTCAAAAAGAAAACCCAACAGAATTCATCGGTAATACATATACATATACCTAGTGGTCGTTTATTTTACCATATACAATGAATTATACCCAAAATAATGTTTTCATAAGTCGCCAATCTATTTTAATGAATCTCTTGACCGGATTGAAACTATATAACGACAAAAAATTTGTTATACCCGTCTAAGACTATTTTCGTATATGTCTGTAGGTATAGCCTCTCAAGCTCTTTGAGCCCCCCAAGTGGGGGCTATTAAAATAAATTAGGTACACACTTTGTCGTATAGAAATTGAAGTTTCCTTTTTAATTGGCGCACTTCCTTCCTATTAACGTTTGAATAGCCTACTTGTTGTGTTGTTGTTGTATGTATATATAGCAACGAGTCGTCTCTTTCTACTTTCCAAAGAGGAAGTAAATAAATCCCATGGTTCCGGCTAAAGTATACATTTCTGTCGTAAAAATCATGTAAATTAAGAGTCCGAAAGTTTCCTGAGGGTTTGTGTTTCTTCTCTCTACCCACAAAGTCCTTTTCCTTTCCTCCAATTCCCAATAAAAAAAGGAAAAGAAAAAAAAATAATTCTAATCATTATTCTTAAAAGGCTCGTCACACTTAGACTTGTTAAGTAATAAATTTTTGTATGGTTCCTTGCGAAGGAGTAGGGTGCTCTACTTATTTGATTAATCGTTTATTTGCTTTAAAAAAATAGAAACAAAAATTAAACCAACACTCTGCCACCCTACTGCGACTGAAATGACTTTACCAACAAAAAAAATAAATAAAGAAGAAAATTCGTGGTCACTGTGCTTCTTGAAAAAAAATAAAATAAATCTCTACACAAACTAATCCCCTTGAAAGCTTCCGCGCTCCATGATGATGTATCACTTTTCTACATCCAAACTATTTGTTAACGCTTCTTTTTTACTTCCTTCGTCTTTCTATAATATTTCATTTAATGTAAAAAAAAGGTGGAGTTATATTGGTTTTATATTTCGTTTAAAAAAAAAAACATTGAAATATCTAAGCTTTAAATTCTGTGGTCAGAAAGTTAATCCGCTTTTATGTGGTCATGAATCAATGTCTCGGGAAAATCAGTGGATCTTAAAAAAATGATGTTTTCTTTTATGTCTTGTTTTTGGTTTCATAGTTAGTAAATGCTAATAAAAAAAAAATTAAAAGTGAACATCGTCTAATGACTGCTGAACGTCAGAGTGAGTCTCTGTTGTTCACATTTGGTGCGTTCAGAAAAATGAGTCTAAGAGATTTTTCTCTCTCTCTCTCTCAAAAAGTAACCAAGTGATTCCAAGATTTTTTTTCCTCAGAATTTTGAGAAAAAGTTTTGAAATTTTGCTGAGGTATCCTTTTCATGTAACTGATATTTCATCCTGTAAACAAAAGTCGGGGGAGAAAGTACAATTTAAACACCGTCATTAATTGTGTACGAAAATATGACATTTGAGTTTTATTCGTGAATCGTATTTGTTTTTGTTTTTGTACACACGAAAATTTTCAACTGTGCTTTCGCAAGCATTTCGCTGTCTTGTTGTAACTATGCTAACGCTTCTTGTCCCACTTTTTCTTATTAAAAACAAAAGGAGGTAATTTCGTTTAGTTTGACAGCTCTATTGAATTTGAATTGGCCGTTAATTGCTTGTTTTTGTTGTTTTCTCTTTCTGTCATCCATTTATCAAGTTATGACATTTCTGCTGTTCCTGATTCTTGACAGTTGGTGATCTTGACAGATGTTGACAGTGTTGTTGAACTTGACAGTTTATGAACTGACATATTCATCTATGAATGAGGGTCAGTTTCACAGTGCACACTTAAAATAAATGGCACTTAATTATCACATTTTTCCACTTTAGCCGCAGTTTTATTGCCTGAGTAGGTGGAACTTAAGTGGCCAACATGGGAGACTTAAGTGTCACTTATTACGATAAGTTTACACTGTGAAATTGTGCATTAGTTTTCTATATTTGGCACTTAAGTGACACTTAATCGAGTGTGAAAGCAACGATTGCACTTTTCTCAGATTGAATTTTTTTTTTCAAAAATTATCAAATGAAATTGAATTAAAAAGAAAATTCTAGATAAAATCGGGACATATATCGAAACAGGCTTGAAATATCAGAACTTTACAATCAAAATCAGGATGCCCACCACGACTGGAATCAATAAATTTTATGTCGGATATATAATCTGAGTGAGAGAGAGTGTTCTATAGACAAGATTTAAGGCGCAGACCAATATTTTGGAAACCATTTTTTTTAAATTTGGTAACGTTGTAAAAGCCTGTATGTCATCAAGATAAAATTGCAAAGACAACTGAATAAAAATGACATTAACAGTTTTGCAATCTGACAATTGGTTTGACAGATATGAATATCTGACGTTGGTGATCTGTTAAAACAACACCCTTGTCTTTCAAAATTAATGCGCCTTGTATCCACAAAATTTTACATCAGCTCCACCATACGTTATTTTACTGAAAGGAACAAAATTGTTTCGAATAGGTTTAGAAATACACAACACATTCTTTATTGTAACGCTGTGGCTCTATTGGCAATATTTTTTGAAATATCAATTTTAATGGTTGGGCCGTCTACTTTTCCAGATAATTTAAGTTGTCAAATTTCACTACGATCGCTGTCAAATGTTTTTATTGCTCTTTTAAATCACAATTATTAGACATGTTCAGGAAAATGATACCTCGGAAGTCCCACAATCTCACTTTCTTGAACATGATTTCTCAGCAAAACTTCTCAGATTTGCTTTCAAAATGCTGAGAAAAAAAATTAATTGGATTCGCTTGCTCACTTTTTGAGTGAGAATAATCTCTGAAATGTCATTTTTTACACTTAATTTCTAATATTTTTAAATTTAATTTCAAAACGAAGCAAAAGTCATTCAAAATCACGAAGAAACTATTTTAAAAAACGTCCAAATTTATTGCCTCAGCGATGAAAATCAATAATTGCCTTTTATCTGCCGAGCAGTATTCTCATTGCCATTGCCAAAGAATCTCCATTAACAATATTCAAAATAATGGCAATGAGCCAAGTAATTTATTTCCTCAAATATTGCCAATGGAGCCCCTAGATAAACTCTGTTCCTGCATTGCTAAAAGATTTCTAAGATAATTGAAAAAAAAACTTACAACTTTAGTTCTAAGGGCCAGATGATCAAGGTTAATATTTAAATGAAGGTTAATCATGATAGAGGCAGAACTTAGCGAAGCAACTTAAATATAATTATCGAGAAAGGTCGATTTGATTATAGATTATACCATCTGTTTTAATGATTAGATATTTGAGGTTAAGGTTTTAAAATGAAGGTTAGCTGTCAGACTAGAAAATTTATGTGACAAAACTTGACCTACGTCTAAAAAAATGCGAAAGTTTTTTATTAAAATGGTTAAAAATGACATAATGGAAAACAAACTGTCACCCATAAAAATAGAGTGTGAAAAACTTTGATTTAATTTTGACAGTTTTTTGACATTGACAGATATTATAACCTTGTTCGTTTACTTCCCAAACCTACACAATTTTGTCCCGAAAGACTGCCAAAGTTCATATAAAAAAATAAAACTGGTAGAATCTGGCAGTTTCGGGCAAGTAAGCGAACAGACCTTATATCTGTTCATTAACCTGCCAGAAATTCTGTTCTTTGTTTTGACGCTTTTTGCATTTGACAGGAATACCAAAACTAGGATTCTTTTTATATAAAGCTTACCTTTAAATGCTGAAATACTTGGACTTAAAATCGACAACGGAAATCATTTCATAATCACCGTTATATAAATTTTGACAGAAATGATTTTTCTACCACAATTTCGTCTATTCTATATATTCCATCAAAAAACGTTGAACAAGTTTATTATGTACGATTGGTCTAGAATAGCAAATCTAAATTGACAATAAAAAATATAAAAGAAAACAGATAAACATTCGAGGCACAATAAAATATTATTTTTTTTTTAAACCCGGGTCCTGTTGTATTTAAACGCCTTTGATGACCAACTTCTCATTCTAAGTATTTTTGTATAGAATACTTTTCTTTAATAGATAAATGATTTCCGCAGCGATAAAGCTTTTTCTCTTTGACAAAATTGCTACGACCCAAATTCTTCTCTCCAATATACAAAATAGGTATACCCTTGGGCGGCGGCGGCTATATATTTGCATATTATGTCCTCCACAATGTTGTTATACTTGTTTAATGATTTACTATCACCATCAAATACGTATGTTAATTGACCGCCATTTTAGAGCAATTCCAAAGGCAGCAAAGTGGTTTTAAAACTTTACTTTGTTTTCTGTCTTCTATTTTTTTATTTTTTATTATTATTATTTTTTTTTTTGCACTCCTTTCTTTCACCAAAGGACATAAATTCATTTGTTTCAAGTATAAATCCTCAAGCTGAAATAAAATAAAAAAGTCGAGGGAGTTGGTCATACTCATAGCTAGCTCCTATACATCAGCCAGCTAGCTACCAACTCAACCGAGCAAAGACAACCTTTTGTTGAATAATCTAACAGCTAACAGCTGCAAGTGTTTTTGCCATCATATCAAAAAAAAAAAAAAAAAAAACCAACTGAGTGCAGAAGGGAAGAATAAAATGGAGAGTGTATAAGTTACATCAAGCAATTCCCCAGATGGCCTCAGGATGACATCCAGAAAAGTTAAAATAAAAAAATGTTTTCATCTTGCTTTTGAAAATATTCCAAATGGCGATGAAGAACGAAAAAAAAAAAAAAAAAAAGAATAAAATCAAATCGCCTTTTGTCGTCTTGTCTTGTCGTTTGTTGAACAATACAAAAAGTAAACGTTACACCCATCTATTTACATTGTTGACGTGGTGCGTACAGCCACATAGTTCATCGTTTTTTTTTATCATCTGTCCTTCTGTATTATTTTTTTTTTCTTACAACACCACACACGCTCTTGACATCATCTTGAATCCTACTTCGTGCCTCCAAGGAGACAATTCAGCGAAGAGATGACTTTCTAAGTTTGGCCTTCTAAAATGTTATTTTGTTCTCTTCTCAAACAGGGTGTTTCAGATTGAGTTTGGTCTAGATAAAATATTATTTGACATAAAACACAGAACACTCATATTCATATTAAAGTTCCAAGAATTTTTCTGTAATTCGCTTTGATTACAAAAATTTGAAGCCGTGCATATTGCATAATATGTCAAAGCTTACTATCCATATAAATATGGGTGTTTCTATTGTTACGGTTTTGACACTATAATACTTATAAATCTTTAAGATTAAACACAAATATATTAGATTTTCTTAAAACGTCTCTTAGAGGCCTTTTAATTAAGTGTGCTTAAATATTTAAATTACCTTTAAATGACGTTACTTTAATTCTTATCTATAATTGTTTTGCCATTGATACTTAACTAAACAACGATTGTGTCACGTATTCTGCGAATTGCATACTTTTAGGCTCTTTTAGAAAGCTTCTCTCAAATTGTTAGTTGTACAGAAAATATGTCAATGACTAATTTGTAGCTTAGAAAATTTCCTTCAAAAAACATAAAAATACTTTTTTTCATAAATAGTTTTTATTTTTTTTCGAAATAAACCAATCTTTAGAGTTAAGGGTTTTGGAGCGGATTAATTAAAAAATGTGGAGTTTTTGATAAAATTTATTAATTTATATAATTTCGTGCATTGTTGGTACATTATATGAACATGATTTTAAGATATTTGGCCCCTTAATATATATAATATATATATCTTAAATGTAAAATGAATATTAAAAAAAACAACGGCAACACTTGTAATATTATGTTATAAATTTTTTTAAAGCCAGGAACTCATTCTTTAATTATATATTTTTAAATGAAGTGAATTTTTGAATTATATTGGTTCAAAATAGCTTTTAATGGCCTTTAGTCCTACAAAAATTGGCATTTTGTCCCGGCGATCTCTCTTGGACTCACCAGTTGATTAGTGAGGGCCTTGTAAGTCTTTTAGTTTTTAAGAAAATTAAAAACTAAAAAAAACTGCTTTTTTCTTAGAAACATTTAAACCATTTTCATATCATTAAATAATTAAAATGGCGGAAGTTGCGTGCGGTTGTTGAAATTCGTTTGTTTTTTTATTTCATCTACTACGTATCAAAAATTTAGAACTACCTGATCTTTTTTTTTTGGGTAAAACTTCTTCGTTAATTGGACTAATTTTATACTTTATATAAGAAAGTCAAAATCCATTGTTTTTTTTTGTTTAAAAATGACGCTTTGATTCAATTCAGATTCAAATATTCAACAAACTGAAAATAATAATAAACTAATATTATAGATAATATCAAATTTTTGAATCGTTGACCTAAATTTTGGTTTGCAACTTTTAACTGTCAAAATTGTCAAATCAAATTTGTCCAGATTTGGTACTAAAATTATTTTTAATATAAAAAAATATATCAACTTAGTTGTACAAAAAATAATTCTAATCCTTTGGCAATATTCTGCAACATTTTGGACTTTATTTTATAAATTTGGTACATAACTCCATTGATTTAACTTTCATATCACATATTTTGGGATATTATAGAGATAAATTCTTGACTTCTACAGTGTTTTTTTTTGTATAATTTTGAAATTTGGAACCATATTTTGACCAGAAATTTGAGATTCCACTGCTTTAGGATTAATTTCAAGTAAAACGGTTTAAGATTCTTAGATACAAATTTCACTAAATTTCTTACTTCGACAAAGCTTTTTTACATAGTTTTAAAATTTGGAATCATAGTCTCACCTAAATTTTGAACTCCTACTGCATTTAGGTTCACTTTCACTTCACATATTTTAAGAAATTATCGACATAAACTGGACTAAATTCTTGCCTTGAACGATTTTTTTTTTGTAATTTGGAACCATATTCCGACCTAAATTCTTGCCTTCAACAGTTTTTTTTTTGTAATTTTGAATCATAATCTGACCTAAATTTTGAGATCCCACTGCTTTGGAATCTTTTTCACATAATACATTTAAAGACATTTTTGGTAACCAAATTTGACTAAATTGCAAATTGACTAAAAATTTGGAACCCTATTCTGACTTTAAATTTAAGCCCCACATATTTTAAGTCATTTAAGACTTCGGCAATGCTGCTTTTGAGCCCCTACTGCATTTGAAGATATTTTAGACACAATTTTGAATAAATTCCTACTTTATAATTTTATAGTTTTGAAGTTTTAAACCATATTCTAACCTTAATTTAGAGCTCCCATCGCGATCGTATTGGGATCATTTTTACATAACACATTTTAAGGACATTTAAGATACAAATTCAACTAAATTCTTGCCTATAACAATGCTTTTTTCATAATTTTGAAATTTGTAACCATATTGTGACCTAAATTTTGAGCTCCCAATTGGGTTTACTTTCGCATCACAAATTTTAGGACATTTTATACACAAAGTTGCGCAAATTCCTGCCTTTAACAATTCTTTTTTCATAATTTTAAAATTTTGTAACCATATTCTGACCGAAATTTGCAGCCCCAACTGCATTAGGTCCAGTTTCACATCACATATTCAAAAAAAAAATTTCAGACTTCGAAAATGTTTTTTTTTTTAATTTGAAATTTCGACCAATATTCTGACCTAAAATTTGAATTAAATTTTGAAAAATTTAGGTAATGATTAATTGTACCGAATTTCATCAAATAGTCGCCGAAATTCAAATTCAACAAATTAATCACTTTGTGTTATGGCGCGGCACAATTTTAATTCTTTTAAACGACAAAAAAGACTTGAATCTTGGCAAAAAAAATATTGGTGAAGATAGCTAATCGTCGTTCACACACTAGAATATATTTTCTTTCACTCGAACCCACTCTTTTCGTGTCTTAATGCCTATGCCTCTTTTATCAGAGTCTTTGTTGGGAATAGACGTAATTTTGACTCCTAAGATTGCCAGAATTTTGAATTTTTTAAAAATCGGCTTGGATTTTTCCAAATTTCTTCTTTATTTTGGGATTTTTCTGGACTTTTGTGTCTGCCTCTAAAGTGGATATTACAGTATGGTAATGGTCATGGAATTTTTATGACTTTCCTCATTTGACAACATTTCTAACTTCACACAGAGTCACAAATATATACAGAAAATACTTCATAAATTTGTATTGGCACCATTGCGTCCGACAGGAATATAGTCCTTTCTTTCGTTTGAGTTCAGTTAATTTCTGCCACTTCTTGCTGAAGCAGCAAAGCCCATTGAACAAAAGTTTTACAATAAATTAAATGTCACAAAGATAGATAGCATAAATAATAATTTTTTTTTGTAAAATCTCAGTTTGACCTTTAAATTGAGTTTCTGAAGGGTAAATCGTAAACCTTCCTACGACGATAACTTAAAACCCATCGGGAGCTCCTTTACCCTCTATGAAACAAATTCTACCCATCGTAGATTTCATAGTCGATTCCAAAAATAAGATTTTCTAAGAAAATTAAAAAAAAAAAAAAAAGAATTGGTCCCAAATGGCTCTCTTGAGTAACACCATTGAAATTAAAAAAAATAAATCAAGATCTTTATTTTTCTGGATGTTATCTATAGGTACCTACTGAGAGAAATCCCAATGGTATCTTTTTTGAAAGAAAAAAATCACCATCAACCCCATATCAATTTGTATAAAATCTACCGTAATCGAAGATGACGAAGATTCCCACAGAATTCCACAGAAACTAATCCACATAGAATCCATTTGAAGTGGAAAGAGAAAAATCTAATAAAAGTTTTCCATTACAAATGGATGTGCTTTGATAAAGCCTTAGAGAGATAATGGAAAAAAAAAATAAATATCGATTACAGGTTGGATTACTACACACCTATAATCCATATATCGTATGTTACGGGACTAAGGTAAATGTGAATATACTGACTCAAAAAAAAAAAAACACCCTGTGTAGGTATAATGTGAATAGAACTCTATGCCCATCTACAGATTGAGTGATTTTTTATTCATAATCATACAATCCATTAAAAAATAAAAAAAGGTAAAAAAGGAAAAGAAAACTATGTAGGTATATAATAACCATGAAGTATAAAATTTCTATTAAAGTTTAAAAATCTTTTGGCATCATCATCATTATCGTCATCATCGTTATTATGATCATTATAACCATCGTTCTGCTCGTGGTCAGCCCTCAAACTCTCTCGAGCCGGTCCTGAAGGATTTCTCTGCACATCGCGTCGACCAACGACGACTGCCTATACACGAAATACGACGAAGCCGACAAGACACACGCCAGAATGGCTGCTGCATGGATAGGATAGTGAGTGCTCTCATCCTTGACCTTTTACTCATTCCATTGTTATTCAATTATTTATTCAATATATGAAGAACTGAACTGCTGAGATACACGAGTACACACACATCTCAACAAAATATAAATACCTAGAGATTTTAAAGGGTCGATGGTAGTATACTAAAGGAGGGGACACATGACACACCACACTACCGCACATTCAAATTGATTAGTCTCGTATAGATTTTTCCTCGAATCGGCGCGGCGACCATCCCATTGCCTTTCCCATCACTTGATTTCATTTCCATGTATGGAAAAATCCTTCCGTTTCAAGGTGCTTTAAGCTAGCAGCAGAAATCAACCACAAATATTCTCCTCCTCATACGTCATTGTCGAGAACATATTTTACCATTAATCAAGGATTTTCTTCTATGTGCATATGTACATATATGCAAAGTTATACCTCTGTCTCTATGCCCAATGCCCATACAACAAAGAGAATCCACCCAAATACACAAGAAAAAGAGACAGCGACAACGAGAGAGAGAGAAAGAGCGGTAGAGAGAGCAGACATGAGCTGAGCTGAATAAAGACAAAGCAAACATAGAAAATTTCAATTTGACAACTTTTCTCTCTCATTATATTATATCCTCATCGAACGAATATGCTTTTGGGGCTTTGCATAAGGACACAAAAGTTTAGAAAATTTGAACAAAGGATTTTCGAAATTTTGTTTGTTTTTGAATTTTATTTCTGTTTTTTTTTTTTTTTTTTTTTTTTTAATCTGATTTGGCTTGAAAATGGATTATAATGGCTCTTCGAATATTTTCGGTTGTCCTTGCTGCCCTCGAAAGAAAGTCTCCAAATTGGAGCACTTTTGTACTGCAAAATGTCTGTATGACGACGATGGTGCGGTTCTCATATTATTATAGTGGTGTGGCGAAAAATGACATAATGTTTGTCAACAAATATTATGTTGAGGATGTTGGTAGGTTAGTTGGGTTATCTGGAATGTATCCGAGTATAGAGAGACAGGAAAAAAGAAAAGATGATTATCGTGCACTTTAAACTTTAGGTTATTGCAAGCAAGGGGCATTATGCCAAGAAAGTTTTTTTGTTTTTTTATTTTTTTATTTTGATCAATTAGCCCGGCGGCGGTGGTGTAGATGATGATAATAATGGTGATGATGATGAAGACGACGAATGAGCAAAGCAGAACAGGGCAGGCGAATCTGACATGTGTGCTGCACAGAGGGTTAAAAGTGAATTTTCCTTCATTGGCATTTATGATGGTTATAATATGTATACTCGTATATAGTGAGGCTATTTAAGTGATGATGATGATGACGATAAGAGAATATACATATATTTGATGCTGTATAGGTATACCCTATAATATAGGTTATAATGTACGTATATAAACATTTCTCGAGAAGAGAGACACTCTGGCGTATACGTAACCTTTAACCTTTAAATAAAAGTTGAATGGAAAGGGAACTGAATTATATTAAAAGTTTATCATGGCCATTGAAAGTTGTTGGATGAATTTTCATATACATACATAGGTACATACATATGTATATTGTATATGACATCAGAGAAAATTATGTTGGATAACGAGATAAAACTCAATATAAACAAAGTATCTAATTTATATGCCAATTTTAGGTTCTGACATGATTATTTATTTTTTTATTTTTTGGAACTTGAAATGGTATAAGTGTATCTAATGTCTATCTGTGTATATAAAAAAGGGTAATTTGTGGATTCTTAATATAAAAATAAATCTCAAGATTTTAATCAAGAATATAACGAATTAAATAGAAGGACAAAAAAAAGTTTTTTTTTTCAAAATTCCGTTTTTATGTTTGTCTGTTTATTTTAAGTATGTACTTGATTTTCTTCAAAAATTATACCAAATTAATTTTTAAGAAATAAAATACTTTTCGATTTCATTTAAATAAAACTCTAGATGATTAAGTTTTTTTTTTTTTAAGTTTTTAGCTGTAATTTCAGGTAAAATCCTTTTCAAATTTCATCATTCAAATAATTTACGATTTTAGTATGTTTTTCCTTTTTTACTAGAACTTTATATGTACCGATTTTTGTCGGCAGTAGTGGTATGTAGGTGTTTTATCGTCATTCAAAACATTTTTCACATTGATACCTATTCAAATTCAAGAAGTAGAAATATACAAATTGCGGATGGTTTGAATTACGACAGAAGTCGTGAATTTTGAAATGTCTGATGTCGGGGCTCTAAGAAAGAGGCTTCCCAATAAAATACCTATATCAGAAAAAATAATCTCCCAAATGGGAGAGTAATTTCATTGTGAAAATAAATTCCCTTAATCAAAGATAAAATAAGTCTCCACATTTTGGAGAATTTAAGTGGTTTTATTAGAACAGTAAGGAATCTTTATATGAGAATTTTAGAATTGTGAAGAGGGTTCCATAGGGTTTAATATGTAAAATGTACATATTGGAAATATTTATCTACAAAGGTGAAGAACCTGGGCGAAACGAAATCTTTGGAGTTGAGATCACTTGAACTTATTAATTGAATTAGTATTTATCTGCTGTGATTGTAGCACAGGTGGTCAAATCTAGGTTACTCGTACATATACAATTTTTTTTTTATAGCAATGACAAAGCTTGTTCGACATAAGTCTATATATTTTTTTAAATCAAACCGTAAATATGTTTGAAAATTGGCACAGAAAAAAAAGTAAACACAATACTCCTTGAAAAAAAAACCGTTGGAACTGCATTTAAAAACCTGACACAACGCACGGTTTGGAATACATTTGAAATTTTTAGCAGCTGCTTATTTTCATTAATTTTGTATGATACAATGGACCAGAAAAGAAGGATTTTTATGAGATTGATGTTTTTTGTTTTTTTAAGTGGAAAATTTGAGGTGCTTAAATTGTTATGGTGGCTTTGTTTCTGTTACAACTTCAATTTTTTTAAGGTTTTTTGGGTTATTTTCTCTGGATAAGGAAATGGAAATATGAGTGATTTTACGTGTTTTTGTCTTAATATTTGTTGGCTGCTGCTAATGAAGGATAAAGATTTCGACACAAAAAGCGCGCTGCTCAATGCGGAACACTTGATTTTTGATTATCCCAGTTTTAATGTAAAATTCCCAATGTTGGATAAAAAATTTTGATTTTCTTTAAACTTGATACAAAGTGTTTTTTGAGCATTCCCCCCATACGTTTTTTTCAATTTCATTTTTTTTAACACCAAAAATAACGGTACCGTCGTACAATTTTTTTTTGCAAAAAATTTAAAATTTTTTTTCTCAACAAAACGTGCCCACAGCTTTAATTATTTTTTTTTTTACAAAAAGGGTACCATTTTATAAAAGAAAACAGAAACGTGGTTATAAATGGTATCTACCTCCCATAGAACCATTTTTCTTTATTTTCGATTTTCTAAAAAACGGTTAGACCGATTTTGATCTTGTGGACAATGTTTTAAAAAGTTACGAGGCTTGGTTGCGGAGACTTCGGGTTTCGATTTTTAAACTTTTAAATGATGCCGACATCATAACTTTTTTTCAATTTTTCCCTTAAATTTTTTTTTTGTTGTATACCAAAATTTAAAAAAAAATTATTTTTGGATTTTTAAAAAAGTTTCAATTTTTTTTGAGAACTTATTAATTCGAAAACCCAGCAGTTTTTTTTTTTTAAATTATCTAGTAGATTTTGAATAAAATTATTCTTATAGCCAAAAATAACGGTACCTCCCATATCTACAAGTGTTTAAAAACCGTTAAGGAAAATCTCATTTTTCTCAAAAACGACTTCTACGATTTTGATTAAAATTTTTTTGTGATCTTATATCAGTATACGATCTACTATATTATTGGAAAAAATTGTATTTATCGACTAAAAATGGTATCTCTCATAGAAACATTTTTTTTGATTTATGACTATCTCATTATCTGTTTTACCGATTTTAATGAAATTTATTACACAAGTTTGAATAATTTTGTATATAAAAGTTTTTAAAAAAATAAATTTTGGTTTTTGGAAATTCGAAATTTCGAAAATGGATTGATGATTTTTTTTTAAATGGCGTACTAATTTTTTTCTTAAAAATGTTTAAAAAAATTTGTTTATATATAAAAAAAACATCAAAAACTAAATTCATTTTAAATTAACAAATTTATTTTTCATTTATATTATTTCCGGTTGGAGACCAAACTTATGAAAATTCAAATAAAGAATTTTTAAAAAAATATTCCACATACGCCACAGTGAACTTACAAGTGAAGTAGGTACATACATGAAATATTTTTCTTTTCTTGTTATTAATTTAATTCTTGAACTTAGTTGAAGTGAAAATAGATGGAAAATGCCAATGAATTATTTTTAAACGTTATAAAATTTTTTTCGTTTTTTTAAGCATTGGAGACCACCTCGTGAATGTAGGATTTTATTCCTGAGCTGAAAAAAAACAATCTAAATAAAAATATACATAACTATTTTAAAATTTTATCAAAGTAAAATCTTTTTTTTAAATCTTGGAAATACGTTATTCCTTTGCGAGGTCAAAAAGGAACTCTGCAAGTTCTGTACTGCCATATTGTTACGTATTAATTCATTTGCATTTTGGGAATTTTTGCACTTTTGGGATTTAGAACGAATACTCATATATAAATGCAAGTGTTTTTCTATTTTGGGGTAGTTTAAGCTTCGTCGCCCATTAAACTTTTTTTTTTTTTTTATTTCTTCAAAGTACATAGGTATGTGGGTTAAATTAATGCTGTCTTAAGGTGAAGCAAATATAAATTACATCGACTTTGCGTGTCAATTAATAAAGGACTCTTCTCTTCTGCCCACAACTTGCTAAATAACATACACACATATATTTCTACTTTATTTTCTATTTCAATAATAAAAAAAATGATATCTTTTCTCAATCTTATTTATTTCTCATTCATAATTGTTATTAAAAAAAAAAAAAAAATAAATCATAAATTATATTATTATCACAATTTTCTGTGCATGGCCCATCATCTTAAAAATCATGACTATCACCATAATATGTACCTGTGTGTGTGTGTGTGTTTCCCGACACATTATGTATAGTCCAAATATTTCGGCCTGCAGGCAAATCAGCTTTCAGATATTTTATGTCGTGGCGCCACAGTTTCATCTATACAATCGGCAAACAACACACTTACCCGTGGCGTATCGTTACGTAGCGGTGGTGGAGCTGGAGGTGGCGGAGGAGGAGGAGGAGGAGGAGGCGGAGGAGGTGGCGGCAGCGGTTCTGTTGGCTGTCTACAGGGCAGTGGAAGTGTAGGAATGCTGCCCGGAGCAATCGATACCGGTGACTATGATGTACCACATCCACATCCCTATACACACCACTACATGCAAACATCATCCATAACTCCTCCGCACTCGGCAATGAGTTTGATTGGTTCACGCCCGGGCTCGGCTGGACCATGTCCCGGTCATGACTCTGGATCGGATTCCAGTGCTGGTGGTGGCTCTGTAATGGGTGGAAATATTTCGGCACAAATTGGCGGTGGCAGTGGCAGTTTGGGACGCTGTTCGAGTCGTTGTAATGCTGATGATTCGGGTGGTGGTAGTGGTGGAGGTGCTGGTAGCACCTGCAGTGGTCATAATGGAGGACGCAGCAGTGTTCTTGGAACTATACACAATGGGCATCATCAGTATCATCATGAGTGCATCCATTATGAGAGATTACCCATTCCGGTGCCTATACCAACGGTGCCAGTGTCACAGATGCATTCTGAGGAAGAAATTGAACCGGCTTATGCAACAGGTATCTAATATATTTACAAATAGTATAGAACCATAATATTTGTGTAATGTGATATGTTTTTTTGTTTGTTTTGTGTTTTATTTTGTGATATTACAACAAGAAAAAAAAACAAGTAGAGGGTGTTTCTTAACAACGAAATTATTGTTTTATTTTTTTTATTGGTGCGTTTTAAGTTTATAATTTTTTGAAAATACAGGCTGTGGCGGAGCCGACTAATGACAATTCATAAAAATATGTCAATAATTTAGTTTTGGAGCTATAAACAACGACAATCTGTCAATAGTTATCTTTCTTTTCATGCAAAGTTCTTAAATATCATAGCAAATGAAGTTTTATCCATTTGTAAATATTTTCTATTTGCATCTATGACTTAAAAAAACAAGATGAGAAGGTTTGATCTCTTCCTACTTTTGAAGGGAAGGCCAGGAAACAAGGGAAATGCACCTTTCTTCTTGACGTTCTTTTTCAAAACAAAATTTGACAAGAAAAAAATCTTCTCATCTGAAAGCGGTGTTATTAATTAAATGAGAAGCATGCAAGTGTTTTTATTTTTGTTTAGTTCTGCGCATCTGTCAAAATCGAAGAAAATGGCGGATCCAGTCATTCTGTTGCACCAATTGTTGCCTTCATTTTCCACTTAACCGGCTTTATCTCGCCAATAACACTCCCAGACGTCAGTCGTATAGCTGGTTTTTCGAACATAGACCAATGCAGTCCAATATTTCCGGAGGTAATTAATCCCATGGAACTTAATTCCCAAAATAAAAGGAAATAACACTTTTCAAATGGGCAATAGGACCTACAAAAAAAAAATAATAAACACCCGCCGGTGGTAAATTCTATTGGGAATTAGTATTGAAACCCACAAGAAAAACGTATTAAAATCCACAGTTTTCGTTTCAATTGTTTTATACTAATGGGTTTTTTTCCATTCACCCTCCACTTAAAATGGGAAAGATAGACGCTATTATTTTGGCCCAGGGTCATAAGTCCTCAGACCTAAAGTCTTCAATTTTGACCAACTTGGATGGATTATAACTCTATAAATCAAGTGTGAGCTTATATCCCACCATGGTGTCGCATAGGCCAAATAAATTTCCATTTTGTATTGTAAGTAATTTTGTATAATTTTCTCTTTTTTCTTAAAATCAGTATGAAATTCTTAAAAATCACTGTGAACTTATGACCCACTTCTTTTTAAACATACAAAAATTACGACACACTTCATTGTAGACGTTTGGCCCACCGGTGATGGTTGTAAGATTAGGTACAATTACTTTGTGGACTTATAACCCATCCGAGCACGTAAAAAGTCCATTGTGGATTTATGACCCAGTGCCAAAATTATATACTAAAGTGGTGTTTATTTTGGTAACATTTGAATTTTTTTTTATTCCATTCCTCTTCCAAGAGTGAATAAAGCAGAGCATACCAAAAAAGTATGATATTCTTAGAAATAATTGTGGACTTATGACCCCTTACCCATTTTAGTATTAGGGAAACATATAACACACTTATTTTATTGTGGACTTTAACTCCGCCATGATGGCATACAAGTTCAAAATTTATTCGTGGGCTTAAAATTCAGCCAAATATGTCAAACGTCCATTGTGGATAGCTTTTGTCCTTTTCGTACATACGTATATTTCAAGAGTACATCGGTCTTTGAGAACTTCTATATTTTGCACATATTGTGTCGTGCACACTCTGCACTTGTGTTACATTTTTCATAAAATTACATTTTTTTTTTCATAGATTCAGCTTATGAAGCAATAATTATGTTTTAGATGAAAATATGAAGTTTTTCAATTGATTGATTCTTGGATTCTCCTTTTTGTAACTTTAGCCGAGAAGTACGTACGCAGCTCCAGCTAAAAATACCAAATGTTTGTTTCTTACTCTACATCTCTTAACTGTCAAAATTTAGCGCACGAAATAATTGTTTGACACATTAATTCTCAAGCTAAATTTTAAAAAATTCTGTTGTTCTTGAATTTTGTATGTGAATAATGTTTTGAGAAAATAAAAAATTAAATGGAGGAATATTTGGTAACAAACGAATAATCTCAGCCAAAGAAAAAAATCCATTTTATTTGTTGAAATTATTGTTATTATTATTATTATTGTTTCAAATAAAATAGTGAACATATATTCTTTCAAATTATTAAATATAATTTCTTCTCAGAAAACAGCTGTTTTCTCTGACATTTTTATTTATTATTTATTAATTTATTCTCCATTCTTATTCAAGAATGTCCGAAAATATCGCTTTACATCGTCACCTCATCAAAAATTTCTCAACTACATAATTTAAACTTTCAAAGAAATCTTTGAAAAAGAAAAAAAATTGTTAGTGCCGGGATTCACGATTTAGATGTATAAACATCAATGTTCGTCCAAGTGCCGAAGTATTGTTGTTGAAAGTTTATGAAACGTAATACACGTAAGGCTTATGTTTTAAGTTTATCCTACCGCCGGCATAGATGTTTCAACACCAAAAAGAGGCGTGGCAGTGGGTTGATTCTAGTCAAACCACTTTCTAAACTTTTCGCGCTACTTAAGGAACAAACTGAAAATTTTAGCGAAATCCGTTCAATAATTTTCGAATCCATAAACCACACACAAACTAACATTCATTTGTATATACCTACTGTTACACTTCAAGGCGACATCTATTGAAAATTTTTCAAACTAGAAAATTTCAAAGAAGACTCAAATTAAATATTAAAAAAATGTGACTTTCAAAAAAAAAAACATTGTCATGCAATAGATCATCTTTATAATAAAGTTAAATGAGAAGAAAAACAAAAGTGGGGCTGGCAGTAGGTGGACTTTTGTAAAAATTACATAAGTCATGCTCTAGATTCAAGAGATTTTAGCTACAGAATTTTTTTAAGATATGAAGTAACGAGAAAACTCAGATATAAGAAAAATGGGCGTAGAAGTAGGCGGATTTAAAAAAAAAAAAACAGAAAAAACCACATGTCATCCAACAGGCTCAAGACATTATAAAAAGAAATCAGCTTTCTAAGGACGTTAAATAAGAAGAAAATATAATTTACATATAAGAAAAGTAGGCCATGTATATGAATAAATTGAATTGAATTGAATTTCTAAGGACATTAAATAGGGACAAAATTTAAATATAAGAAAAGGAGGCGTGGTAGATAGTGGGCGGAGAAAAATAACAAATGTTATGCTTTCCGTTCAAGATTTCTTAACTAAACTTTCTAAGGATATAAAGTAAGGAAAAAACTCTAAATAACAAAAGTGGGCGGCAGTAGAAGTATGTGATGATTTAGGTTCCAAGCAGCTTCTTTTTTTATTTTTTTTTATTACAAGAAAAAGGGGTGTGGTAGATAGTGGGCGGATAAAATTACAAATGTCGTGCTTTCGGTTCAAGCAGATTTATTCATAAATGTTAAGCTTTCTAAAAACTTTCAATAAAGAAAAACTAAAACATACTAAAAGTGGGCGTGGTAGAAGGCGGATTTACTTAAACGACTTTTCAAACCTTTCCGCTACTAATAGGCACAAACTATGAAAATTTCATCGAAATCGGTTGAGTAGTTTTGAACCGCAAATATGCAGAAAAATGATCGGTTAAAAACAACGTATAAAACTCGGTTAAGTTAAATAATTACAAACATTGTCAATATACAACCGGAAAATTCATCAAGTTAAATTATACAAGTCAACTCGATTAAACAAAATTATTTAAATTCACACACTGATTGGGTAAAGTGTACTAAATTTTATTAAACTATTTCTGGGTTAGTTTGTTCGGTTTCGATAACCAATGTGCAAGGTAATAAAATTTGTTTTCAAGGAATCGATAATTTAAGTTGTTAATCATGGAAATTACTAATCAGCCGATCTTGGTTGATTAGCGCCATTTAGTTAGAAGCTATGAAAGTCATCGTTCAGATTTAACCCATTGTGAACAAACTGGCCCTAAATCGCTCACAGTAACCGATCTACTCAAATATGGGTGAAATTAACTAAATATAATTTTTTATTTGATTTAAGCTAGCTACTAATTTAAGTTTATGTTAAACGAGATCTTCAAAATTGCGAATCCTAACCAAGTTTAACCTTTTTAGTTTTTTATTTTACACAATTTATTTTAATCGAGTCGACTACGTTAGAATTAACACAGTGAACCTTGACTTCGTCATATTTAACACATTTTTTTTTAACCCATCGAAACACGCTCTCGTTTAGTATTTTTTTTTTGCGTGCACAAACTAAAACATTCAATTTTATTTAGATTTTGTTGTCTGGCGCCATCTATCGGAAAAACCACTTCATAACAAATTTATTTTGTAAGTTTCAGTTTTTGAGTTTAAATGGCTAAAATAAAGATGTTATTTTTTTTATTTACAAATAAATTGAACGTAGGAACTTTCCTATTTGTGTCTTAATTTTTAATTTTTAATTCTTAATTTTTGAAACCACATTGTCCACGTTAACACAAAAATCCAAAAATCTTGCTCCCATCGGGGTTTTTTTTTCTTTCAAAATGAAGCCTTTCTATAAATAACTGGGGTTTATTAAAACTTATAATAACTTTCATTGAAATTAACAATTTTATTTTTGTCTTAAACATCCCTTTTTTTCTATTATGTTACCTTTGCCTGAACCACCTTTTTTTTTAAGAACTTTTAATTGATTCGTTGTTGGTTTTTTTTTTTTTTTTTTTTTTTTTCTTTCTTCATAATTTCTTTTGTCCTAATCCTCTGCCAAGGTGAGAGAGATAAATGAATCAAGAGGTATCACACAAAATAAAGGGGGAGGGGGATGGGCGAAAATGGTTTTAGGGCACCCAATGACTTTTAAATTCCTTGGTAACAATTAATGTTTGCAAAGAAGCTTTATTTCCTCTCTTTTGTAATCTATATTAGTGGTTCGTTATAAGGTGGAATGAGATGGGGTTGGGGTGGCATCTGTGGTTAGACCTAATCCGCTTATGTTACATGAAGATTAACTTTCGTTCATTTTATATGCGATAGAGTATATGTATATAGGTAGTAAGTAGTTCAAGTAAAATTTAACAAGAACTAAGTAAAGAACCAGAAGGGATACACAGATATGTTGCAAAGGTAAAAACATCAGACATCATTTTTAACTAATTATAATCAAAGGCTTATCATTATTTTATTTTTTTTTTTAATTTAATTTAAGAGCTCAGTTATGTGTAGGTAAGCATAAAGTTAAGTATGTGATATAGAGTGGTATATTCGTGGTTTTCGTAATTACTCGTATATTACATAAAGACTTGTGGACACACATTTATGTCAATTATTTCGTAACTTTCTACCCAAAATATCTATCTCTCATTTTTAATTCTTTTTGAATTTTAGATTAAGTGAAATAAATTTAAATAACATGATGATATATATCTCTTTATTGGAAGCACAGGGGGGGGAAACATTTACTTTTTAAGAGCGATTAAGTAAGTCATTCTCAACAAAAAAAAACAGCTCCTTAGAAAATTTAAAATTAGAAGAATTTCTCCACCATATGTTTTTCTCTTTAATAAAACTTTAATTTCTCTTCATAAAATGAGAATTATATTTATTAAACTTAATAGATTAAGAATCGGACATAATGTTGTTTATTATTATTATTTTTTTTTTGTTTAATACCAAGACAAGCCTTCATCAAGAACCAATAAAGCGATTATAAGTTTCATAGATTTCAATTAAATTCTCCAACACAACGCCTGCTAGTTTCCTATGTGCTGCTGCCGCACAACAAATCACGGTCATTATTATTTGTTAACGACCTTAACTTCCAATATAAAGCCTTATTCTTAACTCCGTATAGTGTCACAAATTGGCAACTCCCACCTATTTTTTTTTCTTTTTTTTTACTACAAAACATTGCTTTTACTTCTACGTTCATAATATGTATGGATATATGTGTGTTTGTGTTCATTTGATAAAGCTAAGTTAAAAGACCACACCAACGCACTCTTGATTCGAAGAAGTAAAAAAAATAAATAATAATAATCAGATTAGGTTATAATTGCCTCACCCCACCACCATCTGATTTTTTTTATTCCCAACAAACCCACCACACTGCACCTCGTCTTCATCGTTGTCGTCGTTAGCGTCACCCCGTATAAGTGGTATCGATTGTTATTTTCATTTTTCCAACGTCCATTACTCAGAAATTCCATTGAAAGCTGGGTTCTTGGTTCTTGTTATCAGACTACTTACACCACTCGTTTTTTTCTTTCTTTATCTTTTTTTTTTTTTTTTTTTTTGTAAAGGCTCCGATAAAGATAATTGAGTTGAGCGGCCTACAAGTGTAGAGAACCTTTCCATATATGAAAATAGGTATAGGAACTTGCACAGAGCTGAATTTCACCAGCCAAATGATTGAATACCGAGAGCTATATATAGCCGATTGGATATCAAGAAAATTACATTTTTGAAAGTTTAAAATTTTGAATGAAAAAGAGAGAGAATTCGAATTTAAAATAAAGATGTATGGCAAACAGAAGTGGGACAAACTTGAGAACATATAACTACTTTAACTATTTTTTGACTTTTTATAATTTGATTCAAATCTTAAAAAAATTAAATTTCTTTTGGAAAATGTCTATAACATTCATTTTACCCACTTTACCGTGTGCCAAATGCGTGCCAGATGTATTACAAAAATTTTATCCAACTTTTTAATATTTCATCAAAATATTTTTCAAATATTTATTTCCTTTTTCAAAAATATCGATGACATGCATTTAACTAATCAATTTAATAATATCCCAAATGCCTGCCAGATATATTGCAAAACTGAAGCCAATTTTAAACTTTTGGGAATTTGATTTAAATCAATGAAACATTTTGCAAAAATTAATTTGGCTGGTAAAATGTTGATGATATGCATTCTAAAATTCATTTTACCATGTGCCAAATTCCTGCCAGATGCATTGAAAAATTTTGCCTAATTTTTGACCCTTAGAATTTTATTTAAAAATGTGCCAAATACCTGTCACATTTATTCCGAAATTTTACTTAATTTTCAACTTTTGAAAAATTGATTTAAAAATTTTTGAAATATTTTTCTAAAATTAATTTCGTTTTTAGAATAACGATAACGTTGCATTTTACCCATTTTACCATTTTACCATGTTACAAAATCCTACCAGATGCCAGAAAATGTCGACGACGTGTGTTATAAAATGTGCTAAATACCTAAACTTTACTCAATTTTCAACTTTAAAAAATTGATTTAAATTCATTGGAATATTTTTCTTAAATTAATTTCGTTTGCTTAATATCGATGACATGAATTTTATCCATTTTACCATGTTACAAATGCCTGCCACATGCATTAGCAAATTTTACCCAATTTTCGACTTTTTAGTGCTGGATTTAAATCATTGAAATATTTTTCTTAAATTAATTTTAACAAAATATATATGCATTTTACCTATTTAACCATGTGTCAAATACCTGCCAGATGCATTCCTTACTTTTACTAAATTTTATCTTTTTAAAAATTAGTTTAAAATTATTTAAATATTTTTCTAAAATTAATTTCGTTTGAAAATTATCGATGAAATGCATTATATTTATTTTATTATGTGTCAACTGCCTGCCAGATGCATTAAAAATTTTATCTAATTTTCGACTTTTTAGTATTGGATTTAAATCATTGAACAATTTTTTTCAAAAATTAACTTCGTTTGAAAATATCGAAGTATCGAAATATTCTGCCAAATCTCTGCCAGATGCATTCCTAAATTTTACTAAATTTCCGACATTTTAAAAATTTATTTAAAATCATTGATAAATTAACAAAATATTGATTACATGCATTTAACCATATTATGCAAAATACCTGTCAGATGCTTTACAAAAATGACAAGCACATGTCTATGAATTTTTCAGTTTTGAAGTTTTATTTTTTTATATAGAATTTTTTTGGGTATCAATTTGTGTTGCTCGAGACCCCTCCCATTTGCGTACGTCACCTTAACCGCAGTCTTTGATATTTAACTTCAACTTATTGAAAAAGCAATTTGGTAAAATTCACCTTTTTCGCGACAAGAAGCTTATTTTTTTTTTATTTTTTGTTGTGTTTTTATAATACATAAAACCTATCCCTCTCATATTTTGCCAATCGAGTTGACAGTGTCTTCTAAAAAATTAACTTGTCACAAGCGCAAAAAAGTCTATAAACACCTATCACAAAAAAAAAATATGTACTAATAATACTAATAAAAAAAAAAGCGAAGTTCGGAGGAGATATCAAAAACTCGGGTTCCCGAAAAAATTCGACGGTGTGGCGCTAGTGTCTACCGCTTCAAATAAAACGAGTGTATATAGTATATACATCAGGGGTTCAACATATGAATGGATGGTTATTCTTATCCAGTGTTCATGTTGAGCGTAATTTGTGAAACTGCCTATTTCTATGGATCGCACCTATCGTTGTTTTCCATCGGTGGCAGTGGTGGTGGCGTTGCAAGTTAGTAGAATTATCTCGCATCAGTGTGACACATGTCAAAATATAGATTCGTTTTTTGTATCTTGTATCTTTAAAAAAAAAACCACTGTTATCTATCGTTTTTGTTTTTTTTTTTTTATTTTTTAGTCATTATCGTTATGTTCGTCTATAATCCTCCAGAGTGATAAAAACAACAAAAATATAAAAAAAAAAAAAAAAAAGTACCTAAATTGGTTGTGTAGAATATACAAAAATGTCATAGTTTACTTTTTGTCTGTTAACAGTTATTGGCTATGTTTAAAAATGAATAAATATCTTTTTCTTTCAATTTTATCTTGGTACATATATCAGAAATATTTATGTGTTCAACATGATTAGTTTCCCGATATCTATATACCTAAAAGTGTGTAGAGTGTAAACACTTATTCTTTTTTAGGTCAAATTTTATGACCAGAATGTTACACTTTTTTTTCGTTCTCTATCGAAACAGGAACGAACGATGAGGAAGACGGTGAGGGTGAATGTGAGTTAGAGAAAAACCTCCCGATACCTTTTTTTTAAGTGTGGTGTTGGTGGTAATCTGATGGCCGCCATAATTATACGGTTTGCGCGGTGGTATTGGTTATTGGCTTTTCAAAATGATACTATGACTTTATATGCCATAGCTTTTGTTAATTTGAAAAAGAAAAAAATTAAATATATTTATAATTTTTTTTTAATGTGATTTCAATCGATAAACCTTTACCTACATTTATACGAACATTAAAATCAGTTTAAATCTGTTTTCGTTTTGTGTGAAATCAAAAGTGTTATTTTTTTTTTTGTTTTGTTATTGAAAAGAAAAAGTGTCTGCAAGAATGATGTGGCATGGAAGACCAGAAATTTTAAGTAAAATATAAAAAAAAAAAAAACAAACAAAACTCAAGGGTTTGACAATAATAAATTTAATAGAAACACGAAAAATAGATAGATAGAAAGAAAAGCGTATTGGAAAATAAACGAGAAGTATAGAATGATGTTTTTTTGTGATATTTGTATAACAACAAAGTTGTTCTATGTAACACTTTTTTTATAATTAAACTTTTCAGGCTATGAGCTTTGATAAGATTGAAATGAACTTTTAGTGGTTTTTTTAAAGAAAAAATTTGTTTGATTTTTGCGATAAGGGATTCATATCTGATATTTAATTTAAACAGGTTAAATAGATTTTTATAACAAAATTTGAATTTTTGATTATTGATTTAATATAGATTTTCATCAATCATAATAGATTGAAAATTAATTAACAAGATATACTTAGTAGTATGCTTCCTTTTTTTACTGAGTTGTCATTTGTAGACATTTTAATCGAAGATAAGAATTAAAGGTTTTTTTTTGTATTTTTTTAATTGTGTAGATATCACCTTGAAAATATTAAAACTCATTCAAATATTATGATAAAAATATAACTAAACCGATTTTTGTTTATTTTATGCTGCGAAGGTAAATCGGATTAGATGCGGCAAAAGTTTTGGGCATGTAGGTTCAATTTAAAGAAGAAAAAAAGCGGTATATTTGAAGTAATTATTCTTTAAAAAAAAAAACAAACGAGTAGGTATTTACATAATACAAACTAGATAAGTGAAAGTTCTACACGAAAGCATTCAGGGTATAAAAAGGCTGCAATTTAATTGGTCATATCTGTTAAAATGACTTATTTTAAAAGAAAAACAAATATTAAAATATTAACTGAATCTCCTCTTATGTTTTCACGTTTTAAACTTTATTTTTTACTTCAAACTATTATCTTTTTTTTAGTTTTAGAAATCAGGGGCCGAATTACGGCATCAGTGACTGAACGACACGTGAGGAAATTTTCATAAGAAATATCGAATATTATCGAATTGCTGAATTACGGCATCAGTGACTGAACGACACGTGAGGGAATTTTCATACGAAATATCGAATATTATCGATATTTTGTATGAAATTTCCCTCACGTGTCGTTCAGTCACTGATGCCGTAATTCGGCCCCAGTTTTCCTCAGTTGCTGTCTTTATTTTTATGCTAGATAATTACCTAACATTTATTGCAAGGATTTATTTTATAGCTATTTTCCGAAGTACTGGTTCTTTTTTAAATAAAAAAATAACATGAATTTTAGCACTATTATGTGAAATCATTTAATTAAAGTTCATTATAAATTTATATACCACGTTACTGACATTAAGGCTTTAATATAATCTCACATCTAAACGTTTCTAAGAAAAATAATTTCTCAGATAATTAAAACAGATATGCCTTGAAAAGAAATACAATATTCCAAGAATCACCCAAAAAATTAAGCTTGAATAACACTACCACGATACTAACAAGTAATTTTGTGGTTAATAAATTTTTTAAATAAAAATACTTCACTCTCACAGCACAATTACGTTAGAAAAAAATTGACTTTTGTTAAAATAAAACAAATAAAAAGTGTCTCTTTCAAACGCCACTACTGCTGACTCAGTGTTACCTTCGGGACTCTTTAGAGTCACTTTGACTCTTTTTTTAACGCTGGGACTCCAGAACTCATCTTTTTGAAATTTGACTCCTTTTTAAAATTTGAACTTTTTTTTGTAAATGCACCAAAAAAATATTATACATATAATCGAATACTTTGGAAACGAATTCGTTCAACATTTTTCTTAAAACGTCATTCTTACCGTTCCCTTTCAAATTTATTTTTTATATTTCATTTCTGTAATCTGTTCAGCAGCGTTATACTACGTTTTCACCGACCGCTAAACCGAGATTTAAGTAGGTTTACCCTAAATCCCCTTCAAATTTCAAAGATTTACCATAAAATTTAATCTTCAAATCAAGAAGATTAGAAATTAATCTTGTTAAATCTTCATAGGGCCAATAATTTCACAAATCGAACCCACCTATTCCCCTATCACAATATTTAGTACAATATTCGAGAATCGAGCGAACATTTTTGAGAATCAATTTTTTTCATCGTTTGATACAAATTGAACTTCTACTTTAGAAGAAAAAATAAAACAAAATTTAAAATTTGAAAAGTACTGTCAAAGTTAATTTCCTTTTAAATATTTTTTTGCGTTGAAAACACTTCCTATGATTTATTAAATCTTAACGAGATTAACTTTTGGTGAAAACGTAGTATTACCTTCGGGACGACTCTTTATAGTCATGTTCCAGGACTCTTCTTTTTGAAAAAAATTTAAATTTGATTCAGCGTTTAAAAGTGGGGAATTTTTGTAAACCAACAAATAACATATATAAAGTGAATACACCTATACTTTCGAAATGAATTCGTTCAACCCTTTTCTTATAACGCCATTTTTATACGGTGCCATTTGAAATATTCTATGAAAGTTTACTTTTTGGATCTATCACAGATACCATAATATTCCCATCCGTAACACACACAGACTATTTCTTTTATTGATTCAAAATATTCTACTGTAACTTTTCTGCTTGTGTTGCGGTGTAAGCTGTACATTATTCTTTACCACGAATGATAAACTTAACGAATTGAACTATTTTTTGCATTTGACATTTCTCATGTTTCCTTACATTCATTTTCATTTATTTGCAATTTATCATTTCTTATCATTGATCATTGAAATTTTAGAAATCGTTTTATGTGAAAGGCAGGGCCAAAACGAAATATTTTTTTGACTAGAAATAATACCTGATATCGCTTTTTTAGGGCCTCAAAAATGAAAATTAAAATTTTCAATGATGAGTTTCGATGAAAGCTATAACTGGCCCCTTTATAAAGTTAAAAACTAATTTTCTTTGAATTATAGAATTTATATCTAATTATTGGTGTTTTATTTGAAGTTTAAAGAGGACTCTTTTTTCTCACCCAGGACTCCTTTTTTGACTCCTCTTTAAAATATTCAGAGGTAACCCTAGTACTGCACAAGCGCCATCAAACTAAAAAAAAAAATATGGCGGTTCAGCGGGAAATCTTTTGAATTCAAAAGTAAAATGAAATCCGGAGAGACACAACTTAACTATGATTATTTAATTCAAGAGCAAATATTTTGAATTTTATACATACATAAATTGTACTTAAAATTATTATTATTATTAGTGTCAAAATTAAATCAATCAACTATTGCACTCAAACTTCTCTGAGCAAATAGTAGATTTGATTGGAAAATAGAAGGACAGGACATGCTACGTATTGTAATTTTGAGTATATTTTTTCAAGAGAAGGAGAAAGGGTAGGAAATTTTAAAACAATATCTTATGTAAATTGTTGTATAAACTCATTTCGCTAATTCAAACCAGAAATTCATAAAATTTACGAAAAGTTACAAATAAAGTACTGGACACACAAAGAATGACAGTTGGCATGAGAATCACCCATATAGCCTATAGGGCAAATTCATTTCGTGTAAAAAAAAAGTCGAGATTTTATTCAAACTCTACATAGCGAAAATGGGTCCAAGCATATAAAAATAATGTCAAACGTGCGTCAGTCTATACATCTGTGCATCCACAGGAGATAAATTGAGCTTAACGCTAAACTTGTGGACAGATTTGGTTCTAATTTGGTAAAGAGGAAAAATTATTTAAGGTAATCTAGAACTGGTAACCCTTCAAAAATATATTACAATTAGAAAGTTAAATTTTGGTTAAGACATTTATTTGTATCTAAAGCATTTCCAAAATTCCCGAAATTTGGAGCAAGACTGAGGGCGGAGGGTGAAATTATGTTATGTATTTTCATAAATACATTTATCGACAACTATCATTTTTTTATTTTGTTTTTGAAAAAATTGAGTATGAAAATTGAAGGTAAAAAGCACTTCTGATGGTTAACGAAAAATCCCATACAAAAATGTCACAACGGAATCATAAACGAAAAATTTCGTTTGGCTAGTTAGAAAGAATAAATTTGATAATTGTGGCAGATTATTTGGAGAAGTCTCCTATCACTTTTTGCACAGAATTAATTGCCTGCACCATGCGGAAAATTGGTATTTGAGTTTTGATCGTGTTTTGATTTTATTCAGTGTTCCTAGATTGGTGGTTTTTCCAACCAAAACAGTGGGGAAAAATCAGTTGGGTAGGAATAATGGTGGGATTTATGGTGGGAAATATTATCCCAAGCGTTTAAAAGAAAGGTAAAATAATACTTTTACCATAGTCGCAACTTACTACTTACCAACATATTTTCCTCCAATTTTGTGTTCTTAATTACATTTATAACTCAAAAAAAATATTTTGATTTCAGTAGCTATAAGAGTGTGTTTGTTTCCTTCGGGAACTTTGTTATTTAAGTAGAAATAAGACCAGGAAAATACTTGCGATTTTCATTCGTTGCGATTTAAAAATTGCGTCTGCAACAAATTAGCTATATAAACGCACTTGTGGTTTTTATTCACGAGATTTTAGAGTCGCAAAGAAATATAGGTAATAACCATCTTTTAATGAGGATGCTCGCATTTGCTACAAACAAAAACCAACATTTAAAAAAATTATTTGTTCACGATTTGTTTGTTCTAATAATAAGACTAGAAATCGCAAGTGGCATGCAAGATATATTTAATTTTGCGACCAAAAACGCTCAAAAAAAGAAACCGTTTCATTATTTTAATCGCTGCGATTTTTTCAGTCTTATATGCATGACGTGTGCATTCACGATTTCAAATGTGTCTCATATTTTGCGACAAAAAATCATGCGATTTCTTGTTGCTACTAAGATTTTTTAGTCGTCAAAATATATATCGCATTCATTTTAATTTGCGTTGTATCGCCAGAAAAATGAAACGAATTTCAGTGTTTTAAGCATCACGATTTTTTGGTAGCCGTCATTATATTTACATTGAAACTCATGTGTTCCATTTTTTTGCGACTGAATAGATTGGAATCGCAAGTGCCTTCTTAGCCTAGGTATTCAATCAAATTTGTCAACTTTCCATAAAACCTTTTTTTTTTGTTTGTTAATACATATTTATGTACCTGCGAGTATGGTATTTTTTTTCTTCCAGTACAAAAATAGTAGAATTTTTTTTAAAATTCTCATCTGGCAAATATGATTTCATTACAGCATTGATGCTGTCTGTGATTTTCTGCGTTTGCGTTTTTTTTTTAATTGAGATGAAAAAAATTCTGCTGTCTTCTTTCTTCATCTGACTCAACGCGCTGACGAGTAGTCTGCCAATGTGTACTAACTGCGTTGTGCGTTGAGAGGGTCACGCAAAATAATCAACGCGTTGACTCTGAAACTGAACGCATCCGTCAACGTATTGACAGTGTTCTGCCTTGAAGATTACATGCCTTGACAACTTTGGGACAAAACTTGACGTCATATTGAAGTCTCTGGCTTTACACACTTGAGCATTTTTTGTGTGCGTGTTGTTAAACGGAAAGAACGAAGTGGCCTCCATTTTTCGCATCAAGAGGGCAGTACCCATGAAAACAAAAATTTTAAATGGAATCGACCGAACCCAGGGTTTGGAAAATCTATCTATTTAAACCTAAACAGGTGCAGTTAATCATTTTTCAGTTAATTTTTCGTCTCAGTTAAAACCTCAGTGCTCTTTCGTAACTTCGAGACAGCAGCAAAAAATTGGGAAAAACGTCCTACTTATATTGTATAAATTCTCTGACATGACATAAAACGTTTTGTCTCAGTTTCTTCGGAACCTCTTCAACGTCGCGGTCGTCCATAGAAAAAAATTTCACTACCAAAATATTTTGTGTGAGAAATAACCGAAAAAAAAACATTATACTCAAGAACACTTAAAATTTGTTGTCTCATTTTAAATATCTAAAGGTTCAGAGATCTCTCTTCCCATATTTTGTTAACAACTTTCCTTATACTTTGAAAAACTGTATAATTAATTAAAAGGCAAAGGAAATGCGAATTTATCACCATTAAATAAAGTGGAATGGCTCTGGATTTGCGAGGCCGCATAAACAATACCTTTATAGACAAAACTGTTATAAATTGGCATTACTTAAGTCACTTCCTTAATTAAAACCTTACTCGTACTCCAATCTTCGGTTTTTGTCAAAGTATTTCCTTAACAATTATATTCATTAATTATTTTTTTTTTCTCTAACACTATCGCTCTTAAACTGTACTCCCTTCTTTTGTTCCATCTGTATATATGTACATAGCTTTTGCCACTAATCACCTTCTTTTAAAGTAAACAAAATCTCTAATATATGTAGGTACCAACTTGTATATACATACTTAAAATCAAAACAATTTACTAAGGTCTTCTAAATGGTTCTTTTTAATTTTCTCTGTTTTGAAAATCTATACCGCTTCCGTTTAAGTAATTTATCATTATTTTAAAACAAACACAATTTAACGCACAAACGAATATTTATAATTATAAAGATCTAAGCGGGTGTGTTGTGTGTGCAGAATTACAAACACCCTACGAAATGTCTCACTTCCTTTTCTATTAACGAACGAATGAACAAACGGACAAATGAACGAGCCAAGGAATGGAACAGGCAGCACCAAGCTTTCTCATTATAAACGTCGTTGTTGTTTTGTTTTAACATCACCATCACCATCACCGTCATCATCATCGCCATCATCATCATCATTGCCATCGTCGTCATCATCGTTTTTGTTCTTGTTCTTGTTTTGTTTTAATACGGAAGTTAGCAAATTGGTTTGATGAGGCTTCCGGGCTTAATTGACTTTGAAGCAAGGAAACTCAAAAGCATAATGCGTATAACTTAAATCACTTTTAAAATAACGTTATCGATATGAAAACAACACAGATGGATGTAGGTGAGGGATATTTATGTCATTAATGTGTATACCTATTATATTGGAGAATTCTAAAATAAAACAATGACGTAGGTTTGAACATATGTATGTATACCTACAACCTGCCTACCTATTTATAATATCCTTCTCCATAATCTTTATTTAAAGCTATTATAAAAAAAGAATGGACTTTAAAATCATTTTGTGTAGGAGAAACAATCAATAAAGTGGGTTCTTGTTTTTATTTATATATATAAACCAAACACTCACTGTTCATTCGCTCTCTAATTTTATTTTACGTCATCGAATTCAAATGTGGGATTTCTTTTTAAGAAAAGCTAAGAAATATGTTAACCTTTCACCCATGTTGCACAAGAAACAGACGAAAATGTCAAATAATTATTATCCCCATCAACTCTTCGATAGTAGGTAATATAACCTATAACGAAGGTATATTGAATTCAAGTTCTGTCCCCTAATTGATCCGCTCATTCATTATAAGGTCAAGTGCATCTAACAGTTTTTTAACACAAGATCTGCGAATATAAATAAATCTATTAAAATAAATCTATTAAAACAATTTCCACAGCAAATAATATTTTTTTTCTTTAAACTTTTCGACGAAGAGAATAAATGATCCGAATTTAACTAGAAAAAAATTACGTAATTTAAATTGAACAATTTTGTATTTTAATATTTTCTACACATCCAAAAGCTTTATCTTATCTTTACGTCAAACATGAATTCCCAATCCACAGCATGCATTCCAAAAATCAGCAAAAGGAAATTCAAATTTAACCCCAAAGACCCCTTTCACACGAGAAACAAATTGCTGGAAATTTTTTGACGTTTTCTTTTAATTTCCAATTTCCAACAATCGTAGACCATTCACTCGTCTTACTTGGTGCCCTTCTCACCTAAAAACTGAAATTTGCTCGAAACTCAGTTTCCTCGTGTGAAAGGGGACAAACAGTCATTTCATTTGTTAAAGTTTTATGACAATTCCCAGTTGTCAGCGAATATTCATGTGAATGAAATGTCAAATTCCAAAATCGAATAAAATAACGATCAACGATGTCAAAAAAACAGGAGTAGGGTTAAAACAAAAAGTTGACCTTGAATTAACCTTGGCGGAAAGTGCCGATTTTTCAAATTTTGCATACATATACATATAACAAAATTTTGTACTAAATGACAGCACAATATGCCTCTCAATACAAAAATAGATACAAAAACTCCAAGAATTTGGCGTGCCAAAAAATTTTGTATGAACGAATTGTTGAAAAGAAGGTCGTCTATAAATATTACAAAGAACACAAACCTATTTTTTTTTTTTTTTTTTGATTATGCATATACATTGAAAGAAAATGAGGCGTGTCAGTGGGTAGACATTTTTCTAAGGATTCTTTAATGATTCATAATAACTTTGTTGGTTAACTTCCCAAAACTGCCTATTTCTACCATTTTTAGTCCAAAAGACTGTCAAAGTTCATATAAAAAAAATACATTTAGTAGAAACTGGCAGTTTTGGGCAATTAAACAAACAGATCTAGTGTCTCAAAATTTATTTGAATTCGATTCAGTGGTTCAAATTTGTATTGATTTTTGGCCACATCTTCATACAACTTTGCCCACTGTTCGTAGTATCCCCAAAAAGTAAAATCCAAGACAGAAACAGTTTTTGGCATACATTTTAGACCTAAAATTTATAAAAAGGCACTTTTAAAATTCATAATTTGACAAGGCAGACAAGTTTGCAGCTATCTTATTATTTTACCTGCTCCTATCGATTTGCCTCCTGGCTTAATTTAGCGTTTATATTGATAAGACGTCTTCAAAACAGTCAAATTTATCGTTAAAAAAGACTCGTGCAACATTTTTGGAAATTTTTACTGACCACACCTCTTGTACTTATGACTTTTTAGGATAAAAATAATACCCAACCAAGTTTTTACTTAATATAATTTTGTTTTTTTATTTTGTTCAATTACAGTTTTTCCAAATGTTCCATCAGCGCCAGGAATGTCATGCGTTGGTGAAGATCGTACGTATCTTTTTGTTGCTTCTTTTTTTCCAAAATCGATATTATTCAAATCATATAATTCTTACAGGAAGCATCTACAGACGAGGAGCTAGAAGATGGCGTAAATTATATCGCATTAATGGACATATTTTCCAAGCCAAACGCTTCAATAGAGTAAGTATTTATGAATATAGGTACTCATTCAATTCCTTTTCTAACTTAAATCAATCTTTCTTTTTAGCGCGCATTCTGTGCCTATTGCCAAGATCGCATCTGGGGTCTAGGTCGTCAGGGCTTTAAGTGCATACAATGTAAGTTGCTTGTTCACAAGAAATGTCACAAATTGGTACAGAAACACTGTACTAATGAGCACGTTGAGCCATTGGTTAAAGAACGCGATGACTTAAATGCTGATGCTGGTCTACCTGAGGTATTACCACCAATACCCGATTATCCGCCAGCCGTATTACCCGATCCGTGTGACTCAGTGGCCGTAGAAGCCGTCCAAAATATCGAGGAACAACTTGAGCCGGGCACCCAGAGGCAATACTCACTAAATGATTTCGAATTGATTCGAGTTATCGGACGTGGCAGCTATGCTAAAGTGCTTATGGTTGAGCTGAAAAAGACACGACGTATTTACGCAATGAAAGTGATCAAAAAAGCTTTGGTCACTGACGATGAAGATATCGATTGGGTGCAAACGGAGAAGCATGTCTTTGAGACAGCATCGAATCATCCATTTTTAGTTGGTCTGCATTCATGCTTCCAGACTCCGTCACGTTTGTTCTTTGTGATTGAGTTTGTTCGTGGTGGTGATTTGATGTTCCACATGCAGCGGCAACGAAGATTGCCTGAAGAACATGCTAGATTTTATGCAGCTGAGATTAGTTTGGCGTTGAATTTCCTTCATGAGAAGGGAATTATATATCGTGATTTGAAGCTTGATAATGTGTTGCTCGATCATGAGGGCCATATTAAGTTAACTGACTATGGAATGTGCAAAGAAGGCATACGGCCTGGTGACACAACATCCACATTCTGTGGAACGCCAAATTACATAGCTCCGGAGATATTGAGAGGTGAGGACTATGGATTCTCTGTCGATTGGTGGGCGCTGGGAGTGTTGCTCTATGAGATGCTAGCCGGACGCAGTCCGTTTGACATTGCTGGCGCTTCTGAGAATCCCGATCAAGTAAGAGTTTAATCAGTTTGCCTTCCTGGGAATCCATTGACTTAATTTTTTGTTTTAATAAATTCTTATAGAACACAGAAGACTACCTATTTCAAGTTATATTGGAAAAAACCATTCGTATTCCACGTTCGTTGAGTGTAAAGGCCGCATCGGTCCTTAAAGGTTTCCTCAATAAAAATCCAGCCGATCGTCTTGGCTGTCATCGTGAATCGGCCTTCATGGACATTGTCAATCATCCATTCTTTAAGAGTATTGACTGGGAAATGGTAAGGCTATTGATTTAGGTTCATTTTTTCTGTTTTGAGGGTTTTTTCTTCCTCTCCCAATAATAATTAATTGACAAAACACACATAAATAATATGCACGGTTTTTATGTTTTCTGAATAAAACTATAAAAAGAAACAACACCATAATATTAGGTTAGGATTTTTACCCACCACTTTTTCCTCCAGACTCTGTGTGTGTGCCGAAATAAAGGAATATTTGAATTTCCCGTTCACAAAAAAAAAAAATTAAGGAGAATTATTTGAATAGCTACTACAAGTATGCAAAAACAAAATATTTACGAGAAACAAAAGGAACAATCTGCATGCGAGTAAATGAAAATAAATAACATAAATACGTTCCACAAATGATTTCCTACCTTTTAATATTTCTCTAATTTTTAGTTTTGTGTTATTAAAATGAGCTTTTTCATTTCGAGTCACATATTCATCTTAATTAGTCCCAAAAATTTAAAATCATTTATTTAAAAAAAAGTTTATTTTACATTAGAATTCTAACAAACCCATTTAACATGAATTCCATTTCTATAATTTAACAATAATTTTAGTTTAAAAAAATTTTCTTTTTTTTTTTAAAGAAATGCTTAGTTTTCGGACGAAAATATTTCAATTCCTAAAAAGAAAAAAAAAAAATACTTTTTTAACCTCAAAACTATATTCATGGCTCTCATTTCGTAAGATGCTTTGTGTAATTCATAAATATAGAAATCTTCTGGACGAAGTCGTTTCGACGATTCAATTAGTGCTTCGTATAAGTTTTTGAACTGACGATTACAATTGAACTACTTTTATTTTACAAACAGTCCGAAGTCAGGACGTTTTTTAAGAACATTAAATTCGTTTAAGATTTCGATTATTTCCTTTCAGTAACCGGTTCTAAAGTTATAAAATAAAGAAGCAAACAAAAATCTCAAGCAATTCGTATAGAAAATAGAAAGTGTCGAGGACCGACATCTAAATATTAATTGAAGGGCTGACATTTTAACCAGGCTTATTGTTTCGTTAAAAAAATTATAGCAAATCGAAGATATTTTGATTTTGTTGATATACATTTGGTTTATAAAAATTTATTTGTTTTGCTGGGTTTTCCCCAAAAATACAATAATCATTGTCCAGTAAGTTCCACTTTCTCATATCATAATCAAATCATCCTTTTATATCGATTTTACATATTTAAGTAATAAAACTGCCAGAAAAACATTATCTACATCAAACAAAAGTTCCACTTGCTCTTATGACCATCAAATTTATTTTATTTATTAAAAAAAAACATTTTTTTGTTCTAAAAACAAAAAAAAATAAATGCAAACAAAAAACAAAAAAAATATTATTCTTAAGATTGCACAAAAGGAAGTTCAACCGCCTTTCATACCGACATTTGATCCTGGCGATCCGGACATGTCAACGAATTTTGACCCTCAATTTACCAGAGAACCGGCTGAATTGACGCCAGAGGATCCGTAAGTGTTCGAGTGTGAGAAGATTGCAAGCGAGCAAAAATGTGCTGTTAAGTTTCTTACTGTTTTTTTTTTTTGTTTTATTTAATTCTTTTCTTTAAATAACCTTTTTTAAAAAATAATAAATATTTATTGTCCTTTGATTGTTTTTTCTTTGGACTACTAATATTAAATTTTCTCTTTAATCCTTATTGTTGCATTTTGTTCAATAGTTGGTTTTAAAAACTTTATATACTTTCCTTTCTTGACGTTTCTCTCGTTTTGTTTTTTTTTCGAATAAAAGCGTAATCTATTTTGTCCATTTGTTAAAAATCATCGAATGCTAAATGTTTCTCATTACATTTATTTTTGCTTCAATGAAGTTTAAAATACGCTAAATTAAAATAATAATTACATATATTATCTAAATGTTTATTATTCCCTGCTTGATCTTACATTATAATGTAATAATTCTATCCCTTTTTCATTCTAGTATCTTTATTCTTATTAGTGATTTTTATCTAATTTTTAAAAGCAATCAAAAATGCTTTAAAAAGAAAAAACAAAAACTTTGCATAGAGCTAGTAATTTTCAGGTTCATGGAAGTACATACATATACCTAAAGGCAATAAAACGTATATCGGGTTTGTTTGCTATAACCTTACATTATTTTGATCCTTTCATTAAAAAAAGAGCAATACTTTTCACCCATAAATGTATTAGTTATCAATCATAAATAGATCTTTTTACATACATATATCCAACCCAAGAACTTTTTGTCCTACAGTATATAACTAACAACATTCGTATTTATTAGATTTCCTTAGAACAAACTTGGGCAGTTGTTCGGCTATTCATTAATTAAATAGTTGAACATGCCTTACACATCTTAATATTTCTAAAAGTATGTATTTATTTTATAGCTTAATAAATCAGACCATTTAAAAAGTTGGAAAAAAGTTAACGAAACGTCGGGAAAAAATGAAATAGTCTTTTTTATTTGCATTCGGAAACCAATGATCTTTAAGCCTGTCAATCAACTTTATTAATTATTACAACAATTGTCTCATATATTCACTGAAATACATTATAATATGTACCTCCAATCTGTCAATCTTGAATGAATTAATGAATTTGATTAAACTTTTTGTTACGATCAATGAACATGTCATTAATTTTAAGATAACCAATCAATTAGAAACTATAAACTTGCCTCACCTTGTTCATTTAAAGTTTCCTCTTTTTTTTAGAAGACTTAAGAACTGCTTTTTAAGTTGATTGTAGATTAAATTCAGTTAACTGAGTTTTTCAGTACTGAGTTAAATCCACCAATGTCGATGTCCAATTAAGAAAATCGAAATTCTTTTGTTTAGAACTGCGTTTTTCTGTAAGATCTATGGTAATAATACAATAATGGCCCTAAAGTCGCAGTATACAATGTATATAAATAAGAATTATTAATATGTTATTTGTATCCAAAGTTCAATATTCAATATTCAACTTTACCTTGGTTGTGTTAAAAAAAAAAAAAAAAAAAAAAAAAAACAAATTAAAGCCCAGAATCTAAAAAATATTCATCGTAATTACACTATGGTCTGAAACTCCTTTGTGTTAACTCGAAAATGTTGCGTTATAGTTAAGACAATTTACCAGGCAGCATTTAAAATTATATGCAACAGTAGAAATTACCTACCTCGTTAAGTTACGATAAGTTAGAAACGCGTCATCGAAACATTCTCGTCATATCAAAAAAAAAAAATAATAATTCCCTCCCTCTCACACCACCCCCTCTAGCCTCATTGTATGTTATTATTTTTTCAATCTTTTGTTCGTTTTCTCTTTTATCGTCATATTATGTTTTCTTTTCGCACCAATGTAGCTAGAGCGTAAGCAAGTATCACCTCCATTTAAGCCACGATTAGATTCCGACAGGGATTTGGCAAATTTCCCTCCCGAATTCACAGAGGAGGCCGTACAATTGACCCCAGACGATGAGTAAGTATTTTTTATTTTATTTTTTTTATTGTTTTCCTTGCTTGTTTTTTTCTCTTTGTCATTTTTTTTTTTTAAATTTCTATCTAAATGAATGAGAAAAAAAATAAAGCTTTTAAGGGCTTAAAAGCTTTGATATAGCTAAACAAAAAAAAATTAAAACAAAATAAATATTCCTTGGATATCTTGATTAATTATTTATATTGTTATAATTCTTTTTACAGTCGTGTTATTGAGAAAATCGATCAAACTGAATTCGAAGGATTTGAATATGTGAATCCATTATTAATGTCCCTAGAAGATTGCGTTTGACATCACGCATCATGTGAGCTACATCCATATAATTTACGGGTTAGTTAACAACGTTTTACTATTTTTTTTATTCATCACATAAACTTATTCATTGATTTTCTTTTAAAATATTAAAGTTAAAGTAATCAAATGTTTGTTTTTTTTTTATTTTTCATTAACATCAAAATTAGTTATACGGAGAGGACTCCAGTGACTATGATTCCGTTGCTGATGATCTAAGTATTCTTCAATTACCTCCTCCAACCTCTAATAATAATAATAATATTAATAGTCATACAAATAATAGTAATAATAATAATAAAAGTCTACTTCAGCACATGTTTTGCCTTCCATTAAATTAAGTGAGAATAAAAAAAAAAAACAAGATAGAATGAAACATAAATTGTGAAACACAAAAAATGCAATTATCTTATATATTTACATAACAAAATTAATTATATATATTTATTGAATGACGAAATAAAAATCAACAAAAAAAAACAAAAACACTATAGAAATGCCTAGCAGGTAGATTTTTTTTTTCTTTTGTTTAAAACAATTGATAGATCAAACAAATTGCATTACCTATCTAAACACAAAACTACCTATTCTAATTAATTATTAAATAAAAAAAAAGGAAAACAGTAATGTTCAAGGAATTTCACTTAAAAAATAAAAATAAATTCAACTCAAAACTATGATAACATCAACAGAAAATAAAACAAAAAAAAAATGTTTCGTAGTAAAATTAATAATAATTATATTATTGAACAAACAAAAATTAAAAAAAAATACCTATTATATTATTATTAAATCAAAACAAAAATTATTAAAAAAAAAAAACAATGTTATAAACAATGTTGTGTAAATAATAAGTTTTTTTTCTCATAACACACAGATACACACAATTTCTGTTTGAAAAGACAATTAAAAAAGAATTTTAAAAAATTCAGCGAATATAGTGTGTTGACAAAAAAAAATAAACGAAACCTTAAAGAATTCGAGAAACAGATGTTTAAAGAACAAATACAAAAAGTGATGCAAAAAGTATTTAGAAAAAAAAACAATGAATGAATTGACAAAACAAAAGGAACAAAATAAACTTTATAAGTATTCTATGTGTTTCGTAATGTGATTGCTATTATAAACTTTTTATTATTATTGTTATTATTATTTGTCTTTACTGAAATCACATATTATATATTTTGTTTTTTTTTTCTTTTTTAATAATTATGAAAAATAGTATTCTCTATAATAAGAGGCAATGCAACTTAATTAAGTTTATTAAAGTTATAATAATAATTTAAACAAAAAAATAATATAATTGGATTTTATTTTTCCTTCTAAATGGTTTTTAAAAAGAACATCAATGAAAGAGTAAACCTACATACTCGAAACTCGACAAATTTCTCACGTACATTGGTCGTGGTGAGCATGGAATTAACACATATTTTTGTTGTATTAACTAATTTTAATAAAAGAAACAATTCAAGTGATAATATAAAAAAATGTGATTTTAACCGCGTTTTCGTGAGATCTCTCAAACCAGTAAGTTAATATCTAACACGTTGTGCAACAACAATTTAATTCTGTCAATTCAATTACTTAAGTAATTTTGGTGCATATTGAACTGGACCTTTGCCGATTTCTTATCGAATAACTCAAAATTGCATTTTTAAATGTAAAACCATAAGGTATTCACATTCACGATCCGGTGCAAAAGGCTAAGTAAAATTGCGAAATTATATTTTTATTTAATAGATCGTGCAACTAGACCAGTTGCATGGGATAGTGAATACCTCTCATGTATGTATAATAGTGGGTGGGTCATATTGTGGGCAAAGAATTTAAAAGAATCGGATGAATTTGGGTAGAAAATAACTTTTACGATTAGCTCAGAAAAAATTTGTAAGCAGAGAATTTTGCCCGAATATAATAATTTTAAAACCCTTTAATACCAATCCGAAATAATTGATAAAAGGACTATTTTATTGGCAGGATATTTAATTTGAAATTTGTTGGAACCAAGGAATTATGTATCTGTTCACACATATTTGCACATAAAAACATAAGAGGAGAAGCAAATTTACCTAAAAAAGAGATGCGAATCTTGGTGATTCAGGATTTCAAGTTGGTGTTGGCGAAAGCACAAGTTTGTATTAGAGTTCTGTTTGCAGAACTGTAACTAAACACACACCTTGCTTCGAATGACGAAGAAAAATAATTAGCAGCAGAATTGGCTTTCAAAATACAGTTTTCCATAATGGCTTTGAATTTATCATAAACCAATGAAAAAACCCTTTTATTTGATTCACGTATCTATATACTTCTGCATCCACACTTGTTACAGAATCTGCAGCACTTTTCACAAGGCCGAAAATGCGAAGGTATTTTTTTAACTTGGACTGAGGAAACCCGTTATAATTTTTTTAAGATTATTTATTTTGTTACGCTGATGTTTCGAGTTATATGCAAAAAATTGGTCCTCCCTCTGCTGTTTCAATTTAGTTCATATTTTCGTCTATTCTGCAATGGGACAGAAAATTAAATTCAAGTGCTAAAAGGAACCAAACTTAAAATGGAATTAACGGAAGTTATTTTTTTTTTAAATTACCTAATTGAATTTAAGGTTTGTAGAATTATTTTTTAATATATAAAATGATTTGACAATGAGTCAGCAGAATTTTAATATTTCATAACGAAAATGAAGAAAATTAGAAAACTGATGAGGTCATTTGAACTTATATATTGAATTTTATTATTTCATTTAAAAAGAAATTATAAATAAATAAATGAAACCGATGTTATATTAAAAAAGGTAAGTCATTTTGTATTTATCATTTATAATTATTTTAATAGAAGTTTACAAATTGGAATACGTTTGCTTTGTTTGATTAATTTTACTAAAAATGTTTTATTTATTCGTAAAACAAATAGCATAAGCTGTTATATAATTAAATAAAAAGCTTAAAATTAAAACAAATAATATTATGTATACTTGTATAGCTTAAATTGCTTATTTTTTTTTATTTCTTGTAAAGGAACTACACATGATAATAAGAAATGGTTTGCTGCTTCTTATTGATACATTCTTCGACTTTCGAATCAAATCAGTTTAAAAGAAAATTTAATTTTCACGCCCGCGACCTTGTAGATTGCTTGATTGTGTTTTTTTTCATATTAGGCCTACGCAACATTTCAACTACAATTTAATAATTTATGATATACAAAAATCCCGAAGTCGTACATACATACATACATATTATGTGGATAAGTTAAATAAAAAATATTTATTTTACTTTGAATACTAATTAAAGGTGTTTATTTTAATTTTTCTCAGTTTGAAAATTTAGTTAGGTCGTTTTGCTGCTGTCTCATGAGGGTCAGTTGTTTTTTTTTTTGTTTTTTTTTTTTGTTTGTTCATTTATTTATAAGTTATAGTCGATAAGAAGACCTCGCAACTCCACTTTATACTGGGTGAGGGCCAAAATTATCGAAATAAATATTTTGGTTTCCTGCTTTAATAAATCTCCCCCGAAATAAATTTCAATATGACAGCCAAAACTTCTCTGGAAAATTTTATTCCCGATACCAATAAATTTAGAGGGAAACTTTTGAGCTTCATTCAAGACGCTGTTTATATTGGGAAGATTGAGTCCGGTATCACGGCAGTCCGCAGGCAAGAGCAGAGTGAGGATTCTCGTGATGCACGAAGAAAAGATAAAAATCGGACATGAATCTACAGCTCTCAATAGCATGTGAAGTATTTTTCATCACAATTTGCAGCTATTCGTTAGGTATAACTTGCATTTAGCAGCTATTGATGTGGGTTACTAATTTGAGTGTTAACAGTCGTAACTCGGAGACTTTTGGACGTTATTTTGTTATGTAGCTTTTTACAGCTAAATACTTACTAGTTATTTGCTGCTAAAAATGTCGGTTCTTCGTGAACATATAAGGTTTTACTTATCCTTATCGTGATCTTAAGGAGTTTTTATGATTTTTTTTTATTTCCTCAATCGATAGGCAAAATAAAGGCTTCAACTATGGAAAATATACTCGGATTTTTAGCATTTTGTATAAAAGGCCGTTAAAATCCATTTCAAATCAATAAAACCAAATAAACAAAACTCAGTCTTCTACTTGGCTGATTTATTTCAGTTTTGTATAGAATTGGTATCACCAAAAAAAAACCTTCGTATGATCAAACTAGCATTTTTGAGAAGCTGGTGAACAAAAGCAGTCACGTCTAATGAAATTTTGTGATTAGAACCAAAATATGTTAAAACAAAAACCTTGAAGTGAAAAGGTCCGTTTTTGTTCCCCATCTCCTCATTAATAAATTGTCATAATCAAACATTTCATCTTGGTATATCCACATTAACTTAATAATCTCAGTAACGACGGATTTATTTGATTTTTGTCTTCTTGGTAAATTTAATGGTTTGTTCTCTTTCATTGATGCTTTACAAAAAAAAGCTTAAAAATCAGCTTTTCAATAATTTTGTTCAAATATACCTCTAACAACCGGCAAAACTATAATATAACTCAAATATTGGTTTCAAATCAATTCTTCTTCCTATACCCAATTTGACATCTATATTTACTCGATTTTCTACTTACCTATAAACACTATAATTATTATTCATTGAACAACAATATTATTATTATTATAAATAAAACAAAAAAAAATGTATTGTTAAAATATGAGTATATAAATTTATTTTTACATTGAAACTATTAATTGTGTATAATCCAATTTTTTACCATTCTTGTTAAACTTATATAATATATGAATGTGGTTTTTTATATAAACGAATAGAGATGTGAAAATGTAAGTAATACTATTAAAGTTAATAATAAAAAAAATAATTCCCTTAAGTTTTAATTCCAAAAAAAAAAACACCAAATTCAAATTAATGCACTTACATAATTCAGTCTAGGCGAATAAAAATAATATGAGATGGATAGAAAATTGAATAAAAATTAAAAAAATAAAATTGATAAAATTAAATTAAATTGATTTATATGAGGCTGATGATTTTTAAATTGCTTTTGAAATTTTCTATCTTCATTTGTTTGTATTTATACGTCATTAGGAAAACACAAATCTAACCATCAGTATTTAATTAATTTAACAAAATTTATAGGTATCGAAATTGCACTGAAAAATACTATTTTATTAAAAGTTGTGTTTTTGTGGAAAGTGTACACCCAGCATCAACAAGTGATTACACGCAAAAAATAACAAAACCTATATGTAATTAAATATATAAATAGGTATTTTGTTATATTTTTGGTGTAAACATTTACTGGACTGGCTAGACACTTTTCACTAAAACCTACCTCAATTATTGTTTGTGTATTGAGAAAATTGATTCGATGATATAAATTGAAAGGAAAATTTCATTAAATAGCAACAATTACAACAAATAAAAAAAAAATATTTTTATTTCCCAAGAAAAAACAAACTTTCAGAATAAAACAAGAACAAAATGAAATCATCACCAACTTAACGCAATTTTTATTTTGCGTAGTATACATAGGTAATAAATTTATTAACAAAAACAAAACAGAAAACACTGTAGAAATTGAATCAATTTTTATTTTAAAAATATAAATTTAATTATATAAAAATAAACCGAGAGAGTAAAACTAAAATGACATAAAAATGACAAAAAGGAAAGAAAAAATAAACTGAATCCCTAAAAGAAATAAAAAAAGAAACCATACACACAGTTATAATTATTCTTAACAAAATAAAAAATATATATTATACATAAATTATTATTAAAAAAAAAAAGATTCAGTTGGAAGACTCTCCTTTCTCCCTTATAGTTAAAAAATAAGAGAGCAAAAAAAGAAATATTATTTATGAGAAAATTATTATAATTAATATTAAATAATAAAACTATACAAGAATTTAAAGTAGATGTTTGTTTGATTTAAATAAGGAATTTTGTTGAAAGCTCAGTTATTGATGATTCTAGTTAAAAATGAGGCGCACTTATTGCGAGAGTTTGTTCATACGAGAATTAAATTAAAGTCGAATATCGGTTTTGCGATCTTTAGTTTCATCTGTTTCGCTTGAATGTTGGAAGTAAGGGAGGACAGGGGCCCAACTATGTAACTCGATTTTACAATAAAAATGTTCGAATTCGCAAAATCTCAGCTCGCTAATTCTTTAGCAAACGCATATAAACGGAAATAAAACAGCGCTAGTTGAAGATTCTGTGGCAAAAAGTCGAAAGCACCAAAAACTGATCCCACTTTCATACATATTACCACTGAAAATAAGCATTGAAATCAACTTTCGAATGGATTCGAAAGTAGAACCAAGTTACATAGTAGGGCCCCAGGGCACAGAGGACCATTTAACGTTTGCTGATTTATTGAAATATATTAAACAAAGAAAAAAGGCTCAAATCTGTTCTCCAAATAACTTAAGATGTTAACATCAAATAGGCTTATAATTGATATCAAAGCTGTAGCACTGTTTTTTGTTAAAATTTAAAGTACATAAAAGTGCTTTTGGTCCTCTGTGCCCCATCGGTGGGGCGCATAGGACCTAGATGGTCGCTGCTCTATTGATGGATACTACTTTTGAATTTTTAACTGATATTGCATTTTCTATTGTAATAAATGTGCAGCTTGGATCTGGCTTTTTCTTAATGTAGTTCCGTACCATCTACAGCAGTACAAATCCGAAATTAATCAGGTTCATTTTCTAAAGGGGCACAGAGACCACACCAATCCTCTGTGCCCCAATACGAATCCCTTTTAAAAAGTGATTTCGACATGTTTAAACACGAATATTTCACAAAACTAAAATTGTGCCAAATACCACTTAATTCATTATTTTTGATATTAGGCGTGTTTTTTTTGCAATCCCGGGGGGAATTGGTTGAAAAAAACGACATGTATGTAATTCATGCCGGTAACAAAGTTTTTCGGTGCACTTAAGTTAAGCTTCGAGAATTCTCTGGGATTAGTTGTTGTTGCATTTAACATGTTAATTCTTTAGCAACGACGTCATTTTTTTCATCCAATTCCCCCCGGGCTTGCAAAAAACACGGCTATTAAAACTTGAAATTCTTATTGGCTAAGCCTTTAAATATTAAACAAACACAACTTTCTATAATTTTTTTATAAACTAATCTTGAAAAACAATAACATATAACATAAAAGTATTAAACTTTTGGGCAGTCACTTATTTATCTGTGCCCCGTCCTCCCCTACTACTTTTGTACTCCTTTTTCACTCCTAATACTCCTAAAGACTTGATTTGCTATTGCTTGTAAGGTTTTCGGATTGTTTTTCTGTTCCCGATTTCATAAAGGCGTAGATGAGCAACACACGTCATATCATACATATAAAGATTTTCGTCGGTTTACTTTGTCAAAGGTGATAATTTTAAAAACAATAATTTTAAAGAAAAAATGGTTTTTTTTAGTACCTACACCTATGATCCGAAAAAAAATTATTAAAAAACAACGGCAACACTTACACAACACTTAACAAAAAAAGCGTATAGTTCATATGGTTTTTTTGAAGGACAAGTCGGTTCTTTTATTTTTGTACTCTATATTTTGACAATGTAAATGACAAACGAAGTTGCTTGAGCGGTGTCGGAATGACAGTTCTTCCGAAAAGAACATACATTTTTTTATTTTTACAGATAAGGAGAGCTCAACAAGATTGAAAACGCTAATGATAATATACATACCTTGCTTTACCATAAGACAGCGGGCCGGATAATACGATGTCAGTCTAATCCACTACGGGTGTATCGGAGCTGCAGTAAACCCATAATATAGCGTTCATCTATCACCATCTCTTTTTTTTAGCAGCGATATAGTCGTAAAAACTCGTAACGTAAATCAATACGCAGAAAACTTGTTTTCTCAAAATAAAATCGCCACCGTCCGAATACTTTAGGGCCAGTTTCACAGTGAAGTAAGTGACACTTAAGTGCCAAATATGGGAAACTAATTCCTAATATCACAGTGTAAACTTATCGGAATAAGTGACACTTAAGTCTCCCATGTTGTCCACTTAAGTTCCACTTACTCAGGTAGTAAAACTGCGGCTAAAGTGCCAAAATGTCAAAATTAAGTGCCACTTATTTTGTTAAGTGCGCACTGTGAAACTGGCCCTAATAAAGTATAAATGTATGCCAAAAAAAATCAAAAATGGTTGGAGTGGTTTTTGTTTAAATAATTTTGTATATGTATGTATATTCATTTTTTTTTAAATTAAAAAAAATTGATATGCACCTAATTTAAAAAAAAAAATCACTAAATTTAATTTTTTTAATTAATCCTAAAAATATTGGGGCATATTCATAGTCGCTGTTTAAGTTGTTTCTAAAAAAATACTGGGTTTATCCTATCTAATTTACATTGGATAAACTCCAGGCTAACATAAACTGGGGTCTAAAAACGACTATGAATATGCGCCATTATTTTTTAAAAATTTGTAAATTCTATGTCTTTTTGGTAACTTTAAACGTTGTACGAAGTCATACGATGTAGCACAATTTGCTGTCAAATCCCATAGAAATTTTTTACAAGAAGCAAACTGTATAGCAGTAGTTGCAGTGAACAAACAGACATATTAGTTGCATTTTATTATCCACATGATCTGATCAGTATCAAATTTTTACACGTAAATACCAAAATAACACGTAATACTACTTTTTTTCTGGTTCTATTTCATGATCCAAAATCTAGTACTTTTTTATTAGGGAGCGTATCGGAATCCCGCTTTTTAAAATCCCGTTTTTCGAAAATCCCGAAAAAAAAGTTTTAAAATCCCGTCTACTAAAATACCGTTTTTTTAAAATCCCGTCTTCTAAAATCCCGCTTATTCATAATCCCAATGTATTAAAATCCCGCTTTTTAAAATCCCGCCAATCCCGTTTTTCGCAATTAATTTGGGTATTAAACTTGGTTAATTATGAACTCATTCCCATCATTTTAGGAACTAACTGCCAACTAGCAAAATGATAAAAAGAAATTTTGCATACACCCAACCTCGCACCTACCCCAAATCCTATAGTGTGCCCAAGCAGGGGGGTTGCAGGGGGGCAGCATGCCCCCCCATACATACCTCACTGTTTATTAAATTCGTTGGGACTTATTTCATAATGAAATAAGTCCCAAATGAACTAACTCCCAAATTTATGAACTAAGTCCCAACGAAATTTTGGTGGGAGTTAAAACAAGTAATTTTAATTGATAAAGCGGGATAATAAGAAACGGGATTATAAAAAACGGGATTATAAGAGACGGGATTATAGAAAGCGGGATCTTGAAAAAGCGGGATTTTAAAAAACAGGATTATAAAAAGCGGGATTTTAAAACCGGGATTTAAAAAAACGGGATTATAAAAAGCGGGATATCGAACCCAACCCTTTTTATTATCATGGAAAGGAAGTGTAAACTGTGGTGCAAAGAAAAAAGCCACCAAAAACATGAAAAATATACAAACACAAGGCAAAAAGAGATAGATATATACCCTGGCTGTCACTGTGATCCGGTTTGTTTTATTATGGGGATCTGATCCAGATCAGATCATGCGGATAATAAAATACAGCTATTATTCCGACTTAAAAGGACCTCATGTATAAATATTTTTACCGAAAACAGTCAAAACATCAAAGAGAAAATCGAAAATAAAAAACGGTTCTATCGAAAGTATAAAAGTTAAAGCAGAACATACCTACTGCAATAGGTGCATATTTTTTTTTATCAAAATCTTTAGAGCCGTTTCCGATAGACAAGAAATAGACATTTTTCAATATTTTTTCTTTAAAAAAAATTCTATAAAAATGGTTTTCATTAAAAAAATAATTACATAGGTGTGTTCCTTTACTTTGAAACTCTGTACATAATATTTTGTGTGAATTTCTACACAAAAGTCTGCCAAAGACCAAAGTTCATATGAAAAAAAAAATTAATATGTGCAGTTTTGGACAGAAAACGACAGAGCTTCAAAGTAAAAGAACAGACATATTTATTTATTCAAGGACAAATCTAAGTGCCTGTTTACATAGGCATTTTACTGAAGGGCGCATCCATTGAGACAGGTAGATTTTATGTGCGTACGAGAAGGATTTTGGGATAGAATTTACCCTTCTCGTTTCTACGCACACATAACTCTACCTGTTTCACTGGTTGCGCCTTTCAGTAAAATGCCTATGTAAACAGGCACTAAGAAATATATTGTGTGCCTACGTTCTGTAACTCGCATCGACAATATCAGTCGAGAAACGATGAAAATTGAAACAAATCGTAGGAGTTTTGTTCCATTTTTCAAGGTTTCCTATGTAAAGCATGTCAAAATTTCTGAACCACGCTTCTGTCAAGAGAGCCAGCAGTGACGCCATTTTCCAGCTCAATAGCCAGCACGAAAGCCAGCAAGCATTTCTAGCAGGAAAACAAGCGTCGTGTGATGCGGGCTTAAGACCCTGTTTAGATTGTGACTGCCCACTACGTAGTGACGGCAGTTTGTAGGTGATATCGGTGAGGTGGAAAGGGAGACGACAGTCAGGAAGAAAACATAAAGATTGTAGTGAGCAGTCATGTTTCATATCCGACATGTTCCATTTAATGCCATTTTTTCATTTTTGGTATGTTCATTGCAGGGTAAGGTAGATGAGAATAAAAATTAAAAGTGTGTAATTGGTCAAGCTTAGACGCAAAAAATGCTTATTGAATTGATGGATTGATAACAGCAAAGATGCTGAAGGAGATGTAATTACTAAAATTGCAATTTCTTCTATATTTTGCGACTACTTATTTATTTAATATTAAACTCAGGTTTCATGGTGCTCAGAATCAAATGTTTCAATACAGAGATATTCCATCAGAGTTCAGCGATACTCATGACTGAGAAATTTTGAGTGTAGACACGACATGACTATTCACTACGTAGTGAGCATGTCACAATCTAAACAGGGTCTAAGAGTATCTCTTGTCATGAAAAAGTGCTTCTCATCTTAGCCGTTCGGATTCGGCAGAAAATTGTAGGTCCCCTCCATTTCTGCCAATAACACGCACGCAGGAATTGTTGAGAGTTATAAGTCACTAGGCCCTGGTTCTACATGAGCTGTCCCACAACTCAATTTATTTTTTTTTATAATTTAATAATATTTTTAATTCTAGTGGAGGCCCGGAATCAGTCTAATAAATACCTACGTCTTTATTTGTTTTTAAGAACACTTTTTATATGAAAAACCAGAAAAACTTAGCGCCTGAACGCAAAAATTATGGGAACAAACAGACCATAACCAAAATGGACATGTTCATATTTACTATAATCTTGATTTTTATTTGTCATTGTAATTTCTAAAATCTTTATTAATTTAGACCCTGTTTAGATTGTGACTGCTCACTACGTAGTGACTGCATTTTGATGGTGAAATCGGTGAGGTAGAAAGGGAGGCGACAGTCAGGAAGAAAACATAAAGATTGTAGTGAGCAGTCATGTTTCATATCCGACATGTTCCATTTAATGCCATTTTTTTTATTTTTGGCATGTTTGTTGAAGGGTAAGGTAGATGAGAATAAAAATTAAAAATGTGTAATTAGTCAAGCTTAGACGCAAAAAATGCTAATTGAATTGGTGGATTGATAACAGCAAAGATGCTGAAGCAGATTTAATTATTAAAATTGCAATTTCTGCTATATTTTGCAACTACTTATTTATTTAATATTAAACTCATGGTTCATGGTGCTCAGAATCAAATGTGTCAATTCAGAAATATTCCATCAGAGTTCGGCGATACTCATGACTGAGAAATTTCGAGTGTAGACACGACATGACTATTCACTACGTAGTGAGCATGTCACAATGTAAACAGGGTCTTATGTAAATCCAGCATCTTCACCAAATTTGGGATAATGTCCTTTATCTCTATTTTAAAGTGTGATTTTAACTGTACTTTACAGAAACTTACATGCCTAATTTCTGATACGGGAAGATATGTATTTCTAATGGGCCAGTTGTACAATAGTGGTTCAGCCTCGGTTTAAGATTTTAAGGGCCAGTTGTACAAATATTTAAACCGTGGTTCAGCAATTTTTATCCATCGATTTCGGCGGGTTAATTGAGTTTCAACAGTGGATTACTGTTCAAGTGTGTTATAATAACCAATAACATACTTGAACCAGCGTTGAACGTTAGTTAATCCGCCGAAATCGGTGAATTAAAATCTTGAACCGAGGCTGAACCACTATTGTACAACTGGCCCTAACTAACCGATTTCGGCGGATTAACTAACGTTCAACGCTGGTTCAAGTATTTAATAGGTTATTATCACACACTTTCACAGTAAACCACTGTTGAGACTCAATAAATCTGCCGAAATCGGTGGATAAAATTAGCTAAACCACGGTTTAAATATTTGTACAACTGGCCCTAACCTTAAAAGCTTTCCCCACATATTAGCTGTGTTTTATTTTCCCCCAGATCCAATCCAGATCAGATCATGAAAATAAAACAACCCAGGATCTCAGTGAGAACTTGTTATATACCCAACTCTTTTTTCCTTTTGTTTTTTTATTTGTTTACACCCGTTGTCTTTTTTCTTTACACTACTGACGACATTTACAAATTAAGGGTGTGTGTTCAAAACGGACTTGGAAATCCAAATCCAAAACAAAGTTGGATCTTGTGTTGTTTTTGTAATACATGTATTTTCGTAAGCAAATCCAATCTGGTTCGGATCTCGGGGAAAATAAAACACAGCTATTATCTCGTGTATGTTTTTAATAGTGTGAATAGAAAATTTCAAAGATTCTCACATAGACATCTAGACAGCCAATCTTACGAAATTTGACGTGTGTTTTAAAAAACGTTAGTTATAAACTTTTATATCTTCTATAAAAACATTTCTTTCACACTAATTTTAATTTGTCAACTATTAACATAGTGAGATGGTGTGGATAGTTTTCAAAATCAAAACTTGCTTCTATTCCTGAAATAAATGTTAGATGAACAGATAGAAAATCTACTTAGATATAAACTTATCCATCACAATTAACTTAAATCATTTTAAGGTAGATACTACCGAGAATACCTTAATCCTTAAACATTTTTTCAATGGCTTTGCATTATAAAAATAAATTCTAAAATGAATTCCTTGAACAAACACTAATTATTACCTAAATCAAGTAATTAAATATTCCGGTTCCCATAAAAACTGAAAACTACCTACCTGGCAATTCTTTATCTTTCAAATCCATAAAACCGAACCACAACGAAAACGAAACATCATTTTTCACGAGCCGCCATCTTGCAAAGCGGAGTAACGTCAAGCGCTTTTGTGTGTGTTATTTTTTCTTCTCGCAAATTTGATTCGTTTTTTTCACAAAGATCGCTAAATTCACATGATAAAAATTAATAAATCTTTCGCAGTTTAGTTTCTCCATCAAATAAACGACACAATGATATAAAATTCAAAAAAGTCTCAAATGCAATTCCCGAAAAAGCATTCGTAAACCGAGAGGAGAAAACTTCCAATCAAAGGAAAAAGAAGCAACAAAAAAAGTTCCATCGACCCACAACGAAAAACGACGAAATTTTCTTTGAAAATTGTGAAAATCATAAAGTATATTTCCTCAAGTTTCCCGTGCTAATTGCTGCTATTGAAACGGAGCAGAGGAATATCTCAAGAATCCAAAAGGTTTGTTTTGTTAAATTTATTTCAATGGCTTTCATGTGCATTTGAGTTTTTGAGACTTCTCCAAGCAAAAACAGTCGTCTGTTCTTCATTCATCCGTCGGTGGTGGAAAAAGTGTATTCTTGGAATTTCTTTTCTGTGTCTTTTTCGTGGGTAGCTAGTAGAGAAGTGCGTAGTGGTGGTGGAGCTGTGCAGCGTGCTCCAAACGCAAACACAAAATTATAAACGAAAGCAAAACGTTGATTTATTCTTTCTTTTTTTTCATTCGTCTCGCCGCCTTTCGTCCGTCCAATTTGGGTGCTTTGTTGTAACTTGGTCCAAAAAGTGAACTTTTTTGAGGAAATCATTCTTTTTTTGCAGAGTCACCTTTTTCTTTGTTTTGCTGCGCGAAAGTTTGTGAATTTAACTGCCGAAATTGTTTTGAGCCATCAACTGGGATTGTTTTTGTTGGCTCGGATGTTTATCAATTTTTGAGTGAAAAGGTTTCGTTATCATCAAAATCGTTGGGTTGGCGAACGCTGCCACTTTCTCATACGCAGTTTAAATAAGAAATGGTATTGATCTCACTCGATCGGGATGAGTATTTATTCATAATAAACAACAAATAACAATTGGATTTAATTTTAGGTTCATTTTGGAAAATTACTTGACTGTTTTCCTAGATATTATTATTCAAATCCTTGGCCAAGTCGAAGATCTATCAATGAGTCATCCTTCTCTTGGTATTTTATTGTTTGTTTCTGAAGAATACGGTGTGATATTTAGTAGTCATGTTTATTGTTTTCTTTTTTCTCTGAACTTTCCGTCTGTGTTGTTGGATTTGTCTGGCTTCTATTAAGAAAGTGAAAGAGGAATTCAGTTAGCTGAGAAATTTTGTTTCCGGCATATTTGACTCTGCACTGGGAAGTTGAGGTAAGAAAAAAAATTGTATCCTCAGAATTAAAGTCGAAATAAAACTTTTTTCCAACTAGTTGAAAAAATAACAATAATATGTTTTTCAAAAGCTTAAAACTTGCTCCATATTGTATATGGCTCTTGAGGTCTTATTACTTCTGGTTTTTTGAGCCGCCCGACGCACAGTATTGTAGCAGTTATAACTCTACCGGCAGATTTTTTTGGCAATTGAGCCCGATACGCATGAAGCTTGCTTCTCGGATTGGTTTTACGGATTAAAATATTTGCATCGTCGAGTTATGACGGGTAGATGTTTGTGAATTCAACGTAAAAAAGAAATTACCAAGCTGGAAGTGGTTAACTATTAGGGTAGGATGAATTTGACATAAATAATGTACACATGTAAGCGTACTTTAAGGTACCCAACATGAGTTTATTGACTTGTTAACGCGACAGTGAAATTTTATGCAGAATATCTCTAAACGGTCGGAAAGGTTTTCAAGTTTCCCCCATAGCTTAATGGTTTAAAATACTTTTGAAGAAGGTGTAGGTATAGTGCACTAAAAATTTAGATATTTATAGGGTTTAAAGGGTAATAACAAAACAGATGTCTGATTTAAAAATGTATTTATTTTTGGTTTTGAAGTAACCTACTATTTAGAAGATGAACTTATTTTCATTTTAGACTTAGCTATTATTCAAAATTTTGCCATTGATGAATTTAGTAGACTAAGAGCCCGCAGCTATTTTTGGGTGTGAGTGATAGCAAAAATTAACTAGTATTTTTAGATAGGTCTTTACTTTTCATATTCAAATATGAAAGTCTTGCATGCCATAGTTGGGGCCTTTAAAGGTAAAGTGCATTATTGTAGTGCATCTGGTAGAAAAAGTCTTGGATTACCATATTATGTTATCAGAGGGGAAGCTTCTATCAGTGAGAACACATTTCAAAGTGATATCACATTTTATGTAGAGACCGGTTTCATACTCATCTTTGGGTTCGTCTTGGTGAAGAAGACCCCATCCAAGACGTCTTGGACCCCCATTTTTATGTGTAGGGCGCTCAGATCTTTTATAAAATATAATGATTTAGTTGCTATACTTTTTACCTGGTCTTTAAAAAAACGCATTTTTAATGCACCATTCCGACAAATGCTCCAATCCCGAAATGCAATACTTTCATGTTTGCTTATGAAAAGTAAAGACCTATCGAAAACTACCAGTGAATTTTTGCTATCATTCACACCCAAAATTTGCTGTGGGCTCTCTCTATAGGGGTTAATATTTTTTATAATATTAAAAGAGGATGGACTTAGAGTATCACTTAAGGGCTAAATATTTTCAAAATTAAAACAAACGAATGTAATACGATTTTTTTTAATTTCTTTTTGTGTTTGGGTAGTAGTGTTAAGAGCATGGACTTTAAGGATAACTTTAGAGCTAGATATTTTTCAAAATTTTGCATTTATAGGGTGATGTACCTAGAATTTATTTGTTTGAAAGTTTATACAAAAGTTAGATTGGCCTCCATAATGTCCATCTTCTTAACGTACATAAAATAAAATCCCTATCAAGCCTCTGTTCATTTGTATAGAAAATATCTCTGAAAAATTAAAAAAAAAAATATAAACGGAACTGCATGTCGCGACAAAGTTGGTCAGATTATCAACTTTGTCGCATAGTGCCGGTGAAGTGCAGTTATCGCTTAGTGCGATATAGCTCATACAATTTCCTACAAATAAGTCTTGAAGTTCAGTTCCGCTGAAGTGCAGTTCCGCCGGGTGCGGTCTTAAGTCTTTACGAGCCCTTAAACACAAATATACCTATTTTGTATTTGAAATTGTCCTGCTTTCGACAGGTATATTTGCGTTGATTTTGAATTTTCACGCGACGTTTAATTATGTTATTGTTTTATGAAAAATTTAGTCAAGTTTATCTAGTTTTCAGAATTATTTGTTATAGAAGGGTACCTATTTTTTTGAAACAGTTTGTAAACAAAATTTCGTAAAGAATAAAATAAATTAAATAGCCCAATGCACAATTTTGATTTAGGTATCGAATTCAGAACATCAAACAAAACCCTTCACAAAAGGATTATTTGTTAAAAAAATCGCAGAGGTTCATAATATGTACAAATCGAACATATGTACATTTGATACGAAAAAGAAAAAACCCTTTTTTTTTAATGGACTAAATGTATGTATATTGAATGAAATTCAATTGGAAGATTTCTGCCACCTAATTTTCCAAATATGAGTTTTGTCCAGGCATGACAGTTGGGATCATTATACATTTGATGTCCAATTAAATCTTTTGCAAAACAACTAATTGAAAACTGAAAATAATCAATATAAAAGCACGCGAGAGAACTTTTACGAAATGATCGGTTAATTCAGTGATCAAAGTAAAATTTAGAAAAACATTTAGTAACGATTTTCGTCCAAACAGTCGGAACTAAATAATATATCGCACCCTTAGAATGAAAGTGACCTTCCTGTAATTTCTGATTTTGCAATAAACTGACCAATTCATACTTTTTTGACCAATTTCTTCCTCATTTTAAACAAATTGCAATTTTTAAGAAAAATTTTAACAGTGCGATATGTACATACACCTTAAGCCTTTTAAATTCACGGCACAAGTTAGAAGAAATAGATGGATAGGAAGAAATGAATTTTTGTTGGCATATCGTCGGTGAAACCTGAAAGTGTGTAACTCCATTTTAACAAATTTTACAAGAGACCATTAAAACTTCTTATTTTCTGATTTAGTGGTATTTTTCCCTTTTCTAAACTACCATTTAAACGATAATTTTTAGCGAAATGGGGATTTTCGGTGTTTCACCGATGATATTAGATTTTTAACGCTATCAGTTAGACTGTTACGTAAGACTGTTACCCCGAATGTTTTGTGTTCGATTCCCAGCCTATGCCACCTTAAAAACAGAAATATTTTTCAGGGGCTGCTGCCTCTTGCGAGGAATTGACAAATCCACCAATAGTATATCTTGTCATGAAATAGTGCTTCTCATCATAGCCGTTCGGATTGGGCAGAAAATTGTAGGTCCCCTCCATTCCTGCCAATAACACGCAGACAGGAATGGTTGATAGTTATAAGTTACTAGGCTCTGGTTCTACAGCTGTCGCACCACCCAATTTGTTTATTTATAAGAACGTTCATACAACTTGTTCTTAAGTGTAAGATTTTTATTCGCGTCGATATTTTCATACAAGCCATTGGCTCATTGAGACCAAAATTAATACGGTATAAATCAAGATGACAAATTTCAGAATTTCGAGAACTGATGACAAATTTCAGAATTTCGAGAACTGTGAATCCAATCACAGATTTTTTTCACTGTTTCTGTGTCTTGCGAGGGAATGACACAATACTTATCATGTCGACCTGCCTCCTCCCTCCTTAGCTGTTCGGATTCTGGAATAAACTAATAAACTGTAGGTTTCCTACATTTCTGTAGAAACGCACACAGAAATGATGTGAGCGTTGTAATTCACTAGGCAATGGTTGTTTACGAGTTGTCGCGCCATCAAATTTATTATTTTTAGTGGCTTGAGAACAATTTTTTTTTTTGCTCATCCCATGGATGAGCCCAGTTGGTGTTAGACGTATATAATAGAAAATAATATTTCATAGAGTGCGGCCAGTTTAATCTGCGTATTATGATTGTTTATTTGTAATTCTTTTTGGTGGAATTGTTACTTTTGTTAAAAATTGCTACAAAGATTAAGATTTTGTATGCCATTAAAAATATATTACCATTGTCACTTTATTCAAGACAGTTTTATTGATCAAGGCTTTGAACGAAAAAAAAAAACATCAATGATTAACAATGTCATCATAGAAAATTTACCGCCCGTAAAACTGCCACTTACTGAAGGTTACTTACAAAAGACAATAAATACCACAAACAATCAACACAAACCGCAGCAAAAATAAAAAAAAAAATAAAAACATTCATTCAATAGGTACCCCAAAATGGTTTGAGGCATCAATTGATAACAAAATGTATATTCGTGTCTTTTACCTCAGTTTTTATCGAATACAAGGAAGCAAATGGACTTTCATATCATCCCTCAGCTTTTAATTTTAATAAACACTTAAAAAATACTTAACAATAATAAACCAAACAAATAATAAGATTTGAATGATTTCCGTTTCTTCATTTTGTTTCAATATACAAGTAAGTTTCTTCGGAGATAAAAATATACCAATGCATTTAGTTTTGATTACAACGATTTAGGGCGTCTTTGTTTCGAGACCATTGTTACACTAACAATATTCTATGATGTGTTTCAATTTTTTTTCATGATTATGGAAACTACTCAAGGTTAATGAAAGTAGATTGATATGTTGCATCTGCTCTGTTGTAGGTTCCTTATGGTTGGTAGCATAGTTTACAATTTAGCATTCATTTCAAATCAAAAATAAACATAATACTCAATTTCAATTCAATTCAAGGTCATGATTTGATTGAGGGAAACCGATTTTTCCGCCTAAAGCAACATAAAGCAACAGCAAAAACTTGTTGCGTCATTTAAGTGAAGAGTAAGAATATCATAGTTCAGTCATCATTGAAAACACTCATTTGACTTTCAATTGGCTGAATTTGGAAATGATAAAAATCCTAAAACTAAATTAAAAATCATGTTTCAATTGTATATCTACAAATGTTGACTAACTTATTTCGCACTAACTTATCGCAAGTAAAGCCAGATTCAAACTATATTGTCGATACCGATAAAAATCTCGTTTCTGTAAAATATTTTTACACAAGAAACAATGTCTATACATAGGTATTCCTACTATTGACCTGTCCTAAACGGTGTTCAGCAGAAATGTTTAATTTCCACAAAATACAATTTTGAAATGCGGATTTCATGTTTAAGAAACAATATAACAAACAAATGTAATACATTTTCGATTTCCCCTCAACACACTCTTATTTGTGAACAAGCGATAGCAAGGCGTTTGGTTCAATTGCTGTAACGGCGGATTTTTTTTTTTTATTACCTACATTGTTCAAGGATTTTTGCTTTAAACCCTCGACTTAAGGTATCTCCATACAAAAAATTGGGTCAATGTACATAAGTTCCGTTGACCGATGTAGCCAGAATATATGTATTTCTACGTTCTTTGCTGATTAATTTATTGGGAAAAATTACCCTCAGTTGCTACATCGATACTCTAGTTGTATAAATTTGTAAATTTGATTCTGTTGTTGGGAGAATAGTGTAGCTGTTTTGTAGAAATTTCAAAGCTAAAAGGTACGAAAATAGTATAAAGCGATTCTGTACTTGTAGCAATAAAAAGTACATAATGTTTATTAAAATATGAGTCAAATTCGAGTTTTACTTTAAGATTCATCTACATTCAATAGCTTCAATTGTGATCTAAACAGTGATCATTTGAAAGATAATCATATGAGCTTAAAAGATTTGATTAATCATTGTTGATCTCATTTTGGGGATGACTTAAGAGTTAATTCAATCAAAATATTTGTTTAAAAATTTGCTTGACCTTTAACGAAGCTTTAAATAAAATCTATTTATCTCTATGCTCTCCAAAAATAAAAATTTAAATATACATAATTTTGTTTTCTCTCTTAATTTCAGACATAACAAAAGAAGAAATTTAACCACAACAGAAGCAAATAACACAAACAAGAGAAATAATGTGGAATGCGGATGCCAAACTTCAGACTACCCAACAAAATGGTATCAAATCATTTTCAGCTGGTTCGACATCAGGCAACAGCAGTGGTGCTGCTTCTGGCGGCAATAAATTACAAACTGCACCCAAGACACTAGGAATGACTTCGGCTATAAGTTTGGCTGATCCTCGTCCCGAGGATATCATCAGAACCGATGAACTCCGCCAGACACTGGAGCCGTACAAAGTATTCGAATCACAAGATGAACTCAATCATCGTATGGAAATCTTGGCGAAATTAAATACTTTGGTAAAACAATGGGTGAAAGATGTTTCGATTTCCAAGAATATGCCAGAAGTTGCTGCCGAAAAACTAGGTGGTAAAATTTATACATTTGGGTCATATCGTCTGGGAGTTCATCACAAGGGCGCTGATATAGACGCATTGTGTGTGGCACCGCGTAATATTGAACGGACTGATTATTTTACGTCCTTTTTCGAGTTGCTCAAGAAACAACCCGAAGTTACGGAATGTCGAGCCGTTGAAGAGGCCTTTGTGCCAGTCATAAAGATGAATTTCGATGGAATTGAAATAGATTTACTATTTGCGAGATTATCACTTAAAGAGATACCCGATGATTTCGATTTGCGAGATGATAATTTATTAAAGAATCTTGATCCCAGATCGGTTAGAAGTTTGAATGGATGTCGGGTTACAGACGAGATACTAAGTCTTGTGCCGAATATTGAAAATTTTCGTTTGGCATTGAGATCTATTAAATTGTGGGCTAAAAGTAAGTTTTTTTTTTTTCATTCAATCAATAAGTGTTGCTAATTTATTTTATTTTACTAGAACATGGAATCTATTCAAATTCACTTGGATACTTTGGTGGTGTGACATGGGCTATGCTTGTCGCACGTACCTGTCAGCTATATCCGAATGCCGTTGCCGCAACTTTAGTTCATAAGTTCTTTTTGGTCTTCTCCAGATGGAAGTGGCCAAATCCAGTGCTTCTAAAGCATCCAGAAAATAAAAATCTGCGATTTTCTGTAAGTAAATTAAAAAAATTATAATTTTAAAATATCAGGCTGTGAGTGCAAAACTTTTTATGATCAGAAGAATGAATTCAATTGGAATTAATTGAATTCGAACTGTTTTTATTTATATTTTTTCTTCATTGCATAATATTGCAAATTTGAGTTTACACCTGTTTTTATTTCCAACATGGAATGGTCTATTGAGCAGCCCACTTTTTGTTTTGGAACCAACTTTACGAAATCTGCCTCCATCGTCGCCGTTCATCGTTCTTTCTAATTCGGCGCCGCGGTTGACTTTCTGATCGATAATTTTTCGTAAGTAAATGCATTAAGGGGATAGGAAATGTATCCACGATAAGTCGGAGACCGCAAAGAACGATCACAAGAAAAAAATAGAATAGTGAAAACATGGGGAAGGGATACGCCATTTGAGTATTTCCGCAATTCTCGTACGAAAAAGATACCAAGTTTATCAATTCTTCTTGACCAATGGGTTCTCTAGATCTCTTCCTCTTTTGAACACTACAGCACTTCACTGCCAAAAATGTATGCGGTCAATTGTTTGTAAGACACGAAATGAGTAAGGAATGCTTGTTGAGTCTTGCAGTTTGACAATTTGTAGGCAGTAAACTAATTATTTTGTTTATTTAATATTTTCTTTCAGGTATGGGATCCTAGGGTTAATGCAGCTGATCGCTATCATCTGATGCCAATCATTACACCAGCATACCCCCAGCAGAATTCTACATTTAATGTGTCGGAATCGACTAAAAAAGTTATTTTAAACGAATTTAATCGTGGAATGTCGACAACAGATGAAATAATGCTTGGGCGAGCCAAATGGGAAAGGCTATTTGAAGCTCCAAGTTTCTTCTATACGTGAGAATATTTTTTTGTCCATCTTCACTTTCTACAATAAGAAATTACCTTATTTATGTTTAATTTTTATTTGTTTATTCTTATTTCTTCTAATTTTTCTATAGTTATCGTCATTTCATAGTTCTACTTGTTAATTCAAAAACTGCTGAAGATCACCTTGAATGGTGTGGTCTTGTTGAATCGAAGATTCGTCTTCTAATTGGAAATCTAGAGCGTAATCAACATATTTCTCTAGCACATGTTAATCCAAAATGTTTTGAATATAGGAAAGGCGATACGAAATGTCAGAATAGTGGAGGAAACAGCAATTTGCCAAGTTCACAAGACAAACAACCTGTTTCGGATGCATCATTTTGTTCGATGTGGTTCATTGGTTTGGAATTTGAACGCACGGAAAATTTAAATGTTAATTTAACAGAGAATATTCAAAACTTCACCGAGCATGTTATATCACATGGGGTATGTTAGAAAAATATCCTTTCTTAAGGAATAATGTTTTTATGTTGTTGTATTTTAACAGGTGAATATAAAAATGCTGAGAGAAGGCATGACAATTGAAGCTCGTCATGTTAAACGCAAATTACTTAGTTTGTATTTGGATGGGGAATTTTTGAAACGGGAACGACGCTCTATGGAGAGTCACAATAATTTTAATAATTCGATTTTAGCTACAAGAAAACGCTTGTCCTCTGAGTTGGAGAAACAACCAGCGCAGAATAATATTGGCGGTGGTGGTAGTGTCTCGAAACGCAGTAGAAATAGTGAATCAGTAAGTAATACATCAAAGTTTTCATATACATTATTATATTGTTATCAAATAGACTCCCTAACACTGTAAAATTTCTCTTTTTCTGTCTCAGCAAAATGAAGACAATTCAAATGCATCGTCGGGCAATAGTGACTCAGCAATGACTCCGTCAACACCAACTTCAACCACACAATCGCCGCCACAATTTCCAACAAAAACCACAACACCACTGAAAAATGGAAGCGATGAAAGCCCACAGAGTTTACTGGACGATTTATCGTCAACTGCTGCAAGTGTTACCAGTACAACAACAACAACAGCTGCCTCCAAAGCTGTTTCAAAAACAAATAATCCAGCAACAACGACGACGACTACTGAAGTTGCTTGCTCGTGACATCATAAATTCAAAAGATCTTTATCATCCATAAATAATAATAATATAAACAAGAATAACAAAAACAAACAAACTGCTGCCACCGCTGCCAATTCTGTTACTTTTACTAATGCTGCTGCTGACACTCCTGCCGCAAGTAAGAGTAATGAGGGGGGACCGATTATGACGACAATTACTTGTAAGTTTTCTATTTAATAATTTAACATTATACATTTTTTTACTCTTTTTATTTTTTAACCCCTTTTTCGTGTATAAACAAATTTTATTTAGTTTAATTTTGACATTAAAAGAAATATAAATGCAAAAATAAATAAATAAAAAAAAAAAAAAAAAAAAAAAAAAAAAAACAAACCAAAAAAGAAACAAAAAAAAATATATTAAAAAAAAAACATTTATTTTGCAAATAAATCGAGAAACCAAAAAAAAATATAAAATTCTTCTTTATTTTTTCTTCTTATTCTTCTGAAACTGAATTCCTTCTTTTAGGCTTATTAAATTATTAGGTAGTCAGGAATCTTCTAAAATGAGTCGTAAGGTGTTGGTAAGAAAGGGTGTTTTGTTTTTTTTTCATCTTTGTGACCTGAAATTTTCATTTAACGTAAAAGAACTTGGATCTTCAAAATTGTATCAAGTGACAAAATCAAACAAGCGCAACTGTTTTGAAAATGCAAACTGAAAAACAGGAAAAATCTTATTGGTACAGAATTAGTTTAGGGTCATAAGCCCCGCGGCATTAACCCCCGCGGGGTTAATTCCCAATTGAATGGGAATTAACACCCGCGGCGGTTAATTCCACTTTCAAACCCACGGGTGTTAATTCCCATTCAGAAATGGCTTTAACCCCACTGATCTCTATAATACACTGGATAGTGAAATAGCTTATAGTGTATGAGGCCCGGCCACGACCTCATATCTCGCTCCATACAAACGAAAAAAGAGATTGAATATATTTGCCGTAATTGAGCATTTATTTGATGTCAGTTGATGTCAACAAGCATTGCGGCTGTAAATATTGGAAAAAATAAAAGAAAATCCAGGTCCAGTAGTGTTATACTGTTATATGAGGGTACCGGCCACGACTATATTTTTGCCTCAAAAATTTTGTATGAATACACTATCCAGTGTATATAGAGATCAGTGTTTAACCCCCGTATAAACAGTGAGGTATATATGGCATGCTGCCACCCTGCAACCCCCCTGCTTGGGCACACTATAGGATTTGAGCTAGGTGCGAGGTTGGGTGTGTGCAAAGTTTCTTTTACATATAAAGAATTTGGATTTAAAGAAACTTTGCATACATCCAAGCTCGCACCTACCCCAAATCCTATAGCGTGTCCAAGCAGGGGGGTTGCAGAGGGCAGCATGCCCCCCATACTTAAATTACGGTTTATTCGCCGTAATGCTGGGTGCTAGCACTGTATTTATGTAAGCAAGCAAGAACAAAAAAGTGGTTTTTGTTTTATTTCGAAAAATAAATTTATTCCTTATAATAAACGTTGTTAATAATTTCAGCGGGCCTTATTTCCATTTATAATTGGGAATTAACCCAAAAAAAAAACAGGAATTAACCCCCACGGGTTTTATAGCCATTTGAAAGTGGAATTAACCGCCGCGGGTGTTAAGTCCCATTTGCGGGGCTAATGGCACTAAACCTCATTGTGAACGTTGTAACAATTGTGTAGAAAAAGTGCAAGAAAATACAAATGAACGAAGAAATTAAATCAATGGAATGGCTTCCAAAACTATATTTTTGTATTACTTTTTTTGTATTGATTTTGTGTTTTTGTCTAGTTTAAAAAAGAACTGATTTGCAAATATTGGCAACAAGTGTAAAGTAGCTAAGCTCTACAAAACGTTTTTTTCCCAGAAAATTTTCGAAGTCCTAAATGGGAATCCGATCTAAAATTTGTTCAATGACATCAGCTTTTCGAGAGTGAAAAATAAAAACAATAAGGTTCTGTTTTACAATGTCTGAGTAAAGTTCTGATTAGTTACTCGACACATTAATATTGGAACAGGGTCATAAGTCCACAGGAATAAAACTTACAATTGTCTTTTCACGACTTGAATTGGTTATAAATGCAAAAATATTATTTTTTGGTTTGTGGACTTATGACCCTGTTCCAATATTTATGTATCAAATAACTAATCAGAACTTTACCCAGACGTTGTGAAGCAAGCCTTAAATAAAATCAATAAATAACCGAATAAATACGATTGCTAGGGGTTGATATTGCAAAAACATTTATTTTTAATTACTTAAAAAATTAGTACAGATAAATTAGGACAATATATAAAGCAACAACAACATTCCTACCCTCATCAAACTTGGTAAAAACTGCCTCTTACGAGGAGTATAACACGCACGCAGGAATGGTTGAGAGCTGTAAGTCACTAGGCCCTGGTTCTACACGAACTGTCGCGCCACCCAATTTATTTATTCATTTAACTATTTTGGTCAAGGATTAAAAACGTGGAATTGGATGGATTTTTTTTTTAAATAACACGGTTTTAGACTTGAGAAAGTAAAATTATTTTTAAAGGAATGGGCTGAACTCAAATATTCAAATAATTACGCCATCAGCTCGGGTTTTCAAGATATTCTCGTTTGAAAATGAGAAAATCATATAGGTGGAACCGCCTAAGCTGATTTTTTTAATTACCGTTTTGACGATATCTGTCTAGCACATTTATAGGAAAATATTGATAGATCAATCGTCAAAACGACAATTCTTTTATTTATTTTATGGAATGTTGATTTTCGAAAATCCGACCTGTTAGTGGAGAAAGGATGACAGATTTGAGCGCAGCACCCCATAAAATGCTAATAAATGAATTTTGTCCAAAAATTTACCGATATTTGAAAACCTACCTATTTACAATTACCGCCATGTTATTGACTCGATTATACCAGATTACAAATTAAATCCGGATGTAAATCAATTGAATTCAAATTAATTTACATCTGGATTTAAGGTTTAAACTGGATTAATTGAGTGAATAATGTGGCGGTTAGTCTACGTGGAAAATTTCACTAGAGCAAAACTGACATTTGGAGAAATACGGATAAACGAAAGAGATATTTAGATATTCCTTTCACTTCTGATTTTGACGATTCGAAAATCTACTTTTTATTGGTTTATGACATTAGCTTAAAAGATTTTATGACTATTATGGTTCTACCTTAACAACTAACTTACTACAAATATAATCTCGAAAAGTTGAAAAAGAAAAAAAAAAATTGCGTTGATTAGATTGCAGATAATTAAATAGAAATATTGACAAAATTTTCACATTAAGCCAAGCAAGCTTATCAAAACGCCTAATATGAAGAATAACAGTCAACCTCACTTATCTGAATTAGCTATATTGTACAAATCTTTTAATTCAAATACAAAATTTATTTTCTAGTATTTTACCATAAATCCAAAATAAGTTACTTCGATTAACTAAAAATTGTAAAAAGATGCCAAAAAATTTATGAATCAGTTCCGAGGAACTTAATTACATCATCACTAAATTTCATCTTTTACTAAGCACGATTATTAAACTTGACACATTATTAGACTGGTCTGTCAGTTTTCACAGCACAACATTAGGAAATTTGCTTGTGAACTTTTGTTAAATACTTCGTGTAATTTGCTGCATACTATTGGAATTGGAGAAATTTGACTGCTTTGTGAACTTCGGTTAAATGAATATTTAAGTGACAAAAATTAATTATAGCAAATTGCCGTTTCAGTTAAGCGGATTAGACTGTATATTTTATCACAAATCAAACAATATCAAATGGAGTAGAAAATTTATAATTACATACATATATGCAAGGGAAATATTTCAAAAATAATATTTTTTGCATTTTATAATTTGGTGAGTAGATTATAACTTGGAATTTTCATTTTTAGGACGAATACCTACTATAATTTTTTAGGAATGGTTTCAGGGGGAATTTTTAATTTTTGTTGGGACAATTTTATAGATTTTTAACTGTCCAGGATCGTTTTTTCAAGAAGCTCCTAATCTGTCGGTCTGATAGACAAAGCAATCCATATTGGTCACACGCACCATATATTATAGTCTACCTGAAACATCTCTATTTATTAGCATATGTCCATCTCCTTGGTCAAACATATCGCACATCGGTCCATGTTTCATCTGAACCAGTTGTTTTAAAGTTTTGATGTGTTTGTGTAAATTGGTATACATTTTGAGAACCAGAATTAGTCTATGTTCACCATCATGTCCCTAGCTCTCGCTACAATTACTTAAGATTTTTCTAGGATTAAGGGCCTGATTCACAATGTCTGAGTAAAGTTCTGATTAGTTACTCGACATATAAATATTGGCACAGGGTCATAAATCCACTGTAAAAAAAAAATATTTTTGGATTTATAACAACAGTGAATTTTATGACCCTGTACCAATATGTATGTGTCGGATAACTAATTAGAACTTTACTTAGAGATTGTGAAACAGGTCCTAAGAGGAATAAACCAGACAGATAAACAAACTTTTACATTTATAATAATTATATAATAATAGGAAAAATATTTGAAATCAGTCTTATTTTGTAGAAGATCGCTGTAAAACTAAATTCATCTGCTGAAAATGTTCGGAATAAGAAATAATTTGTTATGGTTTGGAAATATTACGACAAAAAACGCATAATCCCGAAAGAGAATGTCAAAGCGGTGAGAGCGTGTCAATGCACTACTTACAAGAGAAGTGGAAAATTACATAAATTGTACATGAGGCACTTAGCGCCAAAATGCCCTAACCAAATTTTCGAACTGAGAAGATTGGATTCAAAGAGAAGCTTATTTTAAACAAAGTTTTTTTTTTACATTTTGCATAAACAATAAAATAAAGATTTTATATTATTCGTGATTTGAAATAATTTATTGTCCAACGAGTCACATGTACTGTTGGCTTAACTTAGGCACAGTTTTTTTTTGAAAATTTTATTTCTTCTAAGCAGCTGACGCCATTTTATTTTCGAACATTTTTCGTCAATTTTTTTTGTTGAAAATGTGGGTTAGGCCGATTTGGCACTGAATCTTAAAAAATTAAGACATTCTCATTTTTTTTTTTTGAAAATTATGATAAGCTTGTACGATGTTTTACAAAGCTAAACACAACCGCTCAAAAGTTGAAGTTCATTACGTATCTTTTTTTATCAAATGAAAATAAATGTTTAATATTCAGGGTGATTTGCAAAATATTTCACTTTGCGTCTACTGTGAGTTTCACTCGAAATTTAATATTCGAAAAATGCCCTTAATCGTGAATATTAATTTCGGGCGGAACGTAATGCTATTGAAAGCCTAAATTAAACTTATTTTTAGTAAGTGAGTGAAATTTCGTTCGGGCGAAACTCAAAATAGCCATTAAAATTCCGTGCGAGCGAAAAATTAGACCACAAATCCGCTGCAGGGTACCCGTCATTTTAATTGAAATAGTGAACAATTTTTTTTTGCAATTAACAGAAATATAAACAACTCGTATGTAGATATAACAAAAAAAAAATCTTAGAACCGAAATATGACCGTTTAAACGTAAGCAGACGTTTGTCAAAAATCAAGATGAAGTTTTTATGGTGGTGAATTTAATATTTATTGAAAAATATTTTACTCATTCTTGAGGAATTTATGATTAATATTTCTTTTGAAGTAGGGAATTTTTGAAAAAAAAAATTAATTTTTTTTATTAATTTGATTTTAAATGTTAAATTTAAATTCACCACGTACCGTTGAGTGCAGAAAATTTACATGTTTTCAGGTATCAGTTTATAAGTCTTAAACGCATGTATTTATTTATTTGGGTTTTCAAAAAAGGATGTAAGTAAGTAGCAATTATATTAATGTATCAAACTTAACATTCAGTAAATAGTTAGAGGTATTTATACAATTTATTGGGTGTGAATAATCTTTTTTTTTTTAGGCTTATGTATTTATGTACCTATGTATATAGAGATAATAATTTTTAACTATAAAATCCACTTCAGAGATGCCGTTAACTTGAATGTTTTTTTTTGCGAAGAACAACCGTTCCTACTTTCGACAAGAAAATCGGGTTCTCAAATTTGGAAAACATGCTGTTTTTTTCGATAATATCAAAACTATAGGTAATTGCAAAAAAAAAACAACTCAGCTTTAGTTCAAGATAGTGGCAACTCTGAGTGTGGTTTATGGACGGAAGTTTGGATTTAAGTTTACTATATGGTAACCCAACGAAATCACGAAATCTTTCCCAATAAAATATGTATTGAAGCATTTCTTAAGAAGTCAAGCAAAAAATAACTCAAATATCAAAAAAGATAATTCTTAAAACTTTTATTAGACTTGCTTATAATCTTTCCGTTTTCATATTCAGAAATTTGTGTGTCATCATATCAATCGGCCTCAATTAATAAAAAATAAATCCCTGATTTTATTTAAATTTTTATCTAACAACTTGTCATTAAAATAAGCCCAGTGAGGTTTGGACATAAAAATATCTGAGATTATTTTAATTTAATTTGAAACTATCTTAGGGTCCCCTTTGAAGCGTTTTTTTTTTTTTAAACATTATTTTAAACATCATTTGCATCCTTTTGCATTTATTGTTACAAGATCACTAAAATTTTGGAGTCATTTGGCAATTTGCCAGTTCAGGTTTCTTGAGATCTCTGAGATTTCAGCAAAATCAGTGAGAATTCTGGACGTCATTCCTCAGTGAGATTCCTCACTTTTGCTGTCAAAAAAAAATGAGATTGAAATTTTTTTGGATTCGTTTGCTCAATTATTTTTTGTCGCAGTTGATGAATTTATAAAAAATAGATGGAGAGTGCTTTTGACTTCTAAAGAAGAAATTTTGTTCAGGTTTCTCCTTCTCCTCAGTGGAGCTGACAGAAGTTTGCTCAGTGAGATTTCAGAAACGTGAACTGGCTAAATAACTGTGGATCAAATGTTGAAATTTTTTTGAAGTAATTAATGACAGAAAATTACACAATTGATGACAAAAAAATATCAGTCTGAAATGGTATCCCATTAGCCACGATCTAAAATAAAATGTAAAAAAAGATTATTCCAAAAAATGGAAAGAATGGAATAGTCTTTTATTTGCATTCGGAAACCAATGATCTGTAAGCCTGTCAATCAACTTTATTTATTTTCATGGTTCTTTTATCGGTTTTTTCATAATCGATATCGTAAGTATCGTTTCCTTAATAAATTATAGATTCTTCACCGTTCGTCTTTTAATACGTTGAATGTGTTCAATTTTTCTTGAATAACATATTTCAATGATGAAAATTTAAAAATGTAGCGTAGCAGTACTCTTTGAATTTTGTGTGTTGCGCTTGTTTTGATTTTGCTCACTTGACTAAATTTAATTGCATTAAAAAATTTTAAATTGTTCAAAGAACATTCATATTATTTTTAGCCAGACTGATTGATATTATTTAAGAGAAATCTAACTCCTTATTCTAGCTAGAAGATGTGAGCCAGTTAAGAATTTGCATAGAGGAATCATGCCATTCTTTTTCCTGCATGTCTAAAAAAATCACAATTCTCCACTTAAGACTCAATCTTTTTTCTCTTAGATATTTAAAATTACTTATTCATACGTTGCCATTTATGTATGTATGTATGGTATAAAATTCTAATCATCTCGATCTTCAAACATAAAATAATTGTATAAACTCAATATCCATTTTCTTTTTTTTTTTCTTTCTCTCTCATTTTATTTATATTCGCAGTGTAGTAACAAGAGAACTTTATTAAAATCAACAACTTTAAAATAATCCGGAATCGAAATACAGCACTAGAAGGATCCGAAAACATCTTGTAAATACAAATATATATTAAAAACTAATTAACATTTCCATATATTTTTTTCATTTAATTTTAAAATAAATGCTGTCCTATATATAGAGTCCGGTAACAGCAGGATCAAAAAATATATACCTAAACCTGATGGAAAAAATACATAAACAGAAAAAGTTGGGTATAAAAAATAATAAAAAAAAAATAAATATAATTAATTTTGTTTATACTTTCTTACATAACAAACATTAACACTGAAATAATTATTATAATAACATCTATACAAAAAAAAGAGAAAAAGAAATTCAATAAATTTTTATATTATATTTTACAGATTGAATAAATAAAAAAAATGTCGAAGGCTTCACAATAATAAGCTCTTAGTTTTTGTTTTCTTTTTCTACAATTTTTGTGTGGAAAAGAAACAACATCAACAAAATATATAAGTTTATAAATCAAAAAAAAAAAAAAAAAAAAACAATATATATATTATTATTATTATTATTATTATTATTAAAGAAAACTGAAAAAATAAAAATAAATAAATCTATAAAATATTTAAAGATTCCTTCATTTTTGAAAGGAAATTGTATAAAATTGGAATAATTATTCTAGATATAAAACAAAAACAAACACAGATTTTTTTATTGAACTTGTAAATATATTAATTCACACTACACATTAAATATGATATCATAATATTAAAGTATCATTAAAGTTATAGAGGGTTTTGTTTTGCGTTATTTTTTATTTTTAAATTAAGAAGTTATATTTAGTTTAATTTTATTATAAAATATTCATTTCATACAGAAAAAACATGAATTCATTAAAATTGAAATAAGTATAAATTGTTTGGTTAAATTATGTTTAAAAAAAAATCATTCTAATTTGAGCAAAAAAAATAAACCATTTCACGAAATACAAAAAAAAACGAACAATACCCCTTGCTACAACAGAGTATACAATTGAACAATTTTCTTAGGCATTCATTAAAAATAAATTATATTGCTGATTTATATTCGTTGGTTGCATATTCGAATGTCAATAAAATTGAATTTAATCACCAAATAGAATCTAGAAACTAGTTGAGGTGTTCATTCATTCTTTCAAGTGAATGGAAATCAAACGGAATGTTTTCAAAATAAAGGCTATTAACCCAGATTGTCGAATCCAGACTCTCTTTTGTTATATCTAAGTACACCGAATCTCTGAATTCGTGGATAAAGCACTGTATGCAAATATTGGCATTTCATATATTAATCGCCACAATTGTTGTGGATCGAAAAAAATAATTGTATTATTTTGGTACTTTAAAATAAATATTAAAATTTCTCGACTCCACTAGAGTCCATAATGGTTTATTTAAATCTATTTGCTTATAAGATAGACGGTCACTGATGACAATAATAGGCGTGTTTTATTGGAAATCTATATATAGTACAGTAAGAAATTCCCAAAAAAACGCATCGGTAGTACCATGTTTTTATATTTCACATTTGGTACAGTTGAACACCTGTCAAAATAATTTGAAATTAAAAAAAAATCCATCCACAGTAGGATTCTACTTTAGCTTTTATCGGCCGTAATTCTACTGGCGATAATGCATGTAAAATCCTACTATACAACGGATAGATTTTCCAATAAAACAAGCCTAATGTCTTCTCAACAAATTTAAACTCAATTTTTTAGTAGTTATATTAACATGCAATTCCATTCAATTCAATTTACACAGTTCGAGCGAAAACTTACAATATTTCTTGTCAATTAAATTTAATGACACATTTTAAATGCTTCCCAACTGAGAAAAGCAAAATTATAATACCAACGAAATTAGAATCCATGTTCAGTATGATTTCAATTCAGGTTCTTTCCATGATTTTTGTCCATACTTAATAATCCTTCTATAACCTTACGAGAGCTAAGGATCTACAACATCAGCTTTATTAAATTTTTTTTTATATTTTTTCTTGACGTTGCTAGCAGTAAAACTAAATTTTTAAAATCATACAAAATAAATTAGAACTGGCAGATATTGCAATTTAAAATCCACAAATGGATCACATGAACATGACTTCCTTTATAATCAATTTGACTGAAATCAGGAACATTTTTTTTTTTTCAAGTTTGCACACACTATACAAAGTCTTTGTCATATACGTAAAACGAGTGTGCAAAGCTATGTAAAATAATTATTTTCTAAAAAAAAATCAAGTTGATAATGTCGAAAAAACGCTATCTGCTTTACTTATCCAAAAAATATACAAATGCGAAACCCACTTTGTCTTCTTATGTCAGGTTTGATTGAAAAAAGAATGGTTTAGATGTTTTTTAACGAATCCATAACTCTTTACCTTGGTTCTTGTCCTTGTCCATTTTTTTCCAATATTGACTTAAGTACACTATTACATTCAGCGTGAGATAATTTCAAAGTTCACAATGCTGTATTTTCAAGAAAAAACAATATACATATTTTTATTAAAAAAAATTTTAGAGAGATTTATATTTAAATGTTTAAAGTATTTTAAGAAATTCCAGAACAAAATTGCCGATTTCCCAAAAATGAAGATATTGGCCTTGCCCTTTTAGAACCAAGGTAAAGAACTTGCCGTTATAGGCAAGCCTAGCACATAACTTTGATACAATCGAGTTCATTGGTACAATCGAGGATAGGCAGTTCCTAATTTAATTCGGTCGACAGTTTTCGATTCGATTTAACAAAATCAGGAACTGCCTATGCTCGATTGTATCGACTAAACTCTATTGTATCAAATTTCATGCTGGCACCCCTGCTTATTCAATTCGATTGAAATTTTCTCTTGACGCTTCAATCCTTCATTAAATTTTCGTCAAATTCTTTATTTCCTGCTGAAAATTTTTTAACATCAAGCATCATAGATAGCCTTATGGTTAAATAAAAATATTATGGTAAATCCCACCGACTTTAGGCTTTTTGTCAAAACCATTGCCCAGGTTTTTCGAATTAGATACGAATTGTTTTTTTTTTTTTTTAATTTTTTGCTCGCTTCGATTAGTTCAATAATTCAGTTCTAAGGAAAAATTCAAATTGTGAGTCAAGTGACACCGATCGATGTTCAAAATATCACATCAATAAAGCTTTCCTCTTGAGGTAAAATCTTAAACTAATACCAAAAAGCAAATCGGCTGCCAAATATGCACCTCGCTTGGAATTTGTGATATTAAATATGTTTTATCTTAGAATAAGTTGAGTCTTCAGTGTTATTTTAATATATTATATTGTCTATCTACTTGCCAAGCTTTTTATAACTTCATTGAAATCTTTTATTCTTTTCCAAACTGGCATTATTTTCAGAGCAGTGACAATGCTGAACATATAAACATAACGCGCTATTTAAGATCAAACAACCAACAAGAGCAGCAGACGTGTCTCGTGTCTCAAGACCTAAAATTTTAAACATTCTACTTACACCATACAAAAGTGTAATTTATAATAATTCAAAGATCGAACAATTACCACTTAAAAAATGGCTTTATTTTGTGTGAACTGTACTCAATTTTCAAATTTCCCCTCTACTCATAATTTAGATTGATTATATATTTTTTCAATTTATTTGATAGATTTATTATAACCTCTATATCATATCAGAAAATATATAGAATTCATTTTAAGGGATATTTAGTTTTTAGAAGATATTTTGTGTGCGGATATATAATTTTATGTTTTCTTTCATGCACTCCTCAATATTGATTGTTATGTAATTTTGAAAGAATAAATTATTCATATAAAATGTATTTTCAGAATGTATAGCTTTTGAGAGATGACAAGACTTGATCTTAACCAATAACCCAACTAGCCCTATTTTGCTAAGTGTGTTAAAATACTTACCTATAATAATAAAATAACAATACATATGTATTCAAACAGCATGATTCAATTGATTTTATTTTTATTCTTTTTATCATTTTGCAATAAATCGAGTTAATTAATTGCATTACCATTATTTATATGTACTTTGATATTTTAGTTCGAAACATATTTAAATAAATTATTGTTTTGTTAATTTACCTACGAACATTCATTTTGATGAGGTAGAGCATCTCTTGCAAATCTATACTTTCTGATCTTAAATACAAATTTGTAAATACTTATTATAAAAAAAAAAAACTTATTAAATAAGATTAAATGGTAGATGTCACATAAAATAAAATAAAGAAAACATTTCATTTCCGAACTGTGTATCAATTTAATTATGCATAAACATTACAATTATAAAAATTAATTGGTATTTAATACAAAAAAATGTGTTAGCAAATTATCTAATACACAGACGAGTTTCAATTTGACTAAAAAAAATATTCAAATAGCGAGAGAGAGAGAAAGAGAGAGAGAGAGGGGGGGGGGGAGAGAAAGAGAGGGGGAGAGAGAAAGGAAGAGAGAAAGAGGAGAAAGAGAGTTCAATAAAAACTTAGTTTAAAAATAAAATAACATCAAAATAAGAGATTATTTTTTTATTATTCAGTTTTCTTATCCCTAATATCCTATTTTTGATTTAAATTTATTTTTTTTCTTTTGCAATTTAAATAAATAGTACTTAACTAATTTTTTTTTTATTTAGATATTTTTTTCAGGTACATAATTTGCCTTCCAAAATAAATTTAGATAATTTTATTTAGGTTTTTTTTTTTAAATACATAAATATAGTAAATAAATGGCTATGTAAATTTTTATGACTGTAAATCAAATTTAATTTTCATATTTTTTCAATAAAGGAAAAGAAATAAAGAACTCGTCGACCGAAGAAAAATTGTGGTGTTTTGTTTTATTGAATGTAATGTATTTACTTAAGAAATTTTCAGATTAGTCCCCTTTCACACGAGGAAACTGAGTTTCCAGCATCTTTCAGTTTTTGGGTGAGAAGGGCACCAAGTAAGAGGATTGAACGGTCTACGATTGGTGGGAATTGAAAATTAAAAGAAAACGTCAAAAAATTTCCAGCAATTTGTTTCCTCGTGTGAAAGGGGACTTATTTTTTGCAAGTTGGTATTTAAAATTTGTATGGACTGCGGGTAATTGTTATACCTGAATATAACAGTTAAGTGAATGGTAAGTATTTTGCTAAGCGAGTACACAAACCAAATAATATCTGTACATGACTAGTGGAGATATGCCAATTTATAAGAGCTGATAAGATTTTTTTGCCATTAAAAGTAGACTGTGTTTGCTAAAGCACCCTCCGGAATTTTAAAAGCTAGCCTTATTGTGAGTTTCGCCCGAAAAATATTTCACCTTAAAATTTTTTGTTCCCCCGCAATTTTAAAAACTATTGTGAGTTTCGCCCGAACGAAATTTCGTTCGCCTACTAAAAATAATTGAACATATAGGCTATCAATAACATTACATTCCGCCCGATATGAATGTTCACAATAAGGGGAATTTCGGGTGAAACTCACGATAGGCGAAAAGTGAAATATAACATTTTCCGGGTTGAATATTGTTCGACAGAAACTCACAATAAGGCTGATTGTGAGTTTCGCCCTAACAAAATTTCGTTCGCCTACTAAAAATAAGTGAACATTTAGGATGTCAATAACATTACATTCCGCCCGAAATGAATTTTCACAATAAGGGTAATTTTTTTAAACAAAATTTCGGCGAAACTCCCAATAAGGCTGAGTATGAATTTGAGTTCTGGGGTCGCCTTGAACTCGCCCTGGTGTAGACCTTTTTGCTGTGGCGAGTTGAGGTAACGAATAAACCGCCATAGTAACATGAGTTGTGAGGTAATTATTTTGTTGTGGACTCGCTTAATGCAACGATTTGTTTATTTTTGAAAAAGAAATTAAAAGGATACTCCAATTTATAATGTAAAATAATAAATAGAAATATAGAAAGAGAAACGTTTGAATTTGTCTTAATTCATTTAAAAAAAATTCATGTGTTAATCATTGAGCACAGAACTTCTTCTTTCTTGCTTTGGATGTCAACAACACAATTTACAGCCCTCGGGTGTTGTTTTGAAAACTGAAAAACTCAGTTTATTTTTTACAATTCTTGGGGAGTGAAATGGGGTTGGAAGAATAATTAGTGACAAATTAAGTGAAAAATTCTATAGGGGTGTTTAATCTGAATTCTGTCGGGTTATAGTTGTCACTACCATAATATTATATTAGTTAGATTGAGATTACACTTCATAAAGCCTATTTTGACAAAACAAAATTTTCTCAATACGACCCAATTTTCCAGTGGGAGATCATTATCGAGTTTGGGAGCTAAATTTTTGTAAGTTAAGTCAAAAACTAGGATTAAAGCGAAAATCTTAATAAAAAGCTTAACTCAGTCAGCAATATTACAAATTCCATATTATTCGAGATTTTATAAGGAATCAATAAAAAAATATCACGAATCCATCATATACTGACAAATCTCATACTCATTACGAACGAATTCGGTGATAATATTTTTTCGGGATTTATGAAAGATTTCTATTATACAATGGAAATCGTTGGATCTGTTATACAATGGAAGGGTTGGATACGTTCCATCTTCATTTTTTTAGAGTGCTGCAAGATAGTAGACTATCGTTCTTAAGGGATTAGATTAGTTTATGATGCTTTGTAACCGGATGATCACACGAATGAATTGGATCTTTTCCTGAACCAGTTAGCAAGGTGAATTAATAAGATACCTTACATGAGGCCTCTTCCAGAGTAAAATTTGTGCAAAGAATATGGGCGGGTTATGTATGTGCCTCTAATCAGACAAAAGGCTGGTTTGTTAACTTGATACAGCGCGCTGGCAAACATTGAAGCTTAGGACTTGGAAGAATTTCTCAACTAATACTTCGCATTAAATATTTTGGTATCCCTCAAGGGTCAAGGGAGTTATCAAAAGAAAAAAGGAGAATCAAAGTGGGGCACATCCTATGTTGTTATCGACTGAGTTTGAAATTTCAAATTTTTGGCTGATCGGGAATTTGGTTTAAAATCGATTGCAAAGTCAACATAAATTTTGCAATTGATTTTAAACTAACTTACATACTGTTTACCTAGGTAGTCCAGTGTATATTTAGTCATGATTCGTATATGAGATTTAAATATGTATTGAACTACCTTAACATTTATCATTGAAATTTTAGAAATTCTTATCAAAAGTAATAATTTGGTCACCAGGTTGGAAATTGTCAGTAACAAAAAACTGATTTTGATTTGCAAGGGTCTCGAAATAAGAAATTAAAATTTCAATTGATGGTTTTCAATGAAAGCTTAAACTGGTACAATAGATTTTGTTAATTTAAAAAAATCGTGTAGGTACCTATAATATGACGAAACAAACATTTCGGAAAAATCAAGGAATCGAAATTTGAACGTTCAAAAGTCGAAAACTGGAAAATAGACCCTTAAAAAACAACTTGCAATAAATCAGGATGATACTTTGACGTGTTTGAGGAATTTTCGTTTTATGTGTATTTTTATTTGCGTTGAGAATTTTTGAGTGGCACATTTTTCGATATAAATTTTTTAACAGTTTTTTATTCTTATAATTTTTTAGATGATGGGTTTACAAAAATTTTTGATCCAAGGGATGATCGTAATTATTTATTCAAATCTTAATATTAAAATTTGGTGCCGCACTGAATCCATATTGAAATATTTAGAGGTAAAATCTTATAAGTCTTGAGTGCTTGCAGGTATAAGTTTGTGGTTTCAATAAAGGATAAGAAGACTATACCTACCTACAAGCTTCACAAACTTAATTGAAATTTATAGTTAAGTATATGTAATTAGTTAGATTCCTATATATGTATTAGTTTTTCAACTTCTTTTAGGGCTGCAGCCACTGTCGTGCTCTTAAGAGTTGACTATAGTTTTTGGTAAATTAAAGGTGTTTTTTATTTATGACAAGAAAATTGTTTTCTACAATTTCAAAGATATGATATATGTACATAAATATGTATTTCATAATTATAACATTTAATGAGTGACAAGCAATTTAAAAAAAGGAGATTGACATTATATCTGTTTGAACATTTTTAAGACAATCGCATTAATATATCATGAATGCAATATTGAAGAGCCCATTCTTTTTGTCAGAAATGGTTAAAGCTGTTTTTAAATTGAAAATACGGAATGGTACCTTTTTAAGAAAAATTATCTCAACGTTAATTTAAGATAGGAGAAAATCTGCCAGGGGGGTTAATGCTCTAAAATTCACAAACTTGGCTTAAGGAAATTAAAAAAAAAAAAATTTTCCCTTATGAAACAATAAAAACAATCTGATTATATATGTATATAGAATTAACAGAGATTAATAGCTTTAAACAAACGCGATGTCATCTTAACACGGCGGGGAGCAAAATTTAACTATTTTTCAGAGGATGAAATTAGTTTTTTGATATGGAATCCCACCTCAGAATTGCTGGGATTGGTTCAAGTTTTTGAGGTACTTTCTAGGTTATGTCACACCACATATTAATTTTCCGCCAAATTTTTTTTTTTTTATATATAGCTTTCATTGAAACTCGTCATTGAAAATTTAAATTTTAAGTTTTGAGGCACTTATTAATCGAAATCAGTGATTATTTTGATGCCAATATAGAGCTATTGATTTAATTATTAATTTTTCCCAAAAAAAATTTCATTTTGGCCCAAGTTAACACGTAAAATGACTTTCATTATATTCTAATGGCTGAACTTCCTTTCCATTGATCATTGAAATCTTAGAAGTCATTTTATGTGAAAGGTTGGGCTAAAATGAAATATTTTTTTTTTTGACTAGAAATAATAATTGAGTCATCTGCTTTTTTTTGGCATTTAAAAAATATTCACTGATTTTGCTTTCAGTAAAAATAAGAACTTAAATTTTTCAATGATGAGTTTCAATGAAAGCTATAACTGACTCGTATTTGAGAAGTCGTAAGTTAAAATTGAGGAGCTATTCATATCCGGGAATTAATCCTAGATTCATAAACTTTATTCATAAAATTACATCGTTCATAAAAATAAGTCCGTGAGACCCCTTACCTTCAAAGAAATCTTATTTTTTATCTACAAATATTTTTGCAAAAAAAAAAACATATGTTACTTTAAGGAACATTTGCTTAAAATAATTAAAAGAAAAAACAATGAAATCTTGACACCATTCCAGCGATGCTCCACGCACATGGGACATTTACAGGAGATGCACAAAAATCTGGTGTTACGATTTTATTTGAAATCGCAGAAAACACCATTTTATCTTGGTTAATTTTCAGAGTTCACTGGAAACCAGGGACTGTGAGAACCATGTTTATAAATCCAGAGTTAAATATGTAGCGAGGCGAAGATTAAAAACTACTTGTTACTTAAAAAGGATTTTTCGAAGGAAAAGAAAAGTATTGGAAAGATCTTAAATTATTTTTGAAGTGGAAGATTAATACTTTCAGCAAAATTGATTTGTGGATTAACTTAACATCAAAAATACAGAAAAAACGGATTTTTTAACTATTCGAGTAGGATATTTCGAACACATGAACTAATTCAACAATTCTGAGGTTGGATATTCAAATTAAAATTAAAATTTATTTCTCAAATCAACTTACAATAAGATAACAGTTTTTTTTTTAGGTTTGCAAGGCTTAAAATAATTCAAAATTTTTCAGTATTTTAATATTTAAAGCTAAGTTATTAAAGTATGTAAACGAAGTAAACTAAATTGCATAAATACCGTCGGAAAAGTATTGCCCATTTCTGATGCCGCAAAATATGTTTCACCTGTGTGAAAGCTAATCGGGAAGTTGTTTTAAAATGGGTTGAAAATTTTGTACCGAACAGCAAAACAGATAGACAAAAAAGGGTATTTATTTAAAATAAATCTGATTGCAATTTATCATGGCCTTACAGATGAATTTTTTTGTTTGATATTGACAATGCACAAGTAATTTAAATTTTAATTTTAAATACGCGCAAAATTTTTATCATACCAAAAATTCCCTTAAATTTTGCGACAGTTTCTTTTGAATTTTACACAGAAAATTAACATTTTTAATAACAAAAATTATTTCGATTTTAAAGAATTAATATTTGATTAAAAAAACTTAAGTAAAATGTCTAGGATTTTATTGATTTTGAAAAATGAAAAATAAATCCCCATGATTCTTTAATTTCCAAAATTAAAAAAAAAAAAATTAAATGCTTCAAAGAATTTATGATCATAAAAAATATGTTTTGAACCTCTGAAAATTTAAAAGGTACAGTTTCTACATTCCATGAAAATATGGTTGGTATATTTTCAAATACAAAAAATGCCATGTACAGCATCAGAATACGTTGTATAGTAACTCTTTGCTGAAAAAGTTAAACTATACCAACCTATTTTCCTTCTATACCTACATATACCATCATCCTTGAAGACGACCCATTATAAAACACGGTACAAAAATCATTTTGAAAAATCTTAAAGGACCAAAATATTCTGATAGAACATATTATAATAACCGAGCCAATAAATCACTCTCAAAATCCTTCAAAAATAATATTTTTTGAAAACTAAATAATTCGCAAATCCATGGAACCAATAAATTGATGAAACTTTCGTGTTTAAAAGAACAAAAATAAATAAGAAAACATTATGATCCTTCCATGAAATCGTGAATGAGTTGTAAAATCTTTATTTAATCCTTGTCAGCCGTCATAAAATTTTGCAATTCAAAGACATTTTTCTATTGTTCAATCGTGAAATACCGTCATCGTCGTCGTCGCGGAAATTTCTACCCTTAATATGTGTTTTATTACCTCCGGGGAATTTGGGTATTTTTGTTGGGATTTAGAAGATTTACTGCATATTTTCATTATCGCGCGACACAGGTATATGTGTAGGCATTTTAGATATTTTCCGTGTGTGACCGACCTGTTCAGGTATATAAAAGTCACCCGCGCATACTGATGGTAATTGTGAGGCGCACGCATTAAGAAAGTAATTAGTGAAATATGCTATACATTCTCTATCGCGGGTATAAAAGACCCCGAGTTGAACTCAAAAGTTATCAGTTGCACTTTAACTCACAGCAGGACATCATCATCCAAAAGTATCGAGCTCATTTCTTATTATAAGACGAACTTTGTTCAGTTGGTGTTATGAATTACGTTTCTTAAAACATACGGTCATCACTGGGTGAAGTTTGTCTTATAATGTCTTGAGAATTCATAACTACCTCAAAGTGATCTTTACCGTTTATAATATTCAACAAAAAATTGAATATTCTGGAGGTGCAATCGTCTCAGTTTGATGACTTAAAAAACAAATTCCATCACTGGGTTGAATGTGTCTCCTGGATTTTCAAAAAAACTCAAAGTAACAGTTGATAAAAATAAAAGGTAAAAAGTGAAATAGTTAAAAAAAAAATTACTTAAAGTATCTTGCGGCACACTTTGTTCAGTATGATGGTTGAAAGATCTTATCACTGGGTAAAATGTGTCTCGTGAACTTTTCGAAAAATCTTCTTGTGATCAATTTTGTTTGTTTAAATTTTTAGTAAAAAAAAATAATTAAAATTTTGCAAAATCGAGCGGCACAATTTGTTCATTTGGTGGTAAAAATCTCTCCAACATCACTGGGCAAAGTGTGTCTCCTGATTTTGAATTCAAAAAAATCATCAAACATTTTCAAATATACTGTGATAAAAAACTGTGATAAAAATTTTAAAAAAAAGTGCAAAAATAATTTTAAAATTAAACAGCGACTGTTGGGATAGTCCCTTTTTAAAAAATAAATTACTATTAAAGTGACTAGACCGAACACTCGTGCTATAATTTTAAAATTTTCAACAAAGAATTAAAAAAAAAACTCCTGTGATACCTTGTGATATTTAATTATTAAAAAAAAAATACAACCGCAAGCAATTAACTTCTTTGGTGGTCTAGCTTTAAGTGATCGTGTTTCTCATAAAGCTAGACAACCATTGAAGTTCGTTGTGGGACACAACCTAAAGAAGAAAAAAAATATACAACTCAAGTTTTTAGATTTGTTATACATATATATTATAATTTTAATATTATACCTTTTATATTATTTATGCAAATAAATCACCCCTTAAAAATAGGAATAATATTATTTAATTCAAACGATAATAATTTTTTGTATTTCAGGATTGATAAGAAAAGATTTGCATTGAAATAAAAGGAACGATCGTTGTGATATGATAACTTTAAAAAGCCATATCACAGTGATTTTCCTTTATATTTCGGTGTTAATATTCAACAATTTTAAGCTTTGATTTTTTTTTATAAATTTGTGAATAGTTAAAGAAAAAGCATAAATAAAAAAAAATAAAAATATTATTTGAATAAAAAAAAAATCATTTCAAATAAGAGAACTGTTGCTGAGATGTATTTATAATATTAAATTTATATCACAGTGGCTGTTCTTTTTATTTTAGATGATACTAGCAACTTTAATTAGTGAAAATATGTTTTTGTGATAAAAATGTGAAATTTTTTAAAAAAAGATCTATTAAATATTCTTACAAAAGTGAAGGGAACTGTTGTTGTGATGTTTTAAATTATAAATAAATATCACAGTGGCTGTTCTTTTTAGTTTATAGAATCTCAACAATAAATCTTTAGAACTTAAAACTAAATTAAAATTGAGCTCCGACTTCAATAAAAAATATACATACATTTTTAAAACCCATTTTATTAAAAAAAAGTTAAAACATAAAATATAATATTTATTTGTCTTTTTGAAGTTTTGAAATGTTTTTGTTTTTTTAATATTTTTCTTTTAATTTTGATACCATAAATGTACCTATAGTTTCTGATACCACAAACGTGTTCCCCTGTGTAAAATAAATTTCTTTTTCCTCTAGTTAAAGTTAGTTACTTAGGGCGGTATACCAAGCGCGCATAAACAGCTCTTAGTTTAAGACGCTCATAACTCAAATAATATTTGTACTATTCACCAAACACTCATAATTATTTTTCGTAGTTAGAGCGAGAGGGTCGCTAATCAGGCACACCCAAACTGTGAAATAAAATTTTTTTTCGCACAAATGCATCTCACGAATAACAGTAGCAGCAACAACAAGACCAACTAATATTTTTTTAACTTAATTGATAGAAGAAAAGAATTTTAACAACGAAATTCAATAAATTTTATGAATATCAAAAAAAAAAAAATTAAAAAGAAATACAAAATTGTGACAGGTCGAAAGAAAAAAAAAACAAATTATTTTAAAATATTTCGAACAAGTTTTCGGAGAGTGCACTCATAACTTATAAGTGTTCGGGAGCACTCATAAGTTTTATGAACGCTCACAAATATTCATTATTATTGCTTGGTGAATAGATTTATGAAGCTCTTAAGTAATGAGCGTTCGGTGAATACCGCCCTTAGACCAACAGGAAAAGCAAATCAATAACAAGGTGTTAAAAAATAAAATTAATCTGTTCGCAAATTATCAAAATTTATGGCTTTACAGGAGAATTTTTTTTGGTAATGGCAATGCAATTTTAAAATTGTTCCTTTGGCATTTTAAACAGAAAATTGACTTTAAAAAAAAAAAAACAAAACTAACTTTGATTTTGAATAAATATTTAAAAAATAATTAAAGTATAGAAATGTTAGCCTTTGTCATATTTGCCCATGTTAACGAAAAAATGTGTAAAATTCTTTTGATTGTGAAAAATACAAAATAAATCCTCAAGATTTAAATCCTCAAGAATTATTTAAATTCAATAACAACAGAAAAATATGAATGCTTCAAAAAATTTTTGATCTTTTTATTAATTTATATTTCTTTTTATTTTGATACCTGTCTTATAGGTTCTACTATAAGTACCGAAATAGATTCGTATTCTTGACACCTATTTGTTTTTTTTCTAAGGCTCTTATAATTTTGAAATTGCTCTTATTGAAAAAAATTTACCCGATTTGCCATTCCAGCATAGTTGAGGTACATTAGAAATGAAAAAAGCATTTATGTATTTTAAAACTTTGAATAAATTCTTTTTTAAATTTGCTCTTCTTCACATACAAATCTGGAAAGTCTACGAACAGGGTTGGCCGAATTAACTACACTACATTTTCTACATCATTAACTACGCGTAGTTAATTTAATAAACTACACGTATTATTTTCTACAATTTCATTCTACATTTTCCCTGCCTACGAACACTTCTCCTTTTTTTGGTGTCCGTTTTATCATCGTCTTCGTATTCTGTTTCCTCAGACCAGTAAGAACATAGCATGAACGCAATAATTTTGTCTATTCCCCTGACGTTTCGCCCTCCTTCTCTACTCGGCGTTACACTTTTTTGAAATTCTGATGATTTTTTCACATTGTTAGTAGGTATGCCTCCGCTTAAACATTTCTAATGTTAAAAAACTATTGTGCTTTCAAGTCCAACATATTATAATTTGCAACTTAGAAAATATTTTTTTTTTTAATTAAATAATTGCCACGAATAGATACATTTTTAAATACCTATTTTTTAAAATTATTTACAGTTTCTCGAAAAATGTTTAAAATTTTTTATTCTCGGTTTAAGAATTCAGTTTCAAAAATATTTTTTTAAAGCAGTATATTTTTTTTTATTTTTCAATTTTTCGTATAGAACTTTATAATTATTTTCTTAAAACTTAAAAAATTGTCATTAGATTTGTCTTGAAACCGGATGAACCGAAATCAATTTTAACAAATTGTGTGTAGGTACTAAAATATTTTACCAAATAATCTTTGGCGCTTTTCGTTTTTATTTATTTTTCAAGAATTTCAAAAATAATAATAAATAATTATTAAAATTTTTTTAATAGGATTAATAAAAAAAAAAAAAAGATTGATGTATCATTTTTAAATTTTGAATGTCTTAAAAATAAATTTCAAGACAAAAATAATATTTTTTTAAACCCAAGTTAATTTTTATTTCGAAATGTTTGTATGCAATCAATATGGTTACCTATAACTGTGACTTCATGTATACAAAATACAGACTTGGAACCGGTTAAGTCGTGAGCGAAAAATTGGTAACGGAAAAAAAAATTATGGAAGGCATCTACCGTTGATAGTTTTTTTTTGTTAAATTGTTGTCATCAAAAGATACCCACAATAAAGCTGGGGCCAAATTACGGCTTCAGTGACTGAAATTTCCCTCACGTGTCGTTCAGTCAACGATGCCGTAATTCGGCCTCTGTTTTCAATATATATAATTTGTTCCTTATTTATATCCACTGAATTTCTCAACAAAACTGTTTTAAAGATTTTGTTAATAATGTCTGCTCTAAGTTTTTTCTTTTAAAGCGGTTTGAATTTTATAACAGTTTGTTCTTTTTTTTTCATTTTCGATTTACGACTTAATAGATTTCTATCTTTTTTTTTCGACAGAATGCCATGTATAGCTTTAATAATACTATATCAACATTAAAAACAGAAAATTGGTAGGTATATACACTGCACAGTGCACAGGTTTTTAAAAACTGGAATTTTCTTAAAAAAATATATATATTTTTTAATTAAAATATAGTTTTTTTTTGAAAAATTCAATTTTTCCATAACCTGTTAGGTATCTACTCATTTTCTTTTTTGAAATTTATTAAATAGTAAACAAACAAACTATACGAAAACATGGGGACTACATCATATTATGGCGATTCCTGGTCTAACAAATTTTATTATAATTTTTTAAAATTTACTTTTAAGGTTCTATGGTAGGTTGTAGGTATACTATGTATATATATTTGAAAAAAAGAGATATGTAAGACTCTGCATCGCACGAACTTCCTCTTGTGGTTAACAACATTAATGTTTCTATAACATTAAACAAACAAAAAATTAAAAAAAAATTAAGTTTTTGCGTGATTTTTTTATATTTTAAATGCAATGTTGTATGAACTATTGATAAGCACTAGATTCCAAAATTATCAAGCGATTAAAAAGGCTATATGCGGGAATAACTCAAAAATAAGGCAATTTTCTCGAAAAAAAACCATAGTTCCGTAATGGGATGTTTTTGTCCAAACCTTAAACTTAAATGAGGAAGTATGTGTAAAAACCTCACACATATATACAGTAAGGATCTGCAATGAACATCTTCTTTTATGTAGTTGCTGGATTTCACAACTTCATAGATATCTATATGAATAAAAAAATAAATGTACCTTTGTTCCATACCGCTAATCTCCGAAAGATCTTCACCGATTGCTTTGAAATTTTGACACAATATTGCATTCGAATACGAGCGGGTTTGTACATACTCAAAACAAGAATAAAGAACAGTGGGGTATGTTGTGCATGAAAGCAACACCCGCTATTTCAGATCTGAGCAATCACAGTTTCAGACATACAATTACTCAGAAATTTTTTCAGTTTTGCCGTCAAGCGAAAAGCAAAATTCATGCGTGAACCCTTAACCACTCTGTGCTGAAAGTAGATGATACATGCATGATGATATATAGCTAACCCCATTGCCATGGGCTGGATCGCGGTTGGAATGAATTGAAAAGAATAAACTCCGATTTTAAAGAAGAACTGGTCAAATCAATAAGTTGTATCATTCCCTTTCAATTTCAACTTGAAATTCTAATTGTGAAGTATGCCTGTGTGGAGTTTTGTCATTCCGCATGTTCGAAAGTCTGAGCTGATTATATTATAAGATACTAGCCGCCTTTTTTTTTTTTTTCTTGGGGCTGGGTCGGGGTTATCTTTTAACACGTAATACAAAAATATCATTGTATCTCGGTTTCCATCGGATTTCATTTATGGATCCAGAAAATAGTTTTTAATTTTATGGGTAGATGGCTTTTCTGTTTTGCAAATGGTAAGGTAGTACGAAATAGAAAGTAAAGAAAAAAGACATGAAACCCAAGCAAAAATTAGATGGACACACAACACTGTTTTCATTAGAATCCATATGGCTTTATTTTCACGGGGTAAACCATACGTGTTATTGGCGATAATAAAACGTAGCTACTATTTTTTAACGCAGACATAGGTTACGGGCTCAAGAAGCTCAGCAAAGCGGATGGGTAACAGCTATTAGAAATATAATAACTTTTTTGACTTCCGGCGAATCGAGGACTTTTAACATTTATTTCAAAGCACTTGCGTATACCAAATCAATGTTTTGTTTTCGAACCGCAGCACTTTTGGTGCGAATAAAGTAAAATAAATGTGTGCATAGCGAGTAGTGCACGGATTCACAGATTCTAGAGTTCCGAATATGAAATAAGCTGACAGATTTAATAATTGGGGTGATTGTCATTGCCTGCCTAAAAAAGAACACTAATATTATTTTCTTTTTCAAATTTTGTACGATAATTGGGTTTGCAAGCCCGTGGGAAGCCGGGACGGCTCAGCTAGTACATAATAAAATCACATAATACAAAAATATAAGCAAAAGAGTTTTGGGGGTGAAACCTATGAAAGATATCATTATAATTCAGTATCTTTGATGGTATAGCTCTCCGTTTTAGATGACCTAGAACACAAATTGGAATTTCTTCTCTATGGAATCACATAAAAATTCTCTGTACCAAATTTGTAATTTTTAATTCAGTACCAATAAAATCAGAAACTTCAAATTTGATATAAATTAACTTTTACTGATTGATTGAATGAGTTTTTTCTTGAAAACGTTTGTCTATTTTTAATCACGACTTTTGTATTTTCGATTTCTCGTTTAAAATATAGTCGAGTTCGTAAAAGTAAAAGTTCAGCAACACTGTCACATTCAAGTCCCATTTCTGCAGCCAAACAACGTCCGTTTGTTTAATCTTTTAAAAGTGTTGATGTTTGCTCTCAGCAATGAAATCAATAATTGTTAAACCCAAAATGTATGCCTGCGAGTAAAAAGTACATTATTTTGCAAATTTTTTTTTAGAAGGGATTCATAATTGTTCACTTTTACGAACTAGTGGTATGTTTACCAAAATTGTAGAGAGTTCATTGTTTTCTACAAAAACGTCATTAATTTTTTTGTATGGAAATTAGGTTTTCAAGATATGGTAAAAACCCTTTTTTATAAATGGAGCGGGTTTCAACCTCGAAAAACCGATGTGTTACTCACACTCATCTAATAACATACAAAAATAATCTTGTCATGTCAAAAATGCAAATTTTAACATTTTAATTTATCTTCAACCATATAATGCAATTAATTTCATCTAATTTATGTTCTTCTTTAATTTTAACGTGAATGTATGTACAACATAGCGAAACAATTTCGAGAATTCTGAAAAAATAATATAATAATATTAATTGGTTCTAATTACTTGCTGATCAACAAAACCGGATTTCTGCTTAGTTAATGGCAGTTTAAGGTTCCAGTTCCAGTATCAATGAAACTCTCATCATTCAATTTTAAAATTTAGTTTTGAGACGGTTGAGAAGCAAAATCAGTAATTATTTTGAAACCAAAAAAAAGCTTATGGCTAAGCATAATATTATTTTAGTCGACAAAAAAATATCTACTGGAAGGTTGCCACACCTAAAATGACTGTAAATAATTTAACTATTATCATTAATTTTTTGAAATATTGAAATTTCAGAATACAAATTTTGTTTACAAAAATAATAATTCAAAGCATGAGATACGTTTTTGTTTTTTGACACCAAGATAATTACTAATTTTACTAAGGGCCAGTTTCACAGTGAAGTAAGTGTCACTTAAGTGCCGAATATGGAAAACTAATTCCCAATTTCACAGTGTAAACTTATCGGAATAAGTGACACTTAAGTCTCCGATGTTGGCCACTTAAGTTCCACTTACTCAGGTAGTAAAACTGCGGCTTAAGTGCCAAATGTTTATTAGTCAATTTTTATTTATTTTATTTAACTTGTTTTGAAAGATGTTTATTAGTTAAGTTGATGTAAACCAAACAAAAATCTAATTTTTGATGTCATGAATAATAACCAATTAATTATAAACTTATTTGCATACATTTCCAAATACTTTATCTAATTATTGTTCTGTTGTTTCGCTAACTTTACGTCCACTTAGCGAAAAGTTTTTGCAAAAACCGAGCAATTTACTATTAAAAGGTATGCGTAATTCATTAAGAAGTTATTAAAGAAACTAGCGTACCGACTACAACTATTGGCACCCCAAATTTTTGACCCAACTATTGGCACCCCATCATTCAATAGTGATTTTCTCAGTACCCCTTTGTCCGAATTGGTCGATTTATTTTTTGTTTCAAACTTGCATATTTTTATCACATAATTACGTCTTAAGTTTGGATAAATTTCTTCCCAGTTCTGATTTATAATTAAAAGAGTAACCACGTTCGACAAAAAAAAACCATCGAAATTTCCATTGTTTTCGTTAAGGACACACAATTTTGTAAGTTTGTTTTCATTACTTTCTTTCAAATTGTTTAATGAAAACTTTTTTTAATTACAATAATAATATATTAAATAAGTTATTTTTAAATATATTTTGTTAAAAAAGTTATTTGTTTTATAAATAAAAGGGGTGCCAATAATTGGGTCCAAAAAAACTAGGGTTCAATTATTGGCAGGGGGACGCCAATAATTGTATCCTATTTAGATACAACTATTGACACTGCCAATAGTTGTACTTTTATGAGTGCCAATAATTGTATCATTCAACCGTTATTTTTATTATTTTAATTTTTATAACTTGAAACGAATTAAATAATTTGTTTGTTTATTTTCCTTATGTTTTTATGCATTTGTTATAGCTAGCTACCTATATGCTTGATAATCTTTATTTTTTTTAACAAAATAAATATAAAATAAAAAGCAATATTAAGTAAATCAAAGTTCCTCTTAAAATATACATTTGTATTAATTCATTTATTAATTTATATTATTACCATTATTTTTCTTTTACTTTTTATTTAAAATAAAATGTCTTAAATGTATGAATAGATCAGTAAACCATTGATTAAACATCATTTTTGTTCTGTTTTGAACGCTGCCAATAATTGTGGTCTTGGGGTGACCATAATTGTATCAGGGTGCCAATAATTGTGGTTTTTGATAAGCTTTTTTTAATTTAATATTTTTAAATGGTTTTTATTAATAAAACCTTAATTTTATTAACTAAATCAACGCATAATTAGTTTAATGTTACTTTGATGTAAAAATTATTTTAATAACTCTATAAACGCAAAAGTTATAGGTTGTTCAAAGTTAAAAATTTCCTTAGGGGTGCCAATAATAGTGGTCGGTACGCTTGTTCCTGAAAGTTTTTCGATAAGTTTAATTTCGAATTTCAAAATAAATTATGAATTTAAGTTAAGCGTCTAGCACCAGTTACCATTGCTTTAACCCTTTCGATCCGGAAAGCCGCTATTGTAAAAAAAATATTTTTGTTGCGTTGCGCCATCACAGTAGCAAAATTTAAGATGTTTTATCTTTTCAAAGTGAAGAAAATAGGTTTGAGGGCGGACCCGACCGTATTTTTCAATGGGACAAAGGGTGTCCCGGTCAGTTATTTATGAACACAAATTTTAGAAAGGTAACCGAGTCTATTTTGATACAAAAATTCATTTTATTTTATTATTATAGTTAATTTTAGTAGTAAGTAGGAACATTGTAAGAAATTAAAAATATAAAAGTTCATTGAACAAAAATAATTAGGTAGCATTTATTTGTGATAAGCTGCAAAGCAATCACCACATAGAGGGATTTGACATTCTTCGCAAATAGTTTTCGTCCGTTTTTCTTTGTTTTTTTCACTGCAGCCTGCACAACGCCTCCGAGTTGCAATTGTAATTGGTAGGTGTCCTGCAGATATCTTTCTTTTTCGTCCAGATACTCCGCTACGTTGAAAAGCTGCTGTCTTTTTCCCTTCTTTTATAAAGTTTTCAGCCAAAACGACCATAAAATCTATGAGCGGTGTTTGCTTTCTTCCAAGTTGAGAATTTATTACCCACGAATTCCCAACACTCATCATTAGCAAGCGATAGAACACCTTTTTCCACCATTTATTGGATTTTCGATCCAACTCGTACTGCCCTGCCATTTGGTCAGCTCGATCTACTCCACCCATTATTTGTCTGTAAAATTTTATCATTTCCGGGCATGGTATGTTGATTTTTTGACCATCTTTCAACTTTTTGTCAACTGTGCCCATGTCCGATGAATGACAATTGCTCACAACGATGACTTCCTTAGTATCATGCCATTTTACGAACATGAGTCCCGTGTTACTTTCTCGGAAAACGCATTCTCCTTTTCGAAGCTTTCCATTGACAACTGGCAATTTTTTACGGTTAGATACAACTGTTCCTAACGCAGCGTAATCTATGGTTTCTAGGAGATGGACGCTCGTGAAAAATCGATCGAAGCATAAGGTTACATCAGGTTCTCGAATAGAAGCAGCTAATTGGTTAACAACCCGTTCACCAAGAGTACCTTCGCTTACTTCTTCTTCTCTACCGCAATAAATGTTGAAATCATACGTGTAACCCGTAAGAGCATCACATCTTAGCCACATTTTTATACCCCGTTTGGTGGGCTTCAAAGGCATATATTGTTTCATGGACGAACGCCCCTTGAACTTTGTCATGCTTTCGTCGATGCTGTGAAAGCTGCTGTCTTCTCTGGCACGCAAAAATCGAAATTTCAAACATTCAACAATATCTTCAACATAATATAACTTAGATGCTGTCTCTGGTTTTTCAGGGGGAGCAAAGTACATTTTTAAGGACAACAGCTGAAAACGATCTCGTGAAATAGCAGACTTTATTGCATCATTTCCCATAGAAGGGTGTGTAGACCAATAGTTCCTAAAAGCTGGAAGATGGTTGTACGACATAATTATAATACATCCAACCACTATCTTCTTTTCTCCAACATCGGTTAGCTTTATATTTCGGTTTCCTTGTTTCGATTTGCGTAATATTTCAATTCGTTCATTGGTGCATTGGGTTATATACACAAACAAACTTTCAGTGAAAATTTTACTAAATATGCGTAACGGATCATCAGTCCTTTCGAAGTTCGGGCTTATGTTAGGAAGTCGAGAATTACTTACAGTTTTTCTTGGAGTGAAATTGACATTTGGTGTTGACCAAACCGTTGAAATATGTCTGGCAGTGTTAGCAGCGGGGTGGACTTCTTCTAGCACCGGTTCTTTATCCTCTTCGTCAGCTGTTTCTTCGTCTTGACTATCGCGATGTTGAACGTCTTGACCATCATCAGAATCCATTTCATCTGCACAGCTCTCGTTAGATTCGATTTCGTAAACGGTAGGCTCATAATCATCCCCACTGTCATTAGAGAAGTCATCATCATCATCAGAAGCCTTAATAAAATTGGATTGGGTGGGCTGATTTCGTGGTCTTGGCATATTGAAGGTTCTGTAAAGTGTTTTAATTTTTTATGAAATAAGTACGCAAAAACCCAACTGGGACACTTATTGCCCATACAAAAGTACTGGCGGGACAAATACGTCCCGGTCACATAAATAGGCGAATAACAATGAAACCCAAACAAAAAAAAGTACCTACCAGTCTTAGATAATGAGGAGAACACTTGCACTGTTTTTTTATGTATATTTTATGTTGATTTACCACTTCTAAACAAATAAAATTAATAAATTTTACTCGCGCACTGAAATTCCACGTGCAATTGATCTCTTTGTTTGAACAAATACAACAATACCCACCACCAAAATCGCCACCAACTAGAAATAAAACCGTTAGAAATAACATAATCTACTGAGTGGGACCCATTTGTCCCATTTTTGCAGCAAATTTTTAGAGATAGGTCTTTTTGAACCTATATCGGGACACATGTGTCCCGACACATGTGTCCCGATCGGATCGAAAGGGTTAAGGTACTTTAGGCTTTGTGTTGTTTAAATAATTTTTGGATTGAAAATTTGTGTTTCCATTTCGTCAAAATTGACCATCTATCGTCCTTAGTTTTTTTTTTTTCTTGCATCAACCAATGCATCCCACCCTATTTGAAAATCCCTGAATAAAATAAAAATGAATAAAATGTTGAAGTCATTTCGAAAAGAAAGAGATTACATTAAAATAATATACATCCATCTATTTAATCTGTTAAATTGAACCCATAAGGGTTGTTAACATCCAAACTGGATAATCTAAGCAATTTCCTTAGCGATCACTCTCCAGTCTTCATAAGTGCCTTTTAAACCACACATTGGCACTACTGTCCATTCTCCACTAGTATCTCGTTAAAGAATCACAGTTGGCTCAGTCATTAGTTATATCGCTGAACATTTCTGCAAGAGTCGTTTTTTTTTTATGTATCTTAAAGCTTCTTTCCCCTCATCAGACTTTGGCTATAGGGCAGTTGTAGTTATATCCTGCGATAGTCTATATGACCAGCTATATACAGAATAAGTGGCGGTTGAAAGAAATATTATCCTCTTTACAACAAGAGCCACATCAATCTCATCCCCTAGACGTCAAATAAATTGAACGGTCAATATGTTTACTCGGGCTTACACATGTGCCGTTGTATTTATGCACATATAGCTGGCTGTGCTGGTGTTGTATTGTTATTACAATCGACCTCGCTATTGCGTTTTCCCTGACGCCCCACTTAACTAACTATACTCGCGTACCTATATATAAGCTGCCCATCAATTGGCTTACTGGTCAGGAACACTTCGCCGCCTGTACTTACTTATATGTGGGACCTTCCGAAGCAGTGCTTCAAGTGATGAATATTCTCGTGTCAGAATGACCATAGAATCTCATGTTTCACTGAGAGAGACCAGATTGTTACCTAAAAGTGGACAAAGTTAAGAGCCACCCTATTTTTGTCAGCCCCAACTTTCGCTGATGATGCCAACAAAATGTGATGAATTATTGTAACACGGATCGATTGCAGATGCTCACACAGATGTACACACATTCACAATGACATCCGTCATTTTTTGACATTCGATATCATAATTCCGTTTCTAATTGATGCAAACAAATTAAGATAGGATACCCCATAATGGTCACCTGCCAACAAAGCAAAAAACACTCTCTCACTCTCATTTCAGTTCCAGTAGAATGGATGGCTTGGCTGGCTGATGGCCGAACGAAAGCGGATACAGATATTTTTGATCTGCGAAACGTCAAATGGATAACAGCGGGGCGATGATGATGCCGGAGCCGGATGGAAATTACTTTATCCCTGCTGCGCCAGTTCTCTAGAATTGGTATTGGTTTGTTTCTTTGAAATATTGAAATAAAGTCCTTTTTTTCTTTCCCTCTCTCTTTCCTTCTCTCTTTGTTTTTCAAAAAGTTCCACTTAACGGAACGATGAACGATGTGGGTATATCTTGTATCACCGGAAATCGAAGTAAAAGTTTTATAATATTTTTGTTTGGGAGCTGAATGGAGTCCTGTTACTGAATATATGTACCTACATAGGTAGGTACAGATGACAGAAAACACAGTCACAGTTACAAGCCACTTTTAATTCGTAAGTAAAAGTTTCTCATGTAAACAAGAAAAGTTAACTGTGAGGCGAGCATGTATTTATTGTATATATAGAAGCGGAAGAGGATAAACCATAATGCCTTGAGATATACAGGATAAACAGATTATATAGACCGGAAGTGTTTGGAATTTTGCTTTAGTTTTGGGGGATTTTAATTGAGTTGGAATTTATTATACCTATTCATACATATTATGTATGAGTGTGTTCGATATTTGTTGAAGGTAGATTGGCATAAAATAAAACTAAACTACATACAGGTTTATATGAAATGAAATGAAACTTTAAAAGTTGGTGGTTTTCTCTTTCTTAACTAAATTTTAAAGAAATATAGGTAGGTACTTTAGTTTTGGTTGAAATGTTGAGTTCAGATGTGAGCTATGGAAAAACTTTGAATTCAGAAAAGTATTTCACAAGGCGCATCTGGACTACAATTTTAAATTTAGAATTCTTTGCAAATATTACAACTTTAGGATTTTTTTTGTTGGTAAATAAAAAGTAAAAAACTTGTTTACCTATATCTTATTTCTTAAACGAATTCTTAATTGGTTTTGAACCTTAAAAAATTAAGACTTCTTCTTCATAGCTCATACCTATTATTCACTCGATACATTCAGATTAAAACTTAAACCCAGATGTATTTACATTGAATTTGTATAATTTACATCTGGATTTATATTTTAATCTGGATGTATCGATTGAATAATATGGCGGTAAGTATTGGAATGTAAACTTTTGGATGAAATACAAAATATGTATTGTATTTTTCGGCAAATTCAGCAAACGAATGACCAATTTTGATCTATAAAAAAAAGTTTTTGAAAAACTTTGTTATATAAAAAAAAAATTGGTTTGGTGGGTAATTATCCGTTAATTAGTCGTTCATTAGCCGTCAATTAGTTTTGATAGATTTTGTACAGTCAAAAAAAGGTTCATAGACTCCGTGTACTATTCAAAATAAGTGAAGTAAAATATGGTTCGAGGATTTGGTTTCATAGAGCTGTAAAAGACTACAGTATAGGTACTTTGGTAATGCGCAGTCAGTAAAGTCGAAGTAAATTAATTTAATAACTGAATGCAAGTAAATACTTTGACTGGATACTTAAACTGAAAAATAAACAATGTGCAGTTAACAAAAGCCGTTAAGTGACTAAAAGTTAATTAACCTATTAACTGGTTTAAGTCTTTTAGTCAGTTGAAAGTCTTCATGGTACTGGCCTGGTTTTGATTTTAGTCAATAAGTCTTTTTACTCCAGTTAATTAACTATAATTTTTATTAATATTAGTCTTTTGACTATATAAAATATTTCAAGATTTTATACTAATAAAAAAAAGTAAATAATTTTTTTTTTACATTTTTTTTAACATTTATTGCATTGTTTTCGTGTTTGATTTAACAATTTTACTTTCCTTTTTTTGTTTAAAATATATGGGGTTATCTGTTCAACAGTGAATAGCTTTTTACTTCCTGCGCAGTAGATGTCATATTTTTAATAGTAGACATTGAATTTTTTTTCACAGCTTTTTCAATGTTTAGTCTTTAATGTTATCACAAAATTTCAAAGCTGTATTAATGTTTATATAGTGAAAAAATTATATGAACTTAACTTTTCTATGTGATTCAGTGTTTAAAATTGGTGTACACAGTGAATAAGTGCATGGTACACAATGAATCAAGGATTTAAAATCAGTTTATTGAGTAAAACACATTATATTTGTTTATCCATAGGTACACAGTATTGTATACACTTCATACAAATATTATTTTTCCCTTAAACTACAAAACAAAAATAAACGCTCTTAAGCATTAATACATAAAAAAATGAAATAAACAAAAAAACTTTACAATTTAGCTTGTAAAAAATCACAAAAAGTAAATTTTTTCGTACATTTAAGGAACTACAAATAAGGTATAGGCTCTAAGCTCTTTGAATTCTGGAGCCTCGATCAGTATAAAGCTCACTGTGTACCACATTAAATTGATTCAATGTGTACCATGTTTTCATTGGGCAAAAACATTTTTATAAACTATGTATTTAATGAAAATAAACAAATCGACAAAGTTTAATAAATTTAGGTAAAGAAGTATAAATATTTAACTCAAATAAAGAAATAGGGCAATTTTTTTATAAATAAAAACGAAAACAATATGAACAAAAACAGAAATACGTATACACCGAGAAAAAAACAAAACACTTTTTAATTAAAAGTTACCATGTATGAAAGAAAATCGTATTCAATTCGAAAGTTACAATTTATTTTCTTCAAAGCTAATCACTTTGAATTTAAAAGTGAAACCGTATAAATTTAAAATATCTCAGTTTTAAGCTGTAAAAGTAAATATAAACACTTAAAATTGAATGAATCAGGCTTTAAATAACATTAAAAGTGTTTGTTTTAAGATTAGGCACTTTTGATTTGAAAATAACATTTTTAAAAGTCATTTAAAGTTTAAAAGTGTTCAATGTAAATTGTGAAGTGTTTTTGAACGAAAAACTTTTAAAACTAACTTTAAAATTAAAAATGATACACTTTTTAAATCTATTTGAAAGCGTTTACTATAAAATTTAAAGTGTATTTAAAGATAAAATTTTAAAATCTTCAAACTATAAAATTAAATGTTTTCTAATTATATATATTCGAAATTGTTGTGTTTGAATACATATTAAAAGCAATTTCTCTAATTTCAAAGCCAAACGTTTTATAAAATCAAAACATTTCCTTTGAACTTTTGGCTATTTTATCTTTCTCCTGAAAGACTTTAAATTGTGCACAATTTAAATATAAAAATGAGAACAATTGATTTTTGAGTGCACTTTTTCTCTAACCTTCAATTTCACAGTATGAAGTTTAAACTTAAGTTCAGCTGAACCCGGACTTGAGTTTTAATTTGAAGTTCAACTCGTCCGGTTTCACAGCGTAATCTGAACTTAAGTTCAATAGAACGTAGTTTAAAGAAATTGTATGAATAGGAGTTGGCAGCATTTTACGTCGTTCTTCTGTCATGTGACGTAATGTAAACAGTACGTAGTTTTTTTTGCATCTTTTCCATAATCGTTCCTTGTCTGCTCTTTCTGTCTTTGAAACAAAAAACACGCGAAACAGCTTATATTTTGCGTTGATGACAAGCGGGAAAGTTTGTTTTGTTTACAAGTATAAGGTACACCCTTGTGAACTGTGACTTGGAGATGAAAATTTATTAAAATGGAGACAGTAATATCAAGAAAACGATATGTGCAAAGAAAAAAAAGAAGTAATAACTTTTCGAAAGCAGACGTAGATTTGCTTACGGAATTGGTGATGAAAAATAAGCAAATTATTGACAACAAAACAAAACTGGTAAAGTTCAAGGTCATTTGACCAACTACGAAAATTTAACCGTGCTTTCTGGTGGTTATAAACGTGAGGCTGGGGGTTAAACGGCAGAATACTGTCGTTCAATTTAAACTACCTACAAAATGAACTCAGTTCAAGGTTTAAACAAACCTCTGAAACCGAATTAATTGTTGAACTGAAGTTTAAACCAAAAGTGAAGTTTAAACTTCCACTGTGAAACTGGGGGTAAGTGTACTGATGGAGAAAACATGAAGACGAGTCGACTTTGGCTACGGGACCGATACGAGGCGCAGGAAAAATATGTTCTTTTCTCTTTTTCAATTTCGTTTTAAAATAAAAAGAGAGAGAGTGAGTGCAAGTGATTCACTGTGTACCCTGATCCACTGTTGACCAGTTTACCTAACTATTTTGCTGTATTTTATATCGAAGTGGCTGACTACTAAAGGAAGCTGACCTTACATTCCATCACCCTATAATATATTTCAGACAATTATTTAAATGTTCGAGGCTTACTATATAAGGCTTCAATTTCTTGAAAGCCTTCTTCTTGTAGAAAAGTTATACATATGTATTATGTATACATAATAAACCTCTTCGAATAACATTAAAAATAAAAAGATTGGCGTTGGGATGAGATGTAAGTCTAGATTGACTTTCTCTTAAATCATGACATTAAATAACTTTGTAAAATTATATTTCTTTTACAATTGATCACGAAACCCTTCTTTTCTTTCATATAAATCACCCATATATTTACTATCCCTGCCATGAAACATTCAAACCCATATCTACATTTAGAGCTCCTATTAACCTAATAACCGCAGCCATCTGTAAGACACCGATAAGAGACGGAAAAGGAAACGCCTAAAACAAAGCAATCCCAATCTTCTTATACAGCAGTACCATAAGGCAATGTGACTGCTTCATTTGCGTAATGTCTTATGTATATATGTACATGTTTACTATGTATAATTCCTTATCGTCGTCTAATAGAACTGTATCCTGTATACCCGGGAAATATGGTCAGTTAGCAGATCAATCGTCTGATTTTTATATTAAAATGTGCTGTGTCACGCAGGATAATCACTGCCATAGCTTCCTTCTGACAGGATCCGCACTGATTCATCGGATTCAATGGTATATGCACCCCCCTAAGTAGGTACTATATGGATTTGGAGTCCCATTGACCTTTCTCCAAATCGACAATAATAATATCCCACTAGAGAGCAATTTCGTATATACAAACAAACATAAATACATATCGCATACACAGCAGTGTGACATCGGTTCGCCCAGAGTATCCTTATAGGGATAATCAAATAACCTCCCAAGGTGAACAAAAGGCGAGTTCCTGTTTAATTCATATATCTATATACATACCTCCTTAAAAAAAAGAACACATAACACCAAAATGCGGTACACAGCAGAGAGCAAAGGTTAAAAGCATCCAGGTGGCACAAAACACTTGTGCTATAAATCTTCTCTCTTCACAGAGTTGGTTTGTGTGCATACGTTTAAAGATTTATTGTTCATTTGTAAACGAGGAGCCCAGCGATTTTTGTTCATTGTCTCAACGGGTAAGTTTCATTAATTTTGCACATTTCCTGCGGGGAAAAAAATAAAGTAGCATTGTGGAGGTGGAGATGGAAAAATTAAAAAAAAAAAAACAACCCTTCCCCCTCCCACAAAAAAAGCAACTTTCAACTTATAAGAAGCCCTAAAATATTAAAATAAATTATTATAAAAAAAAAATAAGTTCATGTAAATCTTTGTGGGAGAGAAAAACTCTTTTAGCGGCAATAGGATGCTATATGTATGAAAAAAACGAGAAGATGGTTGAGCTCTCTAGAACTAGGTAGAGGTACCTACCTAGACCTATACCTACCTACTATGAGGGTAGATATATGTATAGCGAATTTCGCAATTAGACTAATGAAAGTTTGCAGTGTATTGCTGAAGTGGTCAGGAGATACTTAACTACTTTTGGTGCAAACTTTTTCTTTTTAATTAGAGCAGACTTAATTTTTCTATTTTTTTTGATTTTTTTTGTTTTTTGTCGAGTCTGTGCATCAGGCTACGTTTTTTTTCTTCCTTCTAAATCCTCAAAGAATATTTGAATATGAAGTGTGCAGCCGGTGTGCAGGACGAACTTCCAGCTTCTAGGGGTTGCCTTATACTCATCCTATACCTACTATCTATGATTTATCTAGAATGAGAATTAAATAAGTTTTGGTTTTTATCTCGTTAAAGGTAAAAGATTTTTTTTTATATATACGTACGTATCTATATTTGTGAAGTCACCAACTTTGAGAGAACGAAAGAACCGATGCAGACGAATCATAATAATCCTTAGACTGGAATTGTTTTTTTTTTTTTTTTTTTTTTTTAGTTCCCTCTTTAAATTATTGGAGTTGAAGAAAAGTTGTAATTAAGGGGAAGTTTAGTGGTAGGTAGGTGGTGTGCCTTAGACCAAATGAGTTACTGGGAAAGTTAATCATTTTGTATCTTTATTGCTATATATAGGTATACATGGAAGTATATTGTTATCAGATCTTTAGTCTAGAGAAAATCTTCATGAGTCCTTTTGCTATACCACTTGAAGGAAAGGTAAAGGATTATACAAATTACACCAGTCAAATTTATTACTGATGATTAAAAAATCCATTTTTCTTACATTGAGTGGTGTCTGTCTTTTCTGGCCTCTAAAACTATTTTTGATGTCATTTTAGTTCAAAGTCTATTTAGATATCATTGCAAAATAATGATATTGTATATTATGTACATTAAGACCTTGTTCCACAGTGCGCATTTACTTAAATAAGTAAAGCTAAGTACAGACGATCTTGTCAGATCTTACAATATTGTCAGAATTGTCAATGGTCTGACAATAGCTAACAATTAGCTGACAATTGACATATTTCTTACAATGAAAAATTGTCCGTTCACACGGTTGATAGATTTCTTCCCAAAGTCTGACAATTTGATTGTCAGCTATTTTTTTATTTTTCTTTAACCAACTCACTGACATTTCGGACAATGAAGAAATTGTCAGCAATTGTAAGATGTTGTCAATGAAAACAACTGATAATGACCTATGAGTGTGACAATGCCCTAATCGACTGACAATGATAAAAATTGTGTGTTTTTTGTCAGAATATCGTCTGACAATGACGTTTCTGACAATATTGTAAGACAAAATTTTGTGTTCAGACGATTGTAAGACATTTGGAACAGTTTTTTCACCGACAAATCTGACAAAATTGTAAGATCTGACAATCGTCTGTACTTAGCTTAAGACTTAAGTCTGTTAAACTGACCAATCTGTATACATATACAGTGTACCTACATATGTAAGTGAGTTACCAAATTAAAAAAAAGAACAAAAATGTGCCTATCTGTCATTTTGCCGATCTAAAAGAAAGTGTTTCGAAATTTCCAAACGTTAAAATAGTGAAAAAAGATATAAAAATAAATGAAAAAATTAAATTAAAGTGAGTACAGTGAAAACTTGCAATATTATTAAAAACTTTATTAGAAAAAAATATAAAACAACATGCGGTGCTGTGTTAAATTGTGTAAAAACACCTGTAATATGGAGTTAACAATTTTTTCATTTCACTGGCTGATTCCACATAAATTAATGTAAAGTGATGTTTTTTATGTAAATACATTATCGTAGAATATTTTAAAATTGATATTTTTTAGCATTTTGCTATAAAAAAAGGCAAATTTGTTGAAAATACAAAATATACTTTGAAACGTGATATGTAAGGTGCCTATATATCTGTCAAAATTGAAATTCTCACCCAGGGTCGAATTAGCTTTTGTTGGTTATAGCAAGGCGCTCAAATGCATTGAGCACCCGTAGTGCAGAGTAATTTACTTACTTTATGTGGAATATGAGACACAGCTTACCTGTTAAATAAACATGTAGTTTTATATTTTGTTTTCAATGAAGTATAGCATATATTCACTTTACTTACTTTTATTTCACAATTGTATTTTTAATTTACTAAGATTTTTTCTTATTTTGACGATTTACATAAAATCTTAAAATACATTCCTCAAAAAAACTGCTAAAAATTCCCATGATATAGCTGTCTAACTGCGCATGGCTTCCTTGTGTGAATGCATTTGTGTTTGATTAACTCACATCTATTATGAAAAAAACCTCACTTTTGTCTCGATATGCCCGTTCCTCTATTTCTTCTTCTAAGGTATCAACGCTTCGCTGACCCAACCTCAAATCTGATATTTGTAATTTATTGAATTGCGCCCGTAAAAAAAAAAAAAAACTAAGAAACGTCCAACAAATATCCAAATATCATAATCGATGATCGGATCGAAATCAACCACTAATGGCGCTAACTCACAATCATATAGCTGTTCAATGTTCATACAATTTAAACAACATCAAAAACTCGAAATATACGATCGCTTGTGAAGAGTAAATTGCGATCTGTAAAGTGTGAGCGGAAATATATGATGCTTAACATCTTTGAATATCCAAAATTGATTTTAACATTTCCTAGGCTTCCATCTAACGGACTTTAAAGAAAATCTCTTGATCTTTGATGATCATTTTGTATTTTTCTATGATGAAGCACTTGTGTTATTAAAATAAATTTAAAAATCGATCAGTGGGACATTTAAAGTACCAGGCTCACAGAAGACACCAACACAATTATAGGGTAACTTAAATGTTCAAACAAAAAATACTCTCATCGATGTACATTCGTACATATTCATGCCCTCATATATTGAGAATGTTTCATTTATTTCCCGCCGCGCCGACACACCGCACCATCTATCAATGATAAAATTGAAACTATGAAGCGCTATGGGTGGGTTAATGACAAAGACTATGAAAACCATGTCATTCTGATAGTGTGATGACTCAGTCAGTTCATATGTTTTTTTGTTATACATATTTACAAATTTAATTCCCTCGCCCCCCCCAACACACCCACCCAATGCGTCACCAATTCAGTTGATCATTCACGTTATCATGAACAACAATGCCAATGTGGCCTTCGTTTCGTTCGTCGCGGTCGTCGAAAAAAACGACACTAATTTCCCTTCAATATGTTTGATACGATGCGGTAGTGCGGTGGTTTGAATTTGAAGTTTAATTGTTTTAAATTTAATTTTTAGTCAAGTTGATTGCTATCATTGCTGTTTGCCTGGTGAGTTAAGTAAGAATTTGTTTATTTTGATTGAATTATATTTTTATAATGCGAATGATCAGCCATTTTGTGAAAATGTTGACAGTAATTAGAATAATTGTTTAAGTTGTTGTTAGTCAAATATAAAAATTTGAATTTGAATTTGGAAATCATAATAGAATTATAATGATGATTAATAATCATGATAATACATTTTAATAAATGCCCCTTTTTCAGATCTCACATATCCAACCAAATTGTAACAAACAAATATGTGCACGACTGGGTCGCACGAACTTGCTCTTATGTGCGATCACACTGTGTTTTTAAAGTTTTAATATTTCAAAAACTTTATTTATCTTATAAAAGAAATAAATTAGTTATGGGAGCCTATATAGTACTCTATACCTACCACCTGCTTAAAACTTAGTTAAGTTTAAGGTAGCATTATGCGATTAGGTACATTTATTTGTGAACAATATAGCGTTATAAATATGCAGTGTAGATTGAAAAATTGTAAAAAAAAATATATAATTAAACATAAATTGATTAAACAACCTCTGAAATTGTTTTGGCACCAATGCGATGTACATCATACGATTTCTAAGGAGATCTCAATTTATGAGAAAAAAAAAATTGAAAATCATTGGAGCGGTTTTTAAAAAAAAATAGTCTTACACATAAAAATTAAAAAAAAAAAAATAGTACCCAATTTTTTATTCTTTATTATTGCGGAGTTACAAAATTAATTTAAAAAAATATCATATACCCATTTTCGAAATATGGAATTTTCAAAAAATAATTTTGAACATTTTTAAAAAAATTAATAATATGTTCTTTTGAAAATTTTGGTATGCAATATTATTAGAGCTTATTAATTGAAGCTTTTGTCATTAAAATCAGTTCAACTGATAATGAGATAGTCGAAAATCCAAAAAATGGTTCTAATTTTTTACACGATAGAAATTTTTTTCCAATAATATGGTAGATCGTACAGATATTAGTTCACACAAAAATTTTAATCAAAATCATTTGAGACGTTTTTGAGAAAAATTAGATTTTCAATACCGGTTTTTAAAAATTTGTATGGGATTTAAAATCTGCTAGATAATGTTAAAAAACTGCTGGGTGCCAAGTTTAATAAAAATTGACTTAGTCGTTTTCAAATTATTAAGTTGTCAAACAAAAATTTTGAAACTTTTTTTTAAAAATCCAACAAACAATTTTTGGAAAATTTTGGTATAGGTACAAAACTTTTAAAACTTTTTCAAAAAATTGATCAATATCAGTTGAACTGTTTATGAGAAAATCAAAAATCAAAAAATGGTTCTATGGGAGGTACAATTTTGAACCATTTTTTGGATTTTTTTTAATAAAATGGTTGCCTTTTTGTAAAAAAAAGGCAAAGTTTTTGAGAAAAATAAGATTTTCAATTTTTGATAAAGAAAATTGTACGGCATGTACCGTTATTTTTGGTCTTAAAAAATGAAAAAAAACGTGTGGGGGAATGCCGAAAATCGACCGACCTGTTAGGCAGCACCTGAAAAGACAGACAGACAGACAGAATTGAGACACCCACTCTTTTCGACTTCGCTATCATCGTAAATCGTAATGTCAACTTTGATCAAAATCCCGAGTTCGATTTTTTTTACGAATCCATAACTTGCCATATACATAGTACCTGTATACATACCGCAAGTAAAAACAATAATGACCAAATTTGTGGTTAGATTTTAGATACTTCTAGTAAAATGATAGCGTTCCAATCATGCATCTAGTACTACTCCTCTTACTTGGTGCCCTTCTCACCTAAAAACTGAAAGTTGCTGGAAACTCATTTTCCTCGCCTGAAAGTGAAGTCTGTTTATTTTTGTTTTAATTTTATACAATGGGTAGGTATTATGTCGATGCGAAATTGGAATTAAAACCCACAAGAAAATGGCATTAAAAGTTTAAAATTTTGTTGCCATTTTAACAAAAGAAAATATATCCTACGTCCTTTGCTCCTTAATAGTGCCACATTGCGTAAGTGCAAAAAATTGTGGTTTTCCAAAAAATCTTATCAAGAACTATATAGGAACGAGATCTCCCAAACAACACTGTATATGTACTGTACACAAAGTACCAACACTCCAAACTGTACCGGGGGCTTAATGAACCTCTGTGAAAGATCTTTATGTGGCAACCACAGGAAGCAGTTATTTTTCCACTTTTTCGCATTTTAAAAGATGAAATACCTAAAATAAAAAAATAAAAAAAAAAAGAAAAACATAGGACGACAACATCTAACTGTGGTTTATACCACCGACCATCATCTCGGCTTGTTGAAGTTTTTGGTTTGTTGTTTCTGTTTATACATCAGCTCAAAATTGTGGTTTTCGCGAAACAATTTTCCAAAAAACACTCAAAAAGGTCTAAATCTAGAGAGACAGAAAGAAAAATATAGAGAGAAAAAAAAATAAACAAAAATAAAATCTGGAAAAGGACATTCGAAATGCAATATAAGAAGAGGCACTCTGGAATTTTTTCGAGGTTTGGTTTTTGATAGGATCTAAGCTCCCAGGATGCTAGGTTGGTAGGTACAATGGCAGCTATATGGGAAGTCTTGCATGTGGTTTCCTTGTATCACTATTTTTCACTATGTTTTGGTCATTTTTGTTTTGTATTTCTTTATTGAAAAAGATGGGAAGTGACTAGCTCTAATTGTATAAGTATATAGTGCGGTCTTCATACACACTTCTATGTTTTTTTTTGTGTTTTGTTTCATATCCTGAACACAATGTATATGTGGGGAAAGAAATTGGACAGGAAAACAACGACTGTCCTTGTTCCTTGATGTTTTGTGTGTGTATTTAACTTGAAAGTTTAATTATATAGAAGTTGCACAGGATTTTGAAAATTCTTTTCTTCTTTTTTTTTTTGAATAAAAATTGTGTGCGAAGCAAGGACACAATCTTTTGTTGTCAAAGATATTCTCTTTTTCCATTGTTCCTATAAGCACATTAGAAAGGAAAACCAGAGAGAAAAGATTTATGGCAAAAGGAATTTGGTTTTTACTTTTGCTCTTTTTTTTTCGTTGCACGCAACGGAAGTTGTATTTGGTTCCGGTTCTGATATACATAGATAGTTTTGCCAGATTTTTGTGTATTAAATCATTACAAGCAATGAAAATAAATCTTCCAACACTTAATTTTTTTCATAAAGATGTATTTTATATACACTCACAGAGTTTTTCCCATAAGATGTGACAAAAGGTTAGGAAATACCATAGATGTAGGAGGGGCTTTTAAGAAGACAAGCTGTGCATCACTACATACCTACTATTTACAGCCAAATCGGCGCAATCATAAGTTTTTCAAAATACACAACCACAATGTCGCCAGGCTTATTAATATATCAGTTTGGAACAAAACCGACAAAGACAATAACAAAACAATAAAATTCTTAAAATACTTAAGAAATATTTTAAATTACCCATCTTTATTTTTCAAAATATTTTGTGATTTTTTAATTGTAAAACAACAAGTGGAGTATAATTATTTCATCAAATAGGTAGATACATACTTAAAGTTGATATGAACAACACGTCCTCAATTATGCGACTCGGAGTGTATCAACCTTAAATAACCATTAAAGTTTATACCACTGTAAAAAAAAAAAACAAATTTAAAACTATAAAAAAAATATTAACTTTACGAGTAAATATATGTATTCAAAATATTTCATATTTTTTTGTACGTAATAGCTCCCTAAAGTATATTTTCCCTTGTAGTAACAAACAAGTCTTATCTTTCTCAACAAAAAAGACCATATCTTGGCCAAGTGTAAAGCTTCTCAATCCTCATGATTCATGAACTACTGTCCTACTCTTAAAACTTTTCAAATAAAATATATTTTTCATCTAGGAAAAGTCGATGAGTAGGAAAAAAGTAAATAGATAGACATAGAAGTATTTCCTTAAAAATAAAAAAATGTTTTCGAAATAAGAGGTTGTAAGTTCAAACCAAGATTATACAAACAAATGCATATTGCATTTACATATTTCAATTTTCAACAAAATAAACAAATTAGGTATATGGAAAAACGCAAAACAAAAATATTTAATTTTTTTCTAGATTTGTTTGAAGAATTTGGTTAACAAATTGTTAATAGGTAGTTAATGTTTTTTTTTTTATAAAAAAAAATTAAAATTTCAAATTTCAAAATTGTTAAGGTATAAGTAAACTGTAAACCAAAAATTTTTACGAGGTCCTGGTGCTCGAGATATTTTCATCCCTTATTTCTGCTCAATTCAATTAAATTTGTTAAAAAAATTGTTTGGATATTTCTGCAATGGAGACTCGTAAATGGTTGCGTGGATTTTGGTTCTAAATTGGGAATTCACTGGCCATCCGCCAATTTAACATTTTGTACGTCATCTTGACAAATAAAATTTTATTGACTTTTTGAAAAAAAAAACAAATATTTTAATCCAAAATGATATTGAATTTTGTCTGTCCAATCCAGTTAAATTTTTTAAAAAAATTGTATATTTCTGCATTCGAGACTCGTAAGTAATTGCTAACTTCAAAATTGTTTATTGGTTTTTAAGACCTTTCTAAAACTAAAAACCAAAAAATTTTACAAGACCAGGTTCTCGAAATATTTTAATCAAAAGTGATATTGCCCTATTTCTGCCCAATTCTCGAAAGTGGTTGCAAATTTCAAAGTCGTTTTTTTTTTTAAACCTTTGAAAACTCTAAACTAAAAAAATTTACGAGGTCTGGTTCTCGAAATATTTTTATCGAAATTGATATTACCTTATTTCTGCCCAATTCAATTAATTTTGTCACAATAAAGTTCTTTGGAAGGCGATATTTCTTCAATCGGGCTTATTTTTCAAAAATTTTTCATTTTAATTTTTATTTACATTTAGACAAATATTCATTATACATTTATCACACAACATGGGGACTACACCACAATTAACCTTCCTCTCTAACCCTCTACCGCATACGAAGCCAAATATGGTTTTCTACAGTTATGTCCCCTTTTCACCTGACTTCAATAAAAAAATGATCAAAACACAACACGATCCTCTTCTGTGCATTTCTGTGAACAAATATAGCAGCGCCTATGCACACGTGCACCAAACAAGAAGGAAGATATTCATGTTTGCAGGTCAGTCGGTTACTTGTTGTCATTGAAAACGGAAGTGTGAAAAATTTTCTTATTTCAAATAATAATAACTTTTGTGTTAGGTGAGTTAAGTGATCATATAAACATATTTCTAATTGTGTGTCTAATTCGCTTTGAAATGAATACATTGTTATAAAAAAATTATTATCTTGCTCGTTTCAGAGGTAAAAGTGTACAAGCCATATTTGGCACCGTATGCAGTAAGGGGTTGAAAATGTACATATTTGGTTGGGTTTTTTATTTAACCAAATTTTTTTTTTTTGGTTTTTAATAACAAATGTCTTAAAACAACCTAAAGAACTCATTTGAAGCGTATTTTATTTTTTCCTCTTTAAACAATAATTCATACGGTAGAGGGTTAAGTATAAGAATAATAAAAATGGATTTAGTCCATTGAAATGTTTCATTGGCCTCGCATTTAGTATAGGAAAAGGTATTTTTTTTAATGGGTAGAGTGCATCAGTGTAAGTTTTCGAAATGATTTTTGGGGCTGTAACCCCCCCATTTGCCCACGATATTGAAAAAGGGGGTAAGAAACCCCTTTTCACAATATCTTGAGAAATATAGGTCTGACAAAAAAATTACATATATTTTTTGTAGAGAATTTAATTCTCTACAATTTTGGTGAAGACACTTTTTACCATTAAATTGAAAATAAAAAAGATATATCCAATAATAGACGAACATTTTCAAACAAATTTACTTTAAAGGGTTATAACTTTTTTTCTAGCAGTTTTATTGAAAAAACACTTTAGATGTTTTTTGCAGATCATTTTATTGCGAACAATTTGGTATACCCAGTTTTTAAATTAAATCATTATTCAATGGGTTCACATGAAGATGTAACAATTTTTTTTATTGTTTTTGTTTTTTTTTATACAGGGTGATCGGTTTAAGGTGCACAAGAAGCTAGAGCAAGTAGGATGGGTTAAGACAAAAAAAAATCGTATGGGAGGGGGGTTCTATTTCAATAAAACTGTTAGAAAAAAAGTTTTAACCCTTTAAAGTAAATTTTTTTGAAAATGCTGGTCGATTATTGGCTATATCTTTTTATTTTCAATTTAACGGTAAAAAGGTGTTTTACCAAATTTGTAGACAATTAAATTCTCTACAAAAAAGATTTATGATTTTTTTTTTCAGACCTATATTTCTCAAGATATTGTGAAAAGTGTTTCTTTCCCCCTTTTCAATATCGTGGACAAATGGAGGGGGGGGGGGTAAAAGCCCCAAAATCATTTCGTATACTCACACTGATGTACCCTACACATTAAAAAAAAACCTTGTCCTATACTTAATGCGAGGTTCGGGAAAAATTTTGTAACATTTCAATGGACTAATTCCCTTTTGAATTTACTTTGAATACAATTTGAAATTTTATTTAGTTTTTCCTAAGTTTAAAATTAAAAAAACACAATCCCATGGTAGGTTTTTTGTAAAAACATTAGAGTGCAGTTACATTTCATCCTTGCTATTGCCCTTGTATCTCTGAAACTTTTTTCATAAGAAAGTTCATTATTTTTCTAAGATGTTGCATTGTAGTCCTTTTGCGCAGTGATTACAATTCCCAGTCCTATATACAGCTCGCAGGACAATAAATATTCTAACAAATCACAAGTCTCCGGTGGAACCTATATAGCTCACTCTAGTGCACATGTATCTCTTGTGCAATACATTTTCTATATGTATAAATGTTTATACAAATAGGATGCCACAAAATGAAAGTATATGGACAAGGACATTGTTGAAGAATATACTTCTCAACTAAAGGTACGAGTATAAACAGAGATATTTTTCAAGCTATCGATTTCATATGCTGTGTTTATTTTGTCCATTTTGTGGTAAAGCTTACTTAAATTTGAATTTTCTGAATTTAGTTTTTGTGAGTTTTGCAATTGCAGAGAAAAGTATGTATATTTGTTATCCCTAGACTCATTCTTCTCTTAATGACATTGGAAATAATATCAAGGATTAAGGACACTCTTGGTAGTCGTAGATCTCTTCTTCTTCGTGTTTGTATAGCTTTTTCGATATAATAAAATTAAAGTGAACCAAAAAATAAGGAACTATTCAATACATTGTCGACGATAACAATGATGTGCATTTGCAATGCCATATGTCATCATCAAGCTTATGATGCTTTATATCGCAATTGTAAACATGGTATCCTTTTAAACTTTGATAAGTGCATTTACTTGTATCCTGTGGCATTTGTGGGATCAGATAAAGGGTGAAGGTGCCGGTATATCGGTTCCGAAGGTGGGTGAACTTTTAATTCTATTTTGTAAAATTGTATTTTAAATACTAAGAAGGATTTGAGGATAAAAATAATGTGATATTGATGTAGGTTCCCCAAGACCAAAAACAAAAAAATTTGTTTGCAAAAAAAAAGTAATTTTCGTATACCATGCTTTAATTTTAGAAAATGTATACATCAACTATAAAAGGGTGAATCGGATGGGGTTAAAGATAGTGGTCGAATGACATTTGCTTATGGGTATATTGATATCTCGTAAAACTTTAAGTAAAAATTACCGAATTGCTTAATATAGTTATAAAAATTCTCTTCTATTTTTATTTATATTTACCCGTCTGTTTGTGCAAGGTCTGGTTCTCGAAATAATTTCACCTAAAGTGATTTTATTGAATTTCGATTCAAACTCTAAAAAAGTGTTTAGATGGAGATTTCAGTTTTCAGAGCGAAAATAATTAAACCTTTTCATTAATCTTAAAGTTTTGACAAATCTTTAAAAATATTTTTTTTTAGATTGTGAAAAAAAACATGGACAAACTATTTAAATTAAACCTATGCAAAAAAATATTATTTTTGTCAATGTTTCCAATGGCGTGTCCAAAAGGGACGCAACCAAAAAAAGAAAGTGGCAAAAAATGGTCAAAGGGACGTTGTGGGATTAAAAAAGGCGTTGCCAAAAAGTGCACCCTTTGGGCACAGATTTATTTTAAAAGAAAAATTTGACAGCATTTATTATTTTTGAAATGTTTAAAAATGAAAACTAGGTCTGTTCTTTACTGTTTGGGAAAAGTTTGGGAAAAAGTTTGGGCTTGTGCTTTTTGATGTTGTTGTTGTAATTTTTAATCAGAAATGAAAAGTAAGGGCGTTTTTCTTTTTTTGTTCGGAGTAGAGCTCTGAACTGAGTCTGAACACTCCGAACATCCAATTCTCCAATTGCTTATTAGCCCAGTCACTATGTTCAAAGAAAAGGCCTGACGTGGGAAAAATTTTACTGTACACTTTTTCTTCGAAATTAGTTAGAGGGGTTGTACTTATTTAATTTTTCGAGAAAAACGGGAAATTTAAAAACAAGGGCTACACTTACAAAGTTATGTTATATCTTTTTTTAAAGTCAGAAATCCAAGCAAATCAAATGATTTTAGTGAATATTTTTTGAAAAATTAATTTTCGAACTCAGAATAAAAAATAAAAAAATTGAAATTAATTTTGGCAAAATTTTACGTTATTGAGTAGTATTTTTTGTGTAATATTCAATGCCTTTATCAATTCTAAGTTCAAGGCCAAATGTCCCCTAGTTTTTGAGAAATGTCAGAAATAATTTTCTATTAAGTTGGCTTCAATCCTTGGTTTAAATAGCTCTAAAAATAATATTTCCACTTAAAAAGTGGTCAAGTACATTTTGTTATTTTCAATTTTCTCAAAAACTAGGAGACATTTTAGTATCTGTTTTTTAGTGTTTGAATTGAATATTACAAAAAAATATTACTCAAAAAATACAAATTTGAAATAATTAATAGAAAATTTGTTTTTAATTTTTGTTTGTCAAAATTTTGAGTTTGAAAATAAATGGCTTGAAAAATATTCACTAAAATAATTTGAATCAAAAACAAAACTAAAGAATGGATTTCTGGCTTTAAAAAAAGATATAAAATGACAATGTAAGTGTTGCCGTTGTTTTTAAATTCAAGTCAAATTCTTATTCAAGTTAATTTTTAAGAAATTTAAAGAAAAAAGATGGCGGCTTAAGCTCCAGTCCGATTTTCCCGAAAAACTACACATATGCTCCTAATAATCCTCTCTAATGGCCAGTTGTACAATAGTGGGTCAGCCGCGGTTCAAGATTTTAACTCGGCGGATTAACTAACGTTCAACGCTGGTTCAAGTATTTAATTGGTTATTATCACACACTGGAACAGTAAACCACTGTTGAAACTCAATTAATCCGCCGAAATCGGTGGATAAAAATAGCTGAACCACGGTTTAAATATTTGTACAACTGGCCCTAACGAATTGTGAAAGAAAAGTGTAGGTATAGTTTATTTTTTCACAGGTGAAATGTTTATTCCGACTGAGGATTCTGCTAGGTTCGTGGAGTTCATGAAGATGGGTTCGAAAGTGAGTTTAAATAAAAAATCTGCCCACTGACACACCCATTTTTTTATAATTTAGATTTCGTCCTTATAGAACTTGAAATTAGGCTCTCTTAAACCTAAAGCATGACAAGTGTTATTCGTCCCACCCACTACCACGTCCACTTTTACTATCTAAACTAGAATTGTACCCTTAAACGACATCTCTCTGTAGAATGCTGAAAATTTATAATAAATCTCGCTTTAGCCGAAGCCATAACATGTGTAGTTTTTTTTTCATATATCCACCTGCTGCCACACCTACTTTTCTTACATTTTAATTTTTTCATTACACAGATAAAGTTTTGTTTGAAAGTTAATATTTGGAGAGTTTTAAAAGCTTTCAATAGGTGGCGCTGTGAAACGTGGGAGGGTTCAGCTGGTAAAAAATAAAACGCCCAAACAAGATTATTTAATTATTTAAGATTTTATTAAATAATTTTCTTTCAATTTTGTTTTGTTTTATTAAAGAATATTTCTCCACTTACAATTGTTCCATTTTTTGGTTTAAACATTATTTATTAGTAGTTTTTTTTTTTTTTTTGTTTATTTTGTTTTCTTGATTTATTCTTTTTTGTATTATTAAATAATTAATTTTCTTTTTTTTTTTTAATTTAATATATTCACTTTTTGTGTATAATATATTATCGCTGGTATAATTTGCATTTTGTTTCACATATATAATATATCAATGGAATCATCATTATCATTTTTATTAGTATTATTTTTTTTTTTTTAAATAGTTTCACTACTTCGCATTTTACTTACATAATAAATTATAATTTATGAATTTTTTTGTTAATTTTAAAAATGTATTCCGTCATTGCGCGCCTTCATCGAACATTGTTCCATTTCTGATTAATTCATTCATATCGTAAAATTGTTTTTATTATTTCTGTTCAATAATGCAACTAACAATTAATATAATTAATATGAATTTATATTCTATGTATAATAATATAATATCGATTTTTGTTTTTTTTCTGTTGTTGTTGTGTCGCTATATATGTTTTTTTCTTTTTTAATTTATTTTTGTTTTGTTAGTTTGTCTACTTGAATTCCATTTAAAGCGAGGAAATGAAATAATGTTCCTATTTTTTCTCAACAAATTTTATATAACATTTTTTTTCTTGTTTATTTTTCATTTGTACACAGAATATTTTAGAATCATTTTATAAAAAAAAATAATAAATTTTAAAATATACACTTGAAATTTTAGTTTTATGTTCATTTCATTCAAAGGCAAAACTAAATATTTCAATCCAATTTAATTGGATTTTCTACCTTTTTTGTATGTAAGAAAATTTTTGTTTAATTATATTTAATATTAAAACTATATTTGAAAACAAATAAAATAAAGTAAAACAATGCGGACATCGATTTTGTTGCTATAGGTATATTGTAAATATTTTTTTGTTTTTGTTTATTGTTTAGTTTTTTTTTTTCTATTTTATGTTAATTTTATTTTTTTGTTTTGCATTAATAAAATATATAATTTGTTTGCTTTTTTTTTAAATTTATTGTTTTAAGTTAAAAGTAATACCATAACGGTTGTTGGTGGTGGTGGTTTTTTGGATGATGCACAGTTCAGCAGGAGATAGTTGTATGTTTTTTTTTGTGTTTAATTTTAGTACTATTTTTTTTTTCTGGGTATATTATGTATAATATAGAGTTTATTTAGACAGTATAGTTGTAATAATTATATAAAGTATAATATGTGTTCCAAAAATTTTTTGTTTGCTTATTTTTATTTTGTCAAAGTAGCATGTATGTATTTTTTATTGTATATATTTTTCATTGCATTAGCTAATAATTGTATGTATGGTTCATTGTAGTAATTTCCTTGTAAAGTGTTTTTTTTTATGGATTTTATTTTGTATAGCATTTATGTATTTTCTTTTGACAGAAAGAAGAGCCATTATTTAAACTTGAATCATTTAAATTAAATAAAGAAGAGATGTATACAATGCACATAAGTGCTGCCTAGATGGTGAACAAAAAAAAACATAACAAATGGGATTCTCATAGGAAATTATTGTCATCATATAAGTGTACTCATTTTATAAAATTTCTAAATTTAAAATAAAAATTTCTCACTGTAAATGAATATTTATTGCTTTCTTTTTTAAGTTGTAAAGTTGTGAACTTTAAATTCTAAATATTGGGGTGGTTTCGGTGGAATTATCCCCCATAACCATAAACTCCATATCTAGAAACATAAAACCTAAAATAATTTGAAAAACAGAAATGTTACGAATATAAATTCAAGCTTAAGATAAAATTAATAAATATAATATATCGAGAAAAAAAAAGTGATAACAAGGGTTTGTATTTAAATTGAGCTATTTTGAAAACAAAAAAAAGAGTTATTATTAAGTTATTAAATAGAACTTTGTTAAAATTAAAATGTAAAAATGATCCTATTTTATTTAAAAAAATATTAAATAAAAATAAAGACTCTTCTTTTACAGCTATTTTGAATGAAGAGTTTTGAGTTAGTCTATGTATTTTATTTACGAAAAATTGTAAAGATACTTACAAAGTTTCATTTGAACAATTTTTCTTTTATTATTTTTTTTTTAAATTTATATAAGTTATAATATTATATTTAATATTATTTTATTAAAATTTGTCTATATTGGCAAGGATTTCATATATTGTATTTATTTGTTTATGTATTTTTAAATTTACAAAAAAAAAAAGAAAAACACTTTAGTACTAAAAGATGAAACATAAATAAAAGCTTATTTAAGTTTGCTTAATATGATGTACTTTAAAAGGAATATTTAATTAAGTTTCTATAATTTTAATTTGAAATTAAATAAATTGACCTACGTTGTGTGTGTTTGTCTTTTATGTTTTTTTGTGTCTCGTTTTAGTTATTTTTTTTTTTCCAATTTTATTTCTTTATTACATTTATCGCAAATCACAATTTTTTGTCTCACATTTTTGTTTTTTATTATTATTATCTATAAGAAAACTTTAATCATCATCTTCTGTTCATTTCTCTTTTGCTATATGATTTATAATAATTATGTATATAATTTTTTTTTCAATTTAAAAATTAAGAAAAAAAATGAATTATGCTTTTTTTTTGGTTTACTTATAATTTATAGCTAATAAATAAAACTATGTTTTGTGATAATATAATATATATATATAATATAATATACTTTTACTTATGAATTTAATAATAATATTTTTATGTTTAACTACATTTATCGCATTTTTTTCTAATTTTATTTGCATGAAATTGACGTTAGGATTTTTTTCTTTTCATTTCAATATATAATAATTATAAATGTAAATTATTTTAGAAAATTGCAAAATTTTCATTTGTGCCTTAGATCTATTAAAAATATATTTTCATTATATTGACAAAAGAAAGTGTGTGCTAAATCATGGTGTGCATGTAGAGATGTTCTTAAATAATTTTTATATATTTTCTCATTTATCTGATAAGAATTCTGAAAGAAAATCAGAAAGAAATTCTTCAAAATATATCTCAAAATACAATATTAACACCATGATTTTGTGTGTTCAATTTTTGTTTGTTGTTGTCAAACTCGTGTATTTATAATTATTCCCTAAAATTTTGCTTAATTGTATACTTCTTGTTTTTTTAATGTTAATTAATATTTTTTTGTTTTGTTCTGTTTAATTTTTTTTTGTGTGATTTTAAATGCATTCTAGTACTATAATAGGATTTTTATACAATTTTCTTTTCGTTTCCGAATAACAAAAAAAAAAATGAAAATGCGATACTTTTTTTTTTGAATATTTTCTTATTTTTTTTTGTATTATGCATAGAACTACTATTTGGCCATTTTTTGTATTTATTTTTTTTTGTACAGTATTGACTTTTGATAAATTGAAATTATTACAAATTATGGTATTTTTATTTTATATACAAAATTGTGTGCTAACTAAATCATGATAGTTTTTTTTTATCAAGAGAATCAGACTTAAAGAAAGAAAAATATTATTTAAAAGTTTTACATGCAAAAAATGCGATAAAAATAAAAATTCATTGTCTTTTCTTTCGATTGAAGTGAAAAAGCTTCTTTAAAAAAATCATTTGTGTTTTTTTCTTTGTATTTATATACATATATAATATTTTATTTCATTGTGTGTATAGCTGCAGTTTTTTTTTTTTATTGATTTCATTTGTAAAAAAAAATAAATAAATGATAGTCTTTTTCAGAAATAAATAAATTTGATATTTGATTGATTTTTAAGACTTATAATTATGGATATCAGAAAATTTGAAAAACATTTCTTTGCAAATGAAAGAATTTTTTTTTACTTTGAATTATACCTTAAATTAAAAACAGAAACTAAAAAAATAACAATTATTATTTTAAGCTTACAATTAAAATACCAAAATGTTAATTGGAGCTTGCTGAAAATTCAAATGGTTCGGTTAAGTGCAATTATGCAATGCATTTTGGATCGGCGAGCCATTTGGTTTGTTCCTGTATGATGACCAGACTTAATAATTAAGTTCAATGTTTTGTGGACCCAACACTTAAACAAAATTCATACATTAACATTTAGCCGTTTTTACTAAATTTTATACTAGTTAGACAGTGTCTTTATTATTGGGCATGATTGAAAGTATTATGCTTTGATTCAATTTCGTTGGCTAGGTTAAATAACTCTTACACAACAATAAAATATATTTATATTTATAACTTGAACGACTGTCTAAAGTTAGCAAACGTTTATAAATACAACTGTACGATTTTTAACGAACGAAACGTTCCGTCGATATGTATATCACAATTTCTTCACAATTTCTTTTAGTGTTGTATAAAGCATTAGAACGTTCAAATGTTCACTAAAATGTTTCTGTACTTTTTTGTTTACTATACGGAACAAAACAGAACATAAACATAAATTCTGACTTACTGGCTGATGATGAGCACAATAATGGTGTTGAAGTTTGTTCAATTTTGTCCCAATTTAACACGAGGGAACAAGTTGCTGGTCTAAAAAAATTGTCTGTAATTTCCTTTTAAATCCTCTTGGTTAACTTCATATCAACAACGTAGTGTGAAAGTAAAAATTATCAGTTAATCATTGAACAGAGCCATTTTGTTTAGTTCCCTTTCCCTTACATCTTACCTTTATTTTCAAAAAATTGTAAGTTCCTTAAAGTTTCTTCGTGTGACTACATTATACACTAATACTTTCTACAAACTATTTTTATCTTCATTTTGTACCGCTGTATACCTTCTATTTTTTTTGTAGGTATTTCTTCGACGAGCAACGCCATAATAACATTCAGCATTGAAATTTAAATTCTGAAGCCAATTGTTCAATAATTATGGCGTCTAGAAGCTCTATTGCTCCGAATCTATTGCTCGTTTTCTAAACCAACTAACTGCCTAAAACGGAAAACACAATAAGGTGCTGCAACAAGAAATAGATCTGGAAGTGGAATACCTGTGAAAAAGTGTCGTACGTGGTATTTTTTACGTGCTCACAATGCAGCTGTATGTTAAGCTGCATTGTGTAATTTAAAGAAAAAACCAAGAATGGGCTTAGCATCCACTTCTTTTATGTCCGATTTTTTTTTCGCCATATAAATAAGCACCAAGCTTATATTCTGTGTGTCTCTTTTTTTCTTCATGTCAATTGAAACGTCAAAAGTGCTTTATAATTGAAAAGTTAAAAGTTGGCGAACTGTGCCAGCTCGGAATGAAGCTGCGTTCAGCGTTGCGTTTTGTTCGTATAATTGAATTTGTGTTTATTCAATATTTTATCAGCTATTCCATCTCCGTCTTGCATTGTGTTCAGGCAGTAAATGACTTATTAATGTTCATTTACTTCCCAAAACTGCCCATTTCTACCATATTTAGTCGGTCGAAAGATTGTCAAACTTCATATAAAAAAAACTGGTAAAATGTGACAGTTTAATTTTATCAATGCGAGAATTACAGAACGTAGTCACAGATTTACAACTCTGCATTTTGGATGATGTGAAACTGCAACGTTGGGATTTAAAATTCTAATCTAGCAATATCTTTTTTTTGTGCGTTTCAAAAAATTGTCTGGATTTTAATGGTGGATTTATATTCATCTTCATCAGGCAAATATCAAGAAAACTAGAGCGGGACAGATTCATGCCGAAAATACGAAAGTGTAAAAGAGTACCTATGACGCTGATTAGATTGGGAAGATTGAGCCGGTATCACGGCAGTTCGTAGACAAGAGAAGTGTGGGTGAGGAATCTGGTGAGGCACGAACAAAACATAACAACCGGACTCATGAGTCTACTTTGTTGTTGTTTCAATGTGTGAAATGTTGAAATTGCTGTTGTTTCAATGTATTTTGAGGCGCCTCAAAGTTTCAAATGTAAACACGATGGCACTCACCAGTCCGGACTCAATCTTCCCAATCTAAACAGGGTCTATACCTATGAACATGTTCATCTTTATATCTGCATTATAGCATCTTCCTATAATATGCATTCATGAATATCTCTGCATTTTGGTCTTCTCTCTCCATTCAACAAAATGTAAGTTTTATATTTTACATCCCTTTTGTTTTGCAGAACTCGCTTCAAAAAGTCAAAGTTGTTTTTTTTTCAGTAATTCCGAAAATAGCTCCCTCCCGTTATCCGTGATTGGTTCGTGATGAAATCCTAAAAGCTTTCCATTTTTGGTATTTTGCATTTTATAAACCATGTGTTTTTGTGGTCTAATTATAAAGATGTGGCTAAAAAGGCAGCGAATTGTTTAGGTTTCTTTAAAAAGACGATGTTAGACCTTTAAAACGCTTATGGATAGAACTAATCTCCAAATTATCCCAAACATCCAAAACAAATTGTTTTATATTTAAGCCTAAAAGTATGCTCTAAAATTCATTGCTTTTAAAATTCAATATTTGAACTATTTCAGCAGTTCGATTTGTTATGGACATGTATACATTTATGTACATGCCTTTCATATGAGGAAATTTTGTATTAGTCGCTAAAGGAAGGAAACAAGGAGAGTGAACAAAAATTTTTATAAATGTATAAAATGTACCTTTATAATTATGTTTGCTTAGTTTCCACTAACTTTCACTGTTTTAGGTGTTAAGCTGGAATTTATTAAAAAAAAAGAGGAGTGGGTAATCACTATTCAGTGTCACTTTTAAACTGTTCCAAAGTAAACCTTAAGTTTAATTGAATTTTCTGACGTTACTTTTAACTACTATACAGTTTGTTATTAAATGCTTGAAAATATTTCAAGAGTAGAATAATTCAATAAACTGTTATTTTTAAAGTAAACAAGATGAAACTTGGTTATAATGGGGAGCTGAATGTGTACTCTTTGTGCCATGCGTGATCTTAAATTATAGTTTACTTAAACATGAGTTTAGCAAGCGCCTATGAATACACCCCAAAGCGTTTAAATTTTTTAAACCATTATTTTAAAATATGTTCTTTGTCAAAGGAAATTGTTACACATATTCCGCCGTTGATCAATGTTCATAATTATGGTGACGACCGTTTATAGCCATTTCTACGTATTGAAAGAAATAATTGAATAAAAAAAATTCACTTTTCACACGAAATTAAAGGATATAAAAATGCGGACAGTTTAATTTTTTGCCTTGTCTACGTATATATCCTTCATGGACTCATGGTTATAGGCTACACTATATAAATTGCAAAATATGATTGTGCATGTTTTGTTTTTTATTTTAAATTTATAATTTATTATTAGGCTGTTTGTTGGTGTCGTATTTCGTGGCTTAACGACACATAAAACCATTTTTAGCCAATTTGTTCTGATATTTTTTTTTGTTATTTCTCATCCTAGCATAACCATCGAATTAATTTTTTTTAAACTGTATGTATTCAGGAACATCTTAAAGGATTTTAAGGGAAATTGAAGAAAGACATAAAAGAAATTCAAATATTATTCCAAAATAAGCGCCACCCTAATAGCTATGGCGCAAAATTAAAAAAAATTTAGAACGACATTTCAGCATTTTTTTTATGGCGTAACCTAGCGTCAGGAGTTTCTTAGTTTTAAACGAATTAGCATCGTACACTTTTATTAAAGTTAAAATCACCAGGCCTTTTTTTTTTTTTATTTTCATACAAAGGTTTCGATTCTGAATTAAAATCCAGAAGTATTTTCTTTTCTATCGAGAAGAAGAACTGCCATTTTGTGGGGTTCAGAAAGCTTCTGGACGACCAATCGAAAAACGGCATAACTTCAAATGTCACTTTGACAATTACAAATGTGAAAATGATATGTTTACTTTCTTGTTTGCATGGACTGTCAGTACTTTAAGTGTGTTCAGCTGGAGTTTATTAAAAAACAGGTTTAAAACTAAGAATATTTTAGGAACCATTATCGGATTTGTTCATTCTGAGTGTCCTTTATTTTTTGACAGCAGTTATTAGCTTGTAAATTACCAGAAATATTTTAACAACTTCTGGCAAACGCAACTCCAGTATCCCGCAGAGTTTTGCCAAAGACATGCAAATAGTTCCACACACTTGTAAAATATCATAGTAATCACGATATAGTCTTGTTTTTTTTTTTTGATTTATTTGGCGTTTTTCTTTTTTGGCTCTGAGTAAAGGCTGAGCGTTCAGATCAAAGCTCTGAGAAGATTATGATTAAAGCCTTAATTATGAAACACTTTTGAGCACTGAACTGTCATTGTCACTGCTTAGTAATCTATCAATTATTACATAAAAATTGTATGAAGTTGGCTTTGCTTAGCGTTCTGCTCCATTTGGCTCGGTTATTTTATTCCGAGCATACAGAGCATGCTCTGAGCTTAGCTCCGATGGAAAAAAGAAACACAACTTATGTGCTTTGATTTGTCTGAGGTAAAAAGGAAACACAGAATTTATTTTTGACAGCTCAGTGATCTGCTCTGAGGTAAAAAAGAAAAACACCAATTGTATCATAATTTAGATTCAAATTTACCACTAGAAGGTTGGTAAATTGCATACAGTTCGTGGAGGTAGGTACAAAATATTATTTGTATCTTTTTTCGAAAATTTGTTTGAAAAAAAAAACAACAAATAACTTCAACCATCAATATGAACTAAAATTACATTGAAGTTCCTTAAATAAACTTTTGTCGGAATTTTCTTCATAAAATTGACGTGTTAGATTTATTTTCAGAAGAAAAAAAAAAAACAAAAAAATAATAATTCAGTAATTTTTTAAAATTGGTCATTTTATGTATGTGGTGTTTTTTTTTAAATTCATATCAAAGAGGCAAAAGATGTGTCGAAAAAGTTTTATAGGAAAGCCTAGATTCATTAAAAGCGGTGGTATATTTTTATCACATTTTAAAATGGATGACTTAAAAACTATTATGTATAGTTTATCATTTTTGTAATGCTACGTATTAACATCTTCATTAAAGGAGTTTATTGGCTTTGAAATTTAAAAAAAAGCTAAATATCCTATCTGAACAAGGCTTTAACTTTTTTATGATAAGCGCATATTTGTGTTTCTTTGGCGTTTCTTTGGCGTTTCTTTGGCGTTAGCGAAATATAGCCCAAAAATTTCAATTGTTGTTTAAATTTTTAATGCAAAAGAAATTTTGCATACACCCGACCTTGCACCTACCCCAAATCCTAAAGTGTGCCCAAGCAGAGGGATTGCCCCCATACATAAAATGAATAAAAAAAATACAACAACAATTTGTACAGCATTTTTTTGGGCGTTATTTCCAAATCGATTTTGGGCGATATTTCCTTGGGCGTTATTGCCTATAACGCCGCGCCGTTTCTTTAAATATCGACTAATTAAATTATTTTTAAACTGTAAAGTCCTGTTTAAACAATGAATTGTGGTGCGAATACTAGTCGGTAAGACCCAAATCCAATAGAAATAAAAATCTGAAAAATTTAAGGATTTAGTTTTTCATTGGGATTAGGACCCATCCAAGATGAACTTTTTTTTTAACGCCTACGCTAACGACACATTTATTTCTTTTATTTCCTCTGCTTGTGTCTGCTTTTTCCAATTTACTTCGAGAAAAAATCCAATGCAGTGGCAGCCAAACTCCTTTGAAAAATGTATTCCCGAAATCAATAAATTCCGAGTAAAACTTTCGATTAGGTATCATTCACGTTCATATAATTTTCGCAGAAGTGGAAACATTCACAGGTACCGTTCGTGTTCGTGCGTGATAACCCCCATGACAGATTACAAATCTAAATTGTTAACATCTAAATTCTAAAGAATTCGTCGCTACAATGCAGAACTAGTCTAGGTCCAAAACAAAGTTTTTTTTTCCGTCATAAGGAAACTTGTTGTGTTCTGTGCATTTCGTACATTTTGCGCATATTCCTACGTGCAGTAAATCCTTCAGAATCATAAATGTCGAAAGTCAATATTTTAACGTATTTAAGTTGTTTTTGAAAAATGATGTAAATGTGACTAAGACTATAGTTCTGCATTGTAGCGACGAATTCATCTCCCCTCCTATAATACAAACTCCCTCCTATCCTATAATACATGTTTTCTCGGTATGAAATATTATAGTTATTATTTGTATATTCCTGGTTTCCGCAAGGTCTTACTGGGGTTTTTTGCGAATTAAATTTGGCTCAAAATGTTTTCCTCGAAATTTTAATATTGGCTTAATAAACAAATTTTCTAGGAAAATAAGGCTGTCATTTCATTGGATGATACTGGAAAATTTAATCTGGGGGAGATTTACGATTAAACAATTTTGTTGGAGAATACATAAAACAAAATCTCATTCGATATTCTCAATTAATCGCTTTGAAACTGCAGTGTAACGTCATGTTTTTTAATTAGGTGTTATTAAATTAAATTTATTTTGCGTTCAAAAACGATCACCCCTATTAATAAAAAAAATGCTTATTTATCTTTTAATTCACAAATCCACCAAAGTGTTGATTAACAAATTATTCCTGACCTAAAATGTCTTATTAATAAACAATTAACTGCTAATTCATGTTAAGTACCAAATCTTAATCTTAATAGAAAATCCGTTATATTCAGGAAGAACTGATTTAATTAATTCATGTTTGATTTGACTTTATTATTGGAGTTGAAAGCAGTGTTACCGCAGCCAAAATTATTTATGAATGCCTCGGAATGAAAAAAAGATTAATTTGTATCCTCTTGAAAATAAATGCAAAATTTTTAAAAATGTCAGATTTTAAGAATTATCAAAGCTTTTTTTTCAAAGCTCATTTATACAAACAAATATTGTAACAGAACACAATAAAGTTTTACTTTTCATAATAAAACTTAAAATTCTTTAAGTTAAACTAATTGTGGAAAAATGTGTCCTTTTTGAACAAAATGTATTATCGAATCCCATAAAAAAAATAGAATCCCCTGGGATACAATTATATCCCTGTGTTAACTCTGGGAGAAAGTATTTTCTGTACAATTTAATAAACAAATTACGAACAAAATTGAAGAAACAGATAAGTTTTACATTTCACTTTTTCTAAAGCATCAATAAGTAACTTAAGCTAAGTACAGACGATTGTCAGATCTTACAATATTGTCAGATCTGTCCGTGAAAAAACTGTTTCAAATGTCTTACAATCGTCTGAACACACAATTTTGTCTGACAATATTGTCAGACACGTCATTGTCAAATGACAATCTGACAAAAAATTGTCAGGTATCTTACAATCGTCTGAACACACAATTTTTATCATTGTCAGTCGATTAGGACATTGTCAGACTCATTGGTTATTGTCAGATGTTTTAATTGAAAACATCTTACAATTGCTGACAATTTTTCATTGTTCGAAATGTCAATGAGTTGGTCAAAGAGAAATAAAAAAATAGCTGACAATCAAATTGGGAAGAAATCTACCAACCGTGTGAACAGACAATTTTTCATTGTAAGAAATATGTCAATTGTCAGCTAATGTCAGACCATTGACAGTTCTGACAATCTTCTGTACTTAGCTTTACATTTGACGTTTCTTGAATAGTTGAATACACTGCGAAAAACTTATGAATTGGGCAGACTTAATTAGCACTGTTCCATTGGATTTCAGAACGAGTAAATCCCTGAATAGAACCAACCAACCAAATAGAACGACATTTGTAGGCAATATTTTTTTTATTAAATAATAATTTAAACAATAATTTTATTAACAAATGGCTAAGCGGGCCAAATTTGTCCATTCAAAATGAGCGCCTGGGTTCTGAATCGATTGTACCTACTGTGTATACTACCTATATATACACAAGTGAATATAGATCCCAATGCACAGATGACTGTTAAACAATTTAGTTCAAATTAAAAACAGAAACGTTATTAATATTTTTAATTTGATGAAACTGACATTTGTTTAGTTTAAAGCAAATATGAATCGCCTATAGGCATTGTGTGAGATTTAGATATTTCTATAAAAAGAAATCATTTTCTAATTAAAATTATATTTTCAAAAGCAAACACTTCAGAAGTTCAGACATAAAAAAAACCTCGTCTTATTATATCTGTTTGGTAACTGCAACTCCTTGCTACGAGTTGCTACTTCTCACTTTTTTTCTATGCGATTTGACAGCTGTGCTACGTCGTCACATTCATCAAAGTAATGGCTGTCACTTTTCACTTGGGCAGATTCGTTTATTTCCATAGACGGTGTTCACACTGGACTTTCTCCTCCGACTACTTATTTCGCTCCTACTTCATGTCGAGAAAGAGTTCAAAAATCAAACCTTAAACTGTCAAATTGTTTCTGTTAAAAGACAAATTGAAACTTAGCATTAGGTAATAAGGGCTGATGTCAGTTTTTCAGAAAATGGATTTAATTAAGTACACACATGAAAAGTTTTGACTATTGGCGCTTGTTTTTTATCTACGCTGTTGCTCTAGATCCAAGAACCAAAACCCAAAAAAAATAATCAATTTACCTTAAGATCAGATTTGACTTTGGAATGTAAAATAAGACCTGAAGGTGCGTCGCCTCGGTCGGTTGTATTGTATTGAAAATATTATTCTCTCCTAAAGGCTTAACTACATAAGCCAAAAAGTACTGAAGTACAAAAGTAAAAATATTTTTTTTACAGCTCGCGCCGTTGTTTTGTGAAAAAGAATACACAAATTTGTTTTAAAACCAAAATTTAAGCTTTCTGCATCATTTTTATAAGTTTTCCAGTCAGAAACACTATCCTAAAATGAGTTTGAAAATTTTCACTTTTTTGGCTTATGTAGTTAAGCCTTAAGATTCAATTTACGATTGGGGTACTGTGGGTGGTCTTCCGGCCATATAACCTACCATACTTCTAGATCCACCGATGAATATAGTCTTGGTGGACAATGATACAGAGGAAGCCCTCAACTTACACGTATAAGTGGAGATGTCAAATAATGATTTGACATATTATAATGAATAAATGTTATTTTTTTCTACACACACTTTTTAAGTTGGTAGCCCTGTTTGTTTTGTTTACCTTTTTGTTGACTGTTGTGATGTTATTTTTATCGTCTTTTCCATTGGTAAAAATAATAAAAAAAACAAAAACAAAATTATATGAAAAAATAAAAATAGTTCCAAGTTTCTCAAGAGTATTCATCAGAGTTAAGGGTTAAAGAAAATTATTTAAAAACAAATTAAAAGTTCAAATAAAAATTTAAAAAAAAAAAAAAGATTAGAAGAAAAATTTTGATACTGTTGTTTGGCTGTTGTTCTGGACTTGTTGCGGGAGGAAATAATAAAACAAAGTCTTTTTATGTTGTATAGATATATATATTTGTATTTAATTGAATATTTTCTTTTCTCTTTATTCCTTTTTTTTCTTTTTAAGTGTGTATGCATGTATGCTTATCAATTATTATATTTTTGTTTGTTTCTTTCCACATGTATAGGTTAAAGGATAATAGTTGATTTCTAATTTTTTTTTTTTAATTTTATATATAGAGATTTTTTTTTGTTTTGTTGTTGCACATTCATTGATATCTTTTTTTTTCAAGGTTAATGTTTTAAATGTTTTTATGTTTGTTAGTTTTAAGTTTAATGCTTAAAATTTAAAAATGTATGTAATGTATTTTTGTTTTTTTTTTCTGTTTGAATATTATGTGAGTAATTTTAATTTATGTTTTGTTTGATTTTAGACTATTTTTACTTGTTGTTGGTTTGTAGCTTGAAGTGTTTGTTTTTTTTGTTTTTATTTGTTTTAAACTTAAGCTTAAACATCTATATACTAATATAACTTCTAAAAGTTGTTTTTTTTTTTGTTTTTTTTTCGCAAATTGCACAATATGTATTTTTCGCCTGCTTATTTCTTTTATTAAAGTTTTTTGTTTTTTTTAGCCAAAAATAAAAAGGAAAATTAATCAATATAGTTTTATCTGCAATATTATACTCATAATTCGTTTCATTGTAGTTCGATAAAGTTTTTGAGTTTCTGTTTTTTTTTTTTTTTGAAAATTATCACCAGTAAATACGACTACACAGTAAATACATTTATAGTTCTTTTGTATGTTTTTCTTTGTTGTTGTTATGTTTGTGTGTGTGTTTTTTTTTTGCTGGTATGTGTGTGTTATGTGTAATTTTCTATTATGCAATACATGTATGTATGTTTGTATTTATGTAACTTTGTGTATGAGTGTTGTATTAATTTTTTTTTATTTTGTTCTCTTATATCAAATTGACACCTTTTTAAGCCTAACATTTATATATTTATTTTATTCTTTAAAAGATGTATTGTAATACTCTAGTATGTGTATGGTTTTGTATTTTGTTTTGTTATTAATTAATCGGTGTACAATGTAGTAAGAGTCAAGAAAAATTGTGACATTTAGATAGATAAACTTTTTTTAATATATACTTATTCCTAAATTTTATAATATGTTATGTATGTATAGGTATGAATGTATGATGTATGTATGTATGTTTGTTTTTTTGTTTTGTATTAAATGAGGATAGAAGGGGCTTTAAGCATGAGACCTTTGAAAACAAATAAGGGAATAGTTGTTTTATGAATTTTGTTTTTATTTCACGCAACAAAGTTGTGTTAAATTGTTTTTGTTGTTCGTTGTTTTAAGATTGAAATAAAAATTTTTTAACGAATTTAAGTGGCAGTTTGAATACAATTTAAAAAAATATGTTTTTTCTTATTTCAGTCCAAAAGAGAGTCGAAATGACATTATTACTAATATGTAATTTCCAATTTTTGAAATTAAGAAAATTATGGTAAGAACATTTTTCATGGGAATTAAATTTTTCGGAGAAAACATACATCCCTCGAAATTTCCGATAGAATTCAGTGAATACAAAATAATTTAAATTTATGGGTGCGACAGTTCGTGAAGAACCAGGGTATTGTGACCTGCAACTCTCAACCATTCCTGTGAGAGTGCAATGGAATTGTTAGTCATGTAAGTTCGGCAAAAATTTGTCGGTACCAAGTTAACTTATTTTCATAAAAGCATAATTCACACAGTTAAAGATAGAATTCTGACTAGCTCACTTACATTCCTATTCTGAAAAGCCTCACTGTTAACACACAAGTCACAACCTCACAAGGTGAATTAAAATTAATTTTGCGAGGTTTTTGTTACATTCATAATTTGTAAGCCTCACAAGAACTATCAAAATTGTGATCTCCTTACAAATCACAAGTTTGACTTTTCACAATAACAAAAACAAATTATTTAATGGGTCCGCTCAACAAAAATTCAGAACTTAACAATCACAATAATAATTCACCTTGCGGTGAGTTTCTTGTGAGGAATCTCTGAGAATACCGAAAATGTTATAAAATCACAATAAACCCAGCAAGAGCTTGTGACTTTCGAGCCCTCACAACGGCAGGATAGGGCTTTTAGGTTAGCAAAATAAACCAACGAAAAGTATTTTTCCAAATTGTCCGACTTCTTATTTGGACAATACACAAAGCTGAAAGAATTCAAGATGTACGTATCGCTAATTATTATTCCCTTTTTCATTAATATTAGTTTTACTCAAATGAGTTCCGTTTGAATAAAAACAATAATTTTATCTAAAACTGTTTAAATTTTTCACACTACCTGAGGACTTGCAATCACAATCACATTACCTTTGTAACAGATTCTGGAGCGTATTCCTTTTTCCTTTTACGAGAGGTGACTCCCAAAATTAATGGTGAACAAAAAGTTCACAATAGTTATACCCGGAGAATTTCACGAAAATAATCCTCAGTCTCTCTTCTACTTTAGAGAAAAATATATCCTTATTTCCGATAGGTATTAAAAAAAAACGCCAAAAACTGTTGGATTTGAAGGCTTGTTGTTCTAGAAATGGTATATTTCGCAGCCAAAATGTTAGTAAAAAATTTTGAAAAAATTTCACAGTTCGAAAAAATAATGCCTAAAAGAAGTCCTCCCAAAACATACCATTGGTGCAAAAAATACTATTCTCACAATTCTTAGAAGAGGATTACTCTTCTCGATTTCAAGTCAAAGTCCACTCAAGAAGCAAAAAAATTAAAAATGTATTTTCACCTAAACAAAAATGTTTTTTAAAGTGTTAAATCGATCGAAATCTGAATTCAGCCCTTTCATCAATTGTAAGGGAATTTTTTTCAAGACAAAAAAAAAATTAAAATTATCGGAAAAAAATGTTTGCCATCGCAAATCTCCCACGAAAAATTTTTCCTCCACAACTTACTTGCAGAAATGTAAGCATTGAAACAAGGAAAAAGTTTCCTGAAAAAAAAATTTAAAGCTTAGTACAGATGATTGTCAGATCTTACAATATTTTCAGATCTGTCAGTGAAAAACTGTTTCAAATGTCTTACAATCGTCTGAACAAACAATTTTGTCAGAAACGTCATTGTCAGACGATAATCTGACAAAAAATTGTCAGCTATCTTACAATCGTCTGTACCCACAATTCTTATCATTGTCAGTCGATAAGGACATTGTCAGATATTTTCATTGAAAACATCTTAAAATTTGCTGACAATTTTTTCATTGTCTAAAATGTCAATGAGTTGGTTAAAGAGAGAGCTGACAATCAAATTGTCAGACATTGGGAAGAAATCTACCAACCGTGTGAACGGACAATTTTTCATTGTAAGAAATATGTCAATTGTAAGCTATTTTAATAAATATGATATAAAATCATGAAAATAAATATAAACCAGCATAAAAGTGTTCATATATGCGTTTCGCCCCGATGTAATGGTTGGGCTCATCAGAAGGCTCATCATTGTCAGACCATTGACAGTTCTGACAATAATGTAAGATCTGACAATCGTCTGTACTTAGCTTAAGCATTCACGTAATATTTACCCTTATTTCAAACATTATTCTTGATAGCAAATTTCATAAAACTGGAAAAACTCCGAGGAAATTTTTTTTCGTGATAGGGCTTATTATTATGTATGTATTTCTGATAGATGTTCTCATAAGTGCATGTTAGCATTATGCTTTCTCATGAATTTTTTTAAAATTTTATCAGAAGATGATCTTTTCAGTGTCATTTCTATGCAATGCATTTTTATCTCATATAGTTCATTAATTATTTCTCTTTCCAAATATCTTTCTTGTTTGGTTGATGTAAACAAAATTTTTTGTAGTTTACTTTTAGGCACACGACTTGCGAGAAAAATTTGGCGATTGTTACTATTTGGCATTATTGTTTGCGATTCGCCTTAATAAAATGCATCTAAAATGTCGATTTGAGTCAAGCCTTCGAATCAGCGCGGGGAGTTGCGAGTCATACATCCCTATTCTGCTATCTGATCCGATCGAATTTTTCGATTTACGTGAATTGTTCACTTAATTTGTCACGAATAATTCTTTAAAGTCTTCAATTTTTCGAGTTCAAAGCTCTATCAATAATTATTTTTGAAGTTCTTGAGATTCTCTTACAATTTTTTTTTTTAAATTTTATTTTTATCGCAATTTAAATGCTTCTTTAAACATTCGTTATCCTTCGACGGATAGCAAAATTCATGCGAACGTTTAGCAGCACAATAGAGGTGATAATCTAGGAACCTTAAAGACTCTTGATTGAACGAACTATATGCCCACTGAGACTGAAACTACGTAAAGTGGGGAAAGTTGGACCAAATAGTACAAAATATTAATCTTTTTTGTGAGTTTCACCCGAACATTCCACCTGGAAAAATGGACATTTCACTTTAAAAATGTTGTTCGGGCGAAACTGACAATAGCTTTTAAAATTCTGGACGAAAACACAATTTTAAGGTGAAAAATTTGTCGGGTGAAACTCATAAAGAGGCTGATTAGTTCAGTTCTGCAAACAATTTAGGTGAGTAAACAAAGTTTAAGGGCAAACGTGTCAACGTGTTGTGATATTTTAATAAGCTTGTAAGGGAATACCCACAGTGAATTTTCCTTCCTGTTGCCCGGTTTAAGGGAGTACGCTGCTGATAAGGGAGTACGCTGCTGATAAGAGAGTTGGAAATATGTCGGGTTATGAGAGGTGTTCGCTTTATGGATTTTATACTTGTATTCTTAAAGAAGTTGTACAAATGTACTGAACACACGGAACACACTATCACACGGGGAGGGAAGCAAATTACTCGCGATTTCATAATTTTTTGTTAATTTTCCTTCTACTTTTTTAGTTCAAACTTCAACGTACACAACGTAAAGTATGAAAACAAAATATGTATGTGCAAACAAAATTGTTATACCGAGCGATTTCGTCAATCCCCTTAACTCTTGACCATCCCTTAACAAATATTGAAAGCTGTTGCTATAGAGAAACAAAAAATCTCCTCGTATGAAAAGGTTCTTAGCAACTTTAACTTCGTTCACCAAAATATTTGAATCGATAAATTAAAGATTCAAAATAAAAGTAAAATATCTAAGAAAAAGGAAAAACTGCACTTCTTTAATAAATAATTTGATTTTCTTAACTAAAATGGATACAAGTTATTTTTCGGAAACGGAAACATAAACACGCCCTCCATCTTCTATATGTCATGCAAGTTTATTTATAAAAAAAAATTAAACAAAACTATGTGTTAATGCAACTTTTAGTAACAAAAAGTCAGAACTATGCATTGAATTTAATTAAACTGGCATTACAGTATCAAGCTAAATTAAACAAAAATTATTATCATCATTTCAGTATAGGAATAGAAATAAAGTATAGAACAACCTTTCATTTACAAAGAAACAAGATTAACTTCATGATGGATAGATGATTCATGATAAGAGTTTCTATAAATTAAAAAAAAAACAATCTTATCAATAAGTAATAAGTAAAATTGAATATTTATAAACTAAAGTAAAGTTACAAAAAAAAAGAAGAGAAACATTTAACACTAAAATATTTATTTATATTTACTATAAAAGCACTATCCCTCATTTTGTTTTTTTTTTTCTTATGTGTGCATTACTTTTTTTTAAATAATTCGAAATACATAACTAAGCACTGCATGTATATGTTTTTTTATTTAAGTTTTACTAAATTAAATTAATTTTATATGACATGGAAAAAATTTCGATATGTTGTTTTTTTCAGGAATTTTTATTTCTAAATATAGTTTTGGGGTTATTCTTTTCGTTTTTTTTTAAATAACAGGGAGAAAAATCAAAGGGAACAAAATACAATCAAGCAATTCTTCTCGTGCGTGTTTCTTCAATTCCACTATTATAGGAAGATTTTTGTTTTTAAATAATAAAACTACATTTATAATGAAATAAAACAAAACAACAAAATTAAATGTAATATTTTTATTTATTGATGAAATCGAAAAAAAAATCTGTCATTTATTCAAATAGAAACTATAAAATTGTTTTACAAAATAAAACTTACTAAAATAAATAATAGCAAAAAAATTAAAAACAAGAAAAAAAAATAATAATTATATTTATATTTTAATAACTCATATATAGCTACCATTCGATAACAGCATCGATGTTTTTTATTTTTTTTTATATTAATTTATTTAATTAAGTACCAATAAGTTTCTTAAAAACTATTATATTACATGAAATAAAAAACAATAGAAGATAAAATAATAAGCGATATATGTATAATATATAACAAATCTGATAGTCAAAACTATTCGACAACAACCAAATGAATCAAATTCTTTTTTTGCTAAACTAAGAATAAGTGTTTTTTTTTAATTATTTCAGCACTATAAGTCCAATTTTGGTTTTTTTTTTTACATAAATTCGAAATTAAATCAGAATTCATAAATATAATTTTAAATTAAATTGAATTACTTACTAAAAAAATCATTTATTTTTTTTAGATAACCGTCAGTGTGCTGTTATATATGTATATATTTTTTTATTAAATTATATTTTGATTTATTTTAAATAAATTGCACAAAAATAAAATGCTTAAAATTTAACTATAACTATATTCGTTGATTTTATTTATTTATTTATTTTTTTCTGTTTGTTTTACTGCTGCAGCTTACTATAAGTAAAGTTTTTTCTTTATATATTGCGTGGAGATGGAGAGATGTTTTTTTTTTAAACTGACATCAGCCTGAATCTTCACAGAATTGTCATAAAATTTTGACAAAAAATAATTTAAAACCATTTCAAAATGTTTGTTTCTCCCTGTCCAAAACTATTTTTATTTTGTTGTTAAGTATTTAATTAATTTTCTTTGAATCTAAAATTTATTCTAAATTAAATAAAAAAAAATATTATTTTATTAATTTTTTTTTGTTATTTAGATTAACTTACTCACAGTGATATGGTTGTTTCTGATATATTGCTGAATTTCTTGTTTGAATACATTTATTTTTTTTTATCATTTTTAAACAAAAATTAGCATTTTGTCCTTCTTATTTATTCTGTATACATATTATTTTCTTGTATATAAATTAAAAAATATTTAAAAATATTCTTTCTCTTGTATTAATGTTTTTTTTTTTGTTTTTTCATTTTTATTTATACACATGCTTTCATTTAAACCTAAGAAACAATAAAATTAGTTAGTTTACTCATTTTCTTTTTTTGTATTATGTTAAGTTATTTACTTAAAGTAAAATTGGATTAAATTTAAAATGAAATGAAAATTTAAAGTATTGTAAGAGAAAAAATAAAAATTTAATATAATTATGTCTTTTTTTGTTTGTATATATGTATTTACTTAAATTTATATAAAATAAAATATTTTTGTTTGTTATTTTAATTTTTTGTCATAGTCCTCTTTGTTTTAAGTTAATAATTTTTTTGTTGTTGTTCTTGTTGTTGCTTAGGTTCTTTTTCTTTCTCTTTTGTTTTTTTTTTTAAATTAAAAAAATAATAATACTAGTCTAACCAATGTGATTTATTTCTGTCTAGTCTAATTTTTTCTTTTTATTTATGTTTAATTGATTTAAGTAACTTATTCCATTGATTAATAAATTCCATTTAAGTAGTTCAGTTTTTTTTTATTATTATTATTATTTTATTTATTTTAACATTTTGTTATGTTTTAATTTTTTTTTTCATCAATATTGTCAAATTAAATATGTATTTAATTACAAATTTTCTATAATTAGTTTTTTTTTTCTAAATAAATTTTATTTAGTTCAAGTTTTTCTTTTGTTTTTTTTTTTTGAAAATTTTAATCTAAAACAAAATCAGAAAGAAATATTCTAAATATAAATAAAATTAATTTTTTTTTGGGCCACAAATTTGATAAATAATTTATATATATATATATATATATGTATATATATAATATGTATATGTATATAGAATGAATTAGTCTAATATTATGTTAAAATGAATAAACAAAAATCAGTTATAATAATAATAATATTAATTACGTATTTTATAAATACATTAATACTCTACAAGGAAAAAACTTATGTAATTGAACAAAACAAAAATAAAAGTAAAACAAAACGACATAACAAAAATAATAAAAACAAATTATTGAATAAAAAAAAAAATAACATAAACATAACATTAGTTGATTCTATTTTTGCATTTCTCTCTCTCTTTAGAGAAAAAAATAGTAACATATTTAATATTTTGTTATTATTGTTTAAAATTGTTTTTTGTTTTTTTTTTTATAATTTTTAATAAAAAATAATATAAGAATTTAAAACGACGATGAATCTCTCGGGGGTTCATAATTATTATAATTCTTCTCCTTCAGTTTTTTTTTATTATTTTGTTGTATCATGCGTGGGGATGGTGGTTTTTTTCTTGTAATTTTTTTAATTTTTTTTTATTTATTTTTATTGTTAAAAATTCTTTGTAGTTTTTTTTTGTTTTAAGAATTATTATTATAAATTTTTTTTTTTGTATTAATTAATTAATGTTTTTATAAAATTTTAATTAAATCTCAATTGTAGCCGTCCGGTTTTAAATCACTGTCATTTTCTTTTTCAATGATACCTTCATTGGTCGCATTATTCCATGCGCCGTTCATGCTTTTTGACGATGAGAAACAAAGTTTCATTATGAAGGGGAATTTTGTGCCTGAAAAGATAAAAAACAAAAATCGAAATGTTACACATGTTTTTTTTCTGTTGAAGGATACAAAAGAAGAAATTAAATAAATCAAAATTAAAGGAGGCGGAGGGATATAATTTTACAAAGGAAGGCCAAATGACTCGTTAATTAGACGCAAAATTTAGTAAAAATTCATTCGCTGGGACTATCTCAAACGGAAAAAAGACTGTTGGACCAATATTTTTCTTGCCAAAATATACTGTATAAATTGTAAGGTGATTTAGCAGCCATATTGGAAAATCGGTTTTAACCAATATCTTGAGATGGGCTGTTCATTTTCGAATAAGATTTATATTTTAACTAGTCTACCCGTGCGTGAATTCTCGCAATTACTTAAAAATAAAACACACACGAAAGCAAACAAATTCAGTTTTTAAAAAAATTATTAACATTTTTGAAATAAATTTATAATTCGTTAAATCAGCAGGTAATTGCGCTTCGTTAAAATCGATGAAATATGAGATTCGGAAATACGAGTCTAGACTATAGAAATAATAGATATATAAGATAGTTACCGCCATATTATTCACTGAATTCATCCAGATTAAAATTTAAATCCGAATGTAAATTATATAAATTCAATGTAATTTCATCCGAATTTTAGTTTTAATCTGGATGAATCGAGTGAATAATATGGATGTTAGAGAGACGAGAATTTTTTTTTCAGTTTTGTCACTTAATCCAAGTGATCCCAAAGGAGATTTTTAAAATTCCCCCGGATTAAAAAAAAAATCCCATCATTTTTAAACTGGAAGGAAAAAAGAAGCACCATCATTTTTTCTGCCATAACTATTTTACTTAAATATGAAGATATGTATATTAAAAAAAAAACAATAAATTTTTCTGAAAAGTGAGAAATGTGAAAACGTCCTTGCGAATTTAACTATTCAGTCGTCATAAAAAATGGGACACATGAGTTTCAATTTGAATAACCGCAAAAAATTGCGACGCTTAAAAGACTGAAATTTATTTAATTTTTATGGCGATGCAACTGTCACAATTTCAGTTATAAGTTTGCGATTTATAAAATTTCGACGATTAAAAAATCGTAGTCGCATAAGAAATTAACATAAGCCTAGTTCCTTTACTTTGAAACTCTGTGCAATTCTGTGAATTTCTTCACCAAAGTCTGTCAAAGTTCATATACAAAAAATGAAATGACGTAGAAATTCACACAAATGCACAGAGTTTTAAAGTAAAGGAACACACCTATTCTCACACTAGTATGTGTTTTTCAATCACACGATTTTTGAGTCGTAAGAAATGAGTCGCTGAAAAATCGCAGCCATTAAAAAAAATGAAAGAAATTCTATTTCTTGAGCGATTTTAAGTCGTAAAGTTAAATAAATAAAAAGGAGGCCGTTCGAACTTGCGATTTTAATAAAAGTCTTGTCATATTATTTTATATTTTTTGAAACCGAATATTCACGCGATTAAAATCGCAAGTGCTCTCTAGCCTTATTATTCGAGAAATAAATCGTCAAAAAATAATTTTTTTAAACGTGCATTAGATATCATTAAAAAATGAATGTTATATTTTTTTTCGGTTAAAAAATAGCATAGGATGACTGTAATCCGCATAATTAGCGATTTTCATTCGTTGAGATTAAAAAATCGCATTCGAAGCGAATAAAAATCGGAAGTGCGTTCACAGTCTTACTTCTCCTTTTAAGAACAAAGTTCTCGAAGAAAACAAAATACATTCTGATATCCACTGAGAGCACAATAAGGGACCATCTAGTTATGCCAGACCTTCGGAGCCGGTTTTCCCACAACGATACCCAAAAATTCCATTTTTTCCTACAAATTTGTAATAAAAATCCCAAAATTTTAGCACGACAAAATAAATTTAAAAAAATATATTATATTTCATTGTAATTTAGTTTTTGTATTTTTTTATTAGCAAAAATTTCACTGATATTTAGTTACATTTATAGTTATTTAAGCATACAAAACAAATGTGTATATAAATATATTAAGAATACATAATGTGCATCCTATATAACGAAAACCAGATAAACATTATCTTATTTTATCATTTATTTGTGTCTTTTTTTACTTAGAGGTCCAAAAATGCCTTTTTCCCTTTTCGCTTATTTAAGACGTGAAATTCTCACAAAAAGAGGTAAATCTCACGATCTGGCATATCTGGGACCATTCACTGCTGGAACATACTTTCCTGTGTGAGGACAAGTTTTACATGAATTCGCAGGTGAATGGGTTGCCTTATAGAGTCAGACTTTAAAGATAAAAAAAATGGTGTAAAATATTTCTTTTTAGGAAGCTGTAAGCCAAGCCAAGGTAGATTGCTGTTCCAGTTAAGTGAACAGAAAACTTTAGTTTATTTTTTTTTTGAGAAAGAAGAACGAAAAATTGTTGCTGCCTCTTGGTATTTATTCTTCCCCCCATAAAAATGCTTTTGGAATATTTCACCACCATAACTCCCACCAAAAACATTTGTTCCCACAATTTTGATTGGAAAAACCACCAATCTGGGAACAATTCTTAAATCTCTAAAGGGCCCTACACACGATCAATGTTACCTGACAATATTACTTGAACGAGTATCGAATCAGGTAAAATTGATCGTTAGTAGGCACTTCAATGTTCGTCACAAGTAATATTGATACATTGACGAAACACAAAATTATTTTGATTTTCTTCAATGTTTTAATGACAAAATATATTTAAGGTGTGTGGTGTTTTTCAATTTTGTGCAATATGTCTGATTTGCGAAGTGTTCTCGGGATTTTTTAAGGGAATTCATTAATATTTATCAAGAGAATGAGTGCTTTTGGAAAATAAAATCCAGAATGCAGCCCTACTGCTCTAATTCCATCAGAAAATGAGCATTATTACAACAAAAGTGCAAGAAAAGCTGAATTCAAGCAAAGAAGATGATTGCGATATTTATGGTAAAAATATTTCTTGCGAATTGCGATTCTGCCAGACGAAGACAAAATTTATGTTAAAAAAAATAATAAATGATGCAATTTTTGAAGCCAAATTGGTAGAGCAAAACAAATTCTTCTCGTTTAAAATCAATAAGCTTGCTGCAGCTCCAGCTGCAAGCAGACACAAATTATTAGTATCCATCGCCTTTGAAGTTTATAAAACAACTAAACAGAAAGCAAAATTGTCAATGTTCATTGAACGTGTGGAGGCTTGTTTTGTATCAATGTTACCTGATCAAAAAAACGTCAGTGCTTCCTGACAAGTAAAATTGATGGTGTGTAGGGCCCTTAACGGCTTTGAATTAAGTTTTTAAAAGAAATTGAAAAAGAGAACTTTTCGGCACATTATTGTGCCCAAAGCCACTTCCACTTTTCTTATATGTACTCCTTAGATTAAAGGTAGAACTATAATAGTCGGATGCCGACGTAAGTGGTCGTACGAAATGAAACGAATGCAAAGAATTCATATGACTTGCCCATAATTGAGTTTTGCTTCGTTTCGACCAATTTTTTACCATTGCTTTCGGAAGTGAAGAGCGCTCACCGACCGCTCCATGCGTAAGTGAACTGATAGAATTTTCTTCCGACATCTTCTGACTATTATAGTTCTACCTTAAGATTTAAAAAGTTTTTATTTTAACACTTTAGGTTTTCAGGCCCTGTTCTCCTTATTTAAAGACACTAGAAAGCTGATATATTTTAACTAACAAGGCTATTCTGCCGTTCTGAGGTATAAGGTCTTGTGAGTTTGTTGTGATTCGATAACATTTTCGGTATTCTCAGACAGTCTTCACAAGAAACCTCACAAAAAACTCACCACCACATAAGCAAGGTGAATTTTTATTGATTGTTAAATTCTGAATTGAACGGACCCATTGAATAATATTTTTTCGTCATTATGAAGTGTCAAATTTGTGAGTTGGGAGCTATTCAAAAGAAGGTCCCAATTTTGATAGTTATTGTGAGGCTCACAAGTTATGATGGTGCTACCAGAATACGAAAACCTCACAAAATAAATTTTATCTCACCTTGTGAGGTATCAGTAGGGTTTGCCAGAATATGTTTTAAGTCTGTTAAAATTAAAGCTTGAGGTAAAGGGGTATTTCATTTAAAAATCCACTTAGTGTCACACTAAATATTTGAGTTATTTCTTTATTTTTATCGTCATTAAAAAAAATATATTTTCAAGTTGAATCTATGGTATGATTATGTCGTTTGAAAATCTATCTACCAGCCAAGCCTTCTTTCCTTACTAAAACTTATTAAAAAGTTCAACCCGATATACATATGTACGTCTTACATAGAGCAAGTAAAATTTTTTCTATCAATCTATATCTGTTCTTTATTCATCCTAGATTCTTACATTTGCACTTCTTTTCAACTCTTAAAGGGTTCATTGCCTCATGGCTACCTAAAAGAATTTATGCACTTCCTCAAATAACTCTCTTCTTCTGACCCGTTTGTATATACAGAGCCGTTTTAAATTAGACTTAAATATTGAAAGTAAGAAATATTAAAAATAGGTAGGACGTAGGTACGCACACCTACTTCCATTTGTATCGGTGATAACCATTTATATTTTTTTTTCAAAAAGGTATTCTATTTTATGCTTCGGAGATAAAAGCAACCATTAAGTTTTATATTTCCTTTCCACTCATTAAATCTATCTTTTGCGGAAAATTCCTTTCAAAAGTACCTACCTATACCTATTTGTCAAGAAGACCATATAACTGAAAGGATTGGAAGTGTTATTTTTTTGACAATATAAAAATGACCTTCTCTTAAACCCCATTCGACACTCTTTTTAAGCGTTTAAAAAAACACTTTCAATTCCTCGGCTTAAATTAAATAGCTTTTAAGCCAAATAAAAATTAGTGTCTATAATATCTACCTATACGAATAAATAGCATTATTTTTTGTTGGTTTTGTTCAGGAAGCAAAACAATTTTTAACCCTTTTTTGGTGTGTGTTTTTGTTCAGTCAATTACCCTTGACATTTAATACTCTTATATATCTAACCACTACCATTTAATGTAAATGTCCATCGTCGAGCTAGGACAGAACTCCTTTTCGTTTACAATCTACATGTGGCTTTATTTTAACTGACGGCCATCAAAAGGGTATCACATATACTTACAATCCTTCCTTTGAAGGTTATAATAAGCTTGCAATTATAAAAATTGACAATAAACTGAAAAACAAAATAAAAAAAAACACCTACATGACAGTTTCAATTGTCAAAAATGACAAGGCCTCTCTTTTTATTTGACAGTTATGTATGTAGGTGTAATGTGTATGATGTGTGAAATTTAATTAATTTAATGAAACTTAATAAAAAAATTACCTCGACTCATGTCAAATGACATCATCGCTCGCTCCATTAAGCAGTTTAATACATAATTTTTTTTTCTGTTTTGATTTTTTTTTTGTTCCCTTAAAAATTTAAAAGAAGCTAAAGTTTATATTAAAACTTCTGCCACATTATGCAAACGATTTATGAATTAAGCAGGAAGGCAGCAGCTATATAGCAGGAAGGAGCAAAATGTTTAAGAAATCCAAACAACACCGAAATGGTGGTTCTATATGTAGGTACCTTTTTTTTTGCTTTTTTTTTCAGTTTGTAATGAGCTAAGGGATGTTTCTAAGTTTTTTTTTTTGTTATTTTTTTTTTTTTAAAGCTTGGAACTTTATCCATTTACCATCAGTAAGTTAAATCAGGAAAAATGATATTTCTGAATAAATTATTTAAAAGACGGGTTTGGCTATTCAGCGCACATCTATATAACAGGAAAAAACATATTGCTCTTTCTTTTTGTTTTGTGTTCATTATCAACAGACTGTGAAAAAGAAAATTTTAAATAAAATAAGGGTCGACGCAGAGCTGGATTTAGGGGTTTTGAAGGCCTTACAGCGAAGTATTTATTATGTGTATAATTAGACAACCAAGCAAGGGTTTTGTTAATAAGGTGAATTGAAAAGTTGTCTATATATACAGTCCTATTAATAATCACAAAATAGATATGAAACAACACTAACACATGTTTTAACTTATAATTCTTAATAATTAACGTGTTTTAGCCTTAAATGACATAATGAGCGGATAACTTATCTCACCAATTTTGGTGTTCAACGAGCGGATAACTTTAGCGTTCACAATTCAATTCAAAGTTGACTGATATGACAGATAGCTTTAAAAAATGAAAGAAGTACTTGAATATTTAGTACAATTAAGGGAAGTGCTGCCTACTTTTCGGTGTTATTCAGTGAACAGATAAAATGAAGACAGAATAAAGCCTCAACTACATAAGCCAAAAAAGTGAAAAAGTGCAAAAGTGAAAATTTTTAAATTGATTTTGTGATAGTTTTTCTGACTAGAAAACTTATAAAAATGATGCAGAAAGCTTTAATTTTGGTTTAAAAACAAATTTGTGTATTCTTTTTCACAAAACAACGGCGCTAGCGGTAAAAAAAATATTTTTACTTTTGTACTTCAGTACTTTTTGGCTTATGTAGTTAAGCCTTAAGTTTATTAATATTTGATTTTATCAAACGGATAAGTCCACTATTCATGTGTTAAGGAAACGTGTATTTACGAGCGGATGGTAAATTTTTACTTATAGGGCTGATAGTTTTTTCTTATAAGAATGTGGTTGTTTACACTTCAATTTTTATTATAAATTTTGTTTAACTTATTAGCAATGCACATATCACCTTTTACTCTTCCGGTTCTTTGGGCCAATGAAACACTTTTGAAACACATTAAAAAAAAAACTATCCTATAACCAATTTCAGGACATAATCGACTTCTATGCTTAATTTCATTAAAGACCGTCCTGCCGTTTCTAAAAGTCTATATGGTTGGACACAATACGGTCTGAGTCACTTCTCCGAAAACGAAAAAAAGAGACTATAATACCGGCAAGCCTCCAAGACGAAAACGTAACTTTTAAATAAAAAAAACAAAAATTAGTATACCAGTTTTTAGTATGTATTTCTTAATGCGGAATTATATAATTAATTTAAAAAAAATCGTCTACCCATTTTTTTAGAATATCGAATTAAAAAAAAATTATTTAGAATTTTTTTTCCTAAATACAAAAATTATTTTTTTTGTTAAAAATATTGATATCTAATTTTTTAGAAGAAACAATTTAATTAAAATCGGTTGCACCGATCATGAGATAGTTGAAAAAAAAAAAAAATGGTTCTATGAGAGGTACTGTTAATAATGATTTATTATTCAGTAAACAGTAAATCGTACTAGAAAGAAATTTTAATCAAATATGTAGGGGTAATTTTCGAGAAAAATTAAATTTTGTAAGACGGGTTTTAAACAGTTATTTGGAAGTTACTGTTTATTAGGAACAAAATTTTTTGAAAATATCACTTGGGACCAAATTTAATAAAAATCTTCAAAGTCGTTTTCGAAATACATATGTATATACCTACAATATACATACATATTGAGTTTTCAAACAAAAATTTTTGAATCTTTTTTTTCAATTCCCAAACATTTGTTTGAACATTTTGGTACCTAGGTCCATGATCCAATTAGCGGTGGATAGCGCCGCAGCGTGGCACGTTTCGACTTTTTTGTTTACTAAAATTATAACTCTAAAACGAATAAAGATATCATAACAACTTTTTTTTTAACAAAGGAAATTTTTAAGTATCAAGTTTCAAAAATAAAAATCTAAACAGGGTGTTTCAAAATTTTCTGTTGAAAAAAGAATTTTTACTTATATAAGGCGATAGACACAGTTTGTATATAATTCACTTTATACAAAGGTCTAAAATTTATTATTGAGAGTAGCAGTAGAGTTGTTTTAAGCTTATTTGAGTGAAACAGTGGGAAAAAAAAATAATCCAATATAAGGTAGACAGTGGTGATAAAAGAAAATAAACCATTTTTTTAAATATTATTTTTTTTTAATCAGTGTATATTTTTTGTACATGAAAGAGTGTACTAAAAAAATATTTTATTGGTAGATTACAAGTAAAATAGTTGACAAAAATCAAAAGTGGTAGATTACAAGTAAAATAGTGTAAATAAAATTAAACAAAACAAAAATATATAGGGTGTTTTGGATAAGATGCGAAAAAAAGCTGGAGCGTTTAAATTAGATCGAGACAAAAAAAAAATTGTATGGCAGGGGGGTCTATTTCCCCTCCTTCGTGGGGTTAGGGGAAATTTTATAAAAATTTGAACTGAGTTAGAAAAACAAATATTAAAAATCAACGGCAACACTTACAATGACATGATATACCTTTTTGTTTAAACCCAGAAATCCATCCATTAATTCTGTTTTTAAATTAATTTTTTTTGTGAATATGTAGTTTTGGAAAAATTTATTTTTAAACTCAAAATTTTGAAAAAAATGGACTGACTTCTTCAAATCAAATCTCTCTAGAACAGCTCCATGCAACTTATGCAGCTGAATTTTTTGGAAGATGTGAACAAATAAATTTAATTTAAAGGCGGTTATTTTTTTTTTGTAACTCAATTTAAAGTTACAAAAGTGTGGCCAATGTGGTGTTTCAAAAAATATTGAATTTAAGTTAAAAAACAAAAATATTTTTTATTTTAATAATAAAAGTTGTTTTACCAAAATATTAGAAAAATCTGTGGAGAGCTATTTTTGAAAAATATAAGATTATCAGAAAATGCTACAAAAAAATATTTGTCACGTACCGTTATTTTTGGTTCTAAGAATTTTTTTTAAAAAATCGTCGTGTGAGGGTAGTGCCCAGAAAAAAACTTGGACCTAAGTTTCAGTCGAACCGACAGAGAGACAGACAGAGGGACAGAATTGCGAGAACAACTTTTGCCTTCATCCTTATGTCAAGTTTGATCAAAATCTCGAGTTTGATAATTTTCACGACCCCAAAACTTGCCATATATGTAGTACCTCTACCTTACGCAAGTTAAAACGATAACAAAAATTTTACGTACAATTTTCTATGAATCTATTCTTCTCAAGATAAAAGGTCTTTAAATTTGTTTGTTTAAAATTTCAAAAGCTAAATTTTCCTTGAAATTTCTTTGAAAAAACAGATAATTTTTGAGATATGTCATTATCTAAAAAAAAATCAATGTTATTTATGTGTTGATGACTTAGTTATTCGAGACAAAGAATGATACCAAGATCCAATTTTCGGTTCTTACAAAAGAGAGACTTATGGTATACTCAAATCTCGTGTCGTCTTGTCTCGTGTCCAGCTCTATCCGCTCAAGCATATTAAATAGAATTAATACTTTTTATGCAAAAAAAATGTATCAAAATCAGAAGCGTTTTTCAAATTTTTGGATACAAATTTTATTTTTACGAAAAGGTGACAATACCTAAAATAGAAGAAAGTTCTTTTTTTTTATTAAAATTTAACGAGTCATTCCCGAGAAAAATAAGCTTTTCCATATCAAACAGGTAAACCTACCGTTAATGTTAGGATCTTTTGTAAAAAAAAATATTAAATTTTATAAAATTCGGTTTAGTTGAATTCGAAACGAATTCAAACCTTGCTTAAAGGTAGCCAAAAAATAAACTGTTTTGGGTGGAAACTAAGATGGCTCCAAAAAAGAAGCTTATTACGTATAGGTGCTAATCTATATCCATCCAGCACTGGCTGTATGAGGGTGGTTCCATTCGGTCGTCATCGTCGGTTAGTTGCACATTTATGTTATGAATTTCTTTTCACAAAAGGAACACATTTCTAAAACGTTGCTTAAAATATGTTTGAAAGCAATCAATTAGCCTTGGCATATTTTATATATAGAACTGACCTTGTTTGACATCACAATAGAGAATGAAAATCCCATAAAACGTTTCATTATGGCATAATTAAGATTGAAGGGATGGAAAATTTGATTATCACACCGGATATTCACTAAAAGTTCCAACCATTTACTCCATCATATATGTACATACATATAAAATATACGGGTTATGCTGTGATGTGATGAAAGGAAGGAGAGGTCTGTGTTGTGTTGTGTGTACAAAATTGTGAAATTTTATGTTTTGCATGCATATGAAATATTGCTGATGGAAAATATTATTTGTATAGTGGAAGAGGTGGGGAGGAGACTGTCATAGCTTCTTTACCTAGCTAAGGATCCTTAGAGAAAAAAAGCAACTTTTATTTACTTTGAATGGGTGGCGTTTTTGTTATATGTACCTATGTCCTATATGTTATAAAATATTTAACTTAAGGGAATTAAGTTAATTTTACTGTGAGTGACGGTCAGTAAAGGGTTTTATGAACTGGCACTATAAAATATGTGATGTCTATAGATGCATTATATGATCATCATCATTGTGTGTGGTCTTTATACTATAATTTTAATATTGATGATATGAAGCTTAACACATTTTGAATAGATTTTAACAAGATTATGGAAATTGGATGTTTGATTTTGATTGTTATGCACTCTAGGGTTATGAGTGAAATGCTTTTCAGCCAAGAAATATCTTTTGAATGAAGATTATTTTAAATTTTTTTTCTTAAGCTAGATATGGCAGAAATTAAATAAGAGTCCACAAAATTTTAAGTGTAATTTCTAGGGCTTACCAAGAGACAAGACGAGACTTTTGTAATTTTTTATGGAAGAAATTTCGAACTTTATGAACATCTATGAATACAAAACAAAATTTAACCACCTTGCTTCCATTTCATTTTCAAAAACTGACTATGGGGGAAAAATTATTGTTCCAGTTTTTCAATTTAAAAGTCAAATATTTCCACTTCACTATTTACCCATTTTTGCTACTTATAATCTTTCCATTTAAAAAGTTGACAGAAGGCACTGTTTTGTTTTGTTCTGTTATTAATTCCGCAAACAAAAATTTCTACTATAATGACTAATTTTTAAAATCTCGATCTTGATGATAAAAAAAATGCAAATGCGGAAAATGTTCCAATTATCAAATATTTTTAAATGTTGAACGTAAAGAATAAAGAGAAGAAGACAATCAGGCGTATCACCGAATCCATCGTGGAAGATCACCGAATGGATTATTCCACTACGAACCCCGAAAAAAAGCTTCACAAAATCCGAATGGAATCGGCACTGCCCCATTAAAAGAATTAATTCTGAACTTCGAAATCAGCTGTCCTATGTCACAACAATGCTTGGATCTTTAAAAAAACAAAAATCCCTCAAACTTTTTAAAAAGTCCCATATATTTCCTCAGGATCATCCCATGAAAATAAAACGATACGGATCCTAATGACAGCAGTGTTGTATGCTCATGTCTTTTCTTCTTATGTTTTTTTTATTTACCATGTAGATATTGTCTTTTTTCTTTACACTACAGTTTGTACTCCTTACCGATCTTTAAAATAGATCCAGATACAGAGCAGGATCGAAAGCTGTTGTTGTATTACGTGTTAAAAGATGATCCCGATGATAATAAAATGCGGTTAATGCTTGGAGCGCTTAATAAAAAGTTGAACATTTGTATTAAGTAGGGCTTGATATATTGAGTTTGAATTTTAAATTCAAATAATTAAAAAAATAATTTGATTTATTAAATTTTAAACTCATGTCGATTTTCATTGGCCAACAGAATTTTATACCTCAAAAAGAAAAAAATGGAAAAAACCGAAAAACCTCATTTTTCATTTCCCATAAAATATCAAAATTTCCGAATCTGTATTTTTGGCCAGATTTTCCCCTTTTTAAACACGATTTGGTGGCCAGATCCCTTTAGAGTTTGTAACCTTTTTTCAGCAATATGAACAAAAGATACAGACAATACATTTAAACTCATTTAGCATAGAAGAAAAAAGATGGATTTACAGGGAACTGCAGTCGTTAGGATTCTATTTGATTTATTATTATGATCTTTTGGATAATAAAATGTGAGTTGTAATTACAAATAAAAATCAATCACCATTTGCCAAGTGAAATACAGAGATCAGTCAATTTTTGGCCAAAATATCTTTCAAATGCAAATCTACATAAGTTTTGCCTTTGGCCCTCGAAATGAAAAATCTCGTAAAAAAAAATCCCATAATCCCCGAGCACTAATAAAACTGTTAAATGATTGAGATCGTGAAAAAACTGTGTAATTGATACTTGTTTATTTATTCAATGTTTTAGCATTTTTTTTCCAAGAAATTAGATCGAACATACAAATAAATTGAAGTTATAAAAATAAAGGGGTTTCAATTGTACGGAGGAACTAATTTAAGTCAGCGGCTTGTTTTGAAAATTATGTGTTCTTTACTTCCTCGGATTTTTATTATTTTTATTATTAAAACTTTATTACATATTTTTTCTGATTGCTATAAACAACCATCAGAAAAGAGAATCAATTTCATACTGTTTCAAGTTTTTCGGATGGGTTTTTCTGATCGCTATAAATGTCGCCTTAGGTTATTGTAATTAAAATTAGTTAAAATTAGGCTGTTAATAGTTTCTGGTAATATACTATTTCTCTCCTTTATCCATTGTGAGTTTCTTAATGAGAACACTCTTTCAATTTCCGCATTGTGACTCGGAATTGCAAAATAGAATTGAGCGACTTTGATAAGCTCCGAGTAGTTCTTCGGACTTGAGGGTTGACAAAATAAGATCTGTTTCATTTTATGTTTTCTATCAAATTTGTATTGGCTCGGTTTTTCTTTTAAATCCAGAGTTTATTGATATTTTTTATTTTCAAAATTACTTGTTAGAGAAAAAAATAGGTTAATTCCTTAAAACGTTGTAGGACGTTCCTCGCCGGGGTTAAAAAGAGGACATGTCCTCCAAAAAGAGGACGCATGGCAACCCTAACCATTGCAAATTTAAGAATTTTTAAAGAAAACTTTTTTTACTGAAATACAACCGTTTACCTCTTGACAACGCTTATTCTTTGCGTAATATTTTCATTTCATTCCGAATAAATGTTACCAAATTCCCCGCATTTCAAAATTCTTAGTAGATTTTCCACAGTCCACTACGAATGGAATCTGTAATACATTTTCGTGATTCGTGAGACATTTTCTATTACGATGGAATTTGACTGAATATGTTTACATTCAATCTAAATATATGAAAATTTATTAATTTTTTCCAATTTACACGGGGATGGACACAATATACAAACTTGAAAAGTCGTAAATCCGTGAAAACCATACCTAGATAAAAATTGTATACTTTCAGGGTGGATGGTGGTGATATCTGAAAATTACATTTTTATGGTATGAGGTAGAAAATTTTGATTTTATAAGAAATGATGAATGACACTACAGAATTAACAATCGACAAATTTTGTTGGGATTGCCCGCAGCAGGCTAATTACGCTTCTACAAATTATTGGAGCATGACAAAAAATACGTTTCAAAGGTTTGTTTGATAAAGCCTCTATATCATATTATTTTAAATATGTACTTATATTGATGAAATATTCCGTGCGAAGCAATTAAACATATTAGAAAACTACTTGTTAAATTGATATCCTAAGGCATTCAATATTTTATTTTTAATTTGATTTTTGCAGAAATTCTGCAATAAAAGAACCTACGTCCTTTTGTAATGCATATTATGCGTAATTATTTGAAATGCAAATATTCGCATTGTTATCAAACATTTTAGATTAATTTGATGCATATTTACACTTAAATATATTTCTATCTATATATTGGAAAAAAAAATTACTCATTGTTGTCATTTATATAAAGACCCAGTCCACAGACGTTAATTGTTGAAACAATACATTCCATACCTGTTTTTTTCTCACCTTCAAAAAATATAATATTCTCCATCATAGTTCCGACTCTTAACACAAAAGTCTTTCAAATTCACCCATAGTATTTCCACTTCTATTTAAAAAATCTACTTTCGTTGTAGGAACATATAATATATCATGCGCACTTTATATTAATGTATGATAATTGTAAGTATAGGTAGGTATGAATGTAGATATACAAGCGATTCCAGTTAGTTCTTCCACTTACCACAAGGAAATAATTAAAATCACTATGTTTCCGCTCTAGTTATACATGAGGGAAGTAAGTTGTTGTGTTTTACATCCTACCATCCTACCATCATACCGTGCATCGCCATCATCATCAACAAAAACAACAACAACAACACCCACAGATGCAGTTCTAAAGCCTTTTTTATATGGCTTTGTTTTTCAAACGCTCAAAATTATTATTTATGGCAAGAAATAAAACGTCGAAAAACATAAAAATACTGCTATAGGTACTACCTATACCTATTCCTATACAAATAACAGTAATGCAAAATAGTAAGAATGTCCTTTATTTTTGGAAAACAAAACAATAAACGGCATACTTCCCAATTACATATTTATTGTTCATTTTCAGTGCGGATATGAGTAGATGGAGAACTTACAGAAATTACGGTGACCATATTTTAAAGTAAACAAAGGAAACATTTTTCCAATAGCCACATTGTCAGTTATTAAGGCTTATTTTTTCAGTGCGAGATCACACCCCTTTTGGAGTTCCCGAGTTAATTTCCGAAAAATGTTTCTCAGTCAATAAAGATCAAAAAGTTCAATCAAAGAATTCAATGCATTAACTGGCTGAACACAATGCCCTGCTGCAACTGGAATCGGAGCCGCAGCTGCAACTGCTTTCAAAAAATATCATACCCATAGCCCATCAATGAGCTGTACAGCTTTTTGTATATTTTGAAGATTATTATTCACTTTTTTATTTTCAATATTTTTCTTTTAGTTAATATTTTTGTCGCGACACAAATAAGCATTAAAAACATCAATATTTTTTACGTCTCTTTTTTTTATTCATGTAAATTGAAACGTCAAAATTGCTGCACGTGAAAAGTTAAAAGTTCGCCAACCAATGCGGCTCCGTCTGCAGTTTCGTTCCATTCTGCTCGTAGCATTGATTTTGCGTGTATTTAATATTTTGACAGATGTTCCAGCTCCGATTCCGGCTGCGGCTCTTTCGCAATGTGTTCAGTCTGTAAGTCTGCATTAACCTAATAGATATTTCTCTGACAGTTGTGTGTCAAAACAATATTGAAATATAGAGGGCGAAACTATGTAAATTGTCATTTCCATGTTGCCGTATGATGTCGCCCTCTGTGTGTCGATAGTGAAAGCTTTTTTGACAACTCAAAGACTGCTTTTAAGTAAACTCGTGTTCGAGTTTTATACGGAATTAACTAACTCTGGTTTAAGTCAAAGTTAAACTGACAAATTGGCTCTATGTATGGCAACAAGGAAAAAACTGACACTGTGTGAAAAAATTTGACAATCAATTATAATATAATTGGGGTACGTTTGCGGTAAATAGGAGTCCAATGAAATGTAGGTAATGATTTTGTATGAATTTTTCAAATTGTGAATGAGGCTTAAAGTTTTATTTTGATCGTGGAAGATTTGATTACGTTAGGCCCAGTTTCACACTCGATTAAGTGTCACTTAAGTGCCAAATATGGAAAGCTAATGCACAATTTCACAGTGTAAACTTATCGGAATAAGGGAAACTTAAGTCTTCCATGTTGGCCACTTAAGTTCCACTAACTCAGACAGTAAAACTGCGGCTAAAGCGCGAAAGTGGGAAAATTAAGTGCCACTTATTTTGTTAAGTGTGCACTGTGAAACTGGCCCTTAAGGTTCGTCGTCCAAAAAATTGTGTTTGTCAGAAAGTTAACGCATGACGTAAAAAAAACTTTTTATTCATTTATTTTACATCCCAAATATGAAGATTATAAAAAAACAATTACCCAATTTATAAGCCATTTTTAAAACTGTTTTAACAATTTTTCAAAAAACATAATTAACATATTTTTGCAACTTGAAGATTCATACCTCTGCAGATCTCAAGTTATTGGTTTCACAAAACAGCCATATTGTTTTCGCAGATTTTGCATAAATGAGGTTCTATTTTCAACATAAAGACCAGCATTTTCAATATTCCACTGAAATAAAGAACAGATGGTCACCATATAAATAGAGCATGAGCCACGAGACAGAGTAGAAAACCCCTTCCACCACCATCCACACTGTGTCATCGTTTGATTAAAATTAAGCCCAAGTGAAAAACAATTCACAATTTCCGGTAAAAAAAAAAATGAGAGTAACCGCGATGGCGACGGAGCGGTTCGACTCGGCTGTAAAATGGCTTGAGTTGTGTAATCTTATGGAAATTTATCTGCCACAATGACAGAGCGCGGCATACATACGAGCGACGAGACGCGACAGTTCAAAATTCAAATACATGATCCCAGCTTTCATCCCATCATCCTGCCTTGCTATTTTTGCCATCGCATTTTCTTGCTTTTCCCAAGGATTCAAAAGTGTAAGTAATTTATTTGGGTCTTTTTGATTTTTTTTTTGTGTTTCCTTCTATTCTGTTTTTGTTCTTTTTTTAATGTTGGCTTCCAGTTGCTGCCGGGGAATGTGTGGTGTAATGTAAGGGGGAAATGTGGTGCAGCAAGTGTGCGATGTTATGTCCTTTCGATTTTTTTTTTTCGTTGTGGCCTGTTTTTTTTTTCTTTCACATATGTATGTATATTGTGTGTATGTGGGAGGTGGACTTTAAATTATTGACATTTTAGTGACATCGTTTGACATTAATTTTTCAATTTTATTACAAAAATTTGTTCAAGTGTTTATGTTAATGTTGTACATAGGTACGTTAACGACACAGTGGTTTTTGGTCATAAAACAGAAATTCTAAGTAAATTGGTGACATCCATATTAATGTAAATAACACATTTTATGTTTTGAATATTTAATTTTATGTTTTAAATAAACAAGGTTTGAAGTGAAAAAAGTATTTTTAAAATTTTAGGTAATTTCAAATTTATGAAAATAAAGGATTTTTTTTAATAGTCCAGTCAATAAAGCCTTAAAAACAGCACAATTAGGAAATAAACGTGGGAGGGGCAAATTAGAAAAAAATATTGAAAATAGAAAATAAATATAAAAACACAACGGCAACACTTACAATATCATATTATAGTTTTTTTTTTAATGCCAGTAATTCATTCTTTAGTCATAATTTTCAATTAAGTTATTTTAGTGCTTAGTTTTTGAATAAATGATTTTTAACTTTACATTTTGAGAATAAAATTCGAAAAATAAAGAGTTCAGGGAACAATTCCGAAAAAATCGCTGAATTTTAGTATATCCTCATGCTGTTCTTAAAATAACCGTCAAAAGTCCCCATCGATATGAAAACCGCTAACAATTTTACGGGTGTTAAATGCCCACTAAAACTGTTTTTTTTTCAGAAAAATCTCCGTATATATGTAGTCGGTTCTACAGACAAAAATGTCAAGGACTAATTTGTAACTTAGAAAATTTCCTACAAAAAGTACGTCAATACTTTTCTTCATTGACTTACTATATATGGACTGCCAGGAGCCAACTTCACGATGGTTCCACCTATAACTAAACGCCGCTAGCGCTAACATAGGACAAGCGGAAAACACGGTGAAACATTTTGACACTTCAGTTTTGTGCTTGTTTTTTTTTTCATTCATTTTTGTTTGTTTTTTTTGTCATTTTAGAAAACTTTATTTACAAAAATAAATAAAAGATTGTGAATAAATTAAATGTATTAATTCCACCGCATAATTTTGAACGCATATCTGTGAAAAAAGTTATAAAATTCTGTGAAACTCAGCGCTTTGGCTTTTCTCACAGAGCATGAAGACCTAGTCAAGAAGGTTCTGGTGAAAAAAGAAATTTATCCCCAAGTGCGACTGGTTATGGATCGGTTTCCGGTTTCCTCCTTATTTAGAATCTCTCCTACGACACTCGTGCTAGCTAGAATTGCGTCCAAGTGCCTCTTGGCACTTGGCACAAGTAAATAATAAATATTTATGTACTTGAAAAAATTATCTCCAAATGCTGTTGAATTGTTATCCAAATTTAAACAAAAAATATAATTATACCAAAAACAGATGGCTCAGTTTTTTATAAAAAATAACAATAGATGTCCGTAGTTTCTATGGCAAAAAAAGCTTGCTCAGACAGAGTAGCAACAGATGGCACTGAAAATAGTTACTTCTCTTTGCCGCGTGTCCTACCATAGCGCTCATGTCACTAGGGAGAGGTGGAACCGGTGGAACCATTTTCATTTCGGAATTCGTATGGACATTGACTTACTATATATGGACTGCCAGGAGCCAACTTCACGATGGTTCCACTTATAACTAAACGCCGCTAGCTCTAACATAGGACAAGCGGAAAACACGGTGAAACATTTTCAGTTTTGTTTTGTTCTTGTTTTTTTTCATTCGTTTTTTCATTCATTTTTGTTTGTTTTTTTGTCATTTTAGAAAACTTTATTTACAAAAATAAATAAAAGATTATGAATGAATTAAATGTATTAATTCCACCGCATAATTTTGAACGCATATCTGTGAAAAAAGTTATAAAATTCTTTGAAACTCAGCGCTTTGGCTGTTCTCACAGAGCATGAAGACCTAGTCAAGAAGGTTCTGGTGACCAAAGAAATGTATCCCCAAGTGCGACTGGTTATGGATCGGTTTCCGGCCGTGTAGACATCCTCCTTAGTTAGAATCTCTCCTACGACACTCGTGCTAGCTAGAATTGCGTCCAAGTGCCTTCTGGCACTTGGCACAAGTAAATAATAAATATTTATGTACTTGAAAAAATTATCTCCAAATGCTGTTGAATCACCATTTGTTATCCAAATTTAAACAAAAAATATAATTATAAAAAAACAAATTTACCACGCACGACGCAAAATGTGAAATGAAAATTAAAATTATACACAACCGTCAAAATATAAATTTTAGCAAAAACAGATGGCTCAGTTTTTTATAAGAAATAACAATAGATGTCCGTAGTATCTATGGCAAAAAAAGCTTGCTCAGACAGAGTAGCAACAGATGGCACTGAAAATAGTTACTTCTCTTTGCCGCGTGTCCTACCATAGCGCTCATGTCACTAGGAAGAGGTGGAACCATTTTCATTTCGGAATTTGTATGGAAATGACGCTCGACTAGCAGTCCATATATAATAGGTCAATGCGTATGGAAATGACGCTCGATATAATAGGTCAATGCTTTTCTTAATAAAAATAACCGCTTTAGAAATGATTCATTAAATAGTTACGGCATAAATTGCTTTCAAATAAAATTGTTCACTAAATTTTGGTATTAAGAAGCCTGTTTTTGATATTTTTGAAAAAAAACTGTTCTCACTCGATTTAGGGGCTAATAAAAATTTAATGGGGTAAAGGACCCCCAAAATAGTTTTTTTTTTGTGAATATCTTCCTACTGGTAACTTTTACAATTTTTAGACTTCTCTACCAATTTAGTGTTAATTTTGATTATGAAACCTCAATATTTTTTTTTACACGAAACCAATACTTTACCTAGTATAAAAGTAGAAAAAAAAAATAAGGCTTAAAAAAAAACTTTGTATGGTCGAACTATGAGTTGAGCTTTACTCTATTGTATTATCATCTTTTTATCTCAACGTTAATACAGATTGAACTAAAAATGAACAGACAAATTTTTCCCTAACCCAAAGAAGTAGCGATTGGCAGGAGTAATGTCCCGTTTTACCTAATGACATGCTGGGAATAACTTCTCTGAGTTGTATTCTGTCAACAAATTAAATAAACTAAAAGCTTATATTTTTCGAGCTTAAAATTGTAATTTTGGACTTTTGTTTTGGTACCAAAGACTAACCCGCAGTGTGCGTTATTGCTCCACACTTGGGGAAGTAATAACAAAAAGTCAAATATGAAATCCATGTTTTACTACTTTTTTTTAATAAATCATTATCTGCTCTACATAACAAATGCTAAGATACGTTAAAAAACTTTAAATAACAAGAGCAAGCTCATACAATCCAGATGCACGTTCCAATCGAAAAGAATAAACAATATTTCAAAGAAACAAAAATATTGCTCATATTAAATAATGAGAATCAACAAGAACGAACATTTCTCGAGTTAGAGAGAAAGTATTCCTACGTGAATGAGCATACTTTTATTAATTCTTTAATTTTTCACTGACTAGAAAAAATGTTTTTAGGTATTAAAAAATTGCTTCAAAAATAAATAACAACTTTTTTCCGTCGATATAGTATATAGGTCTGTACTCTGTACGTAGTACCTCGGTGCTCTAACAATAAGAGCAGAATATTATTTTTTTTTTGTAAACAAACGAATCGATTTCATTCTACAACAAATTGCTTGGTGGCCAGTTATAGCTTTCATTGAAAAATTTAATTTCTTATTTTGATACACTTTGAAATCAAAATCAGTAAATATTTTGATGCCAGTAAAAAGCTGATAACTCAATTATTATTTCTAGTCAAAAAAATATTTCAATTTGGCCCAACCTTTCACATAAAATAAATTCTAAAATTTCAATGATCATTGGTAAGGTAGTTCAATCATTGAAATAAAGAAATTCATTTCACGTGTTAACTTGGACCGAAACGAATTTTTTTTTGACAAAAAATAATAATTAAGTCTGTAGCTTTATGTTGGCATCAAAATAATCACTGATTTTGCTTTATAAGTGTCTCAAAACATAAAATTTAAATTTTCAATGACGAGTTTCAATGAAAGATATAACTGGCCCCTTATAAACTACAGTCAGTATGTTAAAAAATTTATTTTCTTTTTAATTTCCGTTACACAAGGACCAAGCAAAAATGATATAAAATTTCTTCAAAGTAAAAAAGTTAGGTACATAAATATATATTTTGTTTTTTCTTAAATCACGTCATGATTAATTGGTTTTCTCTCTATAATATTCATTCAAGTTTTAAATCTCTAAACCTTTCTTTTTTAAAAAGGATACTTTCCTCAGTCAAACCATAAATTAAAAAAACAAGAAACCCACTTGCAGATTACTTTGCACTACCCCTGTGTTCCTGTAAGTATGTATTTATATGAGAGAAAAGGTATAACTTTTCAAAAAGGGGGGATTGCAAAACTTCATCCACTCACTTACCGAATCAGTTAAAAACAGCAATTAGAATGATTTATTCAGAACCATTTCCTTCCACAAAAAAAAAAAAAAAAAAAAAAAAACTTTCATTATTTCAAGTAATCCCTATACTGTACCCCATTTTACTTTAATTGAACTTTATATACCAACTGCCATATTCAGAGTTCTAAAGTTCTTAGTCTCTTTGAATCTTTGACTCTGTCCTCACTTAACTGGTATCAAAATGTATATTACCTATGTATATATATTTTAAGGACACATTTCGATTGTGATGCGGTTTTCATATTTTGTTTTTCTAATTTTTGTTCACAAACTAATTAACATCTTTTGCTTAAAAAAAAACAAACATTTTCAAAAACCTCAAATTGCCTGAATTTCTATTTTTTTTTTGTTGTTCATGTATTTCCATATCCCCTGAAGTCACTCGCAGAATATCGATGATGATATTAAACAACAATATTTACCGCGCGCATGTTTATATCCTTAAAACTTTTGTGTCATTATAAAATCCCGTATATACCTAGCTATACACACCATACATCTATAATAAAGTTCATATCGTTTTTAATTTCATACTGGTAAGGACATTCAAAAACAGCGTTTTTGATGACTTAAGGGTCTTTTGGGGGTTTTCCATTTGCTATGTTTACTCGAACTCAGTTATATTTCTTTGCCCCAGCAAGTGTCCAATGTGAATTTTAATGAGGAGCCATTTCAATTCACAAAGGCATCAGGATGAAGGTTCGGTTCCGATATGCGGGTATAGGGTATATATAAATACGATAATACATTTAAAGAAGAGAGAGAGAGAGGATGTTATCGAGGGATAGGTACTTTGATTTGGGCCACGCCAAGCATCAGTTATTTAGGGTTGGTTGGTTGAACAACACAACACTTGAATGTGGGAATATTAAAAGTTCCAACAATGATACACGGGTTTATCATCATTGGCGCGCTGGGGAGGGTAACATTGCCTTTTCTCATTTTTAATGGCGAAAAAGTACTTGAAAGTGTTGTGTATATACATGCCAAATGTCTCGATAGTAAGCCATAAAGGTTAAGTAGTAATTTGTTGTTATGTGATCGTTAACAGAATTTTTTATAAACCCCCATCCTGTGATATACCTATACACATAGGCGGAAAGCGGAATGGTGTTGAAAGCTATGTCAGCCGAGAGAGAAAGAGGTGGTTAAAGTTTTCATAAATTTGTGGGTATATATAAGGGTGTTGTGAAAAATTGGGTTTTTGAAATTGTGTAATATCAGTATGGTTGTTTTAATGGGATTTGTTTGGTATTTCAAATGAGAACTTTTCAGGCAAAAAATATAAAGTGATTTAATGTGAGTTAAAATGAGATTCTATTTTTGTCTATATAATTATGGTTACCAACTTACTAGTTACCTACAAACTGTGTAAAATAGATTTGTTGAAATTAACTTTTTGAACAAATTACTTGTAAGGGTGAGACCGGTTTTTATAAGAAGAAGAAAATTAATGTATGTGTAAGGCTGATATTTTTAGATTTGGAGAACACCATCTGGTATTGATCCATAACAATAAAGATTTTTGTTTCATTAAGATTTTAATATTAGGTTTTGAGCCGATAAACAAGACGAGACCGAGACAATAAAGAAATTTTTTAATTTTAAACGATTGTAAAGACGAGGCTTACAAAAGTATCTTCTTGTGGTTCAACCTTGATTCAAAATGTTAACCCACCGATTTCAGCATAGATTAATTGAGTTTCAACGTTTGTTCAAGCATTTTATTTGGCAAGCTTTAACCCTGAAGCACGGTTAAACTTTAGCAAGTCCGCCGAAATCGGTGGGTTAAGATTACCGAACCACGGTTCAATATTTTAACGACTACAGCCCATAGTTAGTGAGTTTACTCCTGGGCCCTATTTCATAAACATTGACAATTGCGACAGGTGACAGGTGACAATTTGTTAATTTACAACTTGACAATTGAAGCGTCTAGAGTGAGAAGGGGTCAAGTGACATTTTTCGATTTTTTCGTTTTTTTTTACCAATACTCGTGTTAAGCGACAACTTAAATTTTGGTCTAATTCTTGTGTCTCTATTGTTATTACTTACAAAGTTAGCTTCAGATAAAGGAGTTAACTACACGTTTGTTTTGAAGTTTTTTTAGGCAAAAAGGGGTTAAGATTACTTAACACCTCTATGAGTTGAGAACGTATTTTTAATTAGTGCACACTTAACCCCTTTATGCAATAAAAGCCGAAAGATAAAATACAAAGTAATATATTGTTTTTTTTTGCATAAAGGTGGTAAGTGCTATAGACCAAGATTTCTTCCCAAGAGAGAAGAAAACCCAAAAACTTTTCATTAAAAAATTGAAAATCTCGATGACCAGATGAAATCTGTACCCCAAGAACACCGTTGGTTTTGTGAAAAGGCATTATCTGAAATTCCTGATAGCAAAAACAAGCCTAAAACCAAATTTTCAGAAACCCAACCTTCACTTGACCACTTTTTCAGAAAAAAATAAATTAAACTCATTTTCGCTTAAAGGGGTCAAGTGCTGAATTTTTTGTAAAACAGCAACTTCTAATGAATTTAAATAAAATTGGTTGATATACTAAAAATTGTAATTTTTTTTCTTTTTTGGTGGCTTTTTTATAAGTTTCTCTCGATTTCAGAAAAAAAGTTATACACGTAAAACTTTAAATGCTTATAACTCAAAACTTCCAAAATGTCACTTGACCCCTTCTCATTCTCAACGCTTCAATTGTCAAAATCTGTTCCATTAACAATTTGAAATTTTTTTAGAATTGTCGGAAAATACCCGACAATTGTCATCTTTTCGTTTCATAAAGAAATTGTCATGACAATGAATTGTCAAGTATTTTTCCACAATTGTCAGGAATTTTCCGACAAATTTACAGCATCCCATCAAAGAGGAATTACTCTCTAGATGCTAAAACCCAACTTCTATGTGCATTACATTCGCTTTGGAAGTGGAACTCAGTACATACCATGTAGTCATTGTCACGAAAAATTTGTCAGTAAGTATAGGTAGGTATGACAATGACAAAATTGTCAATATATGACAATGACAAAATTGTCATGACAAATTTGTCATTGTATTTTTCTGACAAATTTGTCACCTGTCAATATTTTATGAAATACAGATTTGTCAGACAAGTGTGACAAATTTGTAGAATTGTCACCTGTACAAAATTGTTGAATTATGTATTTAGAAGCACCAGTGGTCTATTTCACCACTTTACAATCAACTACAAATTTGTAATAATCCTATATTAAATAAAATAGTAATAAATTAAATAATATAATAAAATTTTTATTTTTTATTCTGACGCTCAAAAACGCTTCAGACAAATTAGAAAGCAAAATTGTAGAAAACCACCGGTCTTAAATGAGTTAAATAAAAATTTCGAATTTTCCTTCTAGAGAATCACATAAAAATGCTCTGTACCAAATTTGAAGCAAATCGGTCCAATAGTTTAGGCTCTAGCTCAAATTACAATAGAAGCACAGAAGCAGTGATGCCAGATGAGATTTTTAAAATCAAACCGGATTCGAAAAAATATCCCACCATTTAGGCTATGAACGCATTTGCGATTTCAATCGCGCGACTGTTCAGTCGCAACTAAGGACACATGAATTTCAATGTTAATGATCGCAAATGATACCAACAAATCGAAACAATAAGAAAAGATTGAAATTTGTTTCATTTTTTTATGTCCCTCAAGTTAGCAGACCAAAGTCAGCAGAATAAATTTTTTGTGACGTCATAATTAGGCACTTATTAAGTGCTAATTAAGTACCAAACAACAAAATTAAGTGCTCCAGTTAGCAGACCAAAGTCAGCAGAACAAATTTTTTGTGATGTCATCATTAGACGCTTATTAAGTGCTAATTAAGTACCAAACAACAAAATAAAGTGCTCCAGTACAATTGAACTTTTTTCGAACCAAATCTTTCCGATTATTTAGGTGCTCAGCTAGCTCGAATTAAGTACCCCATTTAAAAAAAAAAATAAAAAAAAAGTTAGAAAAAAAAAAAATAATTAATTCAATTTCCATAGAAAACCATGTTCTGCCATGAGCTAGCCGAGCAATTGTTCGAGAAAAATCGAAATGTTAGCAGAACATGGTTTCTATGGAAAGTGAATTATTTTTTTTTCTAATTTTTCGAAAATGGGGTAATTAATTCGAGCTAGCCGAGCACCTAAAAAATCGAAAAGATTTGGGTAGAAAAAAGTTCAATTGTTCGAGAAAAATCGAAATTAAATTAGCAGAACATGGTTTCCTACGGGAAATTAGAAAAATATTTTTTTTTTAAACTTTTTGTGGTCTGCTAACTTGAGGGACATAATTTTGTTTGCCAATGAAGCAAGTTTAAATAAATAAAATGCACATACGTATGCGAAGAAAAAATCGCAGCTATTGAAAAAAATAAAAAAAAAAAAATTGCAAATTTTTTATACATTTTCTTACGCGGTGCACTTTTATTTTAAACCCATAAATTATATTATAGTTCCATAGATAAAGCCAGAAAAGGAAATATTTCTGATTTTAAATCGTGGGACTTAATAATAAGTCCCATATTGCCATATTGTCCCATATTCGTGTGCCAGTACATCATTTCCAAGATTAAATGAATTGTGGTGTTATATCTTTCACTTCAAAAAAATCGATAATTTTAACCAAACCACCCAAATGCTAAGGAGAAAATTACCAGGCATTTTGTATTCGAGTCGGCTATTGGGACTATTAGAACAGCGACGATTTTATTCAGATTTTTATATACATTTTTAATGAATAACAGATTGGACCAATCTTCAATCTTTAAAGAAATTTTAATTTGCTTTTAACGCCTCACCTTCTTAGAAAAGTTTTTTTTTTTAAACAATTTTAAATTTTAAGAAAATTTTGTAAAAAAATACGTGAATTTATTATAACATCCCTGTGTAACTTGCCAACAAAATGAGAGTTAGAAATGACTACGTATATAATTGATAAAGTTTGACAATTCACACAAATAACAAAAAAAATAATAATAATTTGTATATTACAAAAAAAAAGAAAGATGATAAATGGAGACAAGTCGACGACAACAATAGAAAATAGAAAACAAAAAGCTAATCCTCAAAACCATAGTTTTACATTTTGTATATACATATTTATAAATTATCCTTTTGTTTTGCAACGAAGAAAAGCAACAAAAACAAACAAATAACGAAAGCAATTAAAATTTTGGCATATTGCTAGGATTAAATCTTTGACCCTTTTTGTTTATTTTTGTTTGTTTTATTGCCTTTGGTTTTTCCATCATTTACTACTTTCTTTTATAATTATAATTTTAGTGATTAGGAAAAAATGCCATAAAAAAACACTGTCTGACGTTTTGTTCTTGTTCTTGTTTTTTTTTTATTTTTTAATTTTATTTTTGGATACATAAAAGAGACGAATCATTTCTATTGCTTTAAACGACTTTTGTCGTCCAGTAAAATTATACTAGTGTGATGGGAAAAAGGTTTTTTTTTTACTGAAACTTTCAACATTAAATGGCACACGTTTTTGGGAAAATCTTGTCGGCTTCTGTGGAATTATAAAAGACTTTAGAAGGATTGATGTGTATTTTATTTTTTGCTGCGAAAATACTTTTACTTTGTGGAATGCCCGTTTTTTTTGTTTTTCTTTTCTGTTTAATTTTTGTTTTAATGGGAAATGAAGAGGGATTTAACTTGAAAAAGTTGCATGTGGAAGGATACATTTCTGTTTTTTTTTTTTAGAAAATGTTTTAAAATTCTATTTGAAAGTCAAAGAAATGTTTATTTAAAATTTTGTGACCTCCATCATTTTTTTTATATAAACTTTGGACAAGTATAGTTTCGGACAAGTTATTTAAAAAATGAAAATAAAATTGTCATTATAATTTTTGAAGGGACGGAGTAATATTCAAAACATATAAAAATTAATTAGCGTAGGTCGGTTGAACATCATTCGATTTACTTGGAACCCGGTAAATACATCTATGGATTTGATATTGGAGATTTTTAACGTGTTTTTTCATGAAATAAATAAAAGATATTATTTTAAGTGTTATTTTAAAGTTATTTAAAATAATATTTTTTATTTACATCTATGGAGCCAAAATTGAAAATTTCGAAAGCAAAAGTAGGAAAATCGTGAAACCCAAAATTTGCATACTTTTGGGGGGTTGATAGTGGCTATATATGGAAATTACAATGCGTGGCATTAGTGCGAGGAAATAGTGTACATATATCTTCAGCCTAAAAAAACTTGATGATAGCTCACCCAAGTGTTGTTGTTTCATACAAACCTTCAATATTAATATGATGGTGCGAAAGCTTGGTAGCCTAACTGCAAGTGTGTTATCACACAAAAACCGCTTCTAAAGTAAACATTTTATTTTGCATGGTGAATATTTTGTTTTGAACTACTGAGAGGCGAATATTGAAAATTTCGACTGAAAAAATCGTGAAAACCTGAAATTGCATACTTTCAGGGGTGGATGGTGAAGACATCTGAAAATTCTATTATGTATAAATTTAATTTTGCATTGGGATTTGTTTGTTGGGTTTATATTGAACAATGAAAGCGAAAATTAGAAATTTCGACCGAAAAAGATGAAAATTTGTGAAAACATGAAATTGCATACTTTTAGGTGTGGATTGGGGTTCTATCTGAAAATTCCATTTTGTATAAATTTTATTTTACATGAGGATTTGTGAGTTGGATTTATATTAAAGAACGAAGGCGAAAATCAGAAATTTCGACCGAAAGAGTTGGAAATTTGTGAAAACCTGAAATTGCATGCTTTCAGGGGTGGATGGTGAAGACATCTGAAAATCCCAGTTTGTATATATTTAATTTTGTATTGGGATTTGTTTGTTGGATTTATATTGAACAATGAAAGAGAAAATTAGAAATTTCGACCGAAAAAGTTGGAAATTTGTGAAAATCTGACATTGCATACTTTCAGAGGTAGATGGTGCGATATCTGAAAGTTCCATTTGGTATAAATTTTACTTTGCATGGGAATTTGTGAGTTGGATTCATATTGAACAACCAAGGTGAAAATTTGAAATTTCGATCGAAAATTTATGAAAACCTGAAATTGCATACTTTCTGGGGTTAATGGTGGCGATATCAGAAAATTCCATTTTGTTTAGGAAGGAGAAAATATTGATTTTAAAGAATGACAAACACTCCAGAATTGACAATCGGCTTAGTTTGTAGCTCATGAAAATGGAATCGCCAACAGATGGCGTTAAAAATGCTAAAATTGATGAAAAATTTCGTGTGGAGTTTTTGGGAAATTTTCTATCAAAAATCATCTTGGGAAAATATTCCTTTCAGCAAATAGCTACTTTAACAATTTTTGTCAAGTGAACTTTTTCCTTAATTCAAAGTAAACATTCCCGCAGAAAAGTTCTCAGGGAAAAATTATTTCGTGATAGATTCAAGATGGGAAAAATATTACCCAGTAATTTTTTTCATGGAAATAAATTTACAATTAGGCTATGTTAGGTATGTGTTTATTTTTATGTTTATTAGATTATACTGACTGCAGTCTCCAAGCTGGGATAGGTTTTATGAATGATCTCATCTATTATCCAGCTTTCTGGGAATGATGCTAAAATTTACAAAATATTTCAATTTTTTCCCCGAAGCATCTACTCCAAAACTTAATAAAACAAAAATGGTTTTTAAACCGAAACTACTGAGTAAACTTCGACTCTAAACACAGTTGACGCGGTTCCCATCAGATTATTATTCTTGGATCTTGAATTTGCATTCTTCATCATGAATGAATATTACGATAATCATGATTCACTTAATTATAGTTAATTCTTGCATAAAATTTTAACAATAAATATCTATTAATTAAAATAAATTGCTATTTATGTCTTATACAAATCCATAACAAAACATAAATTGCCAACAAAACATCACACTAATTCCAACTAATTCCCATATATAAAAATAGTATATCTATTTTCAAAGAATAATTGTTCGAGCTAATGCAAAGTATCTGGAACATTGCCAGAGTTTCATCGTCAACATCACAACGAGCGATGAAAAAAAAAATACTAACGTGCCAATTATCTAATGAACTTGCAAAGCAAAAAGTATCTGCAGTTGAATGCATTTCAGGCCATTGAACCAATCGTTTTTATTTTTTTTTGTTTTCCCCAAGGATAGTGTGAATTATTCCCTCATTTTTGAAAAAAAAAAAAAAAAAATAATAATAAACCTCCCTTTCTACCGCCAATTTAACGACTGATTTTATGTCTATATTCTGCTCATAATGGAAAGAGAGAGATTAAAAAAAAAAAACTATAAACTTTTTGATTCCTATGGGAATAACAGACATCACCAAGACCCCAACAGTTCCAAACAATGGATTCGAAATAATTCAAAATGGGTATTATGGTGTAAGGATTTATAAACCCCCAAAACTCAGCCAAGTGTAATGTTTCCAATGATTAATCGATAGCTGACTACAATTCTCGTGGGATAATAGAGGAGAGCCTGCTATTGTTTTTACAAAAAAAAAAAAATTGTAACTCTTTCTGATGTGATGGCTGGCGCTGTGCTCACTAAAAAGGACATTCAAGGCTTACAGTCTCTGTTTTGCTTGTTCAGGGGCATTAAATTCAATGAATAAAATATAAAACAAAAAAAAATTATAAAATATATATCAATCCTGTGGCTATATACATGAAAGTTTAAAGAGCAATTTAAGTTTTTTTTTTCTCTTTTGAATAAAATACTGTAAATTCTCGAAATCGGATTTTTAACACAAACAAAGCGATTTGCCTTAAATAATAAAACTGATCCATGTTAAAAAAAAAAATAAATAAATAAAAGAGTAGAACCCACTGCCACTACCGCGCCGCATAGAGTGATTTATTTGTTAAGGGTAAAAGGATGTTTATCACATGGTTGAGGAATCACAAAATATCTCTTCTTTTCAGCAGGCAAAAGCCAGAGCCAGTGTTATTTATGCACAACGACTTTGTCGTGTTGTACGAGAATAATAATTTTACAAAGTAATTTGGAACATTCTTGTTTTACTTCTTTGTTTTGGTTGTTTGTTGTGCGAGTATCCTTAAATGAGTTATTTAGGAAGAGAAAACTTGCTCATCATCTCTAAGGTAGGAAGAGTTATGACTCGTTTTGTCATATTTCTTGTAAACATTTTGTTTGTTTTATATGGAACATAAATTTTGTTTTCTTCGGAAATGAAAGATGATGGATTTTAAAAATAAAAATTTGAAAATTCTTTTTAATTAAAGTTGAAATTGGAAATTTAGATGGAATCAAATATTCAGGCTTTTTTGAGAATATTCTCATTGATAGAAAAATCTAAGAATGTAATTTTTAAGTTTTAAGCTACTAAGATTCAGAATAAATCATGTTAGCAACATTTCCGGTGAACTTTTGATAGAAATAATCATAAAAAAAATAATGTAAAAAAATTATTGTTTTGTATGATAAAATTGTTAATTAGGTACCTTGATAAAATTTTAAATAAGCTCTAAATGAATCAACCAATACATAATTAATATATAAAAATTTCAATAAATTAAATATGAGAAAAGAATTCTATTCTTTTCCACTGTAGTTTAGGCTATTTTGGTCTTTATTTTAAAAATGCGAATAAAAACAATTTTTATTTCACTAATTTTCCCAACGTTTCGTAATAATTCCTTACTTTTTCAGGGTAATTTAATTCAGTATAACTATTACAACCTAAACTACAGTGGATAAGTTACACGAAAAAATTGGTCAAACAACAGAATTATGTAAAATGTTCATACAGAAATTATTTTCTCATTCGACATAATTTTGATTAAACACAAGAAATACAGAATTCCGCGATCCGTAGTTTTATTTTGGGTTTATTTATAATTTAATACTAGCTGACCTGCTCCGGCTTTGCACGAATGATCGAAAAAGAAAATATTAAAAAATATTACAGTATTATGTCTCAGGTATGACAGTAGGTGTGTTTTTTTTTAATCCCGAAGACAGTTGGTTGAAAAAAAGGACAACGAGGACGCAATCACAGAAACAAAATGGAGTTTCATACAAACTATCGATAACAATTTTAAGTAAGTGCGTGATTCACGCCGATAACACAGTTTTTCTGCGCCCTTAAGTTTAGCCCCTTGCATTCTCTGGGTTTAGTTAAGCCCACAGAAGATTAGTTGTTGTTGCGTTTAACATGCAAATTGTCAAGCAACGACGTCGTTTATTTCATCCAATTCCCAAAGGCTTTGAAAACAAAATACGCCTAATGTCATTAACTCCAAAGTCGAAATATGTATTAAAAAAGTCCTCTCTATTAGTACCAACCTCTTATAGGTACTGCTCTGCTTTCTAATCTTTATAGTTTCAAAATCCCCCAACACTACGTGCTCATTGCTCATAACTTGGTACAATGCGTTCATAAGCGTAAATTTTTATTTTTCGTCCACTTTTCGTTCACTTTTGCTTTCGTGAATAAAAAAGCACCCCATTTTAACTTCGTGAGTAAAGAGAACTTCCGAAATAAATTAAAGCAATTTCTGCGATACAATTGTTATTTTTCGATTCATTCGACTTAATTAAAGTACACAAAATAATTGTGTTCCTTTACTTTGAATTTCTGTGCATTTGTCTCAATTTCTACACATTTAATTTTTTTATATGAACTTTGACAGACTTTTGTGTAGAAATTCACAGAGTTTCAAAGTAAGGCAAATCGCCATGGGTACAGAAGTGTCAGTCGCCAGGGGTAAAGGCTGAGATATTTAATAAACATTTTGGTGAAATGTAATTCAAATGTAAAAAATTTAATTGATTTTTTATGACTTGTGCAGAAAGCTTTAACCAACCGGCGAAGAATTTCTTAATCGGGGCAATTTTCTTCATCAAAATATTGGGTATATGTTTTTAGAAACTTAAAAATCACGATTTGGTAATGGAATAGTATTTTTTTTCAATTTCACTCAACGTTCTAATTTTTTTTATGTCATTTTTTTTTACCTGAAATGACGAAGGCCAATTTATTAAATTAATTATAATTATTATAATTATATTAAATCCTTTTTCAAAGCTTAAACTTTCAAACACAATGAAAAATATTTAGCCATTAGGCCATTCTTTAAATAAAGTATTAAAAAATATCTAAAGTAAAGTCTTTTTCACTCGAATTCGCCCTATGAATAATATAATTAAATTTTGGAAAATGTCTCGCCCTTAAATGATCCTTGAAGTCCATCCTCTAAATATTACGATTTATCTTTAAAAAAGAGTTTCTAAAATCGAATAGAATTTGTTTGTGTTTACCCCTATTTAACCTATACTTTTTAATTTTTATGAAAACAAAAAAAAAATCAAAAAAAAATCTAGCTTTAAAGTGATCTCCGAAGTAGATAGATCCTCAAATAACCTCCTTAATACAAAAATGATTTTTAAAGTAGGATATCATTTTTTTGTTTCTTACCTCATTTCACCCTATAAATAATTAAATTTTAAATCTTATTTTTCGTTCAGTATTTTGACGCAAAAACTAAGAAATTTTGCTGAATAATCATTTTCTAGTAGGTAACTGATAAAAGCAAATTTTAAAACGGATGCTATTTTTTTTGTTGTTCCCTATTTCACCTTATAAAAAACTAAATTTTAAGAATATCCTCGAATTCCACTCTCTTAATTTAAATATTAAAAAAAATTGCATTTTTAAAACTATGTGTTAGTATTTTTGTTTTGTTTTATCCCATTTCACCCTATAAATTGCTCAATGTTAAAAGATATTAAGCCATCCCTAGTTTAAATTTTTCAGATACAAGAATTTTTAAAATCGAGTACAAGTTTTGGTTTTTACCCTATTTTTGTACCCTATAAATAGAAACATTTCTGTTTTTACCCTATAATAAGTAAAATTTTTTTTCTTAGCATTTTTACAGCAAAGCTAAAACATTTAGCTGAATTTTGCTGTGAACATAAAATCGGAAGCTAATTTTTTAAAACATCCACCCAAATATAACATTTCAAAAACAAAATGAATTTTTATAAATTGATGTTTTTTTATGTATTATCCCATTTCACCCTTCAATAAGAGTTTTTCAAATCGAATGCTGTTTTTTACGTTTACTACATTTTATCCTTAAAATAGTTAAATTTTGGATAAGCCAGTGCAAATTTAATGTCCACATTTATTTGATAGCAAAACTGAGAGATTATGATCAGAAATCTAGTTCAATTGAGACTGCTGAAATCCCAGTAATAGATTTGTCCTAATTTTGCGCTAATTTCGTAAGCGTTCCCTAGAGCTTATTCGAATGCAAATTGTGATAAAATTTCAAATCATTCAGTAAAGAATTTTCGGAGATTTATGATTTGGAACAAACAAAGATATTTAAAAACAAGATTTGGAATTTTTTAAAAGCATCTGATTTTTTGGTCCATTTTATTTCACTCTATTAAAAGGTAAGTGTTGAGAATTATTAAGCCATAATGGCATCTCTTAATAACACAAGCATAAAATGATTTTTTTGAATCGGACGGTATTTTTTGTTTTCACTCCATTTTGCCGTATAAATATTTATTTAAAGCAAGCGAATTAATTTTATTTGCCGTAGAATTTTGAAAGCAAAACTGGTAAAATTTGTTGAAGAAATCTGTTCACGTTATTGAGATTGTTGAGATCTCGGTGTAATATGTGTTTATTTCACGTCCAAAAGATGGCACTGTTTTTCAAAAAGAAATTATATGAAAACACTTGCATATTCTAATGCAACGTTGTGCCAAAATTTCAAAAGCATTTAGGGGAGAACTTTTGAAGTTTTAAGATTTTGAATAAACGAGAATTTACATATTTATTTGAAGATTATGAAATTTCTGAATTGACGGCAACCAACATTTTAATCTTCGAATATAATAACACTATAAGAGCAATCTCTTTTAAGCAAGAGCTTTTAAATTAAAGATTCATAAAAAATGTCGTTCGAATTATGTACCAACCGCTAACGAGTGCATTTTATAATGCATTCATAAAAATGCGTTTCCTTCTTTTATAGCTCTCTTCATTTCTCCTCCTTAAATTCGAGTATCTCGTATATTTTTTTAATAAGAAAAAAAATATAACATACATATAACGAAAGTACTAAACCATTTTTATAGGCGAAACCTTTTACGACTTATCAACTTGAACATGAAGACAAAACATAAAAAAAAAAACAAGACAATCAAACTTACTCGTTGATGTGTATAGTATATGGAGTGGGGGGCGTATACGTACTATTTTTCCATGGATAAATAAGTATTTTAATGTGGGAAAGAAAATATTTCGTGGATTTTGGGGTAAAATAATAATAAAAACACATAAATAAATAAATAAAGTATACAATATTAATTTTTTCACACTAAAACTGTTTTATGTTATTGATAAAATTTTGAATGTTTTTTCTTTTAATTTTTTTATATTTTTATTTGAATATGAATTTTTATGGGTGGTGTTGTGTGCGTGTTTACATGTTTGTATACAGACACAATAAGCCCATTTATTTTTCATATTTTCCATCTTTGGTTGGTTTTTTTTTTTATTTTTTTAACTTTCTTTTTTTTTGAAAACAAACAAAAATCCATCAAGAACTCACCTTTACCCTCAATTGGAAGATGATTGCACTTCATGATAGCAAGCACAGCTTGAGAGATATTTGGGAATTCAATCAGGCCTGATGATGATCGTTCCGTTTTCAATGGGAATAATCGCACCGATGTGGCTGGAACTTCTTTGATATTAAATATGCCTATCAGTTGGTCTTCAGTTAGACCAGGTGGTGTGTTGAAAAAGTGAAGAATCTAAAATATTAAATGCATCTTAAAATTGTATAAAAATATGATTTTAGATACTTACCTTACTCGGTGGTTGAATACGATTTTTGCTAGCTTGTGCCGGCGATAAAAATCGATTATTTTTTGAACCAGTATACTCCTTAAAACTGGGCGTATGATCTGGAAGTAAGAACGGATTTATAACCTCCGATAGGAAATTCTGTTTGGAGAACGCTATTTGAATTTTGCCCGGACTGCCAATGGGAATGTTGTTAAGATGCTGTACACAACGTTCAACCGCAACTGAATCACCCATTTGTACCATAGCTGTACCTTCTTTGGTTTTTAGGAATTTTATCTGAAATTATTATGAAAATAAAAAAAAATTGTTAGTTTTATTTTTGCATATTTTCAAATTGTATTGAGAATTTAGAGTAAACTGACTCAGTAAAAAAAGTTAAGTTTTAAATGTGACCCGATGACAATTTGTTATTAATTGACAATTTATTATTGCAAGATATCAAATTGATGTCACTTATAATCGATTGGATAATTTTAGGTAAATATTCGACAGTGGTAAACTTTCCAGATTGTAAAACAAATTTTCAGATAAAATGAAAATCTTGAAAAACGTAGATTTGGTTAACAATATGGCCTTATGACTTAAATATTAAAGAGTTTAAAATAAATTCTTTGTACATATTTAAAAATTATAGAACATTTCAAAAATTTTGAAAAATTTATCAAAACATGTTTTGTGGTTTATTCAACATAATCGACGCTATTTGGTATTTTTTTAGTTTTGACCAAATTAAAAAAAATAATGATATAGCTAGGCACTAAACCAACATATTATTGTGAAAATAATAAAAGTTATTTTATACGGGGGTAAAAATGAAATATTATTTTGGACAAATATAATAATTGAGTCATAACCTTAATTTTGACATTAAAATAAACACTGAATTTGTTTTCTTAACGTCTCAAAATTAACAATTTAAATTTTCAATGAAAGCAAGTGACACCTCAGACAGAATACCTAAATAATTGGACCATAAAGCAACTAAAAATCTAAGATATTTGAATATTTAATGTGAATAAAAAACTAGTTTGATATTTTTTGAGTATTCACCATTAGATTTATTTGGACCACTCAAATTCCAGTATCCCATATGGTCTAGTGGCTAGGATATCTGGCTTTCACCCAGAAGGCCCGGGTTCGATTCCCGGTATGGGAAGTTTTTTTTTATATTTTTTTTCATCAAAATTTTATACAACTATGAAATGTGACTAACGATTTTCATTCGAAGCCAACAATAAACACAAAATAAACACATGCGAGAAAAAAATATATACGAACTAAAGACGGATTAAAATAATGCTTTAAATTTGTAGTTAATTTCTGTAGGTAGTAGGTACCTAAACTTTTGAAATTTAATATGTACATTATTTATAAAAAAAATTAGTTTAATTTATAATAAATAATGATTGGTTAACTAAAATCAACTAACAAAAATGTAGAAATTCAATATTAATCAAAATAAAAGCTTGTATATGTACGAACTACGAACTTCAAAAATTGTATATATTTGATATTTTGAAAATCACCTCCAGGCCAAAAATATTGTATACATTTTTGAAGTAAAATCACGTATATACTTTTGCTTTTCTTTTTCCATCAACTTCTGAAACACCTGGTTTAAAAGTTCGTTTCACCATCGAACTGATTGTAAATCAAATCATCCTACTTCTGACACCTTGTCATCAAAGTTCGAAAAAAAAAAAAACAATAAAAACAAAATAAAAACGACTTCAAAAGGAACTTTGAGATTGAAAAAAGTAAAATAGCATAAAGTAGAAAACATACGACTTCTGTGAAATTTTTGTGACAATGTGATTCTTGTATAGATTTGTCCTTAAGGACAAAAAACCAAAAAAAAAAAGAAGAAGCAAAACTCCTAAACAGAAGAATGAATGTATGAGAAAAATGTCACCTGCTGGTTTAGTTTGGTCGTCGTCGTTGTCGTTGCCGCCAGCAGCCGTGTATATAGGGATGGAACAAATCAAAGCTAAAGCTTTAGCGATAGAGAGTTTTACCCTCGAGCTTCTCGAATTCAGTCTCAATACTCACTCACCATGTTATGTTGGTTGAGATTGGTGTGGAGTAAATTTCCTGCAGATATAAACGAGAAGAGTAGCTGCTATTTACGAAGGAGATTAGCCAAATGCCACTCCTTTTGCACCACTGCAATGTTGTATAGAGTATGCTATAAAAGTGTCAAATGAAACGGTTGTGTCCTTAAGGCAACTATTTCATTTGTGTGTATTTTTTGTCGTTTTTCTTTTTTTTTTGTATTTTAATATTACTACAAAATTGCTTCGGGATAAGTTTTATATTTATTCCGGTTGTTCTTTTTTTTATTTTACACCGAATATCTTTACAAGAAAATGTATTTTAAATTGTAAATGTAGGTAAGAATTTTCATGCTCTCCATTAAGGATAAGAATTTCATAAGGACCTTTTCTATGGGATAAGGACGACCAAAAGGATATGATTGGGTTAACTATTTTTGACATTTTTTGCCCCAAAACTTTTATACAACTATAAATACAATATTGACACAAGAATCAAACGAAATACCCATGAAATATTTTTTTAAGCACGTCCACATGTTCACCTGTGCTTTGGTCCTTCATGCAAGACGACAATTAAATTTATTTTCAATTTAATAAAATTCAATATAGATATATACGAGTATTATATAAAATTGAAACCCCATGTTAAGTTACATCGAATGAGGCAAAAAAAAAAAAAAATCAAAAATGTACAGTTGACACATCTGTGTCAATTTCGACAAAAAAAAACCTAGTTCAACTGACCGATAGTCAGCCATACTGTGGTATCTATGAAGCTTGAAGAGTTTCCGAAAGGATCCACCAACATATAAAAGTATTCGAATATATACTTTATACAGGAAGTGACTATCAAATGGAAGTCCTTCGATTCCACCTACCCACACCGCTCACTCTCCCGTCCGTGCCGCCTTTCGAAATAATTTAATTGATGAGTTTGTGTCATCTGTGTGTGCGCTAGGAATTTCAATTGGAAATTGATTTAGCACCCTAGTTCCTGTGAAGAAGAAGAAGTTACCTTCTTTTATCTTTTCTTTTTTTTTCTTTTGCTTCTCAAAAAAACGTGAGGTGGATGTGTTTTTTAAGATTAAAATATAGCAAAAAAAAAAGAAGTAAAATTTTAGCACTCAGGAAGGCGAGAAACGGAGTTGATTCTATTTTCCTTTTACTTGATTTTCCAGAGCTAAGTATATAGAGACACGTTTTTATCCTATCAATTGTAATTTTACTTTCTTCATGTTCTTTTCATTCATTTTGGAATTTATATTCGTTTTTTTTTTTTTTTATTCTTTCAAATGAGTTTGATGAAACGCAATTTATTTAAAAAAAAGACTTTTCGCTTTAGTTGGAAAATAATAAAGAGAAGTTTTAACGTTTTAATGAGCTTATTTAGAAGAAGGTTTTATTTTTTCTTTACCTCGAGGAGAAAATATTGTGTTTATACAGGTATATTGGACAGAAACTAAATTTTGATAAATGCCCGAAGACACTGGCTATTGATTGTGGGGGGTGGTTGTATTATTTTTCTCTGCCTACAAAATTCTTTGTTTCCAAAAATACTTTGAAAAGCAAAACTATAAATGTTTGTTTTAATTCTTATTAATTATAGAAAAAGCTAACTAAAAATTATAACAAATAAGCTGGTTCGCCTGAATTTAAACGGAATTTTTCGTCATTTTAAAAAAAGTGACAATAAAATTAATACGGGGTTTAAACAACCCAATATTTTTTTTTACACAAATGTAACAGTCTGAGAGCTTAACACCATCCAGCTGTTGGCGATCCAATTTTCGTGAGGGACAAAATTCAGTAGTGTTTCTCATTTCTTAGAATTAATATTTTCTTTCAAATACAAAATGGAATTTTCAGATATCGCCTTCATCCACCTCTGAAAATATGAAATTTCAAATTTTAACGATTTTTTTTATTTTTCAGGTTGAAATTTCTAAATTTTGCCTCCGTAGTCTAATATGAATCCAACAAACAAATCCCCGTGCCAAGTAAAATTTATACAAAATGGATTTTTCAGATATGTATATCCAACATCCACTCCTGAAAGTATGCAATTTCGGATTTTCATGATTCCTGTGTGTTTACCCGGTTCAATACGAATCCAAAAAAAAAAAAAACGAATGCAAATCGGACGATCGTAAGCCGAGTTATGCGCGTATAAGAAACAGTTTCAATTATTTTTATTTATGTATTTATTTAGATTACTCTTTTTCACTAAAAAAGAGGTGTTTTAAGCTTTTTAAGGAAAGCTTAAGGCTAGGCATGCACATACAACTAAACAGTAAAATTTAAGATAATTTGTAAATTCACCTTTTTTGTTATACAATAGACATTCCAAAAAGATTTATAGATTTTATTCCGATATATCGCTCGAAAAATATGTAAGTTCAGTTCGATAGATAATCATTTGTACACGTCTTATTTTTATTTTGAAAAAAAAAAAATCGTTTCTACATTTTCTGCAATGATTTTTCATGGTTAAATTTAAATTTAATTCAATTTTTATTTTCAATTAAAGCAACGCGCCAACCGATGCGATGGTCTTGGCAACCATTATAACTTTTATCGCGCGATAAAGATATAACGGGTCATTCATTTTGTGGTTTCAAATTGGTAGCGCTGGCATATGATACCTGTCAAACTCAGCTGTCATTTGAAGTGTCATAATATTAGTTGAATGTTTGACATTTACGATAATGGATCGCTTAACAATCGAAAAACGCGTTAAAATTATTAAAACTTACTTACTGTTGGAACAACAGACAAATACACAGAGTTTTTTGAACAACATTTTTCTTCAGCGATGAGGCACATTTCTCACTCGGTGGGTATGTAAACATACAAAATTGCCGCATATGGGACTAAGAAAACCCACAAGTGATCGAAGAGGTGCCGGCCGTTGCATCCAGACAAATTGAATCTATGGTTGAAAGGTGCCAATGGGCAGACGGTTAGTTAATTCGGGGCGATATAGTCGAATGACCGAATTTTTTTTGACCAGCGATTGAAGATCATGACCTGGACAATATGTGGTTTCAACAAGACGGGACAAGAAGCCACACAACACGGCCAAATATGGTTTTATTGCGTGAGAAGTTTCCTGGTCAATTGGTCACCAAGATCATGCGATTTGACATCATTAGATTTTTTTTTCTGTGGGGCTACGCAAAAGACCGTGTTTACGCGAATAATCCCCGAACTCTAGACGCATTAAAAACCAACATTACTCAAAGTATGGCCGAGATACCGCCCGAAATGTGCGAAAAAGTGGTTAAAAATTACATCAAAAAAATCGCATGAAGCGAATCTTCCCGAGGTAGCCATTGGAATGATATTGTTTTTCACACTTCCAAACTTTATAAAGTGTGTCCAAACTCTATAATGAAATAAAATTTTCATCAAAAATGTATCGCTGTGTGTGTTTTATTTAGCTTTACTTTCGAGCTTAGCACCGTTTTGATTGTTAACGCCACATAATATACGTAATACCCAAAAAACCAAAATCACAATTGGACCAAAGTCCCAAAAAAATTCAAAAAGAAGGTGTGCAAAATTCACTTCTTGCATATATACTTTTTGAGATATTATTCTCTTGAAGATTTTGTCTTTACTAGATTTTAGTTTTGGAATTTTGGGGATTTTCGTTTTGTGATTATGGCTTTTTGACAAACAACAATTAATCCTTATTATTAATATATAAACAGGATTTCTATACGGAAATTCTTAACTTCGCTGTGAATTCGAGGTATTAAAATTGTTTCATTAAACAAAATCACGTAAACGTTTTTCTCTTCAAAGTAGGTACTTACCCTCATCAGTGACTATTTATTAAACTTAATGAGTTCAGAATAATCCTCAGCCCTTACCCTAAATGAACACACAATATATCTGACTCTCGGTCTACCGTACCATCACAAATTCTTAGTTTCTTCTTTATCATATATATACTTGACGACATGTTGTCAACTTCACACCATCTCTTCTGCACTTAAGTGTCTTATAGAACATCTTCACTACTTTTATACACAAAAAGGATCTCTCAAGAAACAATTAAAAATAATTTAAATTCTTTCTCATAGAAAAATAAAAAAAAACAAAAAATATTTAATAATAACTGCGCGCTAACGAGTTCAGAATAACTTTGAAGAATTCAAAGCATATCCATGACCTCATTATATTTATTATGAACAAGTTCTTTTATTAAAAAAAAGGCAATGAACCTCATAAGGAATTTGAAAAAAAAAAATTCAGAATAAAATAATGATTTCGTTTTTCCAGCAAACTCGGTAGTTGCTATACAGCTCCTGTCACGTAAATGTACAATAAACATGAACATAATAATTTAAATTTATTAAAAAAATACAAAAAAAAAACACAAACTTACTAGAGAACAGGTAGGTACTGTCATATGCTTTTTTTGCTTTTCTTTTAATATTTCTTTAAATGTCATATTAGTGTTTGTGTGTGTGTGTGGGACGCGTGGTTATGGAAGTGTATGTGAATGTGTGTTTTCTTTAATGCTCTAACAGCAATTAAGTAACAATGTTCAGCTATTCCTGCGTTTGTTTTCGCAATAAAAAAGTCTCGTCCCGACAAATTGTTACTTTTTACCCATATAACAACTACTGCAACGTTCCTGCACGTCCTAGATCCTTTTGCTAGCCGCGAACCGACAAAAAAAACAAGCCAAACAAAAAAAGTGGAGAAGAAAATATTCAAACAAAGCTCTCCAGTAGCTTGTTGGAAGAGCAGCTCTACTACAAATGCTGTGAGCTCATTTAGCTCGAGGATTTTAGACGAGCATCAAGTAGCACAATTATATATATGTAAATGTACCAGGACTAGAACCAATGTGTGTCTGGGCCCGTTTTGCAGTTAGTTTAGAAACTCACAAGGAATGCATGATGGCAATAGAAATTATTGTCCTCTTTTGCTAAAGCAATTTTCACCTAAAAGACTACCGGTCTCTGTGGCACGTACTGTAAATTGTCATACAACGGTATTTTATGTCATTGTTTTTTTTTTTCTACTGTACCATCCTCGCACTGTCATGCTTATATGTGGGTGGCATAGAGGGTCTGGTATATAGAGGTAACAGTGATGGTGTGCGTGTGCAATTAACAACACTACTATTATCCTTTTAAGTTGCCTTCTTACACTGACATCACGGATAGCATAGAATGAAATACCATACCCAGTTTGTTTGTTCTTTTATTTTTAACATTTTTCTTGAGTTTAGTCATGTAGTTTACCAAGCTGTGCAAACAAAAATTCTCTACAGTGACTCCTTACATTTTTGGATAGAAATTCTTAAGATGTATGAGGATGACAACTTAACAGAGAAAATCTTCTTATGATGTTGAGATAGATCTTGTATTTTAGTCTTAAGATATCTTACTCAACACCCACAACATTTGTATCGATTTAAAATGAGTCGTATTAAAAATTGGTCTGAGAGTATTTCTGTATAGGTCTTCGATTGTCAAACAATAATAATTGATGTTGTTAGTTAAGACGTGTCATTGTACAGCGATTTTTAAAATAAATAAATACTAAATACTAATTGCTCTGTCCACCGCATATTTAGAAGCTTAACACCTCAAAATTTTAAGGCTTTTGTGAATTTTTTCAGAAATGGAATTACGTTAAAAAAGTATCAGCAGTTTTTTAACAATTCCTCAGCATCTTGTTAAGATTTCTTTCAAATTTTCCTTAAATTTAAACTTAGACTCGATTTGTTGCTTAAATCTAGAGAGCTTACTGTGTTTAAGTTATTTAGTAAATAAAGATTTGATTTGAATGATATTTAAAATTCTACCAAAAAAGTTTCAAGGACTTCTAACAGTATTAAATGAATTTTGAAAAAAATGAAATTAAGCTTAAATGACTCAGGGCATCTTTATAATTAAGTGTATGAAGTTTTATTTAAATCGGTCACGTAGTTCCTGAAATTGCTGAAATATTGGATACAAATTTTAAGACTGTTTTATATGCGATAAACTAAACCAGCCAAATTTTCTTCTCTTCTATTCTCTTTTAATTTTTTGTTCTTTTTAAGGTCCAAACTTAAATTTGAAAACTTTCAAAATGGATATCGTAGACGACCCCGACATATAGAACTTTTTTTTTTAATGTGTAAGTTCTATTTCTCATCAGTTTCGAAAAATAAACAAACACAAAAAAAATAAAGTTTTACACAGTCCTGTACAATCCAATGTAATTTCAACTAGAAATGAAATAGTAGGACTTTACTTTGCCATCAAGAGAAGAAGGAGAAAAAAAAAATTAAAGACTAAATGACGGAAACAGCAGCAGGGAAAAGAACAGACATGAAGAGGAAAGACGATATTTTTTTTTTATTTTTATAAAAATATCCACTTATGAGACACAAAGGAACCTAATTTTCTTATAAATCCTTTTCTTTTCTTTTGGATATATAGCTTTTTATAATGGTTGTGGCTGTATAAAGTTAAGAAATAGTAATTAAAAAAAAAAAACAAAAAAAAAAAAATATAGAAGAACAAATCATGAACTCTTGAAGACATTTCATTCTTTTTTTTCTAATGAGATATTGTTGGAGTTTAAAGTAAATGAGATTTTACGAGTATAATGTTGAAGTACATATTATCCCTCTTTCTACAAACAATTTTATTTTTCCATTAAATTATATACGAGAAAGAATGTTATAATTTTTGAATTTACTATTGAAAAGAAAAACAATAACTTTTGAGTATAAATCTCTCTTCTTTGACCTTTTGAAGGTCTAACAATAAACTTGCAAATGTTGAAGGATAGATCATGATTCGATTGATTCAGTAGCAATTTAGCTAAAATGTAAACATGTTTTTATATTTTGTTTTCAATTCTGTGAAATGCTATATTGTTTTCTGTCTTTTATCCAATCATATTGGTACAATAATTTTGTATAATATTGTTTTGGAAGTGAAACTAAAATTATGTATCCCAAGAATTGGGGGCAAAAAACATTCTAAGAGCTTGTGTAGTTTTTCGTCAAACACTTGAAAACGATTTATGTGGTACTTTGGTTTCTTTTTGATTGATTGATTTTAAATTATCCATTTTACAGAATCCAGAATAATTGTTGATTCAGATAATAAGAGAAATGATCAAAGTATTCCAATCACTTAGTTTCATCAAACACTTTACTGATTAAAACTACACTAGCTCTTCGGCTATAAATTAAATTAAATTTGTAAGTTATTTATTATTGTAAGAAAAAAAACACAATCTTGAATTTGTAAACCAAATGTCAATACTGTCGGCAATTTGTAACAACCAGGTAAATTGAAATTTGTGGCAAAAAAAAAAAAACTCAAAGAAGTTCTTTAAACTTCATGGCCTTAGGTTATTGCGTACAAGACTGTCACGCTTAAGGTCTTGAGTTTTATTCCCAGCCTATGCCACATAAATACAGAAACTTTTTTCACGGATACTACCTCTTGGGAGGAATTATCTAACCCCACAAAAGTATTTCTTGTCATAAAAAAGTGCTTTTCACCTTAGCCGTTGGGATTTGGTAGAAAATTATAGGTCCCCTTCACTCCTTCCAATAATATGCACCCAGGAAAGGTTGAGAGTTTTATGTCACTAGCCCTTGGTCCATATACAAACTGTCGCGCCACCAAATTTAGTTTTTATTTATTCTTAGGTTTTAAAACTGGTTCATAAAACTGAAAGGACTCATAATACAGTTACAAGACACTGATATCTAAATTCACTTGAAATACATAATGAAAACAAATTTTGTTGAAATTGTTGAATAGGTATATTTTCTTTTCAAAGAACACCTGTTTTCTGTGACATAATCTGCACATAGCTCTTATGTCAACAAATAGCTGAGGTTTTCATGTTTAAAAAAAAAAAAGAGGAAGCTGAAATTTAGCGCGATATTCGTAGGTAATATGCTTAAGACTCAACCTACTCTCAGGGCAATTCAGACATAATTTTTTAGAACTTGTAAAAACCTCGTAAGTTAAAAAATAATATTTAAAATATTACCCTATATTTTTTTTTTTAGAGGGGGATAACCGTAAATTAGCAACATTGATTTTCTGTAATAACCGATTTTGCGTTTCTCGGTTTTTTTGAGTTTAGTTTGGTTTTGAGCAACGTTTGCCAAATTGTTCAAACATATTTCAAAACACTTGATTCTATTCGAGAAATACAACAGCACACTTTTGGGTATGTAAATTACTATGTTAATAGAAAGAATTGCCGCATTTAGAGTGATGATAATCCATTAGACATTGTCGAAACACCCAATTCATCCAACAAAAACAGTCACCGTTAGGTGCGCTTTCGAAGAAAATTAGGAAAAAGTTCGGAAAAATTATGTACAGAGTTCTAATTTTTGAATCAGCTTAGTTTTAGTGTTCTTAACATTTTGTAAAAGTTCCCCATCGATCTGAGCTTCGAGTCATTAATCAAGGGGTCAAAGGGGGTTTTTGCTTATTTGGTAGTACATGGTAAAATTGAATACATACAAAAATAAATTCATCTGCTCCTGAAACTTAGTAAAATCATTTAAATTATTATGAGAATGAAAAGAGCCCATACAAATATCTGTTGAAAAGTTTTTTGGGGGAGGGGGAAGGGGATGTGTGAAATGGGTTCAAATGAAAAAAAAGTTTGTTAATAAAAATAGTCGAAAATGTTTCATTTTCCATGAGAAAGATGACTGGAGAATATCTATGGTAGTGGTTTTAGAGTGGGAGGGGTAACATGAAAGGGGGGGATTCGAAACTGAAAAAAAATAATTTAATTAAATCTGGGCAGATGGCACATAATTTAAGGGTATTTTTTTAAAGCTCTTTTAGGATAAAAAAATGAAAAATGGAAAAAAAGTGAAAAAATAAAAAAAAAAAATTTAATTGAGAAAAGAAAAAGAAATTAAAAAGTGAAAAAATTGAAAATATGAAAAAAGTTTAAAAAAAATATACAAAGCGAAAAATTGAAAAAAGAAGATTATTTTCAAAGTTAAATACATAAATTCAAATTTTATCAAATACGATATTTTTATTTTATTTGCAAAACTAAAAACTCGGCACTATTTTTAACTTCCTGATTTATGGTGAAATATTTCTCGAATATATTCTACGTCTTTTTACTTGTGATACCTATAGGGCAGATTTTGTATTCAAACAAAAATCAAACCAGTTATGACGATGATACAGAGAATATGAATAAAGTGGGGTCCTGCAATTCTGCCATGTCCATTTGTCTGTCTGTATCTCGAGCTGCAGCTTAACTATTAAGACAATTTTCCTAAAACTTTAAACTTTATGTTTTTTTAGCGATTCCCAAGAGGCGAAATAAAAATTTATTTCGGAATAACCAAAGACAACTGCCATATAACCGTTATAAAAGAGGATATTTATCTTGGAAACGGGTCAAACAATTTTAATAAAACAAAATAGTGGTATCTATTGCAAGTTTTCTACATATTAATAAACAAACTAAAAACGGTACCGATTTCGATAAAAAAATTGTATACAGGTGGTTTTTAAGTTGAGATGATATTTCGTATCGACAGTTAAAGTGCAGAACCTCCAATGTATTTCAGAAATCAAAAAAAAAAAACTGCCAATTGTTTATGGCGATCTGTAGTAAAAGGTTTTGAATTTTGCATATTTCTGTAAAATGTTCAAAACAATACTGATACGCTGATATTGCCAAAAGGTGGCTCAGATTCTGGTGATTTTTTTTTGCATTACAAATAAAAAAATCCCGATTCAATACCTGCTATATAAAAAACAGGTTGATAATTTTTTTCGGAATTCAATTTTTAACTCCAAATTAATAAAAACCCAAAATTGACGCACCTATTTGTTTTTTCTTAAAAATATTTAAAACATATTATTTTAAAAGTTAATAAGCGTGGGAACGATTTTAAAAATTTTACCTCATAAATAAAATTTTTTTAAAGAAATCAGATTGTGTATGGCGTTGGGTAGTTATGTTTTGCCTTCAAAGTTCGGCATAAAAAAAACAAAATTGTTCTTTTATTATTTTTTTTCTTCTTTTATTATTATATTTTATTTTCATAATTATTTTAATTTCGAAAAAGAGAAGCCGCTGTCCATAGCAAAGGCTGCACTTCTCTCATCGATTGATGGATTAAGACTTACTTACTTCTCTATTGCAATTTTACATTACAGTTATTTTATTTTACAAAAAATGCTTAATAGCTAAATTTTGAAATGAGCTTTCCCACGATTTCATTTGTTGGTTTCAAATAATGGCACGTTTTAAAAGGTTGGGGAAAGAGGGTGTATCCGTTTTGGATGTTTTGTTTATGTAAACAAAAATGGTGGGAACCCGTTATGGAATTCTAGATGTGCCGTTAGGCTAAGGGGAATGTGGGAGGTGAAGTAAAAATAGGTTTGGATGATGTCTGGGACGTAACTGGGTAAACAAAATTTACTTGATCAATTTATTTAAAATTTCATAAAGGTGTCCCTAAAATTTCAACTTGCCACCAAATTATCAAAAATGGAGAATTACACAAGAGAACAACGTGTTTCCATTGTTGAACAATATTTCAAAAAGAATGGAGGTGCTTGTGATACATTCAAACATATTTGTAAAATATGGAGAACTTTTGTAAACGATTTGATAATAGCTCCCGTAATTAAAATTTTTTCTAGCAATTTCATTTAATTTTATCGTAAGAATGTTTAAAAAAAAATAAAACCAGAGTACCTACCTACTCTGAAACTTATTCCGATGCCTCACGTTGGCTTTTAAAAAATAAAAATCAAAAGAAAAACTTCAAAAGCTTCCGCAAGCTTCTTCCCAATCAAAAAAAAAAAAAATAAAACCTCATCAAATTTTCCAACACAATAATATTCTATTTTGACCTATTTTTTTCTTCGAATCGACTTTTTTTCCTCTTACTGGATGAATTCAAAATTCAACTTAATTTTACTTCGTCTTTCTTGTTTTTACAAAAATATATATTTGAAAGTATATTGCTATTCATTTAGTTTACATATTTATTTACCATCAAGTATTATCCAAATACATATACAACAGAAATCCTGCCTATATAAAACTAGCTTTCTTTCTGAACACATCTACACACTGCACATTCAAAATATATTTGTCTAAAGGTTATTTGGAAATTCTGAGTTCTGACCTTAATCCTTTGGGAGGATACCATACCAACAGCATGAATATGTAAGTAAACGTGCCATTTATTTATACGTCAATAAAGCTAAGAATAAATATAGATTCTCTCTGCATGTTGTGTGTTTTTGTATACATGGTTTCTCCATAAATGTACTCAAATACCATCTCAAATATGTATATAGAACAAAAGAAGATCTGTGTAACCTTCGGATTGGAACACTTTCATTGGGATTTATATATGTATATATAAAAAAAAAACTCCTTGACAATGGTAAATTCCAAAAATTCAAACTCAAATCTGTACATTGTTACCAAGTAACTCTCGAATTCGAGTCCTCTTTCTTACACTTATGCACACATACACGCATGCCTATGTATGTATGTATGTACATCTGTTGTATTCATTTGCAATGTGAGGTTTTGATACAACACCACTTGTTACAGTTTACCAAACGTCTTAAAAAGAGTACTTATTTTTTGTTTTTGAGGTTAGGTTTTAAAACTGAAAAGGATTCCCTTAGTAAAAACACAAAGGAGGTGTCAACAGAAATTCTTGTAAGAATTTCTTTAGCCTGAAACTAGAAACCGTATATTAGGATTCTTTTTCTGTTTTCTTCTATTGTTGTAGTTTTGTTATGGTGTTGGGTTGGGTTGGGAATTGATGGCAATTCTGTCAAAGACTGTTTTCAAATTTTAACATTTTTGATTATTTATATTGCGGATTGAAATATTGCAATCGGATATGTGGTATTTTGTTTGACATTATCACAGACTTGTGTCACATAAGATTTTATGAGAAGTAAAACATGACAAAAGAGAGACATCGTTTGATGTTCTATAAAAGCTATAAAGGGTCATAATTCATAAGAGATGACATCAGTGACAAGACTTTGAACAAGGATATGTCAAATGTGTCTTTATAACTTAAATAACAACAAAACACTATATGGAATTACTTTTGTTTGTGATTTATAGAAATATGGTTTTAATTTTAAGGCTTTAGTAAAGAATCATCAAGTTAACGAGTTTTAGACAATTTCTTTATAGCTTTGGTAGATGAATGAATCGATTTTTGCACCAATTAAATTGATTGACAATCAAGTAAGGTGTTTGTGAAGGTGTGTAGCTGTGTACTTGCTGAGAAAGATTATTTATTTATTTATTTGAAATTAATATCTAGCGAACAATGTTTTCTTAAAACTATACATTATAAAAATTGTTTTTAAAAACGGTATTTGATACATCAGAAGTATTAATTAATAATTTATGGTTGACGTTATACAATTTCAACATATTATTTAGTGGTGAACTTTCTTCGTAGTTGGTACGATAGTGCGTTACATAAATAGAGTCAGGTAGACCTATTAGATTCCGCTTTGGAACATTAAAATTAACTTGAGACAAAAGGTTTAAAGCATCGATTTTACCATCGATAAGTTTAACAATAAAAACAAAACATAAATAAGAATGTCTACTCTCTAGACCAGGTAGGTCAATATGCTTGAGCCTGTTTTCATATGAAGGAAGATTCAATGGATTCTGCCAGCCTAAACCTCTGAGAGCAAATTTCAAAAATCTTTTTTGAATCTGTTCAATTCAGATTTTATGGCAAGTTTTATAGGGAGACCACACCTGGCAAGCATTATTACCTCTACTTGTCAACATTCGCCTAAGAAAGTAAGAAAGATGCTACACAGAGATCAAAGTTTAGTTAAACTAAAGACTTACTGACTTGCGATAAATCAAAGCAAACCAAATACAAATATCCAATCAGTTCTTCGATTATAACTTTTAATCAAAAGGAAATTGTGATTCTTTTTTTCTCGAGACGTGGGTAAGCTCCAGGGTAATCCCGAAGAAAGCAAGTAAAACTCGGGCTTTGAAGTAAAGAACTCTAACCGTTTACAAGATTTATTTTCAGATCTTTAATTCAACAGAATTATGGTTTTACAACCTTATTACGATTTTCATCTATCAATTGATATTTAAAAAATATTGAAATTTAAATTAAGTTTACTAAACAACTAATCAACTATTCATTAATTTTCTTGTAGTTCATTCAAACCCCAACATTTATATCAACTACCAACGCATTGACTCTAGGATAGACCTTAGAAGCTACTTCCATGACTAGACGATCCTCCTAAGGGATGAAACCTCTTACGTCTCTGGGTCAACCGACAAATTTCCCAGCTTGGTATATTGCAGCGAGACTCAGACTTTGCAAAACCATTTTTACCCACAGGCCCAACGAGTTATGGTATCAAAACGACGGCGCATAATTGGGTCAATGAGTTAAAAAGCTCGTGGCCACCATTTCTACCTACTTACCTATCAACTGATAATTCTCAATTTTAATAGGGGAGTCTATAGAACATGGTGTTTTATATAATAACAAAAGCTATTTCAGTTTGAGGCTACATGACTAAACTCAACCCACGAAATTCACTTAGAAGAAGTGAATCGGGGAAAAGTGGTAGGAATCTGATTCCAGCACAGGACTTACTGGGGAAAAACAAGTAAGGCAGCTGTTTACTTAGATGCAAGTTATGGCTTTCATAATATTTGTAGGACCAAAAGTGATTAACTTTACTGGTACACAAGTGTACCGAGAAAAGGAACCTGAAGCTATCACAGTTGCTGCAAACTGAAATCAGACGAAAACTTATTCTGTGCTCCTCTTCTATTTATATAACAAGAAAATCATGAATCAATAAGCTTCGGATTGTTGAAATTCCGTACACCCTTTTACTATATATTGTATATCCTGCTACAATATAGTGTGAACTATAAGAAGACGAAATAAATATAAATATTATTATATAGATTTGGACTTCGTCGAATTGGGTATCATGCATTGTGACTATCGATAAGTGGTGGGGTGCCGGTATATGTTGATGTAGGATGCTGATGATTGGTGCACAATGGATGATAATGATGATAATGCAGGGAGCTAATGGCAGTTTGACCAGTGGCGGTTGGTAATTAAATTCAATTTGGGTAGTGGGTTGGAAATTAGATCTCGGTTTAGTGTTTTATAAAAAGTTTTGTGAAATAAAAATAATTAGAAATATGATTATTGATTACATATACAAATACGTACGTATGTACATATTTTTTTAGTACTTTTGAACTAAAAGACTTGATAAAATAAATTAATAATTTATTTTGTAAATAATTTGTGATTTTTTTTTTGTAAATTATTTAATCAAATAAACAAATAAATAAACTCTTAGGTCCATAGGGTCAGTTTCACAGTGCACATTTAACAAAATAAGTGGCACTTAATTTAGACATTTTGGCACTTTAGCCGCAGTTTTACTACCTGAGTAAGTGGAACTTAAGTGGCCAACATGGCAGACCGAAGTGTCACTCATTCCGATAAGTTTTCAATGTGAAATTGGGAATTAGTTTTCCATATTTGGCATTTAAGTGTCACTTACTTCACTGGCCCTTAATTTCACTTTCAGTATTTTTTTATAGATACAGTAAAACCCGCTTAAGAGAAACCTGCCTGAGAAAAAAACCCGCTTATCTGAAACACTTTTTTCATCCTCGTGTATTTGTCGACCAATTACCTATATAAAACACTCCCCTTAAGCGAAACTTGCTTAAGCGAAACACACGGATACCTGAAACATATTTTTAGTAAAATTGTATATTTTCCATTGAAAAAAAACTCTCTTCAGTGAAAAATGAAATTGTTATTCAATAAATAATTTTTTTTTGTAACTAATTCATTGTTGAATGGTCATACAACATTATTTAAATTTTTTCTAGGCAACTCTAAGAGATAAATTCAATTTTTTCTTGCTTTAAATTCCCGCATAATGGAAAAAATCCGCTTATATAGGGAATTTTTTTTCACTTATCCGGACTCCGTTTAAGTGAATTTTTTTTCACTTAAGCGGGGTTCGTTTAAGTGAAAAAACCTGCAAAGGATGTGCTATTTTGCCATTTCTCTTAAAGGCATTTTACTGTATTAATATTTTTTTTGCATATTCAAGATTACAATATCTGGTTAATCAAACAGCCAAACAGCCTTGCATACAAATATTTTCCTTTTATAAATAATTAAATAAATAAATTGGGTGGCGTGAGTCGTAGTTCGTGTGAACTAGGGCCTAGTGACTTACAAGTTACAACTCTCAAACATTCCTGTGTGCGTTTTTTATTGGCAGGAATAGAGGAGACCTACAATTTCCTACCGAATCCTAACGTCTTAGATAAGAAGCATAACAATTTTCCGGCGAATCCGAACGTCTAAGATGAGAAGCATGACAGGAGATACCTTTCAGGAAGCGTCAATTTCTCCCAAGAGGCAGTGAAAATATTTTTGTTTAGAAGGCATAGGCTGGGAATCGAACCCAAGACCTTCGGCGTAATAGTCCTACGCACTGACTATTACATCACGAACAACTATTTTTTCTTTTATTATACCGGCACTAAAAATGGTGTGGATCAAAAAAATTTTCCATTAATATCGTACTCAAATGTCTTAAATCAAATGTGAGTCCTCCCTACTCTCGGAAGTAAGTTGTAACGGATGCCATAATCGACATGATATAGTTGTTTTGATGATGCTGATTTGACACCATTTTAGTAAAGTACCTTAACAAAATGTCGGTATTCAGCAAAAAGCCATTATCTTAATATGTTTTTTCCTTTCACCCTCTATTTTCATTGTGTTGCCTTTGATATAGAAATTAATCTTTTTCTAGAATCATATAATAATAATAATGTTATGACCAAAGGGCCAATTATATATGTTCTTATAAATAACATCAGGCAAAATCCCAATTTCTTCTGGCTAAATTCTTTCATAAGACTTTCAGCAGCAATAAAGAAGATTCTTTAACTTACAACTATTTATATACCAAATACCTCATATATCCTTTCTTTCCAAAAGAATGAACACAAATTACAACACTCCGAATGTAAAACGCCTTTGCACTTAACGCACCCAACACCCCCCTCCCACCCAATTCCACCCTTTCTTGATCTATTTCCCTTAATCGTTTCCAATATATATTTCTTGTATATTTCCATCTAGACAAATACATAATAATGAACCTATACAGAAAACTATATATATGTAGGTTTAGGTACAAATGCGTAACTATATAGAATACATATTGCAAATGAACATTGCCCTAGGGATCACTTTTCTCTAATTTATCTTTTTGGTTTTGGCAAAAGTTTAGATAGGTAGAAAACCTATCTTGATGGATCTTTTCCTTTAGCTATTCCCAAAATGATAACTCAAAGCGGTTTTCTTTTATTTTGAATAAATAAGTTGCAGCAATTTGCTTGTGAACGCATTTCAATTTCTTTTAGGAATTAATTCATATACCTAAGTCCTAACTAGGAGTAGGTTAATGTATGCTATTGAGCTTTAGAAATTGGTCCTTCCCTGACATCAGAAGAAGAAAAGTTATATTCGGGTCAGTCGTCCTTTACTGATGGATGCCTATAGAGTTAGTCAATACATAAGAAAACCTCTGTGGAACGTTATATAAGGTTTACCGTCTTATTTCTCAAAAACACTTTTTTCTTATCTTCGTATAATATTTAGGTTCGTAATTTATTACCATACTGATGACATCATTTCCGATTTGTTTATAACTGTTATAAATCTGATAATAGCTATTCGGGGACTAAGTATGTAAGGATGTGGTTTCTGATGTTACGTTTCGCCATTTTATTATAATAAAAACAAACGAAGAGAATTCATTGGAAAAATCACATAAAACAGATGTTTTTACGATAAATTTATTCATTTTGCACTTGGTATAGATTCAGTATTGTTTTATTCATTGGTCCAGAAAGTTCACGGAGGAATAGGAAAAAAAAAACTAAACAAAGTTAATCGTCTGTATTATTACGATAGAAAACAAAAGCCATATAAGCATAATGTAGTTAATTAAAATGGCAGTCATTTTGATGTAGACAAGAATATTGCATGAAGAGATTATCCAAATGGCCAAATGCATGTGTGTATAAGAAAGCGAAAAAGCTTCCTTTACAAATTTACATGGCGTGAAAATAGAAAGAAAAACTCATTAGGTGAAATTAACGTTCTATGAAAACATTATCTTTCTAATCAAAGGGAAACTATATTCGATGAAACGGTTAAATTAGCACATTTTGTTCATCCAAATATTATGTGGGTTAGGTATGTATAATGTATATTCTATATATAATCTGAATTAGAAACTATTGGATCAGAAAAAAAAAAAACTGTTTCTTCGTTCTGCTTAATCGAAATATATCTATAACATATAAGGGTGATTCTCTGCCAACTGTGATTCTTTGTGTCCAGGGCTTTATTTGTAACTTAATGTAAAAATTTCTTATGAATTTCTGGTTTGAATTGTGGAAATAAGTTTGTTCTACAATTTACATTGCAAATTGTTTAAAAATTTGCTACCCATTCCCCTTGAATTGAAAAAGTATACGCAAAATGTCAGTATCGTGGCATGTCCCATCCTTGTTTTTCCAATTAAATCTTCTATTTTCTATTCGGAAAAAAATGTTGTGTTCAGAAAAGTTTGAGTACAATAGTTGCTTGATAAAATTTTTAGAATATCAAGTAAAAATATTTGCTCTCTAATTAAATAATAATAATTGAATAGTGTCCTCGGATTTTATTTCAAATTGGAATTGGATAGATTTCCCGCTGAACTGCCATTTTGTTTTAAGTTTTATGGCATTTGTGTGGTACCGTTTGAAAGAGGCACTATTTATCTTTTGTTAACAAAAGTCAATTTATTTTATTAACGTAATTTTATTGTAAGAGTGACGTGTTTTTATTCTGAAATCGTGTGTCACAAAATTACCTGTCAGTACCGTGGTAGTGTTATCCAAGCGTGTTTTGAAATTTTTTGGGTTAAGTTTTAGAATATTGTATTTCTTTTAAAGGCATATAAGTTAAAATTATAACGGATTTTATTTTTTCCAGAAGCCTTAAGATATTAGGTTATATTAAAGCCTAAATGTCAGTACCGTGAGTGTCAGTACCGTGGTACATTTATTTATAATGAACTTAAATTAAATTATTTCAAGCAGTTTTGCTAAAAATCTGGTTATTTTTTTATTAAGAATGGTACCAATACCTCGGAAAAAATTTATAAAAACAAATCCGTGCAAAAAATGTTGATTTATAACCTAGAATAAAAAAAAAAGACTCCAACCTCAAAAAACAAATTTAAAAAACTAAAAAACATATACTTTTGAAAAAAACATTGCCTTTCAAATTTGAAAGCGTCAAAACGTAAGAGTAAATTTAGAAACTCACCAAAAATATTGTCAAAAAGAGTTAGAACGTATAAAAATTCAAAAATAAAAAATCAGTGTCAGCACCATGTCTTCGAGATTTAGTACTTTTGACGATATTTTTTGTTCCTTAAAAGTTGTAGTAAAATGCTCTTACATATTTAATACCATATCTAATTAAGGACAAAAAAAAAATAAAAAAAATTAATTTTCAATGATTTCAGATTTTAGCAAACATTTTTTTTAAAAAATCACAGTTGGCAGAGAATAACCCATATATCGATGAAACTAGAGATAGACAAGCGAGTCATTTCTCCTCGTTAATTATAGCTAATTTTAATTTCATTCATTCATACATTCTTTAACAACTGTCTTCTCTGTTACAACTTAATTAATCAAACTAATAAATCTCATAGCTCAGGAAAAATGTATAAAAAGAAGGTCAACCTTTGCAAAAAATTCAAGTGAAGATTTTTGAACGCAATTATCTTAATTTTGACATGAGAAATACTGTCCAAAAAGTCCAATACGAAACCGTTGATCAGGGTATAATGTCGAAAATATATCATGTTCGCATATACATAACTCGACCGTTTACCATTTTAGGAGTCGAATTATCTCCTAATTGATGCCTCGTATGCCAAAAAAGAGTTTTAATATTTGCTGTAATAAATATTTTAATCTACAAAAAGTCCATAGATTATTTTTTGATAACTCCGTCATTAAAGAGAAAAGAGCAGAAAACTATAGGAACTTTCTTAAAAAGGTTCAAAAAATCTACAAATTCTGTAAAATAAATCGATAAAATTCAACCGATTTTGTTTACAAAATTTAATCAAGTTCAACGATTTTATCAGTTTGTTGCTTTTAAAAATAATTCAAATTATATCAACTGTCTTACTACGGAGGACTTACATTCATCTTTATGCGAGTTCTACAAAAAAAAAAAAAAAGGGATGTACCTATGATATAAAATTTACATTTGTTAAATAGAGAGGAAAGACTAAAATGCAGAAATCTTCACGAATGCAGATTATAGGAAAGTTTCTATAATGTTAATATAAAGGTGAACATGTTCATTTTCATATAGGTACTCTTTCACAGATTCGTATTTTTGGCATGAAAGTGTTCCGGTCTAGTTTTCTTGAAATTTGTAGATTTGTAGGAAAACGAGCCATCTCTTAGCAAATATTGCGACTTCAAAAATGATGAAATGGTTAAGATGTATGCGAAAAACCTATATTATAGATCGGGATCATCTTTTAACACGTAATACAAAAACAACTTTGGATTCTGCTCTGTATCTGGATCTATTTTAAAGATCCGAAAATAGGTTTTAACTCTGGCGAGTAGACGTCTCTTTAGTCGGTAGGGAGTACAAACTGTAGTGTAAAGAAAGAAGACAGTATCTACATGAAAAATAAACAAATGTAAGAAAAATAGAGATGAGCTTACAACACTGTTGTCATTATGGATCCGTATCGTTTTATTTTCATGGGATGATCCTGATCCACATCCGTCGATAATAAAACACGGCTAATATCTTGTAATTGATCGCTCGAATGTTTGGAAAGTTTCAAATTTTTTGTAGAGAATATTCTTACCATTTAAAATTCATTATAAGTCAATATATTTTTTTCCACAATTTCGCTTTATAAGGGGAAATAAAAAAAATCTAGTAGATAGGTACATACATATTATTATTTTTGGACAATTTTATAATTACTGACTATATTCTTCATGTATAGACTTAATTTTTGAAGATTCTACATCCGTTAGATGTGAACTTTTAGGCTCTGTAAGACAACCAAATCGATGGTTTTAGGAGATTGCATAAATAACGGGCGCTTTCCACCAATTTCTTCAATTATGTAGGTTTTTTTTTTTTTTTTTTTTAAATTAATTATTATTTTTCGCCAATTTTATATTCACTTAAAAAACTGTTTTTGAGACTTTTGACTCCCTTATATGAACTTTTAGGAGCTTCAAACACTTTTAAGAAGAATAACAGAAACAATTACAAGACTTTCAAACATCGATACAGTGTTTCATGTCTCCCTTTACTTTGTTGCTAGGTATTTCTACAAACAGGGTTGGAATCGTGTAAGGTGATTTGCGATAAGTGAGAGTCACATTCAAAGAATTCAGTCTGTGTAAGATGATATCACATTTGATAGCTAAAGAGCTATCACATCAAAAATGTGATTGTCATTTTCCAAAAAATTTTACGTATCTGCCGCCGTACGACTAGAATTACCACCAGCCTACAAAAATTGAAAAACTTTTTCAGAGTTCCTTTTTTTTTCACATTCATACAAACAAAAATAAACATTCTTGTGACCAAAAAAGTTTACTACATTCCGGAAGATGAAGAAAAAATAAGAATTATATCGCAAGGATGTCATTTTCGTTATACATTTTCGATTGCTCATTACAAACATTTGAAACATTCACTATGGCAACCATGTTTTCGACAAATTACATTGAAAAGTATTCGATTGAATTGAATTGAGTTGAATCACCTTACACAGACGGAAATCTAAATGACAATCACATATGACTATATGGTTGATGTGACAATCATTTACCACCTTAGACGATTCCACCCCAGGTTTCTAAAACAATTCAATCGTAAAATACTCGTGCATTTTACGAATGCTCAACACTCAAAAATTCGTATTTGATACCAACTGCAGACGTACTGGTAAGTATTAAGATTCTTTCTATAGCCGCACAACACGAATGTGGAATGCTTTATCTGGCTCTATGTTTCAAACCCTATTCAGAACATCAAAACCAAAGTACCTACATCAGTATCTCTTTTTAAATTCTTCCTTATTTTCCTAACGCTCGTAAATGTTTAAACATTTTACTGGTAGTGAGAAACCCTTTCAGTGCACGCATGATTAAAAAAAAAAGAAAAGTTACTGGGAGAATTCAATTACACATTACTTCTTTAAATAAAAATTCCACCGTACTTATTTTGAAACCAAAATACTTCTAACTCTTTCGATGTGTCTTCATATTTTTCTTTATTTTACCCACAAAAACTCATTTCGAATGTCGTATATAATTTCATACAAAAAAATAACAAACAAGACTCTTCAAGTTCAAATAATTTTTCATCCTAAAACAAAAATAAATAAAATGCAATCAAATAAAATGAATTGAATTCATCAAAAATGAATTGAATTCATCAAAAAAAAAAAAAAAAAATTATATGTGTACAAATTCAGTCAAGGTTACGCGTATATATTATAGTCTTATTACGAGTACCTTGTTCAAAAATTTATAAAATTTTATCTATGCAACTAAAGAAAAAAAAATATTGTAACCATAGAATATAATATAGCTACATATATAGAACAAATATATTTATATATACATATATTTAATAAATTAATTGAAAAACCATTTCAAAGTTCAATTCGTTCATTCGTTTGATATAGTTGTGCGTTCTTGTTTTGCGAGAACTGCATTAAATTGAACTCAATTTAGGAATGCTGCTGCTACTACTGCTATTTTACACTCCACGTCAATTGATTGCGTTATGTATTTGTAATGATTTTAGTTTTTTTATACTACCTACCTAAATGATTAAATGTTTCAGTGAAAATTAGTCAAAACTTGTGGCTGAATCTTCTTCTTTTTGTCAAGCTAAGTATTTGTGTTACCACAAGAAAAATTAGAAAAATAAAATACAAAAAGTTGATAAATATTAATTAATTAATCTGGTTTTAAAACAAGATGTTGATAAATATTCAAACTTGGTACATTAAAACTCAATTTATTAAACATCTATTCAACTATTCCGTGATAATTATCAATTTTTTTGTAATTCACAGCGTTCTGCACCATTCTCAATGATCAAAAGTTGTATCAATTGGGTTTTTTACTATCGATTTTAAATTTTTTTAACTATCAATTGATAATTGACAACCGTAACAGGGGTGTTAAATATATTTTTTGTAAAATAAAATATTTATATACTCAACACGACTTGGAATGCCACTGAAATTTTTTTATAGAAACGTTTTACTTAACAATTTACTAATTCTAAAGGTCTTTACTAAAATATTCTTAGTTGCAGATATTTTTTAACTATAGTAACCTATTTTCTTGATTGTAAAATGATGAACTGTTGAGTGATTCAGCTAAACACGCCAAAAGAAAGTGACAGCTCGTACAAAAAAGTAAGCAAAGGTACCATTTTCGCATTTTTAATTGTCAAAGTGACATTTGGTGATTTTAACTTTGGTAAAATGTTAAAAAGTTAGCATGTTGCTAACATGTTTAAGAATAGATTTAAAATGCTTAAATCCAAATGTCAATTTTGAAATGTCGAATTCCTTTAAAATGAAAAATAAAAAAGTTAAAACGATACCAACAACTATAACAGCTATACTATATTCACTCTATCAATCCAGATTAAAAATTTAATCTGGAATAACATTTTTTCTTTAAACTAATTTAAACCTGGTTTTATGTTTTAATCTGGATTAATCGATTCAATAATTAAAATAAATTGAATTTAAACTAATTCACATCCGGATTTATTTTTTTAATCTGGATTTATCGAGTGGCGGTTTTCATCTGAATTTGAATATACTTAAACTGGCCTCCGGATACTAATTTAAATCCAATTAGATTTATTGTGGTTTTAACGAGTGAATAATATAACAAAAAAAAATTTGACTTAAATTAAATAACCCAGAGTGTTGGCATCTATCTATGTGTATGATGAAGTGATTGAATGCTATGTGAATGCGGCTTTATTGTTCAATATGCGTTGTATCTCTATATCGATAAAAATTTAGATTGAAATTCAGCGAACCATTTAGTGCTTTTTGGAATAATTGGTTCATTTTAAGAGCTAAGGTTTATCAAATCGATTGTTTCTCTTTTTTTATTTTATTTTATAGTTTGTTTTTTTTTTTTTTTTGTAACATTGTTTAATTGAACATTGAATGGAATTTTAATGAAGATTAGAAATCAATTTACAAAAACAAATTATTTATTTAAATAAAATACTTTTTTTTTAATTAAGAGTTATTAATGTATTAAGATACTACAATTTGTGGAAATTTGTATATGGGTTACCACAAGAAAATTTATTATTTGTTAATTTAAAGAAGTTTAAAATATGATTATGGGGTATATGAAGGAGTTGCTTAGAAAAAGTATTTATAGGATTATCATATATTTTTTTAATATTAGCAAGACCAACGACCAAAACTTCGATTGATGGAAAGCAAAATCAGCATGACACGAGTGGTACAATATGCCTTTTTTTTCTAAAGTGTGTAAGAAAAACTATCTTCGGTCATTATACTCAGCCAAATGCTATACGTAAAAGCTTGTAGGAAAACATTTCCAAATCTTAGTTTTTATGAAACCCCTCATTTAAAGGCGGAGTTCAATATTCATATAAAAATAAACCACCAGCAAGTTGATCCTTTTTGCAATCGCATTGACTCGCTTAATGCCATATCGTTACTCCAAAAATGAATCCCAAAAGAGAAAGACTATTAACTTTTTTGATGAAGATTTTTTTTATATCGTAGAAAAGTAACGATAACTGCCGACCAGATGATTGGGGGTGCAATGAAATTAATAACATGGATGTTGAAATTCAGTAGCAAGGAAGCGAGACAAAAAAAAAAAACCCCCAAAGGTTTTCTCCCTTGTATATATGGTATATTCGTCTAGTGTTTTATCCTGAGGTTTTTTTTTTTTGCTCCCTATACATTGTACAAATAATGTAAAAATAGAATGAAAGAGGTCACGTCAAGCAATTAACTCTTCAGCTTTAGTATCTATAAAGAGCAACAAAAAATGTAAGCCCTTTACGTGTTTGTGTGCAATATACGTATATGATCCTTTTTTTTATCCTTTATAATCTTTTTTTGTCTTTTGTTACTTATCGTATCGGGATTCGGTATTCATCTATTTATAAATATTTAAAAAATTATCAAGAATTGCATTATTTCATTATTCGAAATTAAATAAAGGATCAGATTTTTTATCTATGAAGTTTATATTTATTGACAAAGGTTCACAGAATTATATGAACATTTAAACCAAGCAAAAAAGGATAATTGTGTGATTTTAATCATTGTCGTCATAATTATCTTTTTTTATATTTTTTTTTGTTTTAAATAAAAGGTTGTACAAGTTTTCAAAACACAAAAAAAAAATTTTAACATGATTTTTGTATATTAGGTTTGATACGATTTAAATTAATCATATTTTGTGAGTTCTCAAATAAGAGGGTTGTGATTTAAAAAAAAATCCTTTTGTTTCTTAATCTAGTAACCCTACTTAAGTAGCTTAATTATAAGTTTTTTTCTTTGAATTTTTAAACGTTATTATAGAGTAGGTGAAATTCGCCCGGGGTTCACAGATATAAGTTTTATAAAAATTAAAAAGGTTTTAAAAGTGTTGGGCGCCAGTTAGAGCTTTAATTGAAAATCATCATTAAATCATCATTGTAATTTTTGAAATATTTTTTTTGTTAACAGAAGTCATAATTCAAACTAAAAGCTTTACTTTAACATCAAAGAAGTCACTTATTTAGCTTTATAAACGTCTCAATCAACAATAATTCAAATCGTCGGTTTATTGCAAAAAGTCACTAAGTACAATTTTGATGGATTTAAATCTAAAAAAATATAAAGTTGTGAGTTTTGATAATATTTATCGATGCAATAAAAAAAGGATACACAAAACCTATAAAATTTCCAAAAATAATATAATAACTTTGCTAATTTAGTACTTTTTTAACTAATCAGAAGTTTGAAATTCGGCTCTCTCAAATTTAATAAAATGTTACTTAGGCCCGTTTGCTGATACTACACATAACGATTTAAGTTGAACTTAAATTCTTAAGTGGTACTTTTTCCATGTCATAAAGTGATACTTAAGAAATTAAGTTCAACTTAAATCGTTATGCGTAGTATCAGCAAACCTCCCTTAATGACTTTTCGGAATGAACCGACGAAATTTCTAATGCTAACTATAACTAAGGTATAAGAAAGTTCAATAACTCCAAAGCCGAAATTTCATTATATTTTGTATTGCTCTTACCAACGAACCCGCTTTCCTAAGCCCCATAGTCTGCAACACCTTGCGTTACAAAAAGTGTGTAATATGCCATTTTTTCATTTTTTTTCTCTATACATTTTTGATGGGTCAACATTGTTTGGCAAAATTCATTTGGCATTTCTTTGTTTCGCTTTAATCGTTAAATATTTCGTTTAATTCGCAATCCACAATAGGCAATTTACGTTTGGTTTTGTATTCATTACGTTTTTCAATCATTACGTAATTAAAATTCGGCGTTTTTTTATTTCGCTTTTTTTCAAAAATATTTTTAATCATTTCGCAAAAATCATTTAGCAATTTGTTGTTTCGTTTTTGTTTGTTACGTGTTTTGATATTTGGCCAATTGCTTTTTTCGCGAAATAACGTTTCGCCGTTTCATTATGTCGCAAAATATCGCTTCGCCGTGTTATTATTTCGCTAATATATCATTTCGCCGTTTAGCTGCTTTGAGAAGTAATTTTTTTATATGGAAAATCGTTCATTTTTGAGTATTTTTCGTTGACGTGAACGAAACAAAAAATGCCAAATAAAAAAAAGCGAAATATTAAAAGCAACAAAAAATTGCTGAAATTCAAAAATCCAATCGAACTTAAAACTAAATGAAAATTGCGAAATGATAATTCGTCAAATCATTTAAAAAACGAAACGTGATTTGCAAAACTTAAAATGCGAATTAACAAAACGCGGAACGAAAAACGGCGAAATGAACCTCGCAAAACGTTAATTTGCCAGACAATTCTTGCGTAACATACCATACCCATTTTTGATGTGTAAACATCTATACTGGCGGTAGGGTGAAAAAAAACGTAATAAATCTTGTGATCGTGATTGTGATTCACGTTACGTTACGTATGTTTACACATCTTAACCGTGAGTCCCCGCACTCACACTTTTTTTCTATTTATTTATCTCCAAACTATTTTTAATAATTTTGTTTTTACCCATTTTGTCTTATAAAGATTTCAAAAATATCCGGTCCTATTAAATTCATCCTCTAAATATGTATTAACTTTTATATAGGTACTACAACAAGAAAATTTTAATGTGGGATGCAATTTTTTTTTGTTTTTAGCAGTTCACCCTATAAATATCTTAAATAATCGATGTCCATTTTCATAAACTATTTTGAAAAAAAAAATAGGATGCTTCTTTGGTTGTTTTTCCTCTAGTTCACCCTATTAAAAGAACAATTTTGAAAACATCAAATCTTTAAGTGACCCTCTAACATCATATCCTCTCAATATTTGTATAACATTTCAGAAACAAAAAGAATCTTAAAAATAAGGCGGTATGTTTAGTTTTATCTCATTTCACCCTATATGGATAAACTTTGAAAAATTTTGAGCTGGAAAGCCATTCCTTGAGTAATACTTTTCAATAAAGAAAGATTTTTTAAAATCGAATATAATTTTTGTTTCTATAACCAATTTTACTTTATAAATACATAGGTAGGTAGTGCGTAGAACTGTTACGACGAAGGTCTTGGGTTCGATTTCCAGCCTATGCCCCTTGAAAACAGAAATGTTCCTCTTGCGAGGAATTGACAAATCATCCAAGAGTATCTTTTGCAATGAAAAAGTGCGTTCGGACTCGGTAGAAAATTCTCCATTTTCCATTCCTGCCAATAACACGCAATCAGGAATGGTTGTGAGTTGTTCCGCCACCCAATTTATTTATTTTTTTTTTACCCTATAAATAGTCAAATTATTAGAAAGCGCTTGGAATTTTTTGTTTGCTCTGTATTTTGACAACAAAACTAAGGAAACATGTCCTGATGAGATCTCAGTATAGATCAGGTTGTGTTCATGCCCAACAGATGGCGCTGTTTAAAAAAATATGTAAAAACACGCAAGTGACTCAATATTGAAGATCTGACCATTAGAATTCATGTTATAAATTTAGACGATTTGCTTATTTGTGGAAGTTTTAAATAAAGAATTTTTGGTTGACAAAAATAATAATTAAATTAGCTTTATATTAGTATCAAAAAATCAGCTATAATGTTTTTTTTAGTGTGTCACAACTAAAAATTTAAATTTTCAATGATTGTTTCAATGATAGCTGTGTATAACTGGCGCCTAAGAAAAGACATAAATAAACTTCAACAAACAATTGACCCAGTAACGTAGCGTGAGCTTTTTCCGCCCGGGGAAAAGCCAATTTTTGCCGCCCCTGGCATTTTTTTTCTGACTCCATTAAATATTTTGCTGTTTTATAAAAATTCAAAGACAGCTGCTTAATTATAATATTTTATTAATGCCATTTTTCTTGAATTAAAATGAAGAATCAGGGGTGCCAGCATGTAACTTGATACAATCGAGTTGAGTCGATACAATCGAGCATAGACTATTCCTAATTTTGTTCAATCGAATCGAAAACAGTCAACCGAGTTAATTTAGGAACTGCCTATCCTCGATTGTATCAATGAACTCGATTGTATCAAAGTTACGTGCTAGACCCCCAGAAATGTTGATAAAAGCTTTACTAACTAAAACATATTTTAAAGTAACACATACAAATTTAAGTAACAAGTATTCAAACTGGATAAATATTTTAAAAAATTGCCGCCCCAAGCAAATTGCCTCAAGGATATATTTAAAATTTGCCGCCCGGATATTCTGGAAAATTGCCGCCCCCAAGTTAAATGCCACCCGGGGCTTGTGCCACCCTTGCCCCTGCCACGCTACGCCACTGAATTGATCAACAAAAATGTGTGTATTTCAAAAATCAATAAAAACAAAAAAAAATCCTATCTTAAATTTCTGAAACATGGCTAATTTTATTTTTCATAAGTTATCGGCCAATATTACAATCATCTCAATAAGTTATAAACCTGATTAAATGGTGAATTATTTTTCTCAATCACATTTTTTTTTTTGATTTTTGACTTTCAACCTTTAAAACTTTGATTTTTTATATTTTATTTTGTAAATGTATAGCTTTTATTTATTTAAAAATCATATTCCGGCTTCGCACGGAATTTTTCACCAATTTTAGCATTTTAGGTAGTGAAATTTAAATTTATAGGGGCTTTAAATAATCCTTTACAATGTATTTTTTCGGCACTAATCAATAATTTCTATACTACACAAATGGAGAGTCTGAGTTCGTAACGCCATCTGTTGGCGATCCCATTTTCGTGAGGGCCACACTTTGACAATTGTCAATTCCTTATGGCCAGTTGTACAATAATGGTTCAGCCTCGGTTCAAGATTTTAACCCACCGATTTCGGCGGATTAACTAACGTTCAACGCTGGTTCAAGTATGTAATTGGTTATTATCACACACTTGAACTGTAAACCACTGTTGAAACTCAATTAATCCGCCGAAATCGGTGGATAAAAATTGCTGAACCGCGGTTTAAATATTTGTACACTGGCCCTTAGTGTTTCTCCTTTTCATATAAAATGAAATTTTCTGATATCGCAACCTTTAACCCCTGAAAGTATGCAATTTCAGATTTTACGATTTTTCGTCTTTTAGGGTCGAAATTTCAAATTTTCAGGTGCGTAGTGTTTTTACTTGGTTCAATTCGAACCAAACAAAATTATTCATATGCAAATCGGTTGATTTTTACTCGGGATATGTGCGTACAAACAAAAATTCTACTCATTTTTATGTACATTATATTTAGATTCTGAATTATTAATAGAATTCAAAAATTATCTTGGGCTGTAACAAAAAGAAAAAGATAAGCAGCATAACCGAAAAAAAATTATTTCACTACATTTGACTTCAAAGTTCAAGATTATCCATTTTTCTTTCATTTTAGTTGAATAGAGTTTAAGTGGGCTGTAGGTCAATCAAAGTAAATCTGATTGTGTGCGAGAATGAGTGTGTTGATGACGTAGCTCTTCATCTTCTTTCCTATTTTAATATTCTCTTTTGATTTTTGTTAAAAAGAATTTTGATAAAAATATTTAATGTAGTTTTGTGATACCATGCGGTATTTATTTATAAATAGTGAAATACCTAAGTTTTTGCCTGATGAAGAACGTAAACACGTTCGAAACGTTGCAAGAAAAAACATCTTTTATTGACCTACAGCCCGCTTAAACTCTATTCAATTAAAATTATAGTAACAAAGGTCACGGAAATAGATAACAACTTTTACAATTTTTCTTTCTTAATTGTAAGATATAATAAGGTAAAGTGTTGCTCCGCAATTCAAGCTTCTTCCATCTTAATTTATTTCCTCAAACCTTTCCCCAATCTTTTGTTTAATTTAAACGAAAAATTTCTCCATCACAATATTATAATTGCTTATTTCCCCCCAGAGAACCAGTATAATAAAGTCAGCCATATGTAGATACCTATATTGCAATGGAATGCATGCGTGCAAGTGCATCGTTAGCGTCGTCGTCGTTCAAAAAACCATGCAATAAAAATTTGCTTAATTTCTAACCATTTCTAAAACACATCGAGCTAAACGCTCGCTAAAGTGGCAACTAAAATAATAATTTGATTGTTAATAACTAAGTACTCATAGCTTGGGTAATATAAACATACTTATAGATGGGCCATTTGCAAGCAGCCTGCTTTCTGATTGCCTCGAGTGCAATTTCGCATTGAAAACTTTTAAAATGTTCAAAATTAGAAATTAGGTATAATTTCAAATCGACAAAAAAAAAACACAAACCACGACGATATGATGACTTTGGCTCTATCATCATTTATGGCACACTTGCTGCTGCATCTGGAATTATATTGGAATGTGATTCCTTAAGTTTCACATTAAATTGCCACTCAAATTTGGCAGCTGAACAATTTTGCTTCATTTTTTTTTTTTTTAAATTTTTTTAGTCGTGTGTCGTGTCGTGCGACTGAGAAATGCCTTTAAAAATGTTTTATCATTGCAACATGTTGTGCGATTTAAGGTAAACGCGACGAACCAAAAACAACATAGCTCTGTGGTCTATCCATAGAGTTGAGCTTGTGGTTCATTTCTTGAAATTACATATTTTACTTATAAATCAAAAAAAAAAAAATAAAGTTGCACAAAACTTAAAATTGGACAGACAATCGAAATGCGTTTGCATGCATTGCATATCTATTTTATTCACTCACAAGTTTGTTGTGTGAAGTTTCGCAACTTTGTTGTGATGTTGCAATGTTCATATTGGTTTGGCTTATATAGTTGGATGTTAGTTATGGTGTCTTATATAGTGCGGTAATGTTGTTGTGTTTTATATAATTGTGGTTTTTCCCTTTGGCGGTGGAAGACTCTTAGTGGGAACACTGTTGAATTCTGCCTGCATACAGAGACGAAGACAGCTGCTGCTGCGTGAAAGTGAAACATTTAGTGGTGGATTTAAAATTTTGTCAGACTAACGGCTACGACGTTTATTTATAGGTTTTGTTGAATACACTGTATCCTGGGGGTGTTTAGAAAATGTGTATGAGAACCCCTTAAATTATGGGTTCTATAAGTATATAGGCGAAGCTTGAAGGACTAGCTTTTACACTTTTAAGGCAGCACTATAAGCTGGGATTATTGAAGATTCTTATTTTAATTAGGATAAAATAGGGTTTAATTGAGTACTGGTCATGGACAAAAACTATATTCTAAACAGCGAATGCAAGCAATTTTTTAAATCAATCTAAATATATAAAAATGAATTGGTTTTTTGGAAGAGTTTATTGTGTGATGAAACACTTGCAGTTATAGTCATTTTTTTTTTTTTTTGTACCTCCTCGTGTAAATCGGCTGAACATCATCCGATTTGAATTTGGATTTTTTCTTTTGATTCGTAGTGAACTAGGTAAAGACACTAAGTAGTCCAAAATTTGATATTTCGACCGGGAAAGTAGAAAAATCGTGAAAACCCAAAATTGCGTGGATTGTGGTGATTTCTGAAAATTCTATATAAAAATATTGATCCTAAGAAATGACAAACACTACCGGCCCTATTAATAATCACAAAAAAAATATGAAGCAACACTAACACATGTTTTAACTTATAATTCTTTATAATAAACGTGTTTAAGCCTTAAATGACATTTGACAATGAGCGGATAACTTATCTCACCAATTTTGGTGTTCAACGAGCGGATAACTTTACCGTTCACAATTCAATTCAAGCTGACTGATATGACAGTTAGCTTTCAAAAATGAAAGAAGTACTTGAATATGTAGTACAATTGAGGGAAGTGCTGCCTACTTTTCGGTGTTATTCAGTGAACCGATAAAGTGAAGACAGAATAAGGGCCAGTTGTACAAATATTTAAACCGTGGTTCAGCAATTTTTATCCACCGACTTCGGCGGATTAATTGAGTTTCAACAGTGGTTTACTGTTCAAGTGTGTGATAATAACTAATTACAAACATGAACCAACGTTGAACCTTAGTTAATCCGCCGAAATCGGTGGGTTAAAATCTTGAACCGAGGCTGAACCACTATTGTACAACTGGCTCTAAGTTTATTAATATTTTATTTTATCAAACGGATAAGTCCACTATCCATGTTTTAGGTAAAATGTGTATTTACGAGCGGATGGTGTATTTTTATTAATAGGGCTGTACGGAATTGACAATCGGTAAATTTAATCCCTCGCAAAAATGGGATCGCCAACAGATGGCGTTGTGCTATTAGTCTGCTAAATGTGTGCATAGAAATCATTGAAACGAAAATATTCATTGTTATTGGGTCGTTTGAAACTCATATACATTTTATTTTCACTTTCAAAAAAGCTTAAATTTATGAAAAATTCTGTTCTGCATAAAATATGTTCCTAAATTTTAAAATGATGCAAAGTAAAATGTATGTAAAGTATCCTGGATGTGTTCGCATTAATAGTGTAATGCTACGGCTACTGCATCAATATTTTTTGTTTGAAATTTTGAAATTCCGCCACTCTCTTGTTTATTTAGAATTTTTATTTGGAAGACCCTTAACTTTTCATTATGGTGTTTTCGTCTCCAGTTGTGTGGGTATTTATTTATATTTCCCTTAACTATTGCTTGTTTCCTTCATTATCTTTGTAGACTCAAAGCATTTGCAAAAAATATAAAACAAAATAAAAAAATAAGATTTTTAAATACTTTAGTGTATTTTTAGTTGAGGAAATGAAACTCTGGCTTTTCAAATAATTCAGTTCTCTATTGTAAAATAGGTCTTATACTCTAAGCTGAGGTGAAATCAAAAAGAAAATTTTATCCATTTCTAAAATGGTAGGAAATACGGCTAGGGACATAAAGCCCAAATTTTATTTTTGGGACTTATGTCCCACTTGAGAGGGACATAAAGCCCACATTTAATTTGGGCCTTATATCCCTCCCAAGGTGGACCCAAGCCCCGAATATTTTTTGTTAATAATGGGACATAAGTCCCAAATTTTTTAGAGCCATAGAAGATAATAATATTTTGTTGATATTTTATTTGAAAGAAAATTAGTGCAGTGGCTATAGTACCAAGAATTACAGCTGCACACTATAGGATTTGGGGTAAGTGCGACGTTTAGAATATGCAAAGTTTCTTTTTATCATTCGGTATAGTTATTATTTAGTGGGACATAACCCCCAACATTTTTATTTGGGGCTTACGTCCCACTTGAGTGGGACTTAAGGCCCAAATTAAATGTGGGCTTTATGTCCCTCTCAAGTGGGACATAAGCCCCAAAAATAAAATTTGGGCTTTATGTCCCTGGGCCTTATGTCCCTGCGCCAGGAAAAACAACCTTTGTTAAAATTATGTTAAATTATTGATATTGCAACATAGTTTTTTTGAAGTATTCTATGTTTCGATTCCATTTATTTGTTCGATTCCATTTCCTTGTTTAAATTATTATGTATTCTTTTTCATTATGTTTTAGTTAAATCGAGTTTAAGCGGGCTGTAGGTCACTCTTAAACTCGATTTAACTAAAATTATAGAAACAAAGGTCACGTAAATAAATAACAACTTTTTCATTATGTTTACTCGCTTAATAAATTTTGAAGTGTACGAACGTGTGGTATTCTTATTTAACGTTAATATTAAATTCTAACAACCTTTGTTATCAAATTAAGATTTAGCAACTTATACAACTAAAAGGCATTGTCATACATTTCATTAATTTGTAGTACAATGAATATATTAAAATATACTACAAATATCATTTCTGATCACAACATCCACGGGTGCAAAAAAAAAACACCCCACAACCATAATTTGCTGAAGTGCTATACTTTAATTGAAATCATGTCACGGTCGGTGGACTTCGAAATGACACAAAAAGTTAATCGAATTCGAAATTAATAATTAATTTATGAAAGAAAAAAATAATAATAAAAAAAAATGACTAACAGAAAAACCTGGCTGTTGGCGGTGGGTTTCATCTGTCGTTCATTTGCCGTAATTAAGATGGTTTAAATAACCATCATGTAAACTGTTGTTGACAGGTGATACTATAGTTAAATATATGCAGTATACACTTAACAAGTGTTATTCATTTGGTCAAGAGATGGCGCTATTTTGTATCAGGGTTACAGTTACACTATATACAGCGGAAGTGCTGCTTGAGTTTGTTAAAGAGTGGATATGAGCTCTTTTGTCGAAATATTTGCTGTGACTTTTTCTGATGGCACATAAAATGTATGTAGATACAGTGTTGTTTGTGTTTAAGGATAATTGGCTTTATTTTGATTGAAACATACGAATTCAGTATATGTATAATGCGATTAAATGATTAATAATGTATTTTATGTACATGTAAATTACACGTATGCACATGTATACTGAACGTGTCAAAGATAATTTACATAATAACGGCTTAAACTTTTTACACATTTAGTAAAGAATTGTAATTCTTGGTGAAATTTATCCGCGACTCTGGCGCATGAATAAGAAGGACTATTGTAGTCAGATTCTGGACTACGCAAACGACATCACCGTAAGGTCATCCACGTTAAGGTACCTTTTATTTGCATAATTAAGGGCGTCAATTCCGAAAGATTTTTTTTGTCAGACTTTAAAAGGCAGGTTTAATTTTTCAGAAATTAATTTTTTTTGAGTGTCATATCATCATAAGAAAAACAGAAAAATCTTGTATTAATGAAACGCATGGTCATTAAAACCATCACAAAATATTATTTGAAGGTTTGAAAATCTGTATTTAATTTAATAACAAAGAAAATGTTTACGTTTACCGTACAAAAGTTTATTCTAAAATAGAAAAAAAAAACATTTTAAGAAATATTTACAATAAATGGATTTTCAACGATTTTTACATAAGTTATTTCTTTGGTCGATTTTAAGTACTTTTATTATTTTTTAGAGAAGAATGTTTGCCATTCTATTAAATATAAACTAGCCTATACCCGTGCGAGAATTCTCGCAAATACATTTAAAAAATGTGAAAAATAAAATATTGGTTAGATCGAAATTTAATTTCTAATTCATTGAAAATGAAACTAAAGCAGCACGAAGGATTCATTACTGAAAATTCCCATATGATCGAGTGTGTACACATCAAACCCTAAAAATGTGAAAATGTTACAAAAAAATGTGAAATAGGATTCCTATGAGTTTTGTTCCACTTTTGTTCCATTTTTCGCCGTTTCTCGCCACGAAAAGTTATCGCAGAGTTACAGAACATGGATCCTGGTAGGTGATTTTGCAAAAGCCAATAAAGGCTTTTCATCAAGGGATTTCCTTACCATAAAATTTCTACATAATTGTTTAAAAATTTATTTCATTGTTGGAAGCAAAATAATAACGTAGATAAAGATAATTAGAAAACTACTTTTGTTTAAGTGGAGCGATTGAATATATGATGAGCCCAACTGTCGTACCTGGGCGAAACGCAACTTTTGGAGTTGAAGTCCCTTATACTTAAAAATTGGAAGCTAAATATGTACTCTTACATAATTCAGTTCAGTATTTAAAAGCAAATGAGCGCCTTCAGCCCAAGTTGGGGATGGTTTTGATATCGGGTAATTGGGCTTTGAATATGTTCGCATCGGACATAGATTTTTTTAATGAAGATAAGAGAAAATTATTAATTTTGTACAAACAATTCAATATTGTACTGAAAATGGCAAAGATGTACGTACGTACAGAGAAAATCAAATTGTACTGAATTCAGTACAATAGTAAGTTTTTTTTTTTTTTTTTTTCAAAATTTGCTCAAGTAAATAATGGAAATAAAAAAAATGTGCCATATTGAATTTTTTCGTTTCAGAATAGCACAATAGTGCCACGGTAACGCTGTATCAGGGTTGCAGAAGTTTGAGCTTTTTTTACGCTTAAGCCCTCGTTCAATTCACAAGTCAGTAATGGAATTGAAAAATATTCAATTCACAAATTGAGATTTGTAAATTGAGAAATTTCTAATTCACAAGCTCTTTTGGATTTGTGAATTAAGAAATATTTAATTCACAAGCTCCTTGGGATTTGGGAATTGAATAAGATTTAAGCACTGCACAGACTAATTTTAATGAAAATCATTAAAATCGTTTGCGAGGCAAATAAGATTTTTGTTAATATGTAGTTTTATTGATGGAACGCTTAATTTCTTCGTTTTTGAAATTAGCTGACCTCTTTTTTTAAACTGTAGAGCTATTTAGAAAAAAATTGAATCCATGTCAATTTTATATATTTTTTAAACCTCCCTAAACAATTATGGCCAGTTTGTTCACAGCTGATCATTTTTAGGATTATTGCAACTGATAAATCATCGAATGTGCAAGGTAACAAATTTTTTTTCAAGGAATCGATAATTTAAATTGTTAATCATGGAAATCGCTAATCAGCTGATTTTGGTTGATTAGTGCCATTTAGTTAGAAGAATAGAATAGATTATATCATTACTTTTGCTTATGGAACTTAACCATTAATACGCAAAAGTCAAAGGTGATGATCTTTAAATATGGTGGTGGTAGAAATGCCTCCAACGAGAAATGGACATTTAACGGAGAACCTTTAGAATGTGTCAGCGAATATAAGGACTTAAGTGTAATTTTTTCGAGAAATTTGAGCATGCAGAAGCATTTAACGGACAAATTGGAAAGAGCAAAAACAGCCATAAATATCTCATGGAAAAGATGCTTCATGAACGGAAACATTGCACTTAGCAGTAAATACAAAGTATTTGAAGGTATGTCAGAGAGTATCCTTTTATATAGCTCTCAAGTATGGGGGTCTAAGAAGTTTCACACGATGAAAAAGCTCTTAACACATTACATTAAACGGATATTCCGCCTACCAAGTAACGCGCCTAATTACGTTGTAATGCTTGAAACCGGTTTGTCACCTCTATTCATAAAGACCTTGAAATTGCAAGCTGATTTTCTTCTGAATATCTTCAAATTACCTGAGTCCAGAATGGTAAGGAAGGTAGCTATCAAGGCCATACATGATCAAAACAGCTGGTACAGAGGATGGACAGGACTCGCTAAAGGATGCAATTTTAATTTTAATTTAATTTGGAAAGTATTGCTAATTGTAAGGCTCTCTTTTACAATGTAATTTCAAAGACTGATGAGAAATGTACAGCAGAATATATAGCCGAAGCCTCCAGTTCCCTGTATAGAACAACTTACAGCAGGCTAAACCACAATCTTGCAGAAAAAAACTAGTGCATTGTTTAGTTTGAGTGTAAGAAAGAAAGGATACGATAAAATGGAAAAACGAAAAAAGTATTCTTTTCGGTACAAGGAAAACGAATTTCTATTGTTAGGAACTAAATATCTTCCAGGGGAAATGACCGCTTTTGAGACCCCCGCTGGCTACTTTTTTTTTTTCATTTTTTCTCGGGTGAACTGTTTGCAAAAGGAACGAAATTGCTTTGCTTTGAATTGTTGGAATATTTTAACGTAAGTTTAGAAGCTTTTCTGTAATATTTATAGTAAAATTATTATATTCCCTATTATTATCGGCTTAGTAGTTAATTCATAAATCTAGTCAAATTATTTCGTATATGGTTAAGAAAATAGTGGTAGAATTTGGCATTCGAAAGGTAGAAGTGCTAGATTTGAAAAATCCTCAAAAAAAGATGGAGATCTACCAAAATTATCGTAAAGTGACAGCTCTGGTGGTTCTATCATTATTATGTTGGAAATGATAGCTAAAAAATTTCACATGTGTAGCTCGTATAGGTTTCTCTTAAACAGACAATTTAAAAAAAATATTTTGGCATCATTAAAAATATCAGTATAGTGACGTGACGACTAATACAACTAGTTTTAAACAGATTCTTTCAAAAAACGATGGTTAAAGAGGATAAAGATCAAAAAATGAAAAATTGAAGTTTATTTTCTCTCATGAATACCTGACCTCAAATCTACAAAGTTTTTGTCAGTTCCACCTTACAAGTATACTAAACTTTTAACTCGCTACTTTATAATTTTTATGCCTTTATAGTTCTATTCAAATCACTATATTTTCCTACCGACAAAATTATGATAACTTTTTCTCATCTTTTTTACTAACCAAGTATAAGCTTTGACATGTATAATTTATCATGGAATTTTATCCTGGCTATTCGTCAATCTTGTCTTCACCTTTTATCCTTTGACTATATAAGTTACTCAATTTTATTATCAAAATATAATAAAAACCCTTCAAATAATAATACAAAAAAAATAATGCATTAATTTGTATTTTCAAACGAACTCATTTCATTCAATCAGAACGACGATATCTTGATGATGAATGAAAAAAAAAAAATCAAGTAAAAAAAATGACAAACTAAAATTGCAATTAAAAAGACTCAATTCATCATTGGGTTTGATTTTTTAAGGTTCAGCAGATTTCAATTCATTTTATCTCTGTCTTCTTTTGATCCCTAATTGAAACTAATATCTCCCCAGGATGAATTACTAGGATGTTCCTATGTATTGTATGCATAGGAAAAGGATATTATATCTCTAAGTTTTTAAACCTTACGCTTCGATAATTTCTCGTCCATTTAAAACTCACAAAAAAAAAAACAAAAAAACAACTTTGGATAATATGCATCTCGAGGATTGATTGGAAATAATTTGACCAAACAGACATCAGAGGGACTAGGTATAAGGACGATACCTTAGTTAAAATGAAAAACCAAAAATGTATATATTATATCTCATCCCAGCTATACTGTCAGAGAGACAGAGAGAGAGAGAAACAGTGAAAGAGACTGCCGAAAATGTTGATTGAATAGCTATCAATTTGGCTGTCCATTCAATCGTAGTCGATGCTTCATCATGACAAAATGATCCAAACTTCAGTCAAACACAATGATGGTGGCAACTCTTCTCTTTTAATTTTTTTTTTTACTTATTTTTCTTTGGATGTGTAGGAGATGTAGTTCAGCTACTTCAACAAGGACGATGAAAAGAAGGATGATAATGATTAGAGTGTTGATGATGAAGACAGAGAAGAGAAGGGTTTGAAATTGAAAAAAAAATCAAGCTTGAAAGTGATTGATAAGAGAGAAGAACGTGAACATTATTTTGGGAAGACTGAAAGGTATAAAATGAGCGCAAAATGGCGGTCTTATTCGGTCCTTATACCCCATCTCATCTACTTATATTGGCAGGCAGTGTTTTTTTATCGATTAATTATATGCAATTGTGAACAGAGAAGTTGCGTCTTTTCTTTCTTACATACATAGAGACAGATTTATTCTGAAAGTTAAATGAATAGAGGACAAAGTTTTTGACGTAAGAATTTTTTTTTATATTAAATGAGGATTTTTTGATGAGGTGATTACTTCTGGACTTATCAGTTATAACATGAAATCCTGTGACAGCTTAATAACAAATAAGAAAAAAAAAAGATAATTGGATTTTAAAGGAAGATTAAAAGATTATCGTTTGAAACTTGAAACAAAAAAGTACAACAAATCCTTTTGGAATATAATGGAAAAAAGCTAATGATATTATTTCAAAGCCCATTTTCACTGCTGTCGTAACATTCAAATGGAGCAATAATTTCATTCTAAAATTGATTCCGAAAAAGGCAATATCTATGACTCTGCACGTAGACTAGATTTGAACCACACAACAAGGTCATAGTCCAAATTGAGAATCCATTAGCCTCTTCATCCTTTACAACCCCATGTCTACAGGAGTATGAGGCTGATCCTGGCAGAAGAGTGGAGAGGGCGTCCAAGCTACGGTAAGAGAGAATACTTGCTTCAAGCACAACTAGGGACACTTGCCGGACTTTATACCGGAAAAAAAATCTAAAAACAGATGAAAGACCCAAATTCGCCGTGAAGGGTTATCATAGAAGGTAAAGAGAAAAGAAATGTATTGTTACAAATGCTCTTATGAAGCAGTACTGATAGCATTTAAATTCCCATAAGGGAAGGGGGGATTAGTATTTTCTTGCCCCTCGGAGGATTTAGCCTACTCGTTTCATCCCAATACCACCATAGCTACATTCTCCATATCGTGGAGTAGCCCCTAAGCTGAACAGACCAAAATTGGAGGAAGGTTTTGGTTGTTTGAAGAAAAGGCTTCCGCGAGGGGGATTCTCTGAGCCAAGTCTAAAATTTGCTTTTAATTCTACGCTGCCAGAAAATATGATGAATATATTACTTGAAGATAATTGGAGTCAAGTGAAGAGGCGTAATTGTTGCGGTATCATGGATAAAAGCGCAAATAATCTTGGATTTTGGAATAAAAAAACATTTGGATTCAACTCTGTTGTTGACGACCAAACATGGTTCCAAGCAGATCAGGCTGCATTGATAATATCAACATCTTACAGATCATGTAATTGAACATTAATCGTGAAAAAATTTTGATGCCCAGTTCATCAGCTTTTTATCAACCAAAAAATTTAAAGAAACTAGAAAGCTGGATCTATTTTATTTAAAGCTTGCGTTATATACCTGATAGGCTTATTGCTATGAGTTTTATCAACTAGGCCACAACGCTTCAATTCCCCGCATAACTGAAAAGTATCAGAAGACTTTGAAATTCAAAGTGGAATACTACAAATTTGTATACTACCACCAGTTTTGATTGGAGTGCCACTTGCTGATGATTTTCATTCAATTCTATTCGAATAAATACCTGAAACTTGGATTATGTTTTTTTTTATGTTTAAACTTGACTGCTCGGACATTATTCAATTTCTTTCAGACTTCCTGGACATTTTTGGGAACGTCATTCAAAGTTAACAATAATGAACAGCTGCTCGAAACATTTCATGGTTTTTTATATCTGAAGAGTGTCAACTCGAAACACATCATTGCGACACGGTGGATGGTGGTGCGAATGATGTTAACTGTCGAAATAACAAGAAAGACACCGATTTCGAATTTTTAGTATAATTTGGAAGAAAAATGTACACATTATGAAAACCAAGGTGCAACTGATCGAATATTCAATCTTATTTTGTTGTACTTATGTTCTTCATTCAGAATAGCTGTGGCCTTAGTCCACAAGTTGATCGCTCCGGCGCGCGATCTCACTTGAAATCATCAGTTGACTAGTGAAGGCCTTGCCAATACGCAATTTTCGTTAAGTCCAAGTGAGATCGCCAGGACGAAACGCCAATTTTTGATGACTACAGGCCTTTTAAAGCTATTTTGAATCAATAATTCAACAAGTCCAATTAAAAAGTGCTAAATCTTCTACTTTACTGATATATTTAAGTAGTATAAAATTTGTATATTATTATTATGTTCTTCATCCATAAGAGACCAGGCCAAAAAATCTATCGCTATTGTTATTCGCAGAGGGAAATGGTCATTGATTGGTCACATTTTGAGGTATTGCCGATAAAACTATCAAATAATATTGTTTTCCCGAAATCGTCATAAAATTTCCGGGCCGAAGAGAATCCTTGGAGCCGAAAATTCGTGGAGAAGGGTTCTCAGAAGATGGGTAAAAGTCGTCGAGTTCTAAAGAGGCCCTATGCGATTTGCCATAGAGAGGGGAAGGATCTACGTACCTCCTTGAGAGAAAAATGTATGGATTTAATCTAGAATAAGATAGAAAGCACTCATTTTCGTATTCCGAAAACTTTAACAGATAGGAATGGAGGGGACCTACAATTTTCTTCCGAATCCGAATGACTAAGGAAAGAGGCTATTTTGAATGAAAAAAAAAAGGATTTATCACTTTCTCCCAAAAGGAAGTAGGTACCCGTGAAAAAAATTTCTGTTTTGAGCTGGCGAGGCTGGAATTTGATCCCAGGACTAACTATTACGCCACGGGTATCGTTTATAATTAATACAAAAAACCATACATGTTGAATCCAAATTCTTCACTCAATTTCCTAATAAATACTTTCTATTCTCGCTTAAAATTATATATAGGGGCCAACTTGCCCCTATAGCGGGGCAAGTTGGACCAAGCTCTGTAAAGTGGCAAAGCAAGTCTCATAAAGGGAAACAAATCCAAAATTTTACAAGGAATTTTTGTTTAAAACGGTCAAACAAACTAAACAATAAATTTTAAATAAAACTTTAAAAATAAATATAATAGAAATATATTAAGGTTTAAAATAAGTTTTGGAATCGTAATCGCTGTTGTAATTGACGCATCGAAGAAGGACCCATCTCCGGCTACTGTTTAGTTTACATGAGCCCACTTTCTGCAAGTATGGTATTGTTTATCCCCTCCTAAACCTGGTTTGAGAAGCATATTTAGTCATTAATATAAAAATACTCAAAACTGTTCAATTTAACTCACAAAATATGAAAATACAATATATTCACTTGTAAAAAAACTTTACCACAGTCCTTAATCCTGGATTTTTCACTAGGAAAATAAAAAAATATCCTATCCACATTTTTTACTTTTACCCTCGAAAAAGACAAATCTGTATGTGGTTTACCTTCTGAGGGCACAATGCAACTGGAACCGTTATGGCACGTGCTGGTAAGAGAGCACACTTTGTTCGTAAATGATCAGGTTGTGAATAATTCGCGTGGGTCAACTTGCCCCGTGGCCCAAATAGCCCCGCTCTATCCTACACCAGAGAATAAAAAATATTATTGAAATCAAAAATTACTCAAAAATGAGTAAAATATTTTTGTTTAATTTTTCAAAAATATAAAATTTATCATCATCGAAAAGCACGATCCTGATATATTGCAACTTCTTTCTTTAAATTCTAATTCCAGGTTTTTGAAATTTAAACGTACATATCTCGTTTCTTTGATTTTTCCAATTTTTTTATTATTATAAAATTGCCAAATTTACCTTCCCCCAATGAAACTCAAATCAAAAGGGAAAATAGATAATACAAGCTTCTAAAAATTCTAAACTTTGATTACAAAAAATATTGTGTCTCTTCCTCAAAAATATCTTCCCGAAACGAATTATTAAATTCCCATAGGGAATTATGACTTATTATGAAAATTAATGCAAAGATGCAACGTTTTGTAACATATTGATTTAGATGAATGGATTCAAATTCCTTCCGTTTATATATAGAAGTTTCACTTCCAAGAACGTTGATTTGATATTTTCTGATCTAAAATTGAATGCAAAAGATTAACTGTAGAAACAGGTTGACAAAAAAATTATTTAAGAAAATTTAAGGCTCTCTATAATGAAAATTTACAGTCAAAATTAATTAACATATTGAACTTTCGATTTTTACAATTTTTTTACCGTCTTCGGGGGATATATGTCTCCGAATTATTCACAACGGTTTGAATGAGCCATAAATCTCAATTTGACTATATTTATTTGAAGAACTGAGAGACAAAATTTACTTGAAAAAATCCTTCAATCTTGAACAAAAAACGAACAAGAAAAACATAAATCTTAAAGAATGACATTTAACAGCTTTTTAACAAAAAATAATAAGAAAACTTTAAACCTTCTGTCAAAAAAGTCAAGGAGCTTTTCGAAGCAAAAGTTTTTTTTCTATCAAAATTTTCCTTCTATAATAAAATTTAATCTATTGATACAGGCAGGCAGGTTTTCTACCGAATTTCGTAATTCAATCTATTGTTTGTCAATTCAGTTGATATTATCTCATAAATACTTCTATCTAACACACAGTTATGTTTGTATACACTTATACATATTTACACTCACTTAATCCATCAATTTTTAGAGTCACACACTCACACTCACACTCGATAACACATAATCCATTTATCAAAAACCATATCCGAACATTTTACGAGAACCCTTTTATCCTTCTTTAGGTACATATGTACCTATATAGGCTATAAGCCCAACATAATACGAAGATGTCACAAATTTTATTTTTCGTTTTGTTTGTATTTGTTTTGAACAAACAAAGTCAAGGATTTCATCTCACATCTCGTATATTGAGAGGAAATATACAAATAATCACACACACAAAATATGAAATAAAACTGGTGAAAGCCTAAAACCAACCAAACGGACGAACGGACGGACTGACGTGTGAGTGAGTGTATAGGTTCTGGTTTTTGAGGATAACAAATTACATTCTTCTAAAAGGCTTGTTTATATCTAGCTATATTAAGGTAAACATAATAAATATAATTCTTCGTCTTCTCAATCTCATTATTTTCCATTATCTTTTTCAAGAAGTCAAGTGTACTTGGTTGGTTTGGTTGGTTGAAATAAAAATATACATAAAATGTGCGGAAAGCACAAGAAACAACTTTATACGATGAGAAAATAAAAATTTACAAGGATATATAGATACAAATTTACTGTGTAGGAGGATTGAAGGTGTAGGATATGACAAAAAAAAGAGAGAAGAGAAACAAATTTAAGTGATTCTTTTAGCACACAAATAATCGCCTGCAGTGACAGATGAAAGAAAAACATTTTCTTCACACTTTACGATGATTTTTTATTTTCTTACCCTTACAAATAGAGTATATAACAACATCAGATCCTTGATAGCAAATAAGGGAAAATAACAACGACAAAAAAACAAAAAACAGTTCTTAAAGGACTTATAGGGTTTTAACCTCCTATATACGAATAGAACCGGCTGTTTATCGTTAAAGTTGCAGTTGCTAATTTTATGGAATTTATCCTTTTTTTTTAATTTCCACTTTCATTGAAGAGTCCTTGAAATAAAAATGTTATATTGAAACTGATGCTCACTTAAAGGTGACATAATTTGATCTTAGGATAATTTTATCAGAGATAAAAGAAGAAACGAAGCCGAAAGACGACTCCCAAGAGACTTTAGAGCTAAAAACAAAAACAAGAGATTGTTTTCTTCTTTTCTTTTCAAATAAATAAAGATAACGATAAAATTACCCACAAGGACTTAATAATTGCAAATTATATCTAGAGACAGGTAAACATGGCAATATAAATCATGGTTCTTTGTAAACTTTCAAATATTTTTTTTAATAATTTTGTTGTAATTTTTTTAATAGAAACTTACCCTGGCAACGTTTCCATACAAACAGACCAAGTTAAATAATTTATCTGTGTTCGATGTTTCCTGATCAAGTCCATAGACCATCATGACGGCGCCCTGTAAAATAAATAAATACAAATTTAGTAATTTTCTTCATTTCAATTGTAAACATCAAATGAAAAATAAAAACGTAGTACGTTACTTGTACTGCGTTCCGCGTTTTTTTTTTTTTTAATTAATTTATAATTACAGTTAGACAACAATTCTTAAAAACTAACCTATCTTATATCAATAACTCACAGCAAACTTACTGGCCCAATGCGAACGCTCTAAAAAAAAAAAAATTGGGTGGCGCGGCAGCTCGTGTAGGACCAGGGCCTAGTGGCCTGTGCGGTACTTAAGGAATGGAGGGGACCTACAATTTTCTGCCGAATCCAAACGGCTAGGGTGAGGTTTGAGAAGCATTTTTTCATGAGAAGAGATACTCTTGGAGGATTTGTTAATTCTCGCAAGAGGCTCTTTAAGGTGGCATAAGCTGGGAATCGAACCTTCGGCGTAACAGTTCTACGTACTAACCATTACGTCAACGGCTTCTACAACCCGAACGCTCTAATTAAAACCATACTAATTTGTATTCGAATGGCTTTTGGCTTAAAATACTTTACGAGTCATACGAAAACGTTACGATAGGTCGCATTACGTCATTTTTATTGGTTAAGTTTAATATCTAACAAAAATTGTACGTTTTCTACGTTAATATACTGAATTGGAAGATCGAGTTGGGTTTCGGTTGACAGTTCGAAATAAAGGCTCGCATTATATAACTCGGGCTGGTGTTGCGAGTAGAACTCCCTCGTGTTCTGTGATGTTAAACTTGCTATTAAATATTCTACATTTTTACATCAAAATAGAATTGTCTCCTATCTGATAAACCAATTAGTGTCAAATTCTATTGGATGTTGGCTATGGTGTCAATGAATTAATGAAAATTGTTTTATTGCTGTTTAACAGGTTTTTAAAAGAATGCAATCTTTTTTGAATGCAATCATTAATGAATTCAATAATAAGATTGCAATCATTGATTTCACTTTGTGACTTCCGACTTCAAATTATGCAATCACCATTTATTTCGATCAAAAAGATTGCAATCATTTTTTTTTATTCATTTGATTGCAATCAATTGAATGCAACCTTTTGTGAATTCATGCATTCTTTGAATTCATTTGCATTCTTTGCATTCTTTTGAATTCATTTGCATTCTATTCTAATCTTTTTTGAGATGTGAACGTTTTAAGTTTAAATCATCAAAACATTCAAAACACAAAATCTGGCTGAAATTAAACAATTATTGTTAATATAAGAAAATATTTAATATTTTCATCCAAAACATAAAAAAAGTCCTTTATTCAAAAAAAAAAGTGGGATAAAATTCATCAACATCTGGAATAAATCCATTATTGCAAAGAATGCAAAGAAGGCCAATGAATGCAAAAAAATGCAAAAGAATGCATGAATTCACAAAAGATTGTATTCAATTGATTGCAATCAAATGAATGAAAAAAAAAATTATTGCAAACTTTTTGATCGAAATGAATGGTGATCTTTGCATTGATTTCAATAAATGATTTTAAACGACTGCATTCTTTTACAAGCCTGCTGTTCGATATTTCAATTTTAAAATTTACAGGAATATTGTTATTTCAGTAAAACAAAACTTTAACATTAAGAGCTTTAACATTGTTCACAGCTAATCATCTTTAATCAAGGAATATTGCAACTGGTAAATCATCGAATGTGCATGGAAATCATTTTTTTTTTCAAAGAATCCACAATTTAAGTTGTTACTCATGGAAATCGGTAATCAACCGATTTTGGTTGATTAGCGCCATTTAGTTAGAAGCTGTAAAAGTCATTGTTCAGATTTAACCCACTGTGAACAAACTGGCCCTAAGTGTAATCAAAATTTTAAAAAGAAGCGGTAGATTTTTTAAAATATTATAAAATGTTTATTTTTATACTTTTTTCAAACTCATGCTAAAATTTTAAAAATAAAATTTTTATTAATCAATCAATTTTTTCAAAATTTACATTCATATATCCAAAATTCGTGTCATGAAAGAAAATTTTAAAGAAAACTGCGCCAACGTTTCTTGGATTTTGATTTTGCGTTAATTCGTATTTTTCAAAAATTCAGAACGCAGTGGTCTTCTTTTTAGCTTAAATCTATTAAAGGAGTTCCGTCATAGCAATTTAAAGAACGAGTTTCCTTTTTTTTGTATACTTTTCTTTAATGTACAGGGTTACCAACAGGGGTAATTTCTCGTTTATTTTATTACATTTTTGAACGCAATTCCTTAACTCTAACAGAAATCATCAAACATAAATTTTATTTTCTCGATTTTAGCGTTTCTCGATCAATTTTACCGTTGCAAGAGTTACAGAACGTTAGAATTGAAGTTGTCTTTGTGGCGTTGTTTAAGAAAGTGTTACAATTGGTAACGTGAAATTTCTTGGGGATTTCTACAAAATTTCACAATTTTTTGTCAAAACACAGAAAAAAAAATATGTTTTGGGAAGTTTTTAGAAAAAAAAAATACCAACCAGGCGTTTTGTTTGCGAATGCGTCATAGCGAAAAAGCAGCAAAACAGCAATGCTTCAAAGCATCAAAGTGCAGAACAACAAAACGGAAAAATGAAAAAGTTTCAAAGTGACACAGCGACAAGGTATAAAATCGACAAGAACGCGAGGTAGAGAAGAAGGAAATACAATGGTTTTGGAAAAAAATATCCGGTTCTGGGCTTTTCCGATGTTGGTAACCCTGATAATGTATGCCCTTGCAAGTTTTAGAAATACAAAATCTTTAAAATTTCTAAGCCATTTGAACAAATAAGAGCAGTTCCTGCGATTCACTTGTGAGTTTTATTTTGTTTTTTATTCATGTATGAGACTCAATTTTATTTGGAGCCATTCCAATTCAATATTTATATTATTGACCTACAGCCCGTTAAAACTCTATTTAACTAATATGCATTTATATTATGGCAGAACTGTGAACCAGTAAAAATAGAATTTAAATCAGGGAATAGAAATGCTCCCTCAAAAATGCTCATTAAAGAGCTCTCAGGTAATATTTTGCTTTGTGAGCAGTTTTCAAAAACTAAAGAGCAAAATTACGACAAAGAAATGCTCACTCATGTGATATTATCATTAAAAGAGCAGATAAAAAATGTTTTACTCATGAGCATAATCAGTTTAGAGCAACTCGTTAGAAATAGGACCATAGTGGGGTTTTTCAATACAACAAGCAAAATGTTTTCAAAAAAAAATGTGAGTACCGGGATTTACGGTTAAGATGTGTAAACAACGTAACGTAACGTGAGGGTCAGAATTACAATCACAAGAAACGTTACGTCAGTATAGATATTTGCACATCAAAAATTATTTCAAGAAATTACCATTCTAAAATGTTTATTCCTCGCGAGTACTAAATTGACTTATACTGTCTACTCACGCTCACGAGGCAAGCAGTTCAATAAGAGAGCGTTTACTCGTGAGTGTGAACAAAAAGAAAAATACTCACAGCTAATAACTCATAAGAGATAAATTCTAATAAGTGCTCATTCGATATTGCAAACTCAGGAGCAGCTCATAAGTGAGCAATTCCGTACCTTGATTTAAACATCACACAAATTGGTAACATGATGGGATTTGAAATTTTATTGTTACTCGATGCAAAAGTCGAAAGACTATACCTATACGCAAATTGGCGGATTCATATTTCATATGTTTTGACCCAAATATAAAACTTAAATCTGCTTTACTCTGTTTTCTATCTTTTTGATGATTTACTACAAAGAGTCGACTTCAGGTAAGAAATGTTCTGTATTTGAAGCCCAACATTTTTGATAGCATATTATTTTTCTCTGCCACTAATAAAAATCGAAATAATACGATTTTCTTTAAAAAAAAAAGACTCACAAACTCGAGGGAAACACTAAAGGTTGAAATACGTCAATTTAATTCTATAAACCTTGGTATATTCAACAAAACCCATAATCCAGTTTATTACAATTTTTTTCACACAGCTCCTGGTGAACTTAAGCCTGGTGGATTATTCTGAATTTTCACGACTGACAACATACCCTTTTTTCTATAGCCATATTTTTCAACGTGCATGAATTAAACCATTTGCACCAAAAAATATTAAAAATCAATATACGAACAACAAAAATAATCCCAATAAAATTGAAATGTTATGGCTCAGTTAAGGGCCGGGGAAATTAATTATAAGCAAAAAAAAAAAGAATGGAGACTTCTCCAAATTTTTTTCTTACAAATATCTATTTCGATTATCGAATAGCTTAGTACTGCAGAACAAAAACCCGAATGACAGTCTTCATTTATGTTTTATATCAATTTTGTATGGAATTTTTCGTTTCACAGGGTACTGGGCTAAAGAAGGCAAATGAAAATAAACGCATTTAGATATTTTGAATGAGAGCTATTTAGACATGAAAATATTAATTTTTTTTTCTTAACGAAATGAGCAATTCAGGAAGACAAAATTGAGCAAAACGTAAAATCCCTTTTTTTTTGTACTATGAGATTCGAAACATACTTTTTTCCCTTTTAAATAATACTACGCTGTTGCTCCATTAGCAATATTTGAGGCAATTTCAATTTCAATGGCAATGACAATTTATTGCCTGGGTGGGCCTTCTATTGCCAGCTCATTTCAGTCGTCAAATGTCAGTGTAGAAATTACAACCACAGTCAAGTGTTTTTTGCTCCTTAAAATCACAATTTTTGATAATAAAAAAACTTTAATTCATTTAATTTCTCATATTTTCAACTTTAATTTCAAAACGAAGAACAATTCATTCAAAATCGCGGAGAAACCATTTTGAAAAAGGTGAAATGTCAAAATTTATTGCCTCAGCGATGGAAATCAATAATTGCCTTCCATCAGCCGAGAAATATTAATATAATGGCAATGCGCAAAGCAATTTATTTTCTCAAGTATTGCTAATGGAGCCACTGGATTAAAGGTGGAATTTCCACAAAAATGGTTATATCCCTCGATCTGGAATCACTGATATCCAGTACTTTCAGAGCACCATTAAAATATTCAGCCTTATGATCGTATTCGAAGAAATAAAATGTTCTACGATTTCTACGAAATGTACGTGTTTTGTATCATTAGCAGCCATTCCGATAGGCGAATCGCACAGAACTACGACACAAAATTTATTTTGCGTTGAAAATGTCAAATAAATGTCGATGATATGTAGGTATGTATGTCAAAATCACAGCACAGATGATATTTTCTTTCCGTTATCACCAACAAAAAAATTAGAAGTGAAATATTTACCGCAAACATTTTTAAGAATAAAAGAAGTAAAATTAATAATGAAATGAATGTTCAGCAACAAAAAGGCTCGTAATAAGGTAAGACAATTTTGTTTAGAATTGGTAATTATTGACGTTAATATCCTTTTTTTTTAAGGACTTATTTGCCATAATTGGGCAGAACATAACTAGGCAATAGGCATTTCCTAATCTCCTTATTACTTTATTACATTTCCTGCAAAATCCTGGGTTGCAGTATCTACCTAAATATGTACTTGGTACACATTTACTCCTATTTGATCTTTTTAAAAATTGAGAAAATTAAAAAAAAGCATAACAAAATATTCTAAAAACCTATTACCTTAATTCCTTTTAACTTTAAATTCGACTAACAGCATTTTGGACTGACTGGATAAATGTAGGTATATCCTTGAAAATGCTTATGCAATGCCAACAAAAAGCAAAACAAAAAATAATAAAAAAAAACATTTCCATAGAAACGATGTAAAATACTAAATTTACATAGATACCACGTATATGCATGTATATCGAGATTTGAATAGTTTTGTATGTTGGTATATGTAGGTATATTGTATATATGTATGTATGTAATAGATATAAAAAAAACTAACCTGTTGTTGTCCTGTTGCAGCAAAATTAACTGGTCCATTGCGTCCGGCAGCTATTGGTGGTTCTTTCATTAGGCCAGTCGGATGTATAGGTGCACCCTTCCAATTCTCTGGGGTGGTGGGATGAAATTCCGGTGGTCCAAAAGGTGGAAATCCAGCGCCTGGTCCCAATAGTGGTGGCTCTTTAAATTGAGGATAAGTTGGTTTGATTGCAACTGTGTTTTCAATTTTTTTTATGTTTATTTTTATTTTTTTAATTTCAATTTTAGTTTTTTTTAGATTTGTTTTAATGTTTTTAGTTGGTTTTGATTTTTTTTTTGTTTTGTTTTGTGCATTAGTTTTATGAATATTTTTATTATTTATTATTATTTTTTTTAGGATTCGCATGCGTGCACAGGAAGATTTCAGGAAAAATGGAAATAAACAAAAAATAAATAAAGAAATTAACATAGAATAAGGATTTGTATTAACAAAAAATATAAAAATGTTAAGATGTTAAATTAAATGTATGTTTAAGTTAGAATACTAAATTTGAAGATATTTTATTTTTTTTTTATAAACATTCAACGCACAAGGATTAAATATATATCTTAACAAAAGCTTTAAAATTAATTCGTCCTTTTTAAGTATGAAACCGGTTTTTTCTGTTTTTTAAGGAAATGCCCCACAGACGAAAAAACTTGGTCTCATAACTGAAAAACCAAAGTCAAGAGAAGAAGGATCAATTTGGATCATAACAACGAAAAAGAAAAATTTTTTTTTTCTTATCTGTTAAAAAAACAATAATACCAAATTATTCAAGTAACTATTTCTTGTTGAAAATTATTTTTCATAAAAAAACAAACAAAATAACCTAAAATATTTCCACTTTGCAAAATAAATTTCCTTTCATTTTACCAGCTAAACGGAAATACCTCTCCATAAGACCAATGGCAACTTTGCTTACAAATTCAAAGAAGAAGCACACAACACCCGCCTTTCATGACTGCAATCGTGTTTAACATAAATCAGTTTCACTTCATGTTTCCTTAAATTCATTTTTTTATATATAATCATAGAGAATTCTGAAAACAACAAGCAAGGACTATTGTTGTGTGGTAGGTAGCTAGGTTAAGGTGGTAAACGCAATTCACTTGAATGCATTCCACAAGTCCTTGTTGATGGTTTTGCTTCTTTTTTTTGTTGCGTGCAAGAAAAACAAGCAAGGAAATCTCACGTTCAACAGCACAAAACCAAACGACGACTGTTTAGTTTCAATTAACATTTATATTTATATGGGACATTTAGTTTTTGATTTGAGAACCACACCGTCTCACCATTTCGTCCTTCAATAAAATATACACACACTTACATTAACACACAACTAGGAAAATTAAAAAAAAAAAAAAACAAAAACTCAAAAGGATCAGTATACCCAGTCGTTCGCTCCCAAGAGTAATTAGAATTAACAAGCATTGAAAAGAGGACGCGAAGCTTCACTTCTAGTACTGATGGAGCATGGCGGTACCAACTTTCGTGTTAACTTTATGAATCCTCTCCTCAAGCCCTCTGCCTGCTCTCTCTCTCTCTCTGACCGTACCGGAAATGTTATGTTAGCGGCAGCAGCAACAGCAGCAGCAGCCTCAAACCAAAAAACGACATCAACAAGGTAGAGAGTGAGAGGTGAAAGGAATGGAGGATTTTTACCACTATTTCTCTCTGCCTCTTCCTCTGCTATTGCCTGCTGCCTGGATGAATTGAGTATGAAAAAGGATAAAGTCGATGCAAACAAACACACACCACACAACGAGGACATTTCACCCTTGGTTTCCGGCTGACAAAGTGGAAACAATTTTGTTAAAATTCATTTTTGTGTTCCCTTCTTCTAGCGTAGTGAAAAAAAAAAATAAAATGAAAAAAGAAAAATATTATTCCCAAGGACTATCCGTTAGTTATGTTGGTTGAATGAAGTGAAAGCCGAACACGCAAACATAAAGCCTCAGAACAAGTTGAACACATAAAATGTGGGAAGCAAAGATAGAGGTTTTCGTTATATTTTTTTTTCTTGCCACAAAAAAAAAAATAGGAGGCCACAAAAAAAAAATAAGAACGAACATTGGAATAATTGAGGACATTTTTCTTGTGATATACGGAACTATTGGGTGCTAACATAATATTTTAGCACAAAAATATACTCAAACCATCTTTCCTCGACTACATACACTTCAGGAAAATAAGTGAGGGAGAGAGAGAGAGATGGATAATGGGAAATATTTCAAGATTAATAATGTATACGCACATACTCGTACGAAAAAAAAAATTGATAAAAAAAATAAAGGGGGTTTCCTGTGCGATATGATAAGAAGGCGGAGAGAGCTGTTTCTCCTTGAAATGATCAAAGTTTATGGTGCGTTATATTTTATAGGAATCACTATAAGGATTAATGAGAGCCTTAAGGCATTTTCCTTTTCCTCCATATAAATCGTATATTCTCATGGATATTATTAATAATGAAGTGAGTTTAGGTACCTAAAGGCGAATAAAAAATTAAGTGAAATGCTCTATGGATAAGGTGGATTTATGATGTATATGCGAGGGGTTAATTCAAATTTAAATTGATCTATTGAAGTGATTATCTTATGATTTAGTTTGTCATATATATCGACGGTTGACAGGTTAAACTCACTTATGTAGTTCAAATTTGAAGTAAAATGACTTAATATATTATCATTAATGTCTTTCTGTATTTTTCCTGTTGCTAGAAAAACTCATTATGTCCATTAAACGATTCAAAATATCAGTCTCTGATTTTTAAATTTAATCGATTTACTAATGAAATAGAATTTTAATACTATAAATTATTTTATTAAATATATATCCAATTAGCTCCAAACGCACTTTTTACTTTCTCTTTTAAAATTCAGATTCAGTTCATTTTAATCATCTAGTAAATATTATATGCGAAGTTTTAGTGTCGTAAAAAAATCAAACACGACAGGGGAGACGAAAAAGTGGGTTTCGAAATTTTGTCCATCTGGCTGTTCGACTATTACCTAAAGGGATAGGTCGATTTTCTTGAAAGTTAGCACCAAATTTTTTTTAGGAAATTACCCCGAAACTTTTTGTTACAATTATTTTTAAAACCAAAAATAACGGTACTTGCCAAATATTTTTTTTTTTGCAAAAAACCATTTTTTTTATTTTCGATTTTCTCGAAGTAGATTCAACTGATTTTAATAATTTTTTTATGCAAAAAGTTGAAAAGTTGAGAATTGTGTCCAAAATTTTCAAAGCAATATTTTTTTCGAAACGACTAAGTCGATTTTTATTAAATTTGTTTTTTAAAAATCTATTTTTAGCAAAAATTATTCTTATGGTCAAAACTAACGGTACCTTCCATACGACTATTAAAAAATCGTTTAAAAAAAATCTATTTTTTTCGAAAACGGTTCCTACGAATTTGATTAAAATTTCTAGATACTAATTATTAATATTTTATATATAAGAGCTTCTAAAAAGTTTAAATAATACTTTTTTAATCTACACTACCAATTATTTTTGTTAAATGTTTTTTACAAAATTTAATATATGGGTGATTCTCCACTAAAAGCTCCTTTTTGTGGCCCCGGCCAAAAATGGTAAAAAACTTCAACAAATTAAAAATATTTTAAAGGCAATAGCAGCGTAAGCAACGTTCCCAACTAGCCCACTTCTCAATTTGAGATATTTCCAAATGTTTGATAAAAAAAAAACATTAAACGGCCAAACGTCATTTCCGTAACGTGTCTTCTCCTCGTTTTAGCACAGAAAAGGTGTTTTATGTAGCTTTTAAATAAAAAAATATTATAATTTGATTGGATTCCCGTATCAAACAAATGTGAATAATTTCAATTGTCCTTAAAATAAATTTTATTCATTTAAAACAATAAACTTACAAACTTTCAAGTGAGTGTTTGTATTCATCTCGTGTTCCATTAATTACGTCATTTCCGTAAGTGAGTATAATTTTGTTAATTGATAGTAAACAAAAAATATTTTCTAATAGTTTTGTGGCACTATGTTGCACAATTCTTCATACCAAATATGAAAAAAATATATTCTATTTTTCGTGATTAAAAAGTTAAAAAACATCGATTTTCGTCATTTCCGTAGCGTCATTTCCGTGCCCTCGTTGAGTTACGGGAATGACGTGATGGTTACGGAAATGTCATGTTTTTCCCTTAAAATGTCATTGATAACTTCCAAATAGTTGATTTTTTTGTTTAATTCAATGAAATCGTTTTAGGAACTATGGCTGGTCGCAAAAATAAAACTGCTGTTGAAGCAAAAACCAAACCGTATAACGAAGTCGTCATTTCCGTAGCAAGACAAAATTCGTAAAAACGCTTAAAAACAAGTGGCCGCACTTTTTAATCATAGATTATTGCGTTATTTACGTCAACAATCAACTTGGCATAATTTTTTTCTCAAATTTAGGTAGGGGCCATTTTCGATGCCCAAAAAGGAGCTCTTAACAGAGAATCACCCATATCGACGGTTAAAAAGCAGGACATCATAAGTCGTAAAATTCAAGAAAAATATTTTTAAGACGAAATAATCAGAAAATCAGTGTAATATTTAGGGTAACAATGTTGTTTAGGACATTTTACAGAAAAAGGCAAAATTTAAAAAGCTCTTACTACAGATCGCCATGAGTTGTGAAAAAAACATGCAAAAACGACTTACGAGGTTATGCACTTTACTCGTGGAATTTAAAATAAATGAATAAAAAAAAGACCGCTCCAACGATGTTTTAAATTTATAAATAAAAACTTCAAATAACCCCATAAGAATAAAAAATGGCGCTAAAATCAAATCTTGCGTTAATTTCCACCATGTTTAGAGAAGGAAACCCATATTTATTTAAATCGACAAGATTTTAAAATTGGAATGGTATACATTTCAAGTAAAAACTTATGTTTTTAGTACGTATATTTTTTGTACATATTAGGGTTGTCAATTTAAGGTTTCTGTTAACAGCAATTATTTCATTTTTAAGAAGTAGAGTTGCAGCATCTTATTTTTAAACAGAATTTCCAAAAGCTTTAGTTTCATAAGCATAATTTTAATAAATTTCGGTTTTTTTTCATTATACCTTAATGACATGGCATAAATTGTCTATCGCAAATAATATTTCCAATTTAAAAAAAGTGGAACAGTGTTTCTTTTAATTTAGTTATTTAAAAAAAAATAAAATATCATTTAAAAAGTATGTCTTCTATGGCTAAGTGCTATCTTCATATATTGATGCCAACTGTCCCAATCAGTCACACCGTTAAAAACTTTAAGAATTTCAGCATCGCTTAGCTGGTAACTCTTTTCCGGAGTACTTATTCTAGTTTCTACAAGAATCGAACATCTTCTAAGAAAGTGGAAGTTGGTAATTCGGTCACAATATGTTCTAACAATTGTACAGCTCCTGAAAATCAAGTGTTTTTTAATTAAGGGTCTGTTTCACATTGTCTGAGTAAGTTCTGATTAGTTACTTGACACATTTAATATTGACACAGGGTCATAATTTCACAAGAGAAAAAGTAACAAATTGTCTTTTGACGACTTGAATAGGTTACAAATGCAAAAGTAATTTTATTTAGTTTGTGGACTTATGACCCTGATCCGATATGTGTCAAGTAACTAATCAGAACTTTACTCGGAAATTGTGAAATAAGCCCTAAATAAATTGATTTTTTTTTAAGTAAGGATGATTGTTGTAGTCCATTGATCTTGGTCAATAGAGCTATAAAGTTTTATAAATTGTTTAAATTAAATGAATGGCGCTGTAGCAGGGGTAAAACGAGGCTTAGGCCCAAATTCATACTCGATTAAGTATCACTTAAGTGCCAAATATAGAAAACTAATTCACAATTTCACAGTGTTAACCTATCGGAATAAGTGCCACTTAAGTCTCCCGCATGTTGGCCACTTAAGTTCCACTTACTCAAACAGCAAAACTGCGGCTAAAGTGCCAAAATGGGGAAATTAAGTGCCACTTATTTTGTTAAGTGTGCACTGTGAAACTGGCCCTTAGTGACATACAATTCCCGATTATTCCTGTGCTCGTGTTAATGACAGATGGAGGAGACCTACAATTTCCTGCCGAACTCGATCTGATCTAAGGTCGGAGACACTTTTTCATAACAAGCAATTTTATACTCATGGAGAATTTCTCCATTTCTTGCTAAAGACAGTGCCTTCTCGTGAAAAAATAATCCAACGCACTAACAACTACGCCTCGGGGTACTTTAACCCCTGCGCTAAATCATTACCCGACAGCTAGTTAAACTGTCCCTATAACAACAAATTCAATTCAGAATACCACCCATTTTCCTCCAAGCTAAGAAAAATAATCATATTTTCAGGAAATTCTTATAACAATAAAAAAAAAGAAATAGTAGGTATACAAATCTCTGGTTAATGTTTGATGATGTTAATTCAATTTTACACAAAGAGCCTAAGGCTTCCCTGTCAGGAGCCATGTTTTCCCAAATTACCCGATTCTTTTGTTTCAAAAAAAAAACCGCAATAAATCTCTAAACTAAATTTGTTTTTTTTTTAACTAAGGTACTTTTATTTTATTTTTTAAACCCTGCCGGAAGGAACAATATTTTTTACAACTCAATTACTGTATGTAAATCAATTTTAAACCTACGAAGAACAAACAAAAAAAAATAAAAAAGTACCTATTCCTTTTCTCGAATGTGAAGAAAATGAAAAACTTCACTCTAGCAGCAGCAGCAGAAGTAGAAGCAGCTATACAGTGCGGCGTATAAACGCGCGCAATCTGCCACTTAATCCACAGGTCAAGTATTTGCCTTATGCTTATGGTAATAAGTATCTTTCCGAATATAATACTTGTGTTTTTTGTTTCTATCCATGCTCCTTTGCTGACGACGCGAGACAACCTGCTGTTCCTTTCATTGAATAGCTTCATTTTTTTTGCTATGTACCTTTATATTTTCATAGCAAAAAGCCACAAGTTGAATGTTATAGAATTTGTACCTCTCATTTTCTCGCAAAAAAAAAAAAAAATAAATGTTAAAATTGAAAAGCAAATGAAACGACTACGTCGTCACAGGTGTTTTGATCGACATAATAAGGGGGTACATCAGCATCGTCATCATCATTTGAGGCAAAAAAAAAATGAAAATTTACTTATGTTAGAAATTTAAGCTACTTTTAGGGCTTTCATTCGCTATCTTCCGTTGTCAAAACGATATACCAAGTTCAGCACATGCTCCCAAGCAAAATATACTTAGATTATTTTAGGATTTCTTATGACAAAAGAACCTATCCCAAATGATATCCTAGAAAATGGTATTTTAAATTCGTACATTTTCGTCAACATTTATTTATTTTTTTGATTAATTCGTTTTCTACTCAAAGTTCAAAATTTTGCAAAAAAAAAAAAATTTCCTAAGTGGACGTGCTCTCAAATAGACACATACCTACAACTTGACTTAATATATTTGTGTAAAGCTTTCCAAAGATGTTAAAATCCTTGAATCCAATAATTCAATATGGCAAATGGAATAAGATGGAATACCATCACCACACCATATCAAGCAGCAACAGTTCAGCTGAAACATGTAAATCTTAAAGAAGAAGACATGACTACTTCGTTCGGACTTTGAACACGAATGTCCTTATCAAAAATGGCACTGAAATGTTATACTATTACCCTGCCATACCAACTGAATTTGACAGGTCACGTTTTTGGCGTGAAATAAGGTTTAAATAAGGTCTTTTTGTGACTAAACAAATGAATGTGTTTCAACTCATGCATATTATACCGACCGCATATTATAATAGTTTGTTCTATAAATAAGGAAATGAAAGGATAATATTTTACCAAATTGGACAGATGAAATATTCTTAGGATCAAAAGATATATTTATTTATATAGGGTTGGATTTTAAAGAAACGAAATATATCTATCTATTTTAAAAAGGTTATTTTCCTCTCAATTTAATTTATTTTTAACATTTTAGTTTAGCTTTGAAATGGGTTAGAGTTTATTTTTCAAGACAGTTTACCCTTTCTATGTAAAATCAATATTTTAAAATAAAACGTTCTTGGTTTGATTAAGACCAGAATACATAACTTAAGATTTACTTTAAAAAGAACAAACTTTAAAATTTTGTACGATGAAGAATATAGTTTTTAATTAAATAGCAAAATGTCAGATGTATGGCACTAATGTATGCTAAATTTTCTGAATTCAATCTCTGTCATTAAATGAAGATATGGAAACAAATGAAGTTGTAATTTATATGGAGTTTTATTTACAACTGGTTAAAATTGAAGGGCCAGTTTAATAATTATTCATTTTCATATGAAAATGAAATAATGATTTGACCAAGACCAGAATACATTACTTGAAGTTTAATTTAATAAGAATAAATTATGTACCTAGAATATAAATTTTAATAGCAACATGTCAGATGTATGGCACCTATGTATGCTGAATTTTCTGTGGACTCGAAATTTTCTGAATTCTATTTTTGCCGAGAAATGAAGAAGCAAGCAACTGCATTTGTAATTTTGAAAGAATTTTTTATATGGAGTTTCGTTATTGTTGTAGCCAGTTGCATTCCTTCTTTTAAAACAATTCCACGGTAATACTAGCATTTCAAGAAATGCTGATCATTCAACACTTGAACCCAGCTTCGGAAGTACATAGTACATCTTTCCTTTGCCTTGGAAGCGAGCCAATATAGTCCCTGTACCAAAAACATCTAATGGAAAAGAATATCGTCCAATCTCTATACTTCCTTTTCTTTCTAAGGTCTTGGAAAGAATAATTCAAAGGCAAATCAATGTTTATCTGAGCAGAACCAATATTCTCACACCTTTCCAGTCCGGCTTTCGCCCAAGCACAGGTGTACAACAGCGCTAATTAACGTGACTGAAGATCTTCGGCAAGCTGTTGATCAGGAGAATGTGATTTTTTTGGTTCTGCTAGATTTTTCGAAAGCCTTCGATACAAGTGAATACTCGATTTTCATACGTAAGTTACTCCACCAATTTAATTTTCATCTTCTGCTGCTAATTTGTTGCTTTCATATCTGAGTGAAAGAAAACAATACACTTTCTTCGTTTTTATCAGTCTCGAAAGGTGTGCCACAAGGGTCGAATTTAGGTCCGATTCTATTTTCACTATATATTGATGAATTGCCATCCATATTAAAATAATTTTCACAGATGATCTCCAACTTTATTTAAGTAGCACACTTTGGTCTTGTTGAAAACTGCATTCCATTAATCAGGATCTTTAAAGTATCCATATTTGGTCCTAGCAAATTGGCCTCTTTTTGAACCCTTTAAAAACTAAATGATTAATTATTTCTAAAAAGTCCTTCAATCTTTCTTATTTCTCCCGTTTAATGCTTAATAATGCCGCTATTGATTTTGTTAAATCAGCCAAAAATCTTGGAGTCATTTTCAATAGGTCCTTAGCTTGGGAAGATCATATTAATTCGTCTATGGAGCCCTTCGAATTCTAAGAGAATTGCAATACATAACCCCGATTGAAACTCGAAAAATTTTGGCAAAAACTTTAGTCATTCCTCTTCTTACATACGGTTGTGAAATTTATTGCAATTGTGAAGCTGAGAGTCGACGAAAATTTATAGTTGCATTTAACAACACAATAAGATACATTTATGGTCTTAAAAGATTTATGATCACATCTCAGACTTTGCCAGAATTTTATACAACATGCAGTTTAAACATTTTCTACAGTACCAAACACTCCTTCTTCTCTTCAGCATAAAACAGACTCATAAACCTGAGTATCTATATTATAGATTGCAATTCTCCGCATCAAACAGATTAAACATGCTTAACGTCCCACGATATAGGTACCTGCCTTACATCCAAGCGACAATTTTTTGTAAACTCCATACGCCTATCGAACTCTTTGCCAAGTGATATAAGGAGACTTGAAAATGTTAAAATATTTCAAAACAAACTAAAACTTTAATTTTCGTTGTTGTCAATGTGAGATTTTATATTTACTAAATTAAAGTTACCAATTTTTAAGTTCTAAAATTAATTTCTTGGCTACTCAATTTTTCCTTTTCAATTTAATTTTTACTATTGTATTTATATATTTGTTCTTAGATTGTATGTTCAAATTAAAGTTAGCTTTTATTCTTAAATTTGTACATTTTAAAGCTATCACTCTTTAATAAGATATTGTATCTTAACATGTGTATCGCATATCAATGAATTAAATAAACTAAAACAAAAAAAAAACATAGGTAGGTACTGTAAAGTAAAGAGCATACTACACGAATGTGCAATGCTCTCTAACTAGCTGCATTTTTCCTTCCCATTGTAATAAATTACATATTGAGAAATTCAAAACCCTTTTCTAAAGATATATACATATGTACTTCCCAATTTTCCTAAAACTACCACTGAGTAAACTATTTTATGGGTCATCAAGTCATAGCACCATGAAGGCGCACAAACAAAACAATATACAAACATATATTATTTTTTCAAACTCAAATATACATACGTATGTACGGTTGTATGTACATACATTGTGTGTAGGTTAATATATTAATAAACCAGAAAATTGCACTTCAACAAAAAAACAGTTCTTATTTATTCCAACAAGTCAAAAAAAAAAAAAAAAAAAATTCTACTAAAAAATTCAGAAGCCGTAAATATTTACACGCCGCTCAGAAAAATCTTTTTTTTTCCTAAAAACAAAAATCCAGTAAGCCAAATATAAATAAAAAATACATACTCCATTTTCACCATATATGTACAATAAGGACATTAACAACAAACTATGTCGCGATAGTGATATTCACACTTAAATCCCCACAAGCATTCAAAAACAAAAAACTCAATCTAAAAATAAATCCCCAATTTACATATTAAAGTCTATTTTAAAAAATTAATGTCAAAAGAGTTCACAGTAGGAGTAGATATACGATTCTATTATGTATCTACATATATCTACATATATAATAAAAATTTTAAGCCAGGAAAAATAAAATAAAAATTCAGTTCCCTCCATTCCTATGTACTGGTGGTACATATTCGATTGGCGGTAAATAAATATTTTTTTTTCAACCCTCATGTCAATTTTTTTTTAGAAATCCTTGAGGCAAGCCATCGAAACAAAAATAATAACAAAAAAAATATAGAGCTCGAGTTATAAAATCCCCAACCAACATCAGACAGACATGGCAGAAGATGCCTCTCGCCATTCGACAATCATCGGGAGAGCAAAAGGTTCATGACTTTTTTTTTTTTATTTACTCGTACCTACTCCATCATACACACATGTAAAATGTATATCCTTTCGATATTAGTTTGGCAACCAAAAGCAAAATACCCCAATCACATATTCAATAAAGAAAAATAAAAAAAAACAAATTTGAAAGGATGAAAAAGGACGAAAACATGCAATGCTGTTTTTTTTTGCTTTTTTGTGGTATATCCTTAGAGATTTTTAAATATTGACGAGGATTTAATGGTATTAAGGGCACATAACTGACATTGATGCATATGCCAATAAAAAAAAAAACAAACTTTCCCCTTCATAACGGATATAATATGGGAGTAGGTACATTAAGTTATCAGGACGAACTCTTTCTAATACACATTTGATGTTTTTCTGTTTTTTTTTGAAAATTTTAATCGCCACTATAAATTTAAGACCATGACTTGGCATAAAATTCACCCACCCACATTAAATTCACCTTAACCACAAAACAGTTTATCAAAAGGTCTTAGCTGTCAATTATAAGTTGGCGGGTATTGAATGTGATTTCAATTGAAATTAATTAAAACCACGCTCCTTTTGAATCCATATAAATGATTGACAATTAGATAAGCTGAGTTTGCATTTTTGTTGTATGTGTATTGTTGGTTGAATTTTTTTTTTCAAAGCTGAGGAGGAAAGAGGCAGATAGAAAAGCTAATCCTGCTATTAATTTGCTCCATTAATTTGACGAAAGGTCTTATATTGCAAATGATATATGATATGATACCTACATACATAAATTTATTATGCGTAAAAGTATATACACATGTAGGTCACACTTCAGATCACACCTTTCCTCACCTCCATTCTTGTCACCTCCCCATCCACCTCTCCTGATGTTGTTCGCATTCAAAAATCGTACCACACTTCCTTCCGCACCAAAAAAGGAAATTAAATGGAATTATTCCTTGAACCATAATTAACAGCCTTCACACTATGGTTGGATGGTTATAGAGAAGGAGGGAGGGAAACAACAGGGGAGTTGAGATGTTGAATAGGTTACCACAGCACCAACATTCATGGTCTTATATCCCTATTCATTGGGTATAATGTCCTTGTAGAGTGAAATTGATTTTTGTATGTGATATATGTAGCAGCAGCTTCTGCTCTGTCTGCCTTTTAGCATTTCCAAATGAAAAGCAACAGGAAACTGGCACCCTCGAGAGAGAGATAGAGTGAGTGAGTGAGAGAGTGAGGGAGTGACAAAATGGGATAAAAGAGGAGAATCCCGAGGGAAAGAATGCGTTCGTTTTGTTTGCTGTGCTTTGCTGCTGCTTATCCTATGTATGTCTGTCATTTTCAGATGGTTGGTTGGTTGAAGTGGAAATATATGTACATACGAGATGCGAAACACCTTTTGGAAAATTATTTATTTTTTTTTTTTTTCGTGAAATGCGATTAGGCATGGATAATCGCTTTGCGTTTAGATCCATGCTCATTCGTTATGGTTTTTGGTGTTTTCTTCTCATATATGTACACGTACATTCATATACCTAAATATTAATTCATGAAGAATGATTTGTTAAAGAAATACAAGAGAAAAAAAAAACAGATTGTTTTATTTATGTGATTTTTCATAAATTTTTTGTTACGTATACGCACTGGTGCACCATAGGGGGAGTGATACAACATAATACATCTATAAACCTTGCAGAAAAGAACAAAATTAGATCAAATTAATTTCTTAAGCCTATAATTAAGGTGATCAATTAACGGCTAAAGAAAAGATTATTGTATACTAAATGAGAACAGGGTGAATCATGGATTTTGAGATAAATTAGAAAAAGTTAAAAGGATTTACCTAATTAATATTTGCGATAATATTAATTTAAGGTGCAATGTGATTCTAATACAGCTTAATGTTTTTTATGTTAATTCATTAAAATCAATGCCTGAATATTTGTGACGTTCGCATCTAAGTCAGTTATATATTACGTACTAGTTTATGTGGTAAAAACAAGATGGCACCTACTTACTGCCCATACAGACGGCCAATAATGTCGCGCAGACATTAAAAGAAGAAAAACTAGGGCCTATTTACTAAAATTAAACTTAAATACGTGTTTAATTTCTATAAAATATCGAATAATATTTAGTTCAAATGGCTGCATCGAACACAGGCAAAATTTCTCGAAAACGTGGTCAAAACTATAAAAAAAAAATCGTTTTGTTCTTTTATTTTTTTTAAATGCAAATTTGTTTACAATTAACAGGAGCTTAGTTTTTGATTGATCCCGAAAATTTGTTTACAATTAACAGGAGCTTAGTTTTTGATTGATCCCGAAAATTTGTTTACAATTAACAGGAGCTTAGTTTTTGATTGATCCCGCATTTTTTTTTTAATTTTGAGTTTGAAAATTAATTTTCCAAAAAGTATTTACTTAAATAATTTGATTTACAAACAGAATTGAAGAATGGATTTCTATCTTTAAAAAAAATCGAACATGAAATTGTAAGTATTGCCGTGTTTTTTAAATATTTTCGTTTTCAATTTTTTATTAAATCCAAGATGGCCTCGATTTTCCCCGAAAACCGAGAAATATGCTTATAATAACCCCCTCTAACGAATTGTGAAGAAAACTCTATATATACGTTTCAATTAACCCTTTACCGCATACGATGCCAAATATGGTTTTCTACAGTTATGTCCTCTTTTCTCCTGACTTCAATAAAAAAAAATGATCAAAACAAACAAGATCCTCTTCTGTGCATTTCTGAGAACAAAAACCTGTGCTTTTGCACACGTGCACCAAACAAGAAGGATGATATTCATGTTTGCAGGTCAGTGTGTTACTTGTTGTCAATGAAAACGAAAGTGTGAAAAATTTTCTTATTTCAAATAATAATAACTTTTCTGTTAGGTGAGTTGAGTGATCATAAAAATATATTTCGGATTGTGTGTCTAATTCTCTTTGAAATGAATACATTTTTATTAAAAAAAATCATTAACTTGCTCGTTTGAGAGGTTAAAGTGTACAAGCTACATGGCTCCGTATGCAGTAAGGGGTTGAAAATATACATATTTGGTTGAGCTTTTTATTTAAACGAATATTTTTTTTTTTGTTTTTAATAAAAATCGTCTTAAAACAACCTAAAGAAGTCATTTTAGGCGTATTTTATTTTTTTCCTCCTTAAACAATAATTCATGCGGTAAAGGGTTAATTTGGCTTCAATATTTGGTTTAAATCATGGTTATAATACATACATATTATGTTAAATAAACTGGTTTTTATTTTTCACTTTTTTTTTCGAAATAATTTTCTCAAAATTTTTCATTTTTTCATATTTTTTAAATTTTTCTAAAATGTTTGACTTTTAAAAATGTTGGACTTTTTAAATTTTTTGACTTTTTTAAAAAAATTTACAATTCTTTCGAAATTCTTTATTTTACTTTTTTTTTAATTATTCACTTGTAAACCGAGCTGAAGGAATACTTGGTGAAAAGTAATTTGTTTTAAGGATCTTTTTGGATCCTTATCACGAGCGAACCATATTTTTCCGGAATTTTATTTTTCCGGTCTTTCACGAACTAGGGATACAGAAAAAACAACTTAGTTTGTTCGTGAGAGAACTATAAATTTTTATTGAGCGAAAATTTTATCGTTTCGAACTATGAATATTTTTGATAGTTGGTGAGAAGATCGATAAAGATCCGTATTTTATGATTTTATGAAAAGCTTTAAAAATATTATTTCTACTAAAAAGGTCGAAAGGTACATTTTGTTATTTTCAATTTTCTCAAAACTAAGAGACATTTTAGAATCTGGTTTTTAGCTTTTGATACAGAATTGATAAGAGCATTGAATATTAGAAACAAAAAACTACTGGAATTATTTTCAAAATAAATAATTTTTTTAATATTTTTTTTTTTAATTTTAAGTACATTTTTTAGAAAATTCAAGATGACCTTTTCTCCAGCGTGATTTTCCCGAAATATTTCACATATGCTCCTAATAACCATCTTTAACGAATTGTGAAAGAAAAAGGTAAAAAACAATTTTTTCTGAGGTCAGGCCTTTTTTTGGACATAACGACTGGGCTATAACTTCATTAGCAACTAGTTTCGAACTAAAATAATCAAAATTCGATGAATGTTTTGGTTTAAGAAGCCATGTAAAAGTAGGTTTGAAGTCTTGATCTATATTTTTTATGGTTTAAATTCCAGTAATTTTAATTTCACTTTCGTGCACATATCTCAATATACTCGTATGATGTCATAAAAGCCAAAAACCCAATGTAATTTTATGGCAATTTCTATGAATCTTCATGTCCTTAGTTTAATAACAAAGGTCGAAAATGTTTATTTAAACTTCTCCCAACTGTATCCCAGTCAAAAAGTTTATGATAAATGAAATAGAATTCCAAAGCTTCAATAATAGGTTGGTAATAAATCACCTAAGCCTTAGAATGTATTTCTTTTCTTTCGTATAAAATAAAAAGGAAAACCCATCCCATTCCCCCATCCACCTCCGAGAAACTACAACAACTATACAACACAAAAGAAATAAAATACAATAATTAGAATTGCTAATTACTATTTACATTAAACTCCAACAATACAATTATTATTCTTCCAACCGGAAAAAGGATAAGCAATTAGTTTGAAAGAATTTTTTTTTTTTTTCAAACAAAAAATAAAAATAGAAAACAAAACCAAAGTAATTATAACAATTCGTCATAATCAACGAATAGAGCAAGAGACTTAATAAACAAAAAAAAAAAAAAAGTCACGACTAACGATGATGGAGCTAAATGGATTTAACTCTTCGAGCTATAACCCACTTGACACTTTTTATCAAGTCAACTTTTTTTTTTTGAGGAAATTAGAAAAAAAAGACTCTATATTCTCCTGGATAAATTTAACTCAACTTCTGATGGGGAAAACTTTCATTGAAAAAAATAAAAAGAAAAACCAAACAGTCTATAGGATCAAAGGTGGAAAAGGAGACTTTTCAATATGAATTTATTACAGTTTATTCTTCTATTTTCTCCAATATTTCCCAGACATCTTATATAGGAAGAGAGAAAAAAAAAAATTTTTGAAAAAGGATCAATAATAATTATAATGAATTACTTCAACCCCAAGGACGACGCAGGATTGCTTCGTTTGTCCACTGCCATACTATCCTGCGTTGTTTGCTTCTTTTTCTCATTTCTTGACCGGAAGTGGTAGTAAATATCCTAACAAGTACGGAGGAAAAGAAATTATTTAATTTCCATCCCCTCCCCTCCCTCGCCCCTATCTCCTTTTCATAAACTAACAGACTAATACTTGACTACCAAGGACGGACGATTTAGTGCGACAGGGTAAAGCTTCTTAAGAGTGAACGAAAGAGACAATTTGTGGGTGGAGTGAGGTGGTGCAGTTGTAAGAAAAATGTAAAGAAAAAAAAAAAAAAACACCAACCATCACCACAACTGATTCAGTGACATGTAAAGCGCAGCAATAAGAGCTGTCAACAGTTTTTTTTTATGTTTAATTAACTTGCAGTCCATTTCAAAGAATAGAAAAATGTAATAGAATAGCACGACGGACGCGACGACTAAGGACGTACGTGCGTTGGTTGTTTGGTTACTCCACATTTTTATTTATTGTTATTGCTGCCATCTCGTAATTAAAATGATTTATGTCTGCAGATTATGACGCAAGTCATATTACATATAGTTGGAAATTTTATTATTATTATTTTTTTCTTTGATTTAATTGTGTTTTTTTTTTTTTTTTTCTGTTTTGGATATTTTTATTTAACAAAAACAAACAAACACGCAGTAATATGAAAATTCTAGGACTCCCTGATGAGAGATTGATAATAATGAACAATGAAAATCCTTGCAATGATGGTGGCATTGGGATTAAATAACATTAACAATGACATGGATTAAATGAATATTTAGGGAATAAGACCGACGACTTAATTTGAGTAAATTTATTTTAAATGTCAGTTCACAGTTTGGGAATTAAATTATGGTAGATTTTGTTTGTGTGGTAATTTTTCTTATTAAAGCTTTTAATATTAATCAAAAATAACTCTGAAAAATATGTACTTCAAACTCATAATGCAAGTGGTATTTGATTTTTGTAACTAAATAAACTTTAACGTGTTTTTATAGAAACTTTGACGGCTTTAAAGAAACTTTAACGTGTTTAAAGAAACTTGAACGTGTTAAAAGAAACTTTAACGTGTTTAAAGAAACTTTAATGTGTTTAAAGAAACTTTAACGTGTTTAAAGAAACGTTAACGTGTTTAAAGAAACGTTAACGTGTTTTAAGAAACTTTAACGTGATTAAAGAAACTTTAACGTGTTTAAAGAAAATTTAACGTGTTTAAAGAAACGTTAACGTGTTTTAAGAAACTTTAACGTGATTAAAGAAACTTTAACGTGTTTAAATAAAATTCAACATGTTTAAGGAAACTTTACCGTGTTTAAAGAAAATTTAACGTGTTTAAAGAAACGTTAACGTGTTTTAAGAAACTTTAACGTGATTAAAGAAACTTTAACGTGTTTAAAGAAAATTTAACGTGATTAAAGAAACTTTAACGTGTTTAAAGAAACTTTAACGTGTTTAAAGTTTTTCAAAAGAAGTTGTAGCTCTATAAAGTTTCCATTGTGGGAATGTTAAAGAAGTACTTATATGGTAATTAACTTGAAAGAAGCTAAACCTTATCATTAAAAAAATTAGTACACTATAGGGGCTTCGCTAATGCCGATTTAAAATAAAATTAGTACAAATATTTGCTCAATTTCAAATACTTATTTTCTAGTTTGTGTATAAAATGTGTTTTTGTCTCTTTGTGTGTTCCATTTAAACCTTGTACCCTATAATCATAAAGTGGCTTTATATTTAGCCAATCTAATGAGGCTGAAAATTGTAGGTCCCTTTCATTCTTGCAATGAGCATAATGAGCACCCCGGAATGCTTGACAGTTGTAAGACACCAGACAGCTTAGCAAATTTTTAAACGAAAAAAAAAAATGAAAAAAAAAATAAATTGAATAAATCGAAAAATTAACACTACGAGGATGGATAAGTCAGAAAAATAGGGTTTCACTCAGCAAAAATATTGCATTTAAAAATTTTACAAATAAATTTTTTATGTTAAACAAAAATAAAATAAAAAAAAATCATTTTTTTTATACTTTTAACTTTATTAACAGTATTTTGTTTGTTAAAGATATCATTACAATATTGCATCTTTAATGTATTATAACAGTGCATGTAGTTTTTTAACACAAAAGCAAGTTTATGCGATCCATTTGGGCATTTAATTTATTTTGTGTAGTTAATTAATTTATTCAAAAATTGATGATTATGTTCTCAAAAATATTTCATTGGGACAAAAAATAATGTGTCTTTCTCTCGAATCATATGAAAAAACTTTAACCGAACTCAAAGTGCAAAACCTCGAATTTTATACCCATCAAAGAAAAAATAATAGACCCCTTAAAGTGGTGCTTTCTGGTCTCGATCTTTACACGAGTGAAGCCCTTAAAAAAGAATTAAATTCTCGAGGAATCCACTGCACCGACGTTAAACCAATAACTATTAAAACTTTTAACAATTTTGTGAGTTACAAATATATAATTTATATAGAACGTGGTTCAATTAAATTTAGTGACCTCAAAAAACAACATTCAACCATCTTTAAAATGTTAGTCAAATGGGACTACAAAAGACATTATCCCAATAAAGTGACGCAATGCTACAATTGCCAAATGTTTGGGCATGGGGAGAAACATTGCAACGTAAAAATTTTTTGTCCTAACTGTTCTGGAAAACACAAAGTTGCTGATTGTGATAAACCTGATGTCATAAAATGTGCAAATTGTAGCGGTCCCCATAAAGCCAACGATCCATCTTGTAAAATGCGCTCCAACTTTTTCGAAATCAGAAAACAAATTGCTCTCCGAAATAACACTAATACACTAAAGTCACAAAAAAAAAACAATTTTGTCTCTCAAAAAAATCACTCAATTTTCTCTTTGAGTGACTTTCCTGCTCTTCCAACAGACAGAAATAAAAACTCAATTAGAAACGGAACATCTTCAACACATATTCGTGCAGAGCCAGAAGCTGTACCAGCGGAACAGCATAATATTTACAACCAATTTAGAAATAAGAAAAATGATTTATTTTCTCCAAATGAATTAATGTCTTTACTGAATGAAATGATGCCAAAACTTAATTTATGTAAATCAAAAGCTGACCAATTCAATGTCATCACAATGTTGGCATTAAAATATGTTTATAAGCAAAATGATTAATAAAAACCTTAAGATAATTACTTGGAACGCAAGAGGCGTTCGCCATAAAAATTTAGAATTTTTTGATTTCTTAGTTCGCAACAATGTTGATATAGCTTTACTAACAGAAACATGGCTTAAACCCGAAATAAATTTTTCACATCCAAATTACAACTGCTACAGACGTGATAGAGAAAATAGCTTGGGAGGAGGTGTAGCGATTTTGGCAAAAAAAGAAATTTGTCAGCGTAGGCTAGGGGCAATGAACTTAGAAATAATTGAAAGCGTTGGGTTAAAGATTAAAGTAAACGAAAGCATATCTTTTCATATCTTTTCCGTTTATTTCCCTGGGAAAAATAGTAATGGCGATAGGAAAATTAAGTTTAAAAAAGATATTTTAAGATTAATGCAAATGAAAGAAAATTTTTTACTTGGTGGTGATCTTAACTCCAGGCATCAATCCTGGAACTGTTCAAGGGCAAACTCTTGGGGTAATATTTTGCACGCTATTATGTTCACACAGAGTAATAACTATTTAATTAGCCCTATCAATCCTACCTACATTCCAACCAATCGGTATAAAACTCCATCAGTCTTAGATTTCTTTTTTACGAATAAAATTGATTTTTTTTCACAACCAATCACACTCACAGCTTTAAGTTCTGATCATTTACCAGTGTATACATCCTTTCTAAATTTAGCTTCTAGGGACAATTTGCAGAAAAGATACATATTTTCAAGAGCTGACTGGAATACTTTCCGGACGCAAATTTCAAATAATATAAACACGCAAAACTTAGCACTGAATGAGGTTAACGACACTTATCAAATTGATATGTATCTACAAAACTTTGTTGATGTTATCAATGATGCAATTGATAAAGCTGTTCCTCAAAAATCTTTGCTAAACAAAACTCCGCCACCATTACCTAACAACATTTTAGTTCTTATACGGTTAAGAAACACTGCTAGAAGGTGTTGGATAAGGTACCGACAGTCCTACTATAGTGACATGGTTTCAAAACTGAATAAGCAAATTAAAAATGAAATTCTTGCCCATCGAAATAAAAGGTGGAATACATTGATTTCTTCATTCAAAAAAAGTTCCAAGCCCTTTTGGAAAGTGAGTCAAGTAATATCGAAAAAGCATACTAATATCCCTGCACTTTCAAATGGCGATGTAAAAGTCTACAATGAAGACGAAAAGTTAAATTTACTAGCTAGCTGCTTTCATAAAAACAACACAATTTCCGCTCACTTAAGTGACGATCGAACAATTTCCTTAGTAAATGAATCTGTCCATCAAATAGAACTAACAGAATCACGCCTAGAAAATAACTTTCTTACAACTCCTTCTAAAGTTAGAGACATAATTAAAAAAAGTAAAACAAATAAGGCTATTGGGATTGATAAAATTCGAAACAAATATCTTAAGGAACTCCCAAGAAAAGGATTTATTTTTCTAACTTTCATATTCAATGCCTGCCTTTATTTGAACTACTTTCCAAGTCAGTGGAAAAAGGCAAAAGTTATTGCTATACCAAAACCTGGAAAACCAAAGACTGACCCATTTAGCTATCGACCTATAAGTCTCCTTAGCAATATTGGTAAAATTTTTGAAAAAATAATTAAAAACCACCTAATTAATCACATGACGCAACACCAAGTATTGCCAAGGCAACAATTTGGTTTTCGATCAGGACATAGCGTAAATCATCAAGCTGTAAGAATAAAAAACCATATTAAGCAAAGCTTCGCTTCTAAAATGTCTACAGGGCTGGTGTTATTAGACATCGAGAAAGCGTTTGATACTGTGTGGCATGAAGCGCTTTTGCACAAAATGAAACTTTTTAAATTTCCCCTTTTTCTAATTAAAATAATCCAAAGTTTTTTGAAAGACAGATTATTTGCAGTTTTCATTGGTAATTCCAATTCAGATTATTTGGATATCCCTTTTGGAGTTGTCCAAGGATCAGTATTGGGTCCTATTTTGTTCAACATCTATGTAGCAGACTTTAAGATTAGAGACAACAATACACTTTGGGCTATGTTTGCAGATGATACTGCAATATACTCATCCTGTGTAAGCCCCGTAACGATTATGTCTTCCCTGCAAAAGTCACTTAAGGATATTGAAAATTATTTCATGAGGTGGAAAATTAAGGCTAATGCAGCTAAATCTCAAGCTGTTTTCTTCACACGTCGCAGAGCAAGCTGTTATTTACCTTCATCTTTTCTCACATTTTACAATACTAATATACAATGGGAAAATGAGTGTAAGTATTTGGGTATAATATTTGATAAAAAGTTGACTTTTCAAAAACATACTGCAGTAACTTTAAAAAAAATTAATATGTATATTCGGATACTCTATCCATTTATAAGCAGAAATTCAAAGCTTAGTATAGACAACAAACTTATTTTGTTTAAAACGATTTTACGATTTTCCAACCTATTTTGTTATATGGCGCACCCGTCTGGTATGATTGCGCCGATTGTCATAAAAAGAAATTGCAAATTATGCAAAACAAAATACTTAAAATAATATTAAAATTACCTAAGCATTTTTCAACATCGATTTTACATGAAAAAGCCAATGTCAACCTTGTTGCAACCTTATCTCTTAAATATGTATCAGATTTTATACACAAATGTCATTTCTCGGACAATAATCTAATACAAGAACTATGTGCAATTTAGATTTTAAGTATTACATAAGGGTTTTATTTTGTAGAATTTTCCCTTAATTAAAAATTATATAACTTCTAGAATCTTCTTCATTATATAAAACTAAAATTAAAGCTGTAAAGAACAAATTGTTACGTTCTAAAACTCTTAAACAAATTATTTAAATGTAAGACTTTTTGTATCTTGATCTACAATAAAGAAAATAAATAAATAAAAATAATTAATTTATTCAAGAATCACTCATATCAATTTTCCAAGTAAAAATAATTCTTGAGATAGAGACCGAAAGTCTGGCGAGGGCGACCTCCTTTCGACCTTAGATAGACTCCCCTAGATAGTTTCAAAAATACAATGATAAGGAAAAAAGATTAGTTACTACAGAATATACCTTCCGGCAAATTGACAATCAGTTGAAAGTTGTGTAGTTCATGGAGAAACATGCTGGTAAGTCGAGCGATTTTATTAATTTTATCTATTTTGTTTAATAAATCTTTTTTTTGTAGTTAAAATATTCATTTCTTGGAGTATTCCTTCTTTGTGCAGTGGCTTTGGTTGAATCGCAAAATCGCAATGTTTATGGTTTTAAAATGGCTTCATGGAATACGAATGGTGCCCGTTGGGAGTCCATTTTAGCGATAATGCTTGGAGAAAATATTGATGTTTTTGGTGTCTGAAACATTTCGGCGGACGAATTTGATGACGCATCTACCGCGAAAAAATGCACTATCATATTATACAGTCGGTCAATTGAACGGTATATACCAAGAAGATGATTTTCCAACGGTTGACCATAGGATTTAGTGAATTCATATTGGACAAACAGTATTTGGTGTATTATTACGATAGAAGTTGAAGTGCAAATGAACAGCCGACGACAGAGAAACAAAACATTGCTATAGTTTCGAAAATTCGCGCCTCAAATGTTTTTTTATTTCCACCGGAAACTCGTCAAAACTCTCAGAATAAGGACCAAGCTGAGAGTGATGACCGACTTTTTGTCAATAGACCGACATTTGGTATTAAAATTGAAAATTCTGTATTCTTTAATTTGCACACTGAACCTAAGCGTGATAATGAATGATAATGAAGCAGATTTGGTTATAAATGAAATTTAGAACTTCATGAATCAAATGCATAAAGATATGACATGCATTTTGATGGGAGATTTTAATCGTCATCTGGATACATTAAGAAGCCTCATTGTGCCGCCACAAAGCATGAGGAACATGAAGTTCATAAGCCCAATTGGCAGTAAAATTTCAAAATTGAATTTCAGTGTAACGAAAAAAGAAACGTTGACATCTTTGTGTGGCTATAAAAGAGTGTTTGGTAGATCTGTAAAAGAATACAGTACTTTGGTAATGCTGTTAGTAAATTCGCAGTTAATTAACTTAACAACTGAATACAAGTTAATATACAGTGACTGGGTACTTTCCGAAAAATAAACAATCATCTGTCGGTACTAATATTTTTTCTGTGCAGTCAAAAAAAAAAGAAACATTTAATTGACCAAAAGTTAATTAACTGCATTACTTTTTAGCTGGTTTTAGTCTTTAAATCAGTGCCCTGGCTTTGATTTTAGTCAATAAGGCTTTTAACTGCAGTTAATTAACAGTAATTATTTTAACTTATTTTTAGCTTTTATCGCTAAAATACTTCATAATTCTACTAATAATAAATATTAAGAGTTAAGGTGGGTGTCAACTTAAATAAATTACAAAATAAATTAAAAGACTTTCAGTTAATTAACTGCAGTTAATAAACTTATTGACTTATACTAAAACTAGGGCAGTATTGAAGACATTCAGCTGATGTAAAGATTTAAACCAGTTCAAAAATACTGCAGTTAATTAAACTTTTTGTCTATTAATACTTTTGTTACTTTTGGTACAATCAGAATATTAAAAGTGGTTGCGACTGCCGGATTACAGTTAAAGTCTTTTTGTAAGTTTTTATTTAATTAGCTGTAGTAGGCATACCGAAAAGACTGCAGATATTAAACTCTTAATGGTTAGAGTAAAAGAACAAAATTTATATTGATGTAAAATAATACATAAGTTTGGATTTTTTTGATCACATTGCAGACAATTTACTAAAATTTTTCAATAATAGTTAAAATTTTGACTTATAAAACTGCTTCTATTAATTTCATAATTCTGAATTATAGTTTAACTAACGCAGTCACTTTTTATTATCAGTTAATTAACTGCGTGATACTGTTTCCAGCGATTGGTTACTTTTTATTTAACTAACGCCGTCAAATATTTATTATCAGTTAATTGACTGCAGTACTTTTCGAATGTTTCTAGTCACTTCTGAATTTCGATTTAACAAACTCAGTCAATTTTGACTATTAGTTAAAATTGTTCCCAGTTTTTTAGCCACATTAAAGTCGGTTTTAAATCATAGTCAATTTTGTCAGTTAGTAATTTGACTGCATGTTTTTAACTTTAAGTCATTTATACATATGTATATAAATAATAACAAATATATAAATAAGTCATAAGTCATTTGAACTGCAGTTTTTTTTTTTTACTGCAAATCAATTTTTTTTTGCAATTCCTTTTTTTTTCTTAAAAAAATTTCATATTTATTATTATAATTTGATACATAGGTTACTCTGAAAAGTAGGGGCACAGTAGGACCCTATTTCTGCTGCTAAAATTACTAAAGACTTTATAGATAGGTACTCTAGAGGAACTAAAAGACTGGAAATATTCAAAAAGTCTTGAAGTCAATTAACATTGATAGTCAATAGGGACTACTTCCAAGTCAAAATTACTAAAAAATGACTGTTAAACTCAATGCACAAACGCACGAACACAAAAAAGCATGAGCGGACGAACGTAAGAATGCACGGACGTAAAAATTGACGGACGGTATGACGGTAATATTTTTTTACATCTCGAAATTTTTTTACACGAAATTCACACTCTTGTCTAAAGAACAAAATCAGGAGCCTTCAGATTTATTTTTATTATTATAATTTCACTAACAGCTGGTGACAATAACGTTATGAGAACTCTTGGTAAACAAAACACCTGAGCCATTTGATTTTGGATTGTCAATATCTCAGATGCAACCCACATCGATGGATTATCCAAAACTTCGTGAATTAGAAAGAGGTGGGAGTACAGGTAACCCCCAATCCCACCACCAAAAAAATTTCATTGCGAAAAGATGAAACAGATATACATACATACATATTTCCAACGATAAAATTCCAAACAACTTAAGCAATAATGCTTAAATAAGACACATTCATACCAACTAACTTTGACAATCTCTATATATATGAATAAAACTCCTATAATAAATCATTCTATTCGTCGCGAATATAACGTCTTAACATAGTTTCATAGTTTCACAAAGTGCAATACTTCACCCTATGGCATGCTTTACATCTAAAAAGTAAGACAAATATAATAATAAATATGCAATAACCATATCTTCAAGTTTGGAAACTTTGTAAGCTTTTCCCTCAGCTCCATTTTGTAGAGCACTTTATACTTTACAACTCTTTCTATACACATACATATATTATTATAAAATTCCTTTCTATATTATGGAACGCATTAAGCTCTCTTTTCCTGGGAGTTGAGTTAAGACCTTCGCGAACTTGTCATGACACATGTACTGAATATAAATCAAAAATGAAAATTAATTCTGAATTTAACTACACCGTTATAAATGCCAGAAGCAATTAACCAAAAAAAAAAAACAGCAACAACCATCTACGTATATGTATGTATAGCACCACCATTACAGCAGCATTACCTGAATGTACAAGTTATGAAAACATAAAACCCTTTTCATCTTGATGAAGGGTTCGCTTTTCGTTGTTGTTGGCTGGGCTGGCTGATGTGAGCAACACGCTTGCACCTTCATGATACCAAGGTAGGTTAGGTACCCAGCTGGTAAAAGTGGTGTAACCTGGGTGCAAATCATACTCGTATAAGGGCGCCACTTAAAACACCCCAAAAACATGCTAAAGTGGAACGTAATTTAAGTCTCAAGCGCGCTTAGAGGTTATGAGGAGATACAGCGACAAGGTGAGCAGAGCATATACACATACATACATATATAAATGTACCTAATGTGAAAGTTATGGATATGTCAAGTGTTGACAGTGTATTAGTTGACAAAGCTTTATACTCTTGCGTGTATGTGTGAATCTTTTAAATACTTCGCGAGGCATTTCCGTAGAAATTGGGAGAGAATACTCGTAGATATAATACTCGATTTTGCAAGGGCACACAGGTGACACTGTTATAGGGTTAAAAGTTCAACTCCTGTTTTTTTTTTCTGTGTGTTCATAAAATATTTACGCACGTAAATTTCATACGTGACGTTAATTAAATTGCAGGAAAATGAAATTAAAAAAAAAAAAAAAAAAAAAAAAAGGTGTGAAAATATACAGCGTGTGTCACAGCTTGGGAATTTCATACATCTATACATATGTATATAAATAATGGATCTTTAGAGGGTGCTTGTCTTAATTGTAGCACATTGTCGCATGTCAACAAAAAATGAGGTTGGAGCTTGTTTTATATCTACATATGTATATATATATGGATGCTTATAACCAACAACAAGACTATTTATGAATTTAGTTTTTTTTTTGTATCTTGAAGATGTAGGCGCTGCTGAGAGCCTGACATAAACATTGACAGAGTCATAATTCTTATGGGTTAAATGAACAAGGCACGTTTTTAATAAAAAAAAATTTTGACTTTCAAGGTTTCTATATAAATAAGACTTATATAATATATATGGCTTTGGATGGATATAAAAATTGTATTATTTTTTCTATAAGCGAAGTAAAATCGTTCGATTTAAAATAAAATATTATCTGATTGAAATTTTTTAACTTTAAATCTGTCCTGTGCTGTAATAATCTGTGAAAATTTTTTTCGAATTTCAGTTCAAGCTCGATAAATTCGAAGAGAGGGCTCAAGAATTTCCCACTGTCTGTGAATTTCTATCCAAGAAAATTGTGTTGACAGAAATATCAACCGTGGTTCCAAACGTCAGTATGAGTTACGGTTCCCAACCGTTGTATGTATAATATCGCTACCTTAGAATGAAAGTGACCTAACTCAAAATTTCTGTAAATTCTGATTTTTCAATAAACTGACCTTTAAGCGCGAAATGAACTCTAAAACCAGGTTGTAAAAAAGATGCCGAATTTTTTAGTTAGGTCACTTTCATTCTGAGGGTGCGATATATAGTATTGTACTATATTTCGGGTCTGTGAACTATATACTGTTGAGGAAATATGTATAGTACGAAAAAGTACTATATTTAAATTAGATTAAGTAATCAATGAAACAAAGAACAAACCCACATTGATTGCACATTTAGGTTCCATTTTATGCATTTATGCTGTCAAACGTCAAAATCAAGAATATTCAAATTTCAAATTTGTTTTTGAAAAATAAAGACATTCTCGAGATACATTTTCATTTGCATTTATTTTTCCCCAATAAACTCAACCATTGAGATATTTTTTAAAATAAAAAAAATATCAACCGATAATTTAATTTTTGTTTTTTAAATAAATATCAAATCGGAACCGAAATCTTTTTAAAGGAATGTAGTAACTTTCAGAGAGAAACCAATAGAAAATAAACGTTAACAGTTATTTCTGATATCTGGCTGTGCTTTCACACAAAGAATATTTTCAATCATGATTTCAAAATGGCGATAAAAACGAAACAGAGCGAGTATCTATCTCATAAATAAATACTGAACATTTGATCTATATACTGCAAATTTGAAAATTTATTTTGATAAAGCACAAACTTGTGAAAAAAATGGTTTAAAGGTGGTAGAGGTATTCAAACAAAAAATAAATAATTTTTGGCGTTTTTTTAACGTTTAAAAAAAAAAACTATATTATTATGAAGTGCGCTGTATTTTTTATAGTTAATTTTGAAAAGTTCTATAATCTGTCATCATTCCCGTATTTTTTTTTGTGGTGTCAATATTTTTAAGATATATTTTTATTTTATTTAGTTTTATCCCCACTATTAAAATTTAAATCTAAATACATATATAAAAATGGATTGGTTTTTTGTTTGTACGCGTGTAACTCGGCTGAAAACTATCGGATATGCATGGGTATTTTTTGTCAGATTCGTAAATACACAGGTAAATACACTACGGAAACGAAAATTGAAAATTCCGGTCAGAAATCTGAAAAATCGTAAAAAAAACTGAGATTGCATACTTTCAGGAGTCAATAACAGATAATAATTGAAAAATTCAATTTTGACAAACACTACGGAATTGACAACCTGTTAATCTTGTCTCACAAAAAATGGGATCGGCAACATATCACACTCAGCCTGCTACATTTGTGTATAAAACTTATTTAAGGGATTTTTGAAGCTCCTATACATTTTATTTTCACTAAAATTATTGATGCGGAATTTTTTTGAATTTCCAAGGTAAATAAGGAAAGACAAAGGCCGAATGTCTATATTCTAACCAAAATTGAAAAAGACTTAATTTTTTTGTAAAGCCTAGTACGCAGGACCCGCTAAATTAGCTCCCACTTTGCTTCCATTCGAAAGTTGTTATCAATGCTTATTTTAAGTGGAAATATGTATAAAAGTTGGATAAAATTTTGGTGCTTTCGGGTTTTTGCCACACAATCTTCAATTAACGCTGTTCTATTTCCGTTTATATGCGTTTGCTAAAGAATTAGCGAGCTGAGACTTTGCGTATTCGAACATTTTTATTGTAGAATCGAGTTACATAGTTGGGCCCCTGACTATAAATTTTGACATACGAGCGTTGTGGAGAATATGTCGCAGAGAAAACGCAGTTCTCTAAGAAGAAATTAAATTGAAAAATTTCAAAGAATTTGTTTTCACGGACCTTAATCAAATAAAATTAATTCTTTTCTTTAGCTGAGATAAATAGTTTGTTCCCAAATAATCCTCCATTTTGATTTTTAATTTTACAAAACACATTTATTGACACAAAATTACAGATAAGTTTATTGGACAGTAAGAAATAAACATTTGATTTTTTATTTGGAGCTGCGTAAAATGCTTTGCTTATTTTTATAGCTTGGCTAAATTTTTGTAGAGAATTTTGTGTGAAAGCTAAAATTCAGCGCGATCTGTGTAATTAGGGTTAATTGATAAATTTTATAAATACAACAAAGTCGAGGATATACAAACAAAATTCAGAAAAATCTAGAACTTGAGATACAATATTTAAAAGTCAAAAAATTAAAAAATAGACGTTTGAGAAAAAAATCACTTTAAAGCAGGGTGCTGTTTTCTGGAAATAAATTTTATATTTATAAAAAGAAGGCATAAAATCATTTGAGCCGTATTAAAAAAAAAATTCAATTTTAGCTTTTTTTTTATTTTTTTGGTATTCCATTTTTTATTCTTTACCTGAATATATTTTTCAAATAAAAACAGCATCAATGTAACTAAAGATAAATTTATTATGAGTAATCAAAAAATAAATAATGAAATAGAGAGTGCGACACTATGCAAATCGGCATTTCCATAGTGTGTTTCGATAGTGAAAACGACTTTTAATAGTGTGGCACACTTTAATATCGATAGATTTCTAATAAATAAATTTGTTCCGTTACAGAAAAATTGCTTCTACAGACATTTCGAAGTGAGAGGTGATGTCAGACTTCGGGAGCAAGATTTCCGATAGTGATACCCAAAAATTCCCTATTATACACACCTTTGTTATAAATATCCCACATTTCTCCCACGACAAAATAAATTTAAATGTATACTTCATTATAATTTACAATTAATTTAATATAAACTATAAAAAATATAAACTTTTAACATTTACAATTAAAAATTGATTGCATGAACTAAACTATTTGCAAAAAAAAAAAAAAAACAGGCATCAATATGAACAAGAACAAAAAAAGAATCAATAAAACTCAAATATCATTTAATTAATTATATGTTCGAAAAAAAAGTGGAGACTTCTCCAAATATTCTGCTAGAGTTATCAATTTAGCGTTTAGAATAGCATAGTATTGCAGTCTAAAAACCATGGTTTACTTGTGATATTTTTGTATGGAATTTTTCGTTTCACATCAGCAGCGTAAGGAAAAATGCAAAAAAAGGGAAATGAACGCATTCAGATATTTTAAATGAGCTCTTTCTATGCATGACTATGTTTTATTTGATCATAATTTAATACAATTCTTTTTCTTTATAAAATTAGAAATTTAGGAAAAAAAAAAATGAGCTTAAAGTAAAATCCCTATTTTGTACTATGAGGTTCTAAAAATCCTTTTTTCCCTCTTAGCTTATTGATGTGTAAACATCTATACTGGCGGTAGGGTGAAAAAAACGTAACGTATCTTGTGATCATGATTCTATGATTGTGATTCACGTTACGTTACGTATGTTTACACATCTTAACCGTGAGTCCCGGCACTCACACTTTTTTTTAAGACGTGAAATTCCCACAAAAAGGGATTAATATTAAGATTTGACATCGCTGAGTGAGACAAGAATTGGTCAGATTTCCAAGCAGACCAATTGTCTACTACACTTTTTTTGTCCGGCTACGGGAATCGAAAAAAAAAATAAAAAGTTTTTTTAAAAAGGTTAAAAAGAAGGACACATTGTTTATTTATTTTTTTAAGTTAAAATGCAATAACAATAAAATTTTATGACTTAAACTTTAAGTTAAGTTTTTTATAAAATCTTGTGATCTTCTCTCCATTCTTGTTTTTTTACGGATTTACTGTACTTTCTGACATTGACCTTTATGTACATAATAGTTCAGAGTTTATTAAAATAAAATCAGTTTAGTAGTTTCTGAGATTATCACGGACAAAAGTATCAAAATTATAATTTTTCAAAAATAGTAATTACCTCTCCATGCTGAACATGCAACACAACTTTAAAATATGAAGTTTGGATCAGTTAAAGTTAATCTATCTATAGAATACTAGCTGGTCCGTCCCAGCTTCGCAAGGAGTAGAAATCTAAAAATTTAAATAAATAAATAAAGTTGGTGAAGCGACAGCTTCTGTGGAAATAGGGTCTAGTGATTACAACTCTCAACCATTCTTGTGTGTGTTATTGGCAGAAAAGAAGGGGATCTACAATTTTCTGCTGAATCCGAATGGCTAAAGTGAGGGGCATTTTTTCATAAAAAGAGATACTCTTTGTGGATTTGTCAATTCCTCTAAAGAGGCATGTAACCCATGAAAAGATTTGTTTTAATCTACAAATTTACAAAAGAAAAAAATGCCACCCTAAAAGTTTGCAATTTCTGGTTTTCAGGATTTTCCTGCTTTTCCGGTCGAAATTTTTGATTTTCCGTCCTTGATGGCTTTTACCCGGTTCAATACGAATCCAATAAAGAATTCCCATGCAAATAGGATGATCTTCAGCGGAGTTATGCGTTTACGAAAAAATGTCAATCCAGTTGACGAAAAAATGTCAACTGATGAATCCAAGTGAAATCATTTGGACGAAACGCCAATTTCGTGGACTAAAAGTCGTTAAGAGCAATTTTGAATCAAGAACGTATTCATTTAAATATTTAAGAGACGATAACAACCCTCAAGTTCCCAAAATAGAAATTTCTTAAAAATGTATTTATTCCTTTAATCTCATCGCCATCATAGAAGACACACACATAATATTATTTTTGGCGTATATTTAGTTTTTATTTACCAACTTTATATTGAAGCATAAAAACAAAACACTAAAACGACACTACCAACATCTGTTTTATTAGCATGATGAATAATAATTCTCAACGAGACTAATTTTGATATTAAATCGATATATTCATTCAGGAGCATGGTATAATGGCTGGTTGGTTTGGTTCGTACAATATATTGATACCATACTATTTTCAAAATCACAGAGGCAATAATATAGCCAAAGTAGATACACATAGAAGATATATGCACATATATAGCAAAATCAACAGCAGCAGGACAAAAAACATTTGTCATTGTTGTTTTTTTTATCCCAAAAGTATATGGGGTGGGTATCTCTGTACATATGGGCGGGTGTTGTTGTTGATGTTTGAGACTTACTTGGTGGATATATCAAGCGTCCCAGACGTCTCATTCAATATCATTCTCTCTATATATAGTGTCTGTTTATACAACGCCACTAGAGCCATTAGGTCTGTGAAATATGTACCTACATATGTATATGTGAACATATAAATTATCGTTCGAAAGAAGGAAGGATCGTGGTCGTGGCCCCAAGGACTCTATATATCTCGTTTTCTCTATGCACAATGTTTATAATGAGCACAATCATTGCTATCTGTTACCAAACCAACCAACGTCAATGACAAAATGACAACAACACGACAACGACGACGATGGTGATGGGACGAGAGATAACAAGGATGCGGCGAGGCAGCTCAAGAGCCAACCACGCTTACAAATGTCCTGACATTTATCCTCAGCCTGATTATGCCAGATTCTGGTGGGAATTTTTTTTTTTTTACAATTTGTATATCCTGGCCATGCTGCTATCATTATACACATATCCGGGCGTTGTGTCACATTCTATTTGTGTCATCATCGTGTCGTCGTCGTTGTTGTCTAATGCGCGTTGGTTTTTTTTTTTATTACTTTTTTTATTCGTTACTCTGATGAGCTATTAAATATGAGGTTGAGGGTTGCCTCTGATTAATGACGTGAAGGATAGTCAATATTTTTCAAGAATAAATAACTCTCTCTTCAATTGCGTGCAAGAATGAGGTATTGAATTGTAAAAATCCATTGCCGGATTATGAATGGGGACTGAACTGTCTTATAGGGCCCTATTAAATAAAAATTGGTGAAATAAACAAACTTATATAACTTGTACGATTTTGTGAAAAATAATCTTCGTTAAGCCTTCTCAAATGAATAAAATTGTAATTTTCCAAATAAATTGTTCAAGAATATAAATTATTCTCAAAGCTAAAAAAAAAAAACAGAAATAAAATCCGCCCCTGTTTAGAACAAACCATAATTAGGATAATTGCCTCTTATTTGCTGATCAATTATAATTCTTTCCCTGTCAGAGTGGCATAATGGACAAAAAATATACAAAGGAGGGTGGACTCTATGCAATCTTATCAGGACATTTAGGTACCTTTTGGGCCATAACGAAGAAGAAAAAACCAAAACAATAGAAAATATTGTAGGGCCATAACTATACTTAATTGACGATAAAACTGAAGGACTTGTCTCTGTTATGTCAGAATTTTCATTCAGACGGACAGACTTGTGAGCTGAAATTTTGTATTTACCTTTCAGTGTTATTTTAAAACATCTGTTGTTACTGGCAATAGACAGACAGTAGTAATATCTCAAATATACATAAAATATGTACAATTGCGTCCTTATACGATATTACCTACATTTTGCAGTTTAGAATTCGTCTTATGTAACAAAAAAAAAAAAAAAAACTTTCTTATTTCAATAAAATCCCGACAACTTGTTGGATTTGAATAAATTTGAGAGTAAATATTTATAATATTTTTGAAAAACAAACTCTGCACAGACACCGGGGATTTTTGTAGATTGTTCTTTGTAAAGAGGATGAAGTCGTACCTTGTGTTCGTAAGTTGATACGAGACGAGTATATCCTGATGTAAATATAGATATGAAATGTTCAAACATTCAAATAGACTTAACCACAGCCATAGATAAAAATCTTCATGTTTGGATGTGAGATGATTTGGAACAGACGTTATTTTTTTTTTTTTTTTGTAAAAAGGTAGACAATTTATAAAATTGAACGAACATAGGTTTCAAATAATGTTTTGTACTTTTACTTACATATTTACATATATACTTAGGTAAATATGTATGAATTTTTGAAATATAAAACTAGAATGGTTTATTTTTGAAAAGTCTCTCATGGAGAAATATGGAGAAATATTTTCTTTGAATTTTAAATTTAAAAGACTATGGGCAACTTTGTTTGGAGTTTGGGCCCACTTTCAACATTGCTCAACAGTGATGAAACTTATGTCATATGAAAGCGTATGGAGAGCACTTTATTTCATTATATCACAGCTAAATTGAAATCGAGCGCAAAAGTTGTGTTTTGGCACATTTTACAAAAAAAGTATTTAAAATGCAAAAAAAAATATTTATAACTCTTTACTTCACAAATTTTAAAAAAGAATTGACATTTGCCGCCATTGCAACCAGCGGCGGTGATAACTTTTGCGCTTTTTTGTAAAAGAACATAGAACGTGCGGTGCACAGATGAACCGATGATCATCATTTTTGGGTCTACAGTGAAATCTCTACTTGCGGACAGCTCCAATAAGCGAACAATTCCCTTAAACGGACAAATTTTCGGGAACAAACTTATTTTTCGAATTTCTCATACAAATTACTTTCCTATAAACGGACACTCTTATAAACGGATGCGGACACTTTTTCTTGCTCATTTTAGATAGAAAACCTCCCATATGCGGACACATTGATTTATTTAGGGATTATTTTATATCAACAAATGAAACAGAAAAAAAAAACAAGGTTCGTTCTCAGTATAGTTTTTGTTTTATTTCGAATACGTAAGCAAATCCAAATCTCCGATAACCGGACACACGAAGCTCTAATAACCGGACAGAGCGATTTTTTGTTGAAAGGTTATTAGGGGATCTCCCGAGTAACTAAGTTGGTGTAATTTAGAGAGTTTATGGTTCCCTTTCATCGCGTTACGTTATTGCACATGTCATTTCCTCTCTTTCTGCTATTAATTTTTGCATTAATTTCATTTTGTGATACCAAGGGAAGTTCGCACTTCGTCAAAAAGGTTTTGTTTTTTTTTCAGCCACGACATAAAAGATTTTTTCTTGCAAAGTTCATTTTATTGTTTTTTAGATTAGGTTAGGTTAGTTTTATGTGGTTGTCAGCAGAACGCTGGATACACTTAGACCATTGGTTGGCCCATTGTGATACCACAGGAATCTTCTTCCTACTTTTGTTTTTTAGATTAAATATTGGAAAAACACAAGCCCGAGATTTAAAAAAATAAAGAAGATATTGGAAAATGGCGAGGTGGATCCAATATAACTCAGAAAAAAAAACCTTTCTCAGAACTGAGGGTTACAAAATTGGCCACATGTGCATGGAATGGTTTTTAAGAGCCAGAAACCTCTTAATTTTAAATATCTTAAGTGATGTCAATTTTTATTAATACAAATTTAGTATTTAGTAAAGTTTTTCTATATCTTTCCTTTAACCGGACAGTTCTCATAACCGAGAAATTGGGGGACCATGAGTGTCCGCTTATTAGAGCTTTCACTGTAAATTTATTTATTGAGGGAACACAGAGCTTTAAAAAATTTGAGTTCAAAATTAAGATTATCGAGCCCGATTACGACCAGGACAGTGCAGCTCTGCCAATTTTTTGCAAATGCAGAAAATCTCTTGCATTTTAAGCAAAAAATAAATCTATGGCCACAAAACAAAATCTACTTAAATAACCTATTCTCAAACTGTGCCATTTTGTTTCATCCTGATTCGCATGCAAGCGTAACATGGCAACTGGTTAAATATAGCAAAGAGGTGAGGTAAAGTGCAAGTGATCGCCGTGTTAATTCAATCTTATTTTCATGATAACTTAACACAACTACTGGTTTGATTAAACAATTAGTCGTGTTGATTAAACATATAAATTAAGAAACATTAAAAGTATACTAAGTTAATTTATCTAGATTTTCAAGATGATTTTTAAGTATAATTTATTGAAACTGGTATTTGTGTTGAATCAACATGGCGCAGAGTTAAAATCTTGTATCTTGTTATATATTTAACGTGTTGAAAAATAAATATGTACCTGATAATAAGTTCATTTCTGGTTAATTTTATCTGATATTTTCGTTCCGTGTAGATATCTATGCTATATTAGATAAGAATATAAACAAAATTCTTTACTTAACAAACGGAAATAACATTTCATTTATATACCAATTTCCAAGGAAGCATAAGAAGGAAATATAAAAATAAACAAAAAATCTGAAGAACTTCCTGAGACATCTGAGATGTTCTCTTGGTTTTTTCTAAGTGCTTTATTATAGATTTATTTATTTAATTAAAAACTCTAGCTTTTATCGAATCTTTTTTTTTTATTTTATAAATTAATTATAATCAAAAAGAAAAATGTGCAGCGATGCAAAAGTCCCAACCCAACTGCAAACACTTTACTGTAGATACATAGAGGTGTAGAAAAACAAGCATTTTTAGTATCGAAATACTCATTCTATATAATCAAATACCAATATCTTCTTTAGTCTTCTAAAATAAATAATGTAGGTCATTCTAATCATCTATTCAGGTTCTGTTCTTTTTTTTTATTCGTACCTCTGCATCCTTAGGACCTACATATATATCTTCTAATTGAAAACGCAATCCACAATTTTTTTCCTAATATATCAACAAATTCCCAAAGTTATCTTTTTATATACAGAAATCATCCCCCGATAACCCGAATAAATTTCAATGGTTCAGCATACTTATAAAAAATCAATTGGAATCGACCGCGAGGGCAAAAAAAAATGTATTTATATATTTTTTTTATTCCGTATCTAATTCAATAGAGAGTTCGTATCTATGAGATAAAAAAAAATATTGAATAAAATCCAAACGAACGACGACGACGCAGCGCCGCCATCCACCGGCAGCAGCTTATGATGATGATGATTATGGGGATGATGTTGCTGATGACTGACAATTATGATGAT